>CM059877.1:67286-753064 GCA_030490815.1 Acer saccharum
CCATTGTTTTTGGTAAATACTAATTAATTAAGAACCCTGTTGTTGCTATTAATCAAAATTTCCATAAATTTAGTTACAAACTACCAAAATGAAGGCTTGAAGGTTTGCGTGTCTCACTAACATTGTTTTTGGTAAATAGTAATATAAGTTCACAACTTAATTAGTATTTGATATTATTTGCATTTCATGTTTATTTTATAATTTGTTTTGACTTTATTTGTTTTTATTTTATTAACTTTTTTATTTATAAATTACATTTACGTAGAAATCCCCGCTAATGTCTTTTTAATTAGATGTACATATCTTTATTTTTAATTAATACAATTTTCTTATATTGTTAATGATCGGAGAAAAAAAAAATCTGACCCACTCTAATGTTTAATTCTGGTTACGTCCCTGCCCTAAAGGGACCAACAAAGTGGAGTGATTTCGTCTAGATGAATTGTTTTCCTCTTTGTGTTTCTAGAGAGATTGAGCCTTGACGCAGAGAAGGATTGTTAGTTTGTTTTATATTTATAAAAAAAAATAATAATAAAAACAAAATTGGAAGATAGAATTATTGATATTGATAAAGAGGTTGGATCAAAGGGGAAAGTTGACAGAAATTATAATTATTAAAGAAAAACAAAAACAAAAAAGAAATTGATATTAATTACCTCGTAAGCAGTGAAACGTGATAAGGTTAGAAATACCTAGTCCTACAGGTTAACGTTTTTCGTTGATATTTCATTAATTTTTTTTTTTTTTACTTTTCAATTTTTTTCTTTTAAAGCTAGGGTGGGCTCAAGGTCCGTCTCTAAACTGACGATTTGCATTCTAGAACACTAGGGGCTTGTTTGTTAGCTTATATTGTATAAGGAGTTTTAAATTATTAGAATAATACAATACAATGTTTGACTTGTTTTGTACTATTCATTGCATTGTATTAGTTAATGCATTTTAATTCGTCTAATACGATGGATGGTGTATTAGATAATGCAAAGGATGAAGGTTGTATTATCTAATATAAAGGGGAGAAATAATAATAATAATAACAATTTTAATAATAATAAAATTTAAGCATAATAATAATTATAATTAAAATGATGATGATACTCATGATGATGATGATGATGATAAATTTTAAAAATAATAATATATGTCAATAATAATAATATTAATAATGATAATGATAATGATAATATATAATACACAATAATAAAAAATTTTAATAATAATATTAATATTGATAAAGATAATAATAATAATACATTTAATAATAATTAATTGTAATAATTTTGAAAATAATATAATTTTATTTTATTATTAAATTTAAAATTAAAATTATATTATATAGATAATATGTACACGAAAATAAAAATAAAATGTTATTCCGATAGTATAAATCTAAAATTTTTGAAGTTAAATAAAATTTTTAAAAATGATCAAATAATATTGATGTTTGTTACATGAATGCTAATTTTTGTAATAAAATGTTGATTATTACTTTTCAAAATATAATACACCAAATATATATTTTATAATATGTTTTTCTATTCTAAAAATATATCAAATTTATTAGTTAATAAAATATTGAGTAACAAAAATCACATTCAAACATTATATAACTTAATACAGTCTAATACAAAAAATCACCAAACATATAATTGTATAAGAATAATACAGTCTAGTGCAATACAATCCAATCTAACATAATTCAATAATATCCAGTAAAATACAATACAGTGTGCCAAACTTGGCCTAATAGCTATAACAACAAAAAAGTCAAACATGCATTCAAACTCGACTTGGCAATTCGTGTTTGTAAGAACCTCTATTTTGTGATTGGCTTATTTCATGACAAACCACGTTGGGGATGATTTTGTAATGGGTAGCTTAGGATCACAATGGCAAGCTTCCAAGCATCTCCATGACTTCAAGAGCAAAAGGTATATCACTTAACTTAATTCTTGAAGAGATTAGGTGCACACATACACTTACATGCATTCCTATATTACTTGCATTTGTGTTTCCATGATTGTGTGCATTTATGTCTAATTTCACACACGCATTTTGTTGTTAGTTCTAAGTGTGGTTTTATGTGGTGCAATTCGTTGCTGTTTGTGTGGTCGGAAACGTCCGTGCTTGCATGATGATATGCATGTCTTAGCACAATGGTTGACCATTTGAGAAGGTCTCATTCTTCGCTTGGATATGTATTATTTTTATTTTAATTGTTTGGAGTAAAGTGTCTAGTTTCAAAAGATTGGATTTCAATGTTTTAAATGTTTTTCAAGACTGACGTTTGTATGGTCTTGTGACCATAACATTTTATACAAAGATTCAATTGAGTTTTAAAAATTTCTGGAAAAACTAGATGCCATTACCTTTCCAACGGTATATTATTTGTAATATTTCATGACCGTTTGGATTGGTTTTCAAATCTCCAAACTGACAACTAAAACAGGGCAACTCTGTTTTTGTCCGAGTCTGACCTTTGGTCACTCAATTGACCATAACTTCTTCTACAGACATCAAAACGTCATTATGTATAAAGGAGTAGAAATTAGACATTCATACATTTCCAACGGTATACTATACGATAGGGTTTAATGTCGTTTGGTCATGTTTCGGAGCGTTCGAATCTTAAGCTACTACACTGTCGTGTGTACTACAGAAACGTACCATGGAAATGCCCATAATTTTTCTATTTCTTCCAAAACGACATAGTTTCACTTGGGCTCTATAAATACATCATTTTTCTCATCTTCCCCATCAACCCAAACCACGAAATAAAACGGAAGAAAGAGAAGTTTCATTATTCTAGAGAGAGAAAGCTTCAAAGCTTGTGTTTTTAACTCTTCTAACCTCAAATCCATGCTTCATCTTCATCATTCATCATATACATAACATGGGTCTTCAAGTTCTTGACTAGGTAACATCATATTCATCTCCATTTCATATGTTGATGTTCTTGACCTAGGTTTAGCATTTATTACATGATTAAATGCTTGCATATTATCTTTTGATGAATGTGTTGTTGAATACATGTTGAATATATGATTAATACATTGTTGGGTATTTTTGTTGAATATATTATGAACATTATTTGAGGAATTTTGTGGGCATCATATTTGATTGAGATTGTTTTGTGATAGCTAGCATGTTTAAGTTTCATATCATCTAGTTAAATCATCTCATTGATTGATTGGGTTTGTTTTGTGATAGCTTAATTGATTAGGTTTGTGTTTACCTAAATAGCTAAGCTTTGAATATTCTTGTGAGATTATTTGATAACTAGATTGATAAATTTATATTTATCAAGCTTGTTAAGCTCTCTTGAATATTCATAATTGTTTGTTATTGTTAACTGCCAAAAAAGGCAAGGATCCAAAGAAGAATTTTCCATCCATGCTAAGATTATTTGAAGTAGGAGGACGTTACAGTGGGTATCCAGCTACCTCGAGAAGAAGCCAGACCGGTATGTCCAGGTATACATTCGGTGAATCAATATCAGGATCGGGGTCACCTAAGTCCCTAAGTACCAGGAAGCATGAAAGTCAGGGTCCCAAGTACCCCGCTACTACGTTGTCCCGGTATCCCGGTGCCCCGATACCTAAGGTATACTAGCACCACGATCTGGTAAGATACAGGGTACCCCGCCCTATCCCTCTTAAAACTGGTCTACCAGGCAGCAGGAAGGATGTTTTAAATATATCAGAAGAGCAGACTAGCAAGGAAGGAAGGACCGGTACACCAAGGAACCGAGACCATGCTACAGGAAGGACAACATACTTCAACTTTTAAATACAAGGAAAGTTGATTTCTCCCGCCATTTTAAATGGGATTAGTCAACTCATGTCTATATTAATGATTTTGTTTTTGGGTGTTTTGGATAAATTTTGATTTTGCTATTGATACCAACAACATTGTCACTACAAAAAATTGGCCATTGAAAAAGAAGAAAAAGAAAAACTAGGACAATGCATCAAGAATGATATATTGTGCTCTCATTCAAACCAATGATTTTATAAATATTAGCAACATTAATATGACATTTTTCTTAGAAGAAGTTAATGAAATTACATTGATTAAATATAGTAGTAGAATGTTGATTTTAGTTGTTGGTATATTATATATTGTGATGAAATCATGATCCAGGAATTGTAAGGAGATGTTAGGGCATGATTATCTCCATTAGTAGATAGGTGTTGAAGACGCGGAAAACACAAATAAATAATGTTTGAAATAGCTTCTTGGATTACATTAAATGCATCCTAATATTAAGACCTTAAGATTGCATCAAGTGTGGAGAGAGGTAGTTTTTAGATCATGTATGCATTTTGTCTCAAGGTTCCTTAGACATATTTGGTGAATTTTGACTAACTTGTGGTGTTTTTCCATATTTCTAGATAGGGATATGATAGAAGCTTTCACTTGATTCCTGAGAATTAATGCTGGAATCTATGTAGTATCAATTGTACAAAATGTTTGATTCCAATTACAAGTCACAGTACATTGGTAGGCAAAAGGAGAAGTTTGTACGGTATGGAAGGCATATGATATCAATTGTTATTGGTATAGATGATATTTGCTTTTGATAAATTTGGCATCTGCATGTAGGTTGGATGATTTGGATTCAACATTATCAATGTCTTCGAACAAAGGGGTAATGAAGAAATGCGGATTTAATTTATAGGGGTTGGGGTTGGCCTTTACCGGTCGTGCATAAAAAAATCCTTCAAAATCATTTAGGATTGGAATGCAAAGAGGGTCAGAAAGGCTGGAAACAACTGGGAGATCCCTAAAATCTAGGGTAACCAGGGCAGTATTCCCAGAGGATCTTAAAGTTTCTGAGAAAAAAGTTTTTGTCTTAAAACTATGGGGCCATTTTTGTCCATTCACCATAATAGATGTTATTTAAACTCAAATTAATAAAGTGGTGATAGTCTTATAAACCCATTTTAAAAGAGTGACAAAACCCCATATTTGACCTTTCTTTCATCTGGGGCACATTTGCAGTTCTCTCCTTAGAAATGGGCATTTTTACTTGTAAGGATTCCCACATCTTGATTGGCTAATTTCGTGGACAAACCACGTGTTGGGGATTGTATGTAAGGGCAGCTTAAGTGGTTCATAATCAAGCTCAAGACTCTCTCATGTCCTCAAGGTTGATAAGCACCAAAGGTAAACTTCTATATGCTTAATTTGCTTTGAAGAGATTAGTTGCACACACACACTCACATCTCATGCTTAATTCGTTTTCTTGTATGTTGTGTATGTGTTGTTTTTATGTGCTCATTAATGTTCATTAACATCTCTTCTTGCATGCTTTTCATGATTGCATTTTGTATGACCAAAGTCATGTTCATTCTAGACTTAGGATTGCATTCATCATGATAGGCGCTATACAAAGCGCTGTACGAACAGCACCCATATAAGCGCTGTACAGACCTAATCGATTTAAATCGGTCGCTGTTGGGTCGCTGTACAGGCGCTGTACGTACAGCGCCACTCTATTTTCCTGAGAGATCAAAGTATGGGCGCTGTACAGGCGTTGTACAATAGGCGCTCTACGTATAGCGCCCAAGGCAAATATAGTGTAACTTATCAAAACGCACCACTTTGGTTTTGACACCCTATATATATGCCTCTATGACTTTAGGTCATTCAAGTAAGTTGATTTTCAGATTTCATACTTAGGATATTTTTCAAAACAAGAAAAATACAAAAGAACTCACCTTTAACCACTCAAATCAAATCCTTTGTGCATCAAATTTCATATTGCATCTTCTATGTCTATATAGAAAGCATCCATGCTTGGGTTTGCATCATCACAACTTGCTTGGTAAGATTTTGATTAACTTCATCTTATTTTAGTATTTTTACTATCAAGCCATCTCTTTTAAATTACTTGTATGTTTTAGATCATATGCTAAATACAAGAAAAGAGAATTGATTGTGATGAATTGATTGAGTGTTGTATTGTGATAGATATCTAGGTCTTTATAATCTATGTTTATGTAAGATATTTGACATGCCATCTAGCTCTTGATATCTAGGGTTGATTTAATTGATTATATCATCATCCTAGATAAGCATCTAAGGTTCCCTAGCCTTGTTTGTTATTTGAATATTCATAGATATTCACATAGGTTGCATAATCTCTTCATTGAGAATTAAGTCTTGGGGCTAAGGTTGCTTAGGCCTCAAGCAATTAGAACTAGAGCCACTTTTAAAGGCCCGCGTGGTAGAAGTGGGGGGTTATTGACCGGAGTGTTAAACGAGGTCTACATAGGTTGTAAACTCTATTTCAATTAGTGGATTTCGAGGTTCGAGTGTAGCGCACTAAACAGCACGTGGTTTTTCCCAGTGGTTGGGTTTCCACGTATATATCAAGTGTTATTTAAATTCCCCATCTTATTACACTTGCTATATTATTGTGACTAGTTAGGGGCATTTTTGTAAAATTGACATACATGCGAAAATTGGGTAATAATAGTTAAAATCTATTCACCCCACACAAACCCACCACCCCCCCCCCCCCCCCCCCCCCCCCCCCCCCCCCAGATATATTTATCATACACACCGAGCGTTTATTTGTAAACTTTCATTACTAAAATCCCTAATAAAAATACAAAACTCATTATTTTCTTTGTACACCTCCCTTAATTCAAAAAATAACCCTATTTTTTCACTCATTTTTCTTTCAAGCTTTCAATCTTATTTAAGTTTGTTTTTTCAATCTTGAGTATGGGTCTCCAAATATTTCAATGAAAATCATCATCTCTTCGTTTTTAGTGTTGAGTTCTTAGTCCTTAAAATTGTAACCACCTTTTGATAATATTAATTATGGCAATAAAGAATTGAAGAAATCCGCGGACGGGGGTGGTGATTGTTCAAAACAAGGGAATGAAAATGGAGTGAAAGAGTGAATTAGTAGGTTATAAATTGGGGTATTATTCATATAGTCCCTATGTTTTTTTTAATTATTTATTTCTTACTCACTTATTCATTTTTTACTAGATTGGTCCCTATGTTTTCAAAAACCACTCAATTTGGTCCCTTTGACTAGATTTTTGACAGTCAATGGTCACTGCAATTAAAATGATGCCTTTACCCCTGACCATTTATTTCCTGTTAAAAAATAAAATAAAATTATTATCATCATCATCATCATCCATTATCATCATCATCATTCACCAACTAAAAAAAAAAAAATCCAAAATCATCACCCAAATCAAACCTAGTCAAACCTAAACCGAATCACCACCCCAAATCAAACCTAATCACCCAAACCTAACTTCATCAAATTTCGAAAATTAATTGTGATGATGCTAAATATCTCTTTCTTCTTCTCTCTCTCTCTCTCTCTCTCTCTCTCTCTCTCTCTCTCTCTCTCTCTCTCTCTCTCTCTCTCAATCTTGATTTCATGGTTGTTTTCGTGGTTACACAGACAGAGGTTCGTGTCTGCCTTCAACATTGATGGTTCAAGTTTAATGGAGCTCCATCTCAGATGAAGGAGGCGAATGAGCAATTGATAGAGGTGCAATTCCATTGTTGAAGATAGAGGTTCAATCACGCTAAGTTGGGCGACGGTGGCGGAACTGGATCAGTTTGAGATGAATGTTGTTGATTTCTAGGTTCATTCGGTTCTGGATCGGTTTGAAATGAATGTTGTTGATTTCTGGGTTCATTCGGTTCTGGTAATAAAAGTTTAAATATTTGAATAGATAAAAATTAAGAAAATAGAAGTTTGATAAAAATGAATATTTGATTATCAGATAACAATTTAAATATTTGATTAGATAAAAAGTAAGAAAATACAAGTTTTCTTTTTATTTTATTTTGATTTTAAAGCTTAAGGTCGAAGATGATGGAAGGTTGAAGGTTGATGACGATGGAATTGGAAGGTTGATGATGATGATCTAGATTGGACCGATTATGTATCAGTTTTAGCAGTGGATTGATTGTTAGCATTTTAAACGAGCTTGAGCTGGTCTTGATCATTCTGGTAAAACTAGTTTCAATTCTCTCAAGGCAGTGTGTAGACCTTTGTCGAAGGCAGTGGCTGAGCGTCTCACTCTCAGCATGGCAATTCCCTAAGGCCTGAAGGTCCAAGTGTTGAGATTGGCAAATTCATAGCTAAAGGAGTTTGCTCTCTGTTTGAAAAATCACCTCATCAAAAGCTCTCTCTTCTCGCTGCAGGTTCCTCTACTGGAATCTATTTTGTTTAGTATCTTATGGAATTCTCGCACATAAATTGCTTTATTATTATTATTATTATTGATACATACATGTCACCCACCATCCAAGGCTCGATGCCTAGCAGGAAGTATAAAGATTTACATGCATACATTTATATATAAAATAAATATTGATGCCGATATCTAGTTGATCAAAAAGCAGCAAAACGAAGGCCCTCAGTTCCCAAATACCTCACAGGAACCAGTTGGACCTGGTGGACAAACTCTCTTTCGTATCAACATTTCTACAGTTGGGCATTTCCTCTTCCGCCCACCTCTTGGCCTTGATCTGAATTGCTCATCTGATTCAATAAAATCCCCCTGATTCCATACAAAAACAACACTAAGTATGTACGTTTTTCTAACATTGCTATTTCATGTAATTTACAAAATCTGCTGACACTTACAGTGACATAAACATGGCACCCAGACTTTTCATGTTTATCTCTCACATGCTTGTAGGCAAACCTCATGCCACAGCCAACACGTCCGCAAGCAAAAGGCTTAATTTCATGGTGCACAGCCTTCACATGCTGCTGGAGGTTTGATTTCTGTTGGGAACCAAATCAATAAATAGGTAATACATATAATTCAGGAAATTCAGTTTTCATACGAAATAAAAGTAGAAGCATCTTACAGCTGAGAATGAGAGCAGACAACCCTTAAACTCGCACTTAAATCTTTCAGATGGACCCCTTTCCTCATGTGTAAGCACATGCCGCTTTATGTTCTTTTTCAGCTGCCTTGATCCACAAATCTCACATGTGATGTGCTGGTGGCAAGACCTGATATGCGCCTCAAGGCATTGCTTATTTGTAAAATATTTCATACATCCTTGTTCAGAACAAAATGCCTCCAGAGAGTCTAGCTTGACTGAGAAAACAAAGGAATTCATCAGAGTTTGCAACAAATAATCGAAACCAAGACTTTATTTTCAATTACAGGAAAAGCAGGAAACTTATTCACTAGAAATAAACATTTAGATGACATAAAAAATAAATAAATAAATAAATAAAAGAATTTTCTGAAGCAACTTGCCATGAGACTCTTCATGCTTTCTCAGCTTAGATGCATATTTGAATACTTTTGCACACCCAGTTTCCTGACATACATACTGCTTTGGAATGGTGATTGAGGAATCCTCATCATGGATTTCTTTCAAATGTCTTTTGATGTTTCCTTGAAAGGAAAATTCACTGTTGCATTTCTCAATTGGACACTTAAATAGTGTCCCTTGGTGCTGAAGAAGGTGCCGGGTCAAGTGATCTTTTCTTCTATAGCTGGCATGGCAATCATTTACCGGACAACTAAATGCTCTCTGCAACAAAATCAAATACATAAGAAGCAATATTTTCATAATTAGTAACCAAAAGCTGAACATACAGTTTCGAACCTCAGATTAGAATAGTGCGTGTTTGAGGCTTCCTTGATGGAGCTTCTCAGGAGGTCTCCCAACCTGATACTGGTCCATTCAAGTTCAAATCTGCAGCCTCTCGCATTTTGGAGTTCATTGTATGGGATCCAATGCTTCACGCTATACATCCCTGGTTTTTAAGTCTTTTTTCTCTCAAAAAAGCAATAATTCCTGCAAAATCATTTATCTTTCAATGTGCACAAACAATAAGATAAGTATCCTACTAAAAAGGAATCAAAAGTTGTAGACATGACAAGAAATTGGCCTTTGTAAGTATTCCATAGTATAAAGTATATATAAATTTGAATTCACACGACATTGACTATCTAAAGTAAAGTTAAAGTAACTGATATATAAAGTGAGAAAAGAAGTCTGCAAAGAATACCTCAAGTGAATGACTCTGCATGTGTTGCTTTAAGTAGGCAGGTTTTTTGAAAGTAGCACCACATTCTTCGCAAGTATTAGATTTTACTCCTATTGCTGGATCTCCATCAACTCTTTCCTCATTCTTCTCTTCCTAAACAAAGTAATTAAACCAAGAATATGAATAAATTTTGCCATCATCCTAATTAAGAACAAGTAAATTTTAGTATTACTTTTCAGCTGAACAAAGAGATCCATATGAGCAAAGCAAAACCTTGTGATGAGAGAGGATGTGAGAAGCAATAAGAGACTTCTTGGATCTGCAAATCCCGCAATAATCACAGTAATAACGCCTTATGTCTCTAAATATTGCTCTTTCTTCCATTTTAACAGCCACTGCACAAAGTAACTACAGCATAAATATGCTTTTTCTAACAAAATTGGTAGAAATATCAAAGAGTCATTTTGTGTCGAAAGTTTTATGAGATTAAAACAAAGTATATAACTTTAAAAATGCATTAACCAATTAATTATTTCATGACAAAGTACATCAGGAAAGCATGGTTAGTAAGTTCACACAAGTAAAATCTTATGTTTGCATCTGTATCACGGTTACATTTATCATCCATTGAATTGAAATCCAACTGCATTACATTTTTAATTTGTATAATTGATCATAAAGCTGCAAACTATCTAGATTCAGCTTATCCCTTCAACATTCAAATTAAAATGGAATAAATTCAGCAGTGTAAAAAAAAATTAAAAAATTCAAATTGAGTTGGAGAGTTTACAGATTAATTATCTAACAATTCTTCATGTGAGAGTGAGACCACATGATGATGTCCTCATACAAACGAAGCAAACAAACCGAGATGAAAGAAGAGAGAGAATCTCACCGTGACAGGATGAAGAACGACGGCGGCAAGAGGCGCGACGCGGCGACGAGCAGTGGCGGGTGTGAGACTCTCACCCACAGAGAGAGAGAGAGAGAGAGAGGATTCGGTGGCTGATGTCGTCTGGATGGATGCTGTGAAAATAGAGATTTAGGGCTTGATTTTCTATTTATATGATAGCTTAAAATTACACAAATACCCTTAATATTTAAAATTACATATTTGCTCCTATTTTCTTTTCTTTTTTTCTTATCGGCTGCTCCTTCATATAACCGTCATAACGGTCTTTAACAAAAAAAAATTACCTCCTCTGATTTGTGTGTCTCTGCCTCCTCCTCTCTATCTTTGTCTTCCTGAAACCCCAATCTGTCCATTATTGGAGAACCAAATCTGAAAAATTACCATTGTAAGTTCTTTCTTCTTTTTCTAATTCTATTTTCATGTGAATTTCAATATGTTTTTCACAGTTTGTATTCCTTGTGTATATATGTTCATGTCATGTCTGTATTAATGATTTTGTTTTTGGGTGTTTTGGATAAATTTTGATTTTGCTATTGATACCAACAACATTGTCTCAACAAAAAATTGGCCATTGAAAAAGAAGAAGAAGAAGAACTAGGACAATGCATCAAGAATGATATATTGTGCTCTCATTCAAACCAATGATATTATAAATATTGGCAATATTAATATGACATTTTTCTTAGAAGAAGTTAATGAAATTACATTGATTAAATATAGTATTAGAATGTTGATTTTAGTTGTTGGTATCTCATATATTGTGATGAAATCATGATCCAGGAATTGTAAGGAGATGTTAGGGCATGATTATCTCCATTAGTAGATAGGCGTTGAAGACGCGGAAAACACAAATAAATAATGTTCGAAATAGCTTCTTGGATTGCATCAAGTGTGGAGAGAGGTAGTTTTTAGATCACGTATGCATTTTGTCTCAAGGTTCCTTAGACATATTTGGTGAATTTTGACTAACTTGCGGTGTTTTTCCATATTTCTAGATAGGGATATGATAGAAGCTTTCACTTGATTCCTGAGAATTAATGCTGGAATCTATGTACGTAGTATCAATTGTACAAAATGTTTGATTCCAGTTACAAGTCACAGTACATTGGCGGGCAGAAGGAGAAGTTTGTACGGTATGGAAGGCATATGATATCAATTGTTATTGGTAGAGATGATATTTGCTTTTGATATATTTGGCATCTGCATGTAGGTTGGATGATTTGGATTCAACATTATCAATGCCTTCGAACAAAGGGGTAATGAAGAAATGCGGATTTAATTTAGAGGGGTTGGCCTTTACCGGTCGTGCAAAGAAAAATCCTTCAAAATCATTTAGGATTGGAATGCAAAGAGGGTCAGAAGGGCTGGCAACAATTGGTAGATCCCTGAAATCTGGGGTAACCAGGGCAGTATTCCCAGAGGATCTTAAAGTTTCTGAGAAAAAAGTTTTTGACCCACAAGACAGATCCCTCATTCTATGGAATAGGCTTTTTGTCTTATCATGTATTATTGCAGTATCTTTTGATCCTTTGTTCTTTTATCTTCCTGTCTTCAATCATGAACCGCATTGCATTGGCATGGATACCAAGTTAGCCGTGACAATTACAACTCTACGCACAGTAAATGATGTCTTTTACTTACTTCGCATGGCTTTACAGTTCCGCACAGCTTATATTGCACCATCTTCACGGGTTTTTGGAAGAGGTGAACTTGTGATAGATCCTGCACAAATAGCTACACGATATTTACGCCACCATTTCATTGTTGATTTTCTTTCTGTGCTGCCCCTACCACAGGTCAGGTTTGAACAATTTAGTTCATGCCTAGTTGTATTACACTTAATAATATACTGAGACTTATTTCCTTTGGGTTATCTGCAGATTGTGGTTTGGATATTTCTTCGGAGAGAAGGTGCAGAGGTATTGTCCACGAAGGAGGCACTGCAAAATATTGTGTTTTTTCAATATATTCCTAGGTTTATTCGGTTTTTTCCTATAACTTCGGACTTGAAAAGGTCTGCTGGTGTTTTTGCTGAAAGTGCTTTGGCTGGTGCTGCATACTATCTGCTTTGGTACTTGCTTGCTAGTCATGTAAGTTTTACTCTATGATAAAATTGAAATCACCATTCACCACTTAATTTTACTTTTCATCTTCCTCTCATAGTCTCATTCTGGAAATGAACAGGTAGCAGGGGCTTTGTGGTACTTACTAGCTGTTGAACGTAACGCAACATGCTGGCAAATAGCTTGTAGAGACAGTGAGAAATGCATCACAAATGTCTTATACTGTGGAAACCGGAATACTAATGGTTATGATGAGTGGCAAAGCATCCGTCAGGACATCCTTAGCAAAAAGTGTTCTGCTGATGATGATGATAATAAAGGATTCAATTACGGAATCTTCACGCAGGCTATTACCTCTGGCATTGTTACATCCAGGAACTTTGTCTCTAAATTCTTTTACTGCTTGTGGTGGGGACTGCAAAATTTGAGTACACTTGGTCAGGGGCTCCATACTAGTACTTATCCTGGAGAAAATCTCTTTTCAATATCTATAGGCATTGCCGGCCTTATCCTTTTTGCCCTTCTCATTGGAAACATGCAGGTATCAAGTTTTAGCTGCTGATTCATTGCTTTTTCTTTGTGTTCATGACATTACTAATTATCATGTCTTGTTACAGACCTACCTTCAGTCTCTCACCGTTCGTCTTGAAGAGATGAGGATCAAAAGGCGTGACTCTGAGCAGTGGATGCATCATCGTTGGCTTCCACAAGAACTCAGGGAACGAGTTAGACGCTATGACCAATACAAGTGGTTGGAAACAAGAGGAGTAGATGAAGAGAGCTTGGTCCAAAGTCTACCCAAAGATCTTCGAAGGGATATCAAGCGCCACCTTTGTCTCAATTTAGTGAGAAGGGTAAGTATTCCAAGTTTTCTTTGTTCATTTAAAATCATTACGTGTATACAATATGACAGTCTTGAATTTGTCAATCTTCTCTTGTATAATATGCAGGTCCCTCTCTTTGCGAATATGGATGAGCGGTTGCTTGATGCCATATGTGAGAGACTGAAGCCAAGTTTATGCACAGAGAGGACGTGCATTGTCCGAGAAGGGGACCCGGTTGATGAAATGCTTTTCATAATTCGTGGCCGCTTAGAGAGTGTGACTACAGATGGTGGAAGGAGTGGTTTTTTCAACAGAGGTTTACTCAAAGAAGGGGACTTTTGTGGAGAGGAGCTTCTTACCTGGGCACTGGACCCTAAAGCTGCTTCTAACTTACCGTCATCTACAAGGACAGTGAAGGCTCTAACCGAGGTTGAGGGTTTTGCTTTAGAAGCTGAAGAATTGAAGTTTGTTGCCAGTCAGTTTAGACGCCTTCATAGTAGGCAGGTTCAACACACATTCCGCTTCTACTCGCAACAATGGAGGACCTGGGCTGCTTGCTTTATTCAAGCTACATGGCGCCGATATTCTAGGAGGAAAGCAGCTGAACTGCGTAGTAAAGAAGAGGAGGAATTAGGAGGCTATAGCGAAGAAGAAGATGATGAAATGGCATTAGTTGAGGAAACTGATGCTCCGTCAAGGCTTCGTGCTACAATGTTTGCATCACGCTTTGCAACAAATGCTCTTCGTGGACATAAGCATCGAAACTCAACTTCAACTTCCACAGGCTTGCTGAAAATCCAGAAGCCTCCGGAGCCTGACTTCAAATCATATGATGCAGATTAATTAGTGTATTTATTTTAGAAGAAGATAATCAATGAGAAATTTGGGCAGATAACCTTTTTGGAGAGTGTTTGTGGAAAACGGAACAACTCTTCTTCTAAATCTTTTGAAATTTAGTAGAGAATTGAAGTACTCACCAACTGACCAACAACTGCAAACCTCAAACACCCTTCAATACATCTTGCAAGATAAACCTAGACAAAATCCCCTGATCAGTCAACGAACAAGGCTAGTCATCATGTCAAGGCTTTGAAATGGGCATTGGTTTCAACTTAACGTGAACATCTCAATAAGCTTTGATGCCTAGTGAAAAGGCGAAAAGCAGAGGCTATGCAGGATCTTGTGAGAAACGCAAACGAACCAAAATAGGATAACTGACATTAGAACCCTGTATTTAATGCTGATTTTCTTCTAGAAAATGTACAGCCAAACTCAAGTAAGCCCAATAACATGAACAAACGATAAGAACCTCTGTAAAGGCATTCAATTCATTTGGCTTCTGAATTTCTTTATTTTCTTGTTTTATTTTATCTCAGCAATTAAGTATACCTGAAACTAGATTTTCTTCATTTACTACAAGGGTTGCATCGCTTTTCACCAAGAAAAAAAAAAGGTTACATTTTGAAATGAATAAAACTGGGAAGGTAATAATGAAAAAGAATATAAACGACAATCCTTGCCTATCAGCCAAAGTGAAGCATTCTTCAATTCACAAATTTGTAACACCATCATCTATACCTTTTAGTAAATTTTCATCAGTATTGGTGCTGCAGCTTAACTACGCCATGCAGAAGATACTTCCAGTTCAACGTCTTCTTCCCACCAAGTGGCACTCTGCATATTGTATTACTAGCTTAGCTTTGTCAGAAATTAGAATAAATCTCTAATCATTTGATTGGAAAAACATTAACTTTAATAACAACATTGCTAATCTTTGAATTCCAACCAAACAACAAACAGGAAGATGTCATGACTTAGGTATAAAGTGTTTTGACAAATAAATACAGCTTTGTTCTATTTCATTGAATCTTATATATACCGCTTTGTTTTATTTCATTGAATCTTATAGCTGATAGTTTTATTCTGATAAAAATCGGGGCAACCTACCTTGTAGCCTCTGCGAAGAAATTCTAAAGAACTTCCTTCTTCTTCTTCCAGTCCCAAAACCCTCAATAGTTCTTCTTTGGTCTAAAGAACATAAATATTTAGTTTTGAAACATGTCAAATGATTTATATCGAAAGAAGTTAATGGGGATTTGAAAGTAAGACATACTTCACCAAGTGTAAAGCGTGTTTCACTCTCTGCTATGCAGGCAAAAGAACCATCTGCCTGTTTAAGCATCACCTGCCAAGGCCCTGCACAATTGTAGTAATGTAAAAGTAGTTTAATGCATGAAGTTTAGTATAAAGCCAAATTATCAAGCACTTACTAATATGGAAGGAAAGAGAGGATACATTTTTTAACCAGGAGTGTCAAAATAAAGGAAGATAATCACCTATAAGTTGACACAAAAATGAAACTTGTTTAGAATATTAGTACGGATTCATTGGATCATTGATATTGGCATATTGCTATGACTTTTCCTTCCTTTTAAGATTCTATCTTGAGATAAATACATCTGCAATTTCTAATTAAATTGAGGTTATTCATTACTATACATCGGGTAGCTAATATCATTATTGTGGTCATCATCACTTCCACAGGCACATTAATTAGCAAGGGCTAGATAATTTGTTAGATATTATCTAAGCCTAACCACTACTCTCTAAAGAGATTCTCTTTAGACCCAATATACATCATTTTACATTCAATTAACCGAATTTCTTATCCCTCTTGTTTTCCTTTCATTTTCACGTTGCACATACATTATTCAATAGATTTTCTTTTTTCCGCAATCATGACATTATAGACTCCAGTATTTGCTTCCAATCATTGTACTAATCAATAAGATTCCTTGGGAATTCTGTGATAGTCTCATGAAACCCTAGAACGCTATCCTTATATAAATGAAGGAAAGACTAGTTGACTTATGATTAAAATTAGACTTTATGATCTTTATCAATCATTAACATTTGTCCTAAGGGACTATCAAAACAAAAAAAACACGTGTCCAAAGGGCACATGTTAACATTTTCCTTCATAAACAAGCTATCATTGTTGAACATTATGAAAGTCCATATTTGATTACTCAGAGAACGGATTTAATTAACAAATTCTAAAATGTTTAATTTTTCTGGACTACAGGTTCACAACTCCAAATTGTAATCATTTCTTACCGTAAAGTGTCTATGTTTCAATTGACAAAAAATAAAAAAACAAAAGCGCATGAGAGATCAAACCTGTGTTAAAAAATTATCAATACACTGATAGTTTTCTCAGATCAAATCTTGACAAAATAATTCTTGATGTGAGGCTAAATCAGCATTGATTTTGAGAAAATAACATCATGGCAAAATACACAATGAAAAAGCAATTTTGTAAGCTGTCTTAGAAGATTTTTTTCATACCAGGGTATTGGCGAAATAATGCTCCACTGTAATTAAGAACATAAGGCGCCACTGCTACTGTCTAACATTATAAACCATACGTGTCACTCAAAAACTAAAGTTCAAAAACGAGTCATTCCAAAAAGCAAGTAAATAAATAATAGAGGGCTGCAAAAGAGGCAATACCTTGGAGTAATCTCTGATTCGGATATAAAATACAGGGATAAATTGAGAAAGAAACCGGTAATGCAAATCTTTGGGTGGAAATCCCAGAATGCCCAAGTCAGCACTGCAAAGGCAAGCATGTTTTATCTTGACAATTAAATGTTAATTTCATAATAAGGGAATCAAAAATGAATTAATGGCCAGGCAAAGAAGAATGTATACCGTAATGTGTCTAGTTCAAGATTGAACAGAAGCGTTGGGGTTGATACAGCAAAATTTTCCTGTGAATCCCATGAACAAAGTTACAATAGGAAAAAACTTTTCCATCTAGCAACTTTCCAGAAGACATAAACTAAGATCGTTTTTTGAAAAGCAGAGTCATCTTATTTGGAGAAAATTCCTTACTACTACAAGGAAGGCCTTTAAAAAGCAATGATGGATTTCATGGAGCTCCAAAAGCTGGAATGCTAACAATATCAATCTCCACTTTCTGACCTAGACAGCTCTTGAAAAGGCAAGAAAAATCTGTCTGTTGTCTAATAACTACTGTTACACAGAAGGCGATGAACATCTCCCTAATAAAACCTGCAAGCAACTATTACGCTGAATGGAAGCACTTCAGATGCCAAACAGAGGGAATAATTTTGAAACTCCATGAATTTGTCAACACAGAGAATTCTTATCTTTCTATACGAGAAGTAGTTATGCTCTAGCTTGCTATATTTCAAAAATTAACTTAATAGTGAATACACCTATTTGATAATGTACCCTATTAATCCTATCCTTAAGATCAGATTGAGGTATGGGAATTTGAAGAATAGTCATCCTCTTCAGTCCATGAATTCTAACTTTCGCGTTGACCAGAAACAGTAAGGAGATCCTGACCATTCTTGGCCGTTTATTAGACTCAAGCTTTGAACAACCTTGAAAATTCAGTAGCAAGGAACCCATGGATGATATCATATGCTTTACTTGGAATTTGGGAATGAAAATAGCCACATATCTTTTTGTGATGTTAATACTGATTTATTTCAGTGGAAACCATAAACACTACATTCCTTTCCCAAATTCCTCATATTAATTGTCATCAATACTCAGGCAAACCATACTATAAGAGAGGATTCAAATATGTGACAACATCATTGATTCATATGTTAAACAGCATACCAATCACAATATCTAAACTAAGAATCTCAGTTCATGATCAAATTTAGATGTCAAGGGCATAAATAAGGTGAGTTAACTGCTTAAAAAGCAAAAACACCATACCACATACTTCTCTATAGCAGAAAGTTCACGGGTGCTGCAATTAATAAACACATATAGTGTCGGTGGCTCATTGGACTGCCAGCAACCTGCATTTGTAACAGAAATAGAGAATCATGAGCTGAAACAAATTGGTTAAATTACAGAAACCTAACATGTGATTCCTGGAAGAAGTGGAAGGATAAAATGAAGAAGAAGATTTACCTAAATTTTATAAATAACAAAGACCTTTTAAATGAGATTGCTCTTGGTTAACAAGTTTAAAATCTATGATGCTAAAGTGAGATTTACGGGAACAAAGAGAAAACATCATTTTTCATATTCAAAATGAACAAATCAATGAAATTCTAGAATATTGTAAAGCATTCAAATCGAAAAAAGAATAGCAGTGATTAAATAACATTAAATCACCCTCATCTTACCTTATAATAAATATGCATAAAACAATTGTGAGCATGTCTCAATCACTAAAACCATTATACGGTGATAACACAAGTCCTGTTTCCAGGATCTTCTAGAAGATTATTTCATTAATATTGAATTTCAATAATCATAAACTTCTTTCACATAACCAATTATATTCCGGTATGCCACTATTTATGCTACTCATATATGGACCAAATTTAGCAGGAATAAACAGCAGAAGACAAATTCACCTCCTCCATTGCTAAATGGAACTCACTGCTTGAAGCATTGAATTCAGGAGACAGTAAGGCATACACATTTCTGTAAAGCCTAAACTAGAAGGGTTCAAGACCAAATTCTAATAATAATCTAAATTCTACAAAATCATTGTCATCTGCTGAACCAACCTTCATTGTCATCTTCAAAATCAAAATCCAGGGTGTTCCTTATAGACCTGAAGAAATTATTGACAGAGCCGCCAGGGATATCATCCAAGCAACCTATGGTTATACCATCAATCTGAAAGAAATGAATCAAAGACTGAAATCAAACTAAGAATTCAAGGTCTTCAACTCTAGAAGTTATTCACAAGTTGTATTGTTAGTTTGTTACCGAGTCAAGAGCTGTTTTGAAAAGGCGAGAGGCCCTGCGCTTTTCTGGCTTATCAGGAAATACCTGAGAATAATGAACACACTGCATTAAAACACATAACTTGAAAGGGAAGAATCAAATGTTGATATGAAAAAAAGTGAGTTCTTACAATGCAAGCACGGGTTTCCATTTTTTCTTGGAGCTGTCTGACAACAGTCAAGGCAAGTTGAATGTTGGCGTCTATGAACTCATCTGAAGACCCCTTCACATTTTTTAAATATCAGAACAGTATGTGGTGTTTTTGTCTTGTTTAATATAAAATTAATTATAAAACAATGATTTTCCATGGACAAACAGATGCAGTCAACAATAGGATTAACATGAGAAAAAGGAGGTACCTTATAAGAGGAAATGTTGCTAGGCAAGGGCCTGAAGAAGAAACAAAGTGTTAGAAGAGAAGATTATAATTAAGATGCCAAAATGGAAAGATAGTAAAGGCATTGTTTACGGGAAATCAATCTCCAAGCGGGTATTTCCAGCTTGAAGAGCGAAAGAGAGAGAATTGGCAGCATCAGTGGCGAGTACTTGATAGGACTTGGGCTTGTAAACAGACACTCCTGCTTTTGGGTCTAAACGGGACTGCTTTTTGACGTTGTTATCGCTTTTTGTGCAACTGATTTTGGTGCTGTGACTGCGAGTGGAAACGCGAGCAGAGAAGGGGGAGAGTGGAGACAGACAAGGGTGGAGCAAAGAGAGAGGAGAGAACACAGAAAAGGAGACGGTCATCAGAGACATGGCGACCTGTGTGCTCTGCTCTGTGAACCCAATTGGATTGGATATGATAACCAACTCCACCCCTCAATTTTACACGTGTTCACTTTCGCGGACTTTTTTTTTTTTTTTTTTTTTTTTTTTTTTTTTTTGTGGAAATGGACTTTTTTATTGTTGGGCCACCGGCTGAGAAGATAGTACTCATACAGGTGGAATGGGGCCGAGGATAGGCCCATGACGTAGAAGCATTATAATAACGTCAACGGTCAATCATCATACAAGAGTGTGAGTGTGACGCTAGCATATAATTCGCGGACTCGACTCTTAAGTGCATGGACATTGGAGATTCACACTCTCACTTCTGCAACTCCAACCATAAACATGTTTATGGATCTCATTTGCCCAAATTCTTCCCCCGTAAGTTCTCTCCTTTCTTCCTCTTTGTTTATTTCATTGTCTTCCCTGCTGACAATTTAGAGCAAAAATTAATTTATGCTGACTCTTTTTAAATGTTGTTCTATTAAGCTCCCTTACAAGTTTAAAAATTAGACTTTGCTTTCGCAGAATTCAGCTTAAACTTCCCTTTTTGGTTGATCAGAAAACGTATGCAGTGAATATTTCAACCTTCAAAATAGTTTAGTGTTTTAGAATCTGGGACTTTTTGGCAATTGAGACTTGAACATGCAATCATACCAACATCAAATTATAAACTTAATTTATTTGAGCTTTTTTTATATGATATTTTTTGGTGTTTGATTTAAAAGTTATGCCATTAATTTATTGTCAGTAATTCAGTATTTTGTTTTCTGACTTGTCAGGTATGGGATGGAAATAGATTCTCCAAGTGTTTCGACGACATATATCCTTTTTTTTTTTTTTTTTTATGTTGATGGTTTGGTTCTATATGGTTGTTGGTGGTAATTGTAAGTTGATTTCCCTTAACAATGCTTACGGTTTTAGGCTTTGCACCAAATGTGGCAACCGTTCTTATGATTTCTGTACTTGGATTTACTCAGAGGAATGGCAGACAGAACCAGAGGGTAGGTTCTTTATTCATTTATTTATGGTCTATTTGGCTGCTGATTTTTCTCAATGTAGGAAAGTCAACTTGGAAGCCTAAAATTGATTGTGGTTAATTTTTCATATTTATATCTTATTTTGTTTGTATATCTTATGTATATCTGGAATTTCTTTACTGAAGTTGACCTGCAAGTGTTTCTGAATATATGTTTAGCAGACAACTTAACCTAACGTACGTCTTACGTGTAATATAAACTGCTTTATCCTTCCTAGATTACTTATTTTTTCATAAATTTTGGATAAGATTATCTCTTTACCTTTAAAAGTTCTACATGTCCTTTATTGTATGATTCTTAGTAGTTGTAGTACATTATGATTACAACCTCTGGAATATCTGTTTGCAATGAAAAACTGAACTGCGGACACGAACTAATAGCGTTATGCATCCATCATCACTTTTCCAGAGCTAAATCTCAGCTTGAATTTGACCCGTCAGTTTGCTTACATGTAGCTGATGCCAATGATCTCAAATTTAACCTCAATTTAAGCAATGAAATATACTCACACATTTTAGTTATCCAGATGTAGTGAAGTTGGTTGTGTTGAACATTTTATTCTGATGCTGATTATATTGATCTATGCACTTTGTGGACAATTTGACCCCAATATCTTTGGTCTAGAGTTAGACCCAGCTATTGTATTTGTCGCCTTTTAAGTTTGAACTTCATATTCTGCGTCTGATGCAATATTATCTTTTTCAATAGGCAGTTGGCAACAGCTCTGGCTTTATATTTTCTTTGATGTCCTTTGACTATTCAGATATGTCAAAAAATGAATGAGTTCAATTTTTCTTTCTTTGTTTCCTCCCTTTCTTCCTCTCTGCTTCTATTGATTTATCTGTTATTAATTTGCCGATGTTCTGCTATAGGCATTTCTAACTTTCTTTTAAGGTTTGCAGTGGATTAATACTCTCCATTGATTGTTAATTTTATTTATTATTTTCTGAATTAGGCAACAAGGTTCATAATCTTCCTTTGATTTGTTTTTCCTTGTTTAGTTGAGTTTAATATAAAGTAGTCAAACAAGGGAACTGTATCAAAATTGGTTTTGGAAGCTATCGTTCATATACTATAGGCTTTTCTAACTTTCTTTTAAGGTTTGCAGCAGATTAATAAACTCCCATTTGATTGTTAATTTTATTTATTATTTTCTAAATTAGGCAACAAGGTTCATAATCTTCCTTTGATTTGTTTTTCCTTGTTTAGTTGAGTTTAATATAAAGTAGTCAAACAAGGGAACCGTATCAAAATTGGTTTTTGAAGCTATTGTTCGTATACTAATTATTTTACATAAATCATTCAGATAAACTTTATGGAAAAAGTTTCCATGCATTTGCTACCTCTCCTTGGAGCATGTTTGTCATCTGTGGATATAATTT
Source organism: Acer saccharum (assembly GCA_030490815.1). Taxonomy (NCBI): domain Eukaryota; kingdom Viridiplantae; phylum Streptophyta; class Magnoliopsida; order Sapindales; family Sapindaceae; genus Acer; species Acer saccharum. The sequence continues at coordinate 90,073 of CM059877.1, forward strand.
TGTTTCTGAAGAAAAAGCTTCATGGAGAATTCATTTCATATCATGACTGGCTTTTCAGATGTTCTCAGTTTGCAGTTTGGGTAAGCTTAATTGTATGTTTATTGTTATTGCGATAGGGTAATGATTGCACTCTCACTCTTGGCTTTGACTAAAATGTAGATAATTACCATACTCTTATCAAGGTGTGCCTTTTTCCACCACATGTTTAGCAACAGAATTCTATGTTTCTGGTGGATTGTAAAGCCATTAGTGGGAATCCTACATCTGCAAACAGCTTTTTCTTCGTTAGAGGTACTATTTTTTGTTTTTTTTTTAAGCCTCTTCCTGCCATGTTGTTCAATGAGAGCTTTATGTTTTATAATTCCATTTCATGATAGGTCATAACATGCTTTTTTTTGTAAAAGAATTCAGAAATTCATACATTTGTATTTTTTTCTCAGTAGTAAAATTTATTCTATCTCTTGTCAAAAGAATATGATACATGTTAATGATAGCATTGCATGTAGTTTGTGCTCTTGTAGACTATAGTCTGTCCTGTCTGAAAACTGTCTTGTACAATATACAACTTTAATTCCTAATGAATTGCATTTTCCGTCTAATTCATCAACTCCTTGAGATGCCAACTCAAGATTAAGCATTATCAATTGTAATGTGTGGCATATGTTACTTTGGTTAGGTTAGGTATTTCTTGAATAAAGCAAAAAATATTTTATATAACTCAATTAATGTCCCATATAGTTATCTTTAACTCGGTTATCTAGCATTTGAATTTATCCATTCGATGGAATCATAATTCATTTTAAGTTTTGTGGAGCAGGTGTTGAGAAGTCTGAAAGAGAGCTGTATTCTTTTGTTGGATTTCATGTTTGGAATTTCCATTAACATCATCAGGATAAAGCGATCGTCATTAAAGAACAGGTATTGCATTGTCAATTGCTTATTTAGTTCCCTTCTTTTTGGATCTTAGTCAGGACATCATTATGGACAATCAGAGTAAATTACTCTGGTCATATTGCAACAGTGATGTTGTCCGCAGGAATAAGCATATAGATGTCAAAAGACATGTGAACTGCACTACTATATATGCAAGCATGAATTTATTAGTATGGGCTTTGGATCATTTAGGTGTTTGTTTATAATCTACTGAAATTATTATTCTGGAACACATATTGAAATTGTAGTGGAAATTTCTTACAGAAATACCTCAACCCCCTACACCCCATAATGTGATCTCTCACCTCGTCAGTATTATTACTGTTCCAAATACATTGTATGAGAACAGCAGCTTCTGATTTTCTTGTTTGAAACTGACTCTTGTACTTTCCTATTGACTGCAACCTTTTAACTATTATTTGAGAACTACTTTGGCAATATAAAATACTCAGATCTCTATTTTTTCTGCTTTCAATTCAACAACTGAAGATCTCTCTCTCTCTCTCTCTCTCTCTCTCTCTCTCTCTCTCTCTATATATATATATATATATATATCGGTTTCACATCAATCATTTGTGTGTTTAAATCTTTTCTTGTTAATATAGTATGCTTCATCAACTTGGATTGTTTGGTTAAATATTTCATATATACTAAAGTATTTTTCTCTTTAGCAGTTCCATTCTATAAGGGAGTCATTAAATTTAATATCTGTTAATGCAAATTGTAGTTCAATAGAGGAACCGTTTCTTTCTAGTGATGTGGACATTGAGGAAGCTTGTCATAGGAACTCTGTAAGTAATTACATGCTTCTTTTTCTTATTTATTTTCTTTCACATTGTTTATAATATATTTTGTGAACTTCATCTGCAAAGGTAGTAATTTATTTGTTATTCATTTTGAATTGTTGCCATGACATTATTTTGATGAGATTATTACACGAAGGAGACACTATGGGGTGGGAAGGAAGGACTTTTTTCATTGTTTTCTGTTGCATAATAACTAATAAGTACCCTCCACCACAATTTTTTTATTCCCCATCTGCTCCTTAACGGAATTTAGGTTTCGTTTAGTCTCTCACAAAACTTGGTCTTCTTTTTAACATTAGATTTTGAAGACCTTCGGATCACTTTGCTGTGATTTAGGAAATAAATTTAAAGAAAAATGTAAAATGATATTTCGAACATTACAAGGTCAGATGAGATGGAACAATGTTATCCAATTCCTCAAGGTCAAAGTTTATTTATTTTATATATATTTCTGAACTCAAATATTATCTCTTGCAATTGGTAACTAGTTAGGTCTCATCATTATGATTTTTCCAAAAGAGATTGCATCAAAACTGACAAATAAAAACATTGAGATCACTATAAAGTCATCTAACAACACCTTTTCGATTATAAAAGGAGGAATATCTTGAGGAAAATTATCAAGTGCAGGTTCCCACATGCGGATCACTAACCACCAATGGGAATTAGTGATCCCGCACGAAAAATTCATGCAAGATCCTGCATTAGAAAGTTACCCATATCTTGAAATTCTTTAGATACCAAAGTCAACATAGAAGCTAAATAGTAAGCCTTCTCCCACAGAAAACGGCAGTCCTCTTTAACAACTTCAAAAATTCTTTTATTCTTCTGCAACCAATCACCCATAGCTTCAATCGCACTAAACTGTAATCTCCGCCTTCAAACCCCCTCCAAAAGCACAAACATTCTCCAAAATAATTGATACACTAGAATTAGGAGTACGCATAACTCAAACCTACAAGCTTAATCAATTTGTTCTAATGGAATAAAGCAATCTAACAATGAAGAAACCAATGATTAATGTCCTCATAATAATCCGTGCACATCACTCACAAAGTCACAAATAAGGTGCACATCTGGATTATTTTTTAGGTTCACATTGTAAGTGTTAATTTTTTCATGTTCTGACAACCACACCAATACATAATCTTACTAGGTGTCATGGACTTCCAGACGGCTTTATGAGACTCTGTTTTGTTGACTATTTAATCCAATGATGTCGTGCTCTTTGCCTAGCTTGTTCATTAGAAGTGGCCTATGAGCATTACATAAAATATATCAGTAATTTATAAGTCTACAATTTATTAACTCATTTATTGACATCTTATGCTAAATTCTTTGTTTACAATTTTTGACTGTTTTAAATTACTTTACTTTAACCATTGTTTGAAAATATAATTTATAGCATGTTATGACTGTATTATCAACAGTATGGTATGACTGTATTATCTGTAATTAAGTCCATGGCATTTCCCTTGTTCTCTTCTTGAAGGGTTCAATATCAGTTGACTAATTGTTGCACGTACAAATTGTAATATTGTTGAGCTTGAGATGTCTCTTCTTTTCGAGATTTTTATTAATATTTAACTTTTCTGGAAGTCACTGAATTATTATCGATTCTTTGTTTATCACTTGGCTGTAAAAGGGACACACTCAGAGCTATTGGGATCATATGACATTCATGTCTATCATTTCTGTGATGAATCGTGGTGTGATAAAGCAACTTGACTTCGAAGATTTGCTTTTGCTGCCTACTGATATGGATCCTTCTACCTGTCATTACAAATTGTTAACCTGTTGGCAAACTCAGCAGAGTAGCAATTGCACTGATCCTTCATTGTTCAGAGCAATTTGTTGTGCATATGGAGGCCAATATCTTTGCCTGGGTTTCTTGAAGGTATTATAGAAGACACTATAAAATGGAACCTTACATATTTATTTTATAACTTTAAAATTAACTAAACTATGTTTCAAGTTTCTGGTTTATTATTCATTAATTTGTTAAGGGAAAACACTGCAGGTTGTTTTTTCCTTCTTTTGTGTCACTTATATTATTTATATATTGTTTCCCCCTTTTTTTTATATGTATTTTTGGCTTGTGTATGAGCGGCTGCTCACACCCATGTATAATCATCAATTTGCTCTAATGCATTAGTTGGTAGACCTTGAGATCAAACAATCCTAGGTCAATACAATTACCATGGAGTTAGTCATGAATCTTATTGTGAAGGCTGAAAACAAATTCTTTATAAAGGAAGAAGAATAAATGTCTGAATCAAAATTTAAAAAAAATATATCTTTCACCGTCGGTGCTATATGACTAACAATAATTTTTTTCAGGCGTTCAATGATTGCATTGGTTTTGCTGGACCGTTGCTGCTCAATAAGCTAATTAAGTTTCTTCAACAAGGTTTGCAGCATTTGTCAAGCACTTGATTATAATTTTCAAGTGTTGAAACGGATTTCATAATTCCATAGCATTTATAAATTTTCAAAATTATGATACTAACTAGTTTAACTAGTTAAATATCTTTTGTTTTATAAGAGGTCAGAAGATATAATTATAATCACATCAGGGTTTAAAGGTTGTAATTAAAAAAATAAGAAAAAAGTGTTGAAATGGTTTTCATAATTTGGAGTTGAGGTTTAACTTTTCAGTTATTTGTATCAGTTTACAAATGTTTCTTTGTAATATAGGATGGATCACTTTGAGATCATATGTTAGAGAACAACTAAATCACAACTAAATGTATATTCCCAGAATTTATGAGACTGTATCTCTATGGAGCCTCCCTTACAAAAGAATTTCAAGATACTTTCTTTTTCTTTATACAATTAAATTGGGAGGCGTTTTAGGTTGATCTTGTAATCTGAAAGAACTTTCTTTAACTCTTATGTGTAGGTCAAAACAAAAATTAGTTTTGATGCTATCAATATAATTTGAATAATGTTAGAGATCTCATCTCGAATTGTAATTTGTATCCTAACCTATGATGTGGTATTTTCATTTAATTGACAAGTAAAATACCAACATCTCAAGTTGGGATCTCTAGCATTTCTCGTATAATTTTGTTTGGTTGACAAAAAAAGTTTGCCTGTTGTCCTCTTTTCCTCTTGTACACCTCAAATTTTACACAATTTTTTTATTGTCGGTTCATCCTGTCTGGACGAAGAATGTGGACCATTTGATTTACATACTTTGACTCAAAGTGTATGCACTTGTCAAAACTTCTCCATAATCTATGATCCATATTCTTCAGCCTGATATAATATATCAAGATGAAACTGGCAGTAGAAAGACTATATATATATATATAATATAAGTCCTAGATCACTGTTTAGAAGTTATGTGTTTTTTTGAAAGTTAGAAGTTATGTGTTAAGAGAAACAAATAAGAGAAAAAGAGTCTGCCAAACAAAGTGATTGTGTAGATCTCCTTAAGAGTTTGAGAGTTAATAGTGCTCTTTGAAAGTGAATGCCAAATTTATGCAAGTTTGATAATCAAAGTTTGGGATGTATTTTGTTGATGTTATGGTGAAGAACTCTGTTTACTACTATATTAACGTAAGCAACCACAAAATGAAAGATAAATTGTTGGTAATCAAAGTAGGTAACTAAAGTTATTCAAAAAGCCAAGTTAGTAGATCCCATACAGCTTTGAAACTTCATGGAGCTTTACCTGTGTTATAATTCCATGTGTTTAACGTGTATTATTTTTTCCTCTTCTTTGTTTCCTTTTTGTTTGTTAGTTGTTTTAGCATTTATTTACTTCGTCTAAGTAGTTTTGAAATCCCCATTGTTGTGTTGGATCATTGGTCAGGGCACTGTCATTGCATGTTTTAGCTAGCAGAACACTTGACTTTTTTACATGAATGGTGGTGTATTATTTTTTCTGTTTTTTGCTCACTGATGACTGATCTCATCATGATGAAGTTTCAGTTGGTGATAAGTTTGTATTGATCAATGTTGTCCCTTCTGTCTTTTCTCTCAGGTTCTGGGCATTGGCATGGCTATGTTCTTGCAATAGCCTTGGGCCTCACATCAATTTCTAAGTAAACCTTTTTCTTAGTATGGAATGATCGTTTTTATTTTTTATTTTTTACTTTTTATTTGTTTCTACTTGTGCTTTGCATTTCCAGTGATGCTTTTGTTAATAGGTTCTAATTATGGTAGTTTTTAGCGAAACAGGACCATTACATGACCTAAAATAAAAATTATGGGGAACATTTTGTATTGTTTTTTTTTTTTTCATAATTCAGAATTGGGAAGGTGTAATTAGATTTATTTATTTTTTTTATTGATTTTAAGCATTGTATTTGTGAGTTTAAAGTTGTAATTTTTAGGTGTACTGCTTGTCCACTTTTTTTACTTATTTTTGCTTCTAAAACATTTTGTTGTTTCTTGTCAAGAAATGCTTATCATACTTTTGGTTTAAATAACATTCTAAATTCTGTTTCAAGTAAAATAATACTTCTTACCTCAAAGAACCTTGTTTGTTTCAAGTAAAATAATACTTCTTACAACTGTAATTGCTTCAATGCTGCAGATCCTTTTTTGATACACAATATACTTTTCATCTCTCAAAGCTGAAGCTAAAGTTACGATCAAGTATTATGACAGTTATCTATCGGAAGGTATATCTAAATTATAGTATTGTCTAAGTTTTCAAATATGAATTTATATAAATTAATGAAGATGAGAATATTATTTTATTATATTCTGAGATTTAATGGAAAGCTTTCATTGAAGTGCATCAACATACATCTGTGAAGGTTATGGTTCGGGTGATCTTAATGATTAAACTAAAACTGTTAAAAAGAAGAAAAGGGAAAGTCAATAACTTTAAAATTGTTAAACCATCGGTTGCTATTAGTTGCTGCCACAAAAAAAGTGTATATGTCATTGTCAAACATGTTTCCATACGTCTATGTGGAAGAGGAAGGTTAACTACAAACACTAGGTGTGCTACCAAGCTATCAGCTGTATGTCTTAAAATGCACTAGGAATTAATGTGAGCTTATAGTGAGAAATGGGTGACAAGAAATAACTAAAATCTTTTCCTTTTGTAATTTGTTGGGGAGAACATTATGGATAAAATTAAAATAGGATAAATAAAGTAGTGAAGTTCATCCGGGCTATTTTATGCTAGTATAATACCTAATCTGTTGAGTCAAATGGACAGTTAATACAGTTCTTATGGGGTTTACTATGATTTATGGGAAGAATGTGTGGAAGTTAAGAAACATTTTGAAATACAAGTAAAGAGAAAAACATGGTAAAAATTAAAATTGATGGCTATGAGAATGGCATTAGGAAACACGTTCAAGTTGACTTGCCCACGTGAAGCCAAAAACTTACAAGTGCATCAGTTTGAGGAACAATTGCTTCAAGCTGACTTCAAAAGTTAATTTTAGTTTTTCGTTTTATATGTAAAATGTTTTAAGACTCCTTCAACAAATTACCTATTAGTTCCGTTCTGGTTTTGTAAACCTCATCTTTAAGAAGTATGTCACCTAGATAATTCTTTTTTATACATATAGGAAACTAGAATGGTTCATTAAAGAAAGAGGATGCAAAGGTGAACAAGATGTCACCTAGATAATTCTAAATTTGAATTTTTTTCTTTTATCCCTTCTTCTGATTTATTTCTTCAGTTCAGTTAGCAGATTTATCTTTCCTTATTTAACATCAGTTTTACAGTTCTTCACACTTTGATCTCAGTGTTTGTATGTTAGGTTAGCAGAACGGTCGAAATTTTCTGAGGGAGAGATTCAGACATTCATGTCTGTAGATGCTGATCGAATTGTCAATTTGTCCAACAGTTTCCATGATATGTGGAGGTAATGTTTATGTGATAGATGTACAGCACATATGCAGCATGGTTGGTAGTACAAACTATTGTATTAAATTTGTTCTCTCTCTTCTTTTTCTTCTTCTTTTTCCCTTTTAAGTTTGAGGATACCCTTAACTACCTTGCATTACGAAAATGGATTTTATCATTAGTTTTATTATATTTATTGTTGTATGCATCAATTAGTTATCTTGCTGTCCAAGCTGAAAACTTAGATTGATTCCATTAGTTGTAGATTGATTGAGGAATTGATTGTAGATTAATTCTATTACCATTCTCTTCTCTAGGTCTTGTACTATATATACTTGTACTGTTGGCTGAATAAAATACAACTCAATTCTCTCTTCCTCCATTCTCTTTAGTGTATATGGTTCTTATGCTCTTTGTTAACAACTATGTTAGACATGTACAAGAGGTGGGGTTTATATAAGTTAATAACACAACTCTTTCCCATGTATTTTGACTTCACTCTTTGACTATTCAAAATTCTTTTCCACTACTTTATTAGTGCCTGCATCACAATTTTTTGGACTAATCATATCTTTTTTGCATCCAAAGCGTACTTTATAAAAGTTGTTTTAGGTAGAGGGCCACCATATACGGTAAGAAAAGTGACCCATATTACATCAGAGTGATGTCCCTTCATGCCTGCAGTTTTCTTTGTTTTCTTTTATTTTTTGTATTGGGTGAATCTTCCTGCAGAAATGGTTGAGATCCTAACCAGTCCTCTGTTTAAAAATGTAAAATGAGACAAATGACCTCAATAAAGATTCAAATAATGCCAAAGGCAGACAGGTGCCCGTAAAGATAAAACCGTTCCATGACAGCACAACTCCTTTTAAAGCTTTACTTTAATTCGTCTTTAACCCTTCTAACCTGGCATCTAAATGAGTATGTAGCAGGGTCTATTGCTCAATATTATTTCATTTTACTTAGTTCATTGGATGGTTAGTTCGCTATTAATATGGAGCTGTAGTCTAGATGTTTCATTTGGAGATAGTTTCTTTCTTCGGATCGGATGGCCTGGCCATAGTTATCTGTGTTCCTATTCTTTTCTTCTCTTAATAAGATCTCACCATAGTTACTATATTGGTACCTTTCATTTATTAGTAAAAAAATTAATCATTCTGCAAGTATGAGCAAGTAAAACTTATTTCTAAATTTCTGTTTCTATGGCATTACTAGTTTATTTAATTTTTTCCTAACCAGAGGCTACTGCTTTTACTATATAATCGTTATTTTTAAATAAAATAAAAATTGCCTTCAAATTTGGTATACAACATATTTGACCAGTTTACTTCGCATGAATATTCAGCTTGCCTTTACAAATTGGAGTTGCGCTGTTTCTCCTGTATACACAAGTCAAATTTGCTTTTCTTTCGGGACTTGCGATAACTATTTTATTGATTCCAGGTATCCCTTGAGTAATATCCGCAGTAAGCAGTTCTATCATTTCCTTACATACTTATTAGTTATTACTCTTGTTTCATCAAATAATGTGGGAAATGTGGCTAGTGAATGTACTTGATTCAATTACAAAGAATTCTATTTTGTCTATATTTAACCTGCTGAAGTTAAAGCATGAGTTGTCAATATTATGCTGATTGCAATCTTCTACTAGGCTGACCAGCATACTAATAATATCGTCAGTATATTGTTAGTGTACAGTCATTTTTTTTTAATCTTTTTTTGAGAAAAGTATAAACTCTTTTTGATATTATCTTTTTTGGTTTCGTGATACATTAAAAGAAATCACGATGTCATGGTGTTGATTCTAAAATCTTAATTATATTTCAACAAACTGAAGATCTTACACTATTACACATGATGCACTTAGGAATTTGGACAATTTTTAAAGTTGAATTGTTCTTTTTTATTTTGGTAACTATACAAAAATATTCTAATTTTAAGTTTTAATAATGTGCTTACAGAATTTTATGAGAAATTTATAGCCTATGGTTCCGTTTTAGAATCTCTTAATTTAAATTCAATTTAAGGAGCAGTTTAGGCTTAGTGATGTAGGATTTGCAGAATTTATACTGTAGTTGTTTATGGGTTACCTTATCACCTTGAAAATATCCAAACCCTTATATGGGATTAATATGCTGATTTTTTTTCTACAACAGTAATACATGCATTTCTATTGAACTGTGGATGGTTTTTCAGTCATGAATTCATATTGATACACCATACTCAGACTTTTAGAGCTTTATCTTACATTGGATTCTCCATATCTGCAGTGAACAAATGGATTTCTACATTGATTGCAAATGCTACTGAGAAAATGATGAAGCAAAAGGATGAGAGGTACCAAAGATTTTTTTTCTTATCATTGTTTATATTCTTCTTGAAGAAACAATACATGATTGTTATTAGCAAAATCAATAGCAATATTACATCATCAAGAACTTTGACAACTCCAATTGTTATGGAGGTGAAGAACACTATGCATCAATTTTAAGAATTGCAGTTACATTATCCTAAAGTGATGTCATGGAGCATTTCTTATGATTGAAAATGTTTAAATTCATCGTTGCTTCCTAAAAAAGGGAAAAAAAAATGCAATTCTAATATTTTCATTTTTGACAGGATTAGAAGGACCGGAGAACTTTTGACACATATTCGTACTTTAAAGATGTATAGCTGGGAGCAGATTTTTTCTAGTTGGTTGATGGAGACAAGATCCTCAGAAGTGAAGCACCTATCTGTATGATTATCCATATGAAACTACTAAGAATATAGTTGATGGGATATACCTTTTCTTTTCTTTAATGCTTAAATTATTCTCAACCATTATGTTTGACTCTTTTTAGACGCGGAAGTATTTGGATGCGTGGTGTGTATTCTTTTGGGCTACAACACCAACTCTTTTCTCTTTCTCCACATTTGGACTCTTTGCATTGATGGGACATCAACTTGATGCTGCAATGGTATACTGTCTCAATTATATGTGATAAATGAATGACAAAGTTCTGTTTTGTATTAGTTTTTATTTTCTGTTCCTATTATTTGTTTCACATGTCTCTCCGAAAATGTTTATTGCAGGTCTTTACTTGTGTTGCTCTGTTTAATAGTTTGATCTCTCCTCTCAATTCATTTCCATGGGTCATTAATGGACTGATTGATGTGAGTTGTCAATTTTCCATGATTATTCAACTACTAACTGTTCATAATTACTAGTAACCATCAGAGAAGGCTAAAGTTTCTCTTTACAACTCAGGCTTTTATATCAATCAGACGGTTGAGCAGGTTCCTCTCTTGTTCTGAGTGCGAACTTGAAATGGAACAAACAGCTAATTCATCTTCACATTTCTCAAATATCCAGCCTAATTTTACTTCTGAAGAAATGGCAGTTATCATGCATGATGCATCTTGTACTTGGTCTAGCAATGAACAAGAGGAACGGAATTTAGTGTTGGATCGTGTCTCTCTCAGCCTACCAAAGGGTTCGCTCATTGCCATCATTGGAGAGGTCAAATCTCTGACTGAGAGTTTTCAATACTCTATTTATTCATTATTGTTTGGATTGTTTTATACATAATACCCAAAAGTGGTTGTTTAAAAGCCGGTTAACATCTACATTGCTATTGGTTAGATCACTACTCATAATATTGTAGGATTTTTTGAGTTTACTAGCAAGTTTGTCACGAAGGAAGCAAATACTTCTAAAACAACTATATTATGGCAGCAACTATATAATGTCTTCCTTACTGCTGACAATAGAAATGTGGGAATCAGACATGACTAGTGACTACAGACCTAGATAAATGAATGAGTAGATATAAAATTCATTAGATTTTTGATATTATACATCTTATCCCTTGTGAAGGATTTTATTCCAAAGTTCCTGTATTCACTGATTAATCTCAACTAAATGCATGAATCCAGGTTGGTTCAGGTAAATCATCTCTTTTAAATTCAATATTGGGAGAAACATTACTCATCTGTGGATCAATACATTCAACTGGATCCGTAGCATATGTGCCACAGGTTAATGATATTTTTATTTTATTTTTTGGTAATGAGCTAGCAATATTTAAGCATTTTGAGTACATAATCTTCATATTCTAACATTTCTGAAAACCATAGGTCCCCTGGATTTTATCTGGAACAATTCGTGATAATATATTGTTGGGGAAGAATTACGATCCGCAAAGGTGTAAATAAAAAAGAAAAAGGAATCTTTTTGTTTCCTTATTTCTATTACATTGCTTCTTGATTCTTTTTCTTTCTTTCCATTACATATTATTTTTTACTATATCCATAGCATATGCATTGCAAATCCTGGAAGGAAAATTTCCCACTTCTCTTAATTGTGGAAAAATTTTCTATATGGAGCAGATACTTGGAAACTCTAAGGGCATGTGCATTGGATTTGGATATCTCGCTAATGGTAGGAGGTGACAAAGCTTATATTGGAGAAAAAGGAACTAACTTATCTGGTGGACAGAGAGCTCGTCTTGCTTTGGCTAGGTTGTGTGAGCATTATGAGTTGTTATCGGCCTTGATTTTAAGTATAATTATGTAGCCATCTTTGTATAATCCTCTTATTCTAGACTAATTATGTATTATAATCCCCTTTTATAGGCCAATTAGGGGTATCATCTATAAATCAAAGCTAATAATAACTCATAACACTCTAAACTATCTTCTCTCTGCTTTCATTGTCTCTAGCTTCTTTAGCCATACTTTTCTCATTCTTAATACTTGGTTATTGATCCATAACTAACAGGGCAATCTATCAAGGGTCGGACATATATATGCTTGATGATGTCCTCAGTGCAGTTGATGCTCAAGTTGCTAGGTGGATTTTAGCTAATGGTATTATGGGTCATCTTCTGGTTCAGAAGACTCGTATTCTTTGTACTCATAATGTTCAGGTTATTCCTCAGAACTCCATATGCTTTTCTTGGATATTTACTCATAATGTTCAGGTTATTCCCCAAATGTACTACAGAACATTTTTGTACTCAAGTGTCGAGGAAAATTTTGTTTTAGCTAATGTTACTTTAGATATGAATTAGCCAAGTAATTTCTGAGGTAGCCATAAGGTCAAAGATCATTAAATGTTGATAGTATTATGTTATAATTACTAGTCATATTGAAACTTACATGGTATTTGTCCAAATGACTGTAGGTAACTTTTTAAATGATTGCTACGAGAGAGAGAGAGAGAGAATCTAGCCTAATATAAAAATCTTAGCGGTTCATAACTCAAGATTCCGTAATTTGAGAATTAAATGTGGACAAGGCCCCTGCTCCTAATGGGTTTACTGCTAATTTGAGTTGCTTCTAAATGAATATTAATATGCCTTTTGAACCTCACAGGCAATATCCTCTGCCGATATGATTGTTGTGATGGACAAAGGACGAGTGAAGTGGGTGGGAAGTTCATCTGACTCGGCAGTTTCTTTTTATTCGGGTTTCTCCTCACAAAACCAATTTGATGCATCCTTAACCATGGAAAGACAAGAATACAGCACAAATACTTTCACAGAAGCCAAACAGAGTCTTCCCCAGGAGAAAGATGTGTCTGTGTCAGATGGAGTAGAAGAGATGTCAGATGGAGTAGAAGAGATCACTAGAACTGAACATAGGAAAGAAGGGAGAGTAGAACTAACTGTATACAAGTAAGATATTACATTTATGAACAATTAATTGTGTACATGATATACTGATATTTAGAAAGCAGAAAAGTTCATTCCTTTTCCATTTTATAATGTCACTGGATTGATTTTGTTGTTGACTTTATAGTTTGTTGATTGTAATCTTCTGCAGAAATTATGCTACATTTTGTGGTTGGTTTATTACACTTGTAATATGCCTCTCTGCTATATTAATGCAAGCTTCTCGTAATGGGAATGATCTGTGGCTGTCATATTGGGTTGATACAACAGGGAGCAGTCAGTCAGAATACTCCACATCCTTTTATTTGGTAACTTATTTCCCTTGTTTCTACATAATACTAATCTGTTTTCATGTATTTAGACCTTTTCCGTACCTATCCTCAGTTAGCTTAAGTGATGGTTCTGCTTCTTTTTCTGATTATGCCACACCCCCACTGTCATGTATTATTCCAAGGAACACATTGTTTATAGGTTGCCAATAACTTATTGAACCTTTTATTGTTATTATTTTTTTTATAAAAATAAATAAAAAAGCAAAGCCTAGAACCCAAAATGGAACCGGGGAGAAAAATTATTCTAGGAAAACACAATCTTAAGGAAAAATTATTCTCCAACCATCTCTAAATCAATCGAATCAAAATAAAGTGCTATACAACCAAATTCTGACTGAAAGAGTGCCATAAACATCCATCCATTCCCCAGCAAGCATTACACCACTTGTGCAACACAAGTACCATCCATACGAGTGAATTATCGACTTGAAAATTAATCCATACTACAACCCATGACTCATCCTGCATAATAATTACTCACTAACAAGCAATCAGAATAGCCTTCTAACCCAGTCATAAAGTAAAAGCGTTCAATCTCTGTAGGAGTTAAGCTCCACCTAAACAAGTAATTATATGCCAAATAGAGATTTTTTAAAGCATCAGCCACAAAGTTGTTTCGCAGCTTTATGTTTTAAGATACATCTGTTGGAGCTAAGATAATATTGTCAGAGTCCTATGCAAGCTTAAGCTTATGGGTTTAGTCAAAATGACGGTTTGGCATCTAGAATGTATTCAACTTGACTCAACAATGCTATAATACTCAGGCACTTAGCCATCTAGCACCTGGATGTGTTGTTTATGTGGCTACATATCGTTTACTTTCCACTAGCTTCATGTGTAAGGGGAAGTGGACATGCTGCAATTGAAAGGTTTGTTCCATGATGTGTACTTACTCATTGTGGTGCAGGTCGTACTTTTCATCTTTTGCATCTCAAATTCCTTTCTAACGTTGGTGAGGGCATTCTCATTTGCATTCGGTGGCTTGCAAGCTGCAATTCAGGTGCACAATACACTGCTTAATAAGCTCATTAATGCACCTGTCCAATTCTTTGATCAGACACCAGGTGGAAGAATACTTAACAGGTTAGAATGCATGCCTTTGAGTTTCCACCAGTAGTATCAGCCTATTGTTTCTCTCATTTATTGAAGAGTTCTATTCTTTGTTAGTACCTTATTCTCTATTTCTGTTTCTCATTCTTGGATTTCCCTTTTTTTTTTTTTTTTTTAAGAAAAAAGAATCAATATATTTATTCAACATATTTATTTTAATTTGTAGGTTCTCTTCAGATCTTTATACAATTGATGATTCTCTTCCATTCATTCTCAACATTCTGCTAGCCAACTTTGTTGGCCTATTGGGAATTGCAGTAGTTTTGTCATATGTGCAGGTACTTGGGGAAAAAAAGAAAGAAAAAGATTTCATATGTATTTTACGCTCTTGTGGATTTCTAATCTTTAATTGTCTCGCGAAACAAGCTGTTGCATTACGAGGTGTATATTTATGTGCAGGTGTTCTTCTTGCTTCTACTGTTGCCGTTCTGGTACATCTATAGCAGGCTGCAGGTACTTGTTTTAGTTAGCATGGCCAGGCTTATAAGTTTGACCTTTATCAACTACGATAATTGAAATATAGAAATACGTATTTTTGTATATGTGCATGTGAACATGCCTTCATACATGCACATTTGTTTGTGCATGTGGATGTCTTCAAGCCCTAACATGTATGTCTATGTTAACGGGTTGGACAGAAAGGAAGAGAAAGAGATCGTTACATCTGAAGTGGATGCAAACCCTCCCAAAACTTTGACAAAGGCTAAATAAATTTTACATCTGACAATAATCTTTCCCATTCACAATTGAATGGGTGCAAGCATAGTAACCTCTCAAGTTCAAGAATCCTGTTAATAGACATGAGAGCTGACTTGAGTGACTGAGTTTAAACAAGTAGAATTTATTTCTTCTCATTTTACAACATTTGGAGAAATAGGAGATATTTCAACAATTTTTTTGCTTTTTCATGAGGAATATAAGAATTACTGGCTTGATTGTGAATTGTACAGCAGTGGCATTGACTTTAGTATATTTACACTAACTCCTGATTTTGGAATTTGCTTTTACATCAACTTTCCTTCATACAATATTATGATATTGGCTGAAGCATTAGAAAATTCGCTTTTATATTTTTTTATCCCATTAGTTATTGATTCAAGGATTAAGAAATTTTGAGTTTATAATTACTTCTAGAACATTTAAAACCAAGACTCAAAACTAACAATTAAGAATATGGTTTCAATGACTTGTTTGACTTAGTACTATAACCATAGACATTTAGACTATAATGTTAAAACATCGTGCAAGATTTTGTCTTCTTAAATTAAGTTACAGTGCTAGGAAATCATATTGAATGTTCAACTCCATCCATTTATCAGAATTCTTCAGTTCTTCTATAGGTCAACTTCAAGGGAGCTGCGAAGGCTGGACAGTGTTTCTCGTTCTCCCATCTATGCAACATTTACAGAGACACTTGATGGCTCATCAACCATAAGGGCTTTCAAGACTGAGGTAGACTTTTTGCATTATTATTACTTTTTGCTTGGACTTTTCATGTTGACAACTAGTATAGTTTATCTTTTCTGGTGGACAAGAAAGAAATAGAAAAGGAAAGAACCATTTCTATAAGAGTTCTTTTGCATTTTATGTAATGTGCCTCTTCAGAAGTTTCATATATCCAAATCAATTTTGCTGAATAAATCATGTTTTAAGTAAATCATGTGAAATTTCTTTCAATCCAATTTGTGGAAGTACCTGCAAGCCAAATTGTTAATATTGGACTTCTGAGATGTGAAGTTTGATTGAAACCACTTTCTTGTGATTCAATACTGTAAAATCATGGAGAATATTTCAAAGAAGTGAGAAAATCTCATAATAACTTAGCTGTGCACAGCAAGAAGTGTAGGCAAGTTTAATTATTGTTGTGATACTTCGGATTGTCTAGATATTAGAGTTTACATGATTTTGTTAGTAACCGTTAGACTCAAAAGCTTTAACTGTTAGGTAAGGGCCCAAGAATAGCATTTATACTCTTAACATACCCCCTCATGTGTAATGCCAGATTTTTGGGCTTGTCACATGGATTAATACTTAGGCCCATTATGCTTTGTGCTGTGATTATATATTTAAGTAATTGAATGGGGATTCCTAGGATTTGAACTTGAGACCACCGGGTCAATTATGCCCTAATACTATGTCAGTAACCGTTAAACCCAAAAATTTAAACTATTAGGTAAGCGCCCAACAATAGTATTTATAATCTAACAATTTTATTTTGATTGTGGCCTTAGTGGCTGAATTTATACTACCTGGTTTAAGAATTAGTGCAAGGATGATGGTGTGAAATCATTAACTAACTTTATTTTAAAACTATATATTGCTAAATAAACTATATTAATAGAGCATTCAGCACTAATAAAAAATTAAATATATATTATGGACAGGAGTATTTCTTGGCCAAATTCAAGGGACATGTAGCATTGTATCAACGAACTTCTTACTCGGAGTCAATTGCAAGTTTATGGCTTTCCTTGCGTCTTCAGGTATATGTCAGATTTGAAATGATTACAGAACTATAATAATTTGTTAATATCTTCTTAATGAAGTACAGGATTATTAAATTTGTGCACTTATATCTGATGTTGATACACTTAGTTATGCTTACTCTCTTGAACTTGAAGTGTTTTCCATAATGTGACAGTGACACTTTTTAATTGTATATGCACTTGGTAGTGTACGATATATTTTTAACCTGCTGTAACTATTCTGATGACTAATGGTCTTCTTTCAGTTGTTAGCATCATTTATCATCACATTTGTTGCGATAATGGCTGTTATCAGCTCTCGTGGCAATATACCAATTAGTTTTAGTACCCCAGGGCTGGTAATTTCTTCGAAATATTTTATTAGTCTTCATCTGTTCACATGCAATGATTATGGAACTGTTTAAATGGTATATGCTTTCACAGGTAGGATTGGGTCTCTCATATGCGGCACCAACTGTTTCTTTGTTGGGGAATTTCTTGACAAGCTTTACTGAAACAGAGAAGGAAATGGTTTCAGTTGAGAGAGCTTTTGAGGTAAGATGGCCTCTTCTCCTTTATCTTATTTCCATTCGATTACTCATTGTTAGATTTAAATACTTTCATTAGGCTCTTTCCTAATAACCTAAGCTTTTGGATTGAGTGGTTCCTAACATGGTATCCAAGGTAGTTTTAACCAGGATTGCTTGGGTCAAGTACCCCCACGGAATTGAAGTTGTATTTGTTGTTTGTGTTTGGGTTTGGGCTTGGGCCATGTGGCAAACTTATTGATCTTGCACATAAGGGGTTTATTTGAATGCTTAAATACTATTGTTTGACCATTTTCTAATAGCTTAAACTTATGGGTTCAGTGGTTACTAACACTCATGTTGACTCTATTTCCAGTATATGGACGTGCCTCAAGAAGAACTTAGTGGACATCAATCTTTGAATCCAAATTGGCCATTTCAGGGATTGATTGAATTTCAGAATGTTACCATGAGATATAAGCCTTCTATGCCTGCTGCACTGCGTGATATTACCTTTACAATTGTAGGAGGGACACAGGTCAGAGCACATATGAAACCCAAGACTGACTGCTGCACAGTTCGGATTCAGTAATTATAACTTTTTGTTTTACATAATGCTTCCGGTAGTAAGACAATTTTGATTGCAGGTTGGAATCATTGGAAGAACAGGTGCTGGAAAATCTAGCGTCTTGAACGCCCTTTTTCGCCTTACCCCAATGTGCGGGGGACAGATTTTGGTGGATGGGCTTAACATAACTGATGTTCCTGTGAGAGATCTCCGTGCACGGTTTACTGTTGTTCCACAGAGTCCCTTCTTATTTGAGGGATCTTTAAGGTACAGCTCTGTTGTAATTGTTGATCACTTGTTCATCTGATGTTATTAAGAGATTTTGCTTTCTTTTGGATTTAAGATGAACATTTTATATGTAATTTAGGATTGTTTGATAGCAACTTCATGCTTTCCAATATCCTGCAGGGACAACCTAGATCCACTGCGGATTTACAGTGACTTGAAAATCTGGGATATTTTGGAGAAATGTCACGTCAAGGAGGAAGTAGAAGCAGCAGGAGGTTTGGATACTTACGTAAAGAACTCTGGGATATCATTTTCTGTTGGGCAAAGGCAGCTTCTTTGCCTTGCACGTGCTCTTCTCAAGTCTTCTAAGGTAAAAGAGGAACATCTTTATAGTATTGATGTGAAATAATCTGAACACTTTCAAAGAAATAATTAAGATTCATGTAATGGATTTCTGTTCCTGTGTAAAAGAAACTTATGGTAGCATTGCTTATATATCAATTTTTTCAACAAGAAATCAAGAGAGATTTTATTAGCAAATGAAAGTTCAGTGCAAAGCCAAAAAGCTATCCTTCTATTAGATGTCAAAAATCAGTTGTATTGTATTGCCTACTAAAGACCCAAATATTGTAATGCCAACTTCCTACCATCAATTGGTGAAAGCTTAGATTTGTCAACCAAAGAATTAAATGTCACTGTTAAATGGAAATTTTGTTGGATTTTGCTACTCTAACCTTGTAGATGAAATTTATAGCGGGAAATGCATGTCTTTGCACTTAAGATTGGGAGAAAGAGAACGAGAGTTGCTTACAATATTGAAAATTTCAGGTACTTTGCCTGGATGAATGCACAGCCAATGTTGATACTCAATCAGCTTTAACATTACAAAATGCATTATCTAGTGAATGCAAGGGCATGACAGTGATCACGATTGCTCACCGCATTTCCACAGTGCTGAATATGGATAAAATCCTCATTCTCGATCATGGTAACCTGGTATGTTTATCTCTTATTGCCTTTTGTTTTACTCAAATAGTCAAATGTACGAGAGATTCACCTATTTGTGAAAAGAAGAAAAATAATTTTTAGAAGAATTTGGACATGGTGTTTACAATTTAGTTTGATGAAATTGTCAAACCTTATTCTCTGAATATGGTTATGTAAGTTGCTTGAAACTTATCATTTCTCTTTGGTCATTCAGTAAAGTGAATTAGCCTTGAACTTTAAAATTGAGGAGAATCCTTGGTTAAAAGGTCTTTGAATATATTAAATTGCTAGGACAATAGTGCTTAGCTTTCTTTTTTTCTTGTTTGATTTTCCATACTCTTCCACAGCATGCTCTGGGAGCTGATCTCATTTTAAACCTGCTGTAATATGGAAAACATACATGCCAATAGAAATAGAGATGAAACCAAATATTTCTAGAATTGTTTTGTCCTAGGTTTGATTTGGATTATTTGGCAAGAGAAAAATAGTAGAATTTGTTAACAAAACAAAGGTAGGATTCCAGCTGGGTATAAAATATGCATTTTAGCTTCATTATCAGCCTTCATGGCAAAGAAATTTAAAATAGTTATTTTTTTATTTATCTACCTTAATTAGAAAGGAGCGTTATGTTAGCTATGTAGATTTTGTGGACATCTCTTTTGGATTTCCCCAAATTTTCTGTTTTGTGACAGCATTTTGGTTTGGGAGGCTAAATTAGGAGCAGAATGTTGCCTTGTCTTGGTCTTATCTCATATAGAATCTCTTGATATGTCACAGAAGAATAATTTTTGGTAGTTTTGGTAAACTTCTTATTCATTCTTGTATTTTCATTTTCGTTAAAAAAACAAATCATTTTTCCCTTAAAAAAATAAACGAAAAATCAGTGATGATTGTTGTTTATGTTCCTGTATAGTTTTAAACAAAACAATAAAACAGTTGTATTGTTGTTTTATCGGTTTATGTTCTTATACAGTCATAAAATGTTGGTTACTAATACGGATCTCATGACAATCCTTTAAAGAGCTCTGGATGATTCAAATTATAGCTTCTTCATGGTTATTGTTGGTATCAAAGAGATAATAATGAGAAAATTCAACATTTTAATCTGACTTAGATCATTTTTGTAATAACTAAGAGTATCTAATGTTGAAATTGTTCAAAACTGGATAAGCATGTTACTTGATGTTTTATATTTATATATTTATGGACATAAATTGTTTATATATTTATGGATCCATAATTCTTAATTTTGATAAAGTCTAAGAGCTTATTTTGTGACCTGTGTAGGTTGAAGAAGGAAACCCACAAACTCTTCTGCAAGATGAATCTTCCATATTCTCAAATTTTGCTAGAGCTTCTACCATGTAATTGTAACTTGTTTTCTTTTTATCATTAGTACTAGAAAATGTACAAGACATGATTATTTGTATGGAAATTGGATGTGTATTAAAGAACAATTTGAGGCAGTAAAGTTGAGAAAAGCAATTAGCCTGTAGAAGTGACATGATTAATGAAATTGTGTTTTGCAATTGCAATTGTGGTCCCAGAATCTCCGGTTGAAAGGCTAGGCAATGGTATGGAGATTAAAGTTGACAACACATGGGTGGCTGAATTCTTAATTTTTTGATAGGGAAGGTTCAATTTAATCATAATTGGACCGATAGGATTTGCTACTTTCTACGAGGTTGGGACCAAACATAGGCTAATGAACGGTGACATGATAAATTAAATGTTTGATTGAGATATTATACGATTCTGTTGCTTTAATCAATAGACATTATAATTAAAGGCTTTTGAGTTGTTGACATCCTGTTCACCTTTGTTTCTTAAATCTTTAATGAAATCGTTTTAGTTTCTTATAAAATAAAATAAAAATCAATAGACCATGCCAATGTATGTTCTAGGAGAGTAAGCGAGTCTTGGAAACTCTAATGAATTTTTGCTTTTATCTTAGTTAAAAAGGTTAATTTTTTTGACAATTGGAAGGTGTGAAGTGACTACATTGTTACAAACTTGTAGTTGATCAAGCAATAACATCAAAAGTCACGTGGGTCAACAAAAATGACCGGTGAAGATGATGGTGATTTAATCCAATCAGACGGTACTGGTGCACATTTATCATTTCCATGTATAAGCTTCTTGATGCACCATAAATCAGCCCATGAAAATCTTCTCCAATGAGGAATGGCCTCCCTTACTGGGTCCCTTGGACCCACTTCAGCGACCACTGCCCCACACTGACCATCATCTCTAGCCATATTATGTGCCAATGCACATAGAGACTTAACGAGCCGCGTTGCATTTTTGCCTTCCATATGCAACCCATATAAAAAATACAAGCCAAATTGTCTAAAAACATCAGGAAATGAAGGTAGTCTCAACCACGGCATCCATGCATCCAAAACCCTAGACCCTACACAGCAAGCGTAGGTTAGAGGAGAGACACCCTTTAATTGCAATTTGAACACCTCTTTAGTATTCCAAATACTCAATATGGCAAAGCTTGGAGGAAGCTCGAAACTGCCTGTTTTTGGCTCCCATTTAAGAAATGACTTGTACTTTTTGGGTAGAGCCATGAAGGTACCCAAATTCAGCTTGCTTGACAAAATAAGATCAATGTCTTTAGGGAAGAATTCAGAATTGGCATATAATTTCCGATAAACGGATTCTGCAACTTTTTTGGGAAGTCGAACAATGGAAATGCCAGAGCCTAATGACTTGTAGTGAGCATGTACCGGTTGCACCAACATGGTTGGTGTACGAAATTTGATGTATTCAAATTTTTTGGTGAATAAGTTGATAGAAGGCTCATTGCTACAGTCTGTGGCCATATATGAGTATTCTACACCATTTTGTTTGCACCATTCTTCTAGCTTTTGGACAAGTTTTGTGCCAATATTAAGTCTCCTGCACATATAAAATAAAAATATATTGATAGTGATAGTGATAGTAATGGATGGACCACTAGATGATGGATGATGAAACAAAGAAGAAAAGAAAGAGACATGTTGTCTGAGTATATTTGAAAGGAAAGTGAAGTTAGTGGGAACAAGTGTCAAGGGAAGACAAGCTGGCCATTGCTGCTTTCCATGATACGAGGAACAATGTGTTTTCTTTTTTGTGGAATCTAATCGTTCCTTTTTATGGGGGGTGGTGGAAATTGAGATATATTAGTGTTTAACAAAAAGCATACATATATACAAAGAAAATCTATATATGCATTATTCATACATGATACATATACATATATATATGTCTCTTCAAATTCAAAGAGAGATAGAAAGAGCTTGAAATATATTGAGTACACCAATAATATAGATGAGCAAGGTGATGAAAGCTCAAAAGACAGCTTGTAATTAATTACTTGCATGCATAGAGAAATTAAATTAATATATGTAATGAAACCGAAGAGGCAAACCTGTAGAATGGAGAGACTCTTAATCCCAACAAATAAGCCAGCTTAACATAAGCAGATGATGAACCACCTCTTGTCACAGTTTTGATACACCCTCTTATAACTCCAACAATTTCATTCTCTTCTCCATATTCTGCAACCTGTGTGTATTTGATCATTTTAATTATTTATATACCAAACAGAAATCGAATACTAGCTAGCTCTCACAAGAATTATAATTATACATACCAGGACGATATGAGATGGAAAATGGCGAACGCGACAAGCAGGGTCACCCATAAGATCAGTGACAAGCGTAGGCTTTCCTCGTTCCCCGATTTCACACTTGCTTTCTAGCTCCTCCACTGCCTCCTTGTCACTCTCTTCATTATATTCTCTCACCACCACAAATATATTCTCCTTTGCTTTCTCTTCCATTTCTGGAAAATAATTCTCAGCTGCTATCTTCAGTGACATGGTGGTATTAGCTAGTACTACACACAAAAGTGAAAGATGATTTGGTTTTATATATAGAGATATAGAGAGAGTGAGAGTGATATGTGTAGCTAGCTAGACTCCCTTGTGTAATGTGATCTTTTGGTTGTGTTTGGCTATCCCCTATTTATAGGTAGTAGGGAAAGCTATATAATGATTTTGTAATTAAGAGATAAGATAATGGGGTTACAATTATTGCTTCATAAGCCATACATAATTAATCCCTTATCATATTTGGTATTCCATCAGGTGATATATATATTATGTTCATGATGAGTACACATAATGATGAGGCCAATAATTAATGTATGCCTATATATACTATATAAGTAGTGGCCTCTTCATTATCTCATTATACCACACTTTATTGTTAACTTTTCATTTTCTTGGGATAATGATATTATTCTCTCTTCATTTTAATCCTGTCGAGACTTGAATTATCCCACTAGATGAGGTTAGCTTAGTGGATTCGAGTCATGCCCTCACCTCCAATCTTGAAATATTGTAATAGTTAAAATAAAAAAAACGTACTTGAATTATCCCTCATATATCTACATACATATTAACCGATTACTAGTAAATTAACCATAGACAATTAATATTGATTATATGTGTATTCTGAAGGAATGATTTTCATACCAAAAATTATCTAGAGCCGGCATATTTGTAAGGATCATCTATTCATCAAAGCTTCACTTTTTATAAGCTTTTAAGATTCTAGTGACACATATATTATCATTTATGAATTAGCGGTTATGATTTATTAATTGTATTCTTTTACTAACAACCAATAATAAATTTTGACAAAGCTTAATTAGCTTGGTTAAGCTAATTATTAGATATATGAAGAGAATATATATCAGTTTGTCCTAATTCTACAAAATTCAAGAAAGGAAAATCATATAACATTTAATTTTCATCATGATGATGGGATTAAAGGTGCATATATAAATATAAGTGATTATTATATAATATAAAACCCTAGAAATTTGTATGTATCCTCTGCCTAGTTATAAAGTTGGTGGCGTTGCCATATAATATTACTTTCTGTATACACCAATAATTGGTGAAGGTGGTGACTGCCATGCACGTTTTTGGTGATGAGCATGTAGATGATGTAGTGAGTGTGATGATCATGATCACCATCATCATCATCATCACCATAATAATAGGTTACATATATATATATATATATATATATATATATATATATCTTGTCTTCTTCTTTAGCAAAAGAAGATGAAATTAATAAAATAAAACATTTATGAAGAATATATATATTACAACTTTTGGTTTAGAGGGTGGGTGGTTCCTTATAATTAGGTTGAAGTAATTGTAGCCGATGAAGATTAAGATGAAGATGAAGATGAGGATGAAGAGATATATATATATATATATATATATATATATTTATGTGTGTATATGTGTGTCTTTGTTGTTTTGTATTGAAGCATGAAGATGCATATATGCAAGATTCTCTGTATGACAAGAATGCCTGGACATACCAGTTTTGGGAAAAGTAGATCTAACGTGTGAGTTGGCTTCTTGGTACCAAAATCGTGACAACAAATTCTTCATAGGACTGAAGCAAGTATTGTCACATTCAGAAATCTGAAAGTTACAAATCGAAATGTGGAATGAACAATAATTTGACATATGATGAATGGTCAAATCTATAATGTGTGTCCTCTGCAGTGTGCATGCAACAAGATAAGAATGAATATATCACTCTTTGATTGTGTCTCCTCCTGTCTCCTGTCTCCTTCCTTGCTACCTACATAAGCCCAATGCCAGGCACCCAAAAATATGTCCTCTCTTATTCAAACTACAATTTAGATAGAAATATATATAGTAGCTAGCTATTATTGATCATGTTTAACAAGTCTTCATCGACCGTGTCTTCGTACGTGGTAAAGTTCGCTCAATCAATCCGGCAATATCCCATCGCAGGTTGCCAGGTTGTATATATATATATATAAAAAAACCAGTCTTTATCATATTCAAATTTACTAGTACATATCGAGATCTACCTTCTCCGATTTGGTTTATTTTTAAGTTGTATCCTCTTGATACCTTCTCCGATTTGGTTTATATTTAAGTTGTATCCTCTTGATGCGTTGTTAATATATTAATTTGATATAAAGGTGCACTGACCGGTCCATCAAATTATGCACTACTATATAGAATGTTAAGTAGAAGAGATATAATAAGAAATTGAAGAATGTTCTTGTTCAACACCACTAATATTGTGACACTAGCTGATATATCTTTGATGATCATATATATATATATATATATATATATGCATGCATCATTATTTCCATTAAACCTTTTGAAATATCTTCTTCTTCTTCATCATCTTTTAAGTTTATTCTCTCTTGGTGATATAAGCAAAATTTTCCACCAAATACTATGCTAAAGTGCAACTCTATAACTTTTAATCTATCTTATAGAAATTGCTTTTATTTGAGTTATAAAGAAATGAACCATCATATTCATGATATATATATAGATCATATGCATTTAAACTTTTTAATTTGTGCAACCAATGAAAACAATGGACTGTGGACAGTGAGAAGAACAACACAGGCATAGACACAGACACAAATACAGACGTATACAATGACTTTATAAGTTTGCGTTGATTAATTAGTGTATTTAATGGTATATTATTAGCTTTATAAATCTATATAATTAGTGGGAAAGGGAAAGCAAGCAACAATTCTTGGGCACTTGGCATCACATCACATGGGGTCTGGTGGTCCCATTATGTTCACATATTTCTTAATGCAAAAATTTGTTATTCTCTCCTCTTAAAGCATTCTCTCTTTACTAGAATATTAATTTTCCAATGCTACAAGTGAATTAAGGAATGATGTTGGATCATAATTAATTAAAATAATAAGAGTTTGATTGCAGAATATAAATCACCATAGGACACATCTTGTTCAAACGCATGCATTGATAGGTTGTGGCAGATTTCCTAGTCAAACTATTAACTTACTTTTTTATAGAGAGAATATACTTGTTATTTATGCTGTGAACCACAAATAAATATATAGTAACTTTTTAGTGCCGAATTTTCCATGTGTAATCTTTGATTGCTACCGATTCTTATTGGATTAACACCGGTAGCATTCGGCAATTCTCACACTTGAAAATTTTCGTATTAGTATATACATGTTTGTGGGTTGGGTTGCAACGCCAACCTGAACCCAAGCTTGAGCCCAATTTCAAACAGGCAAGCCCACATCTCAAACAAGCAAGCCCAGGCCTACTTAACAACCCACAGATCACTTGGATAGTCATACTCCTGAAACATTAAATTTGTTTCCTGGGTGAAATTTTCTCGAGAAAATCAGAGTGAAAGAGAAAGAAAATATGGGGCTGTTGGCGTCAGTTGGGGTGTTGCTTCCATTTCCGTTCTACTACTGGCTGTGGAAGTATCCACAGACATGGGTGGATATGTGTGGAAAAGGGAAGGACCCATCAAAAGAGATGGCAAAAGTGTCTCATTTGTTGAAGCTGTTGCAGTTTCTGTCTCTCTATTCTGTTTCAACTATCTCTTGGCCTCCTCCTCTCTACTTCTACCCACTTTTCGCTTTTGGACAGTTCCTCAACTTCAGGTCTGCTTTTTTTCTTCTTTTCTCAATCAAAGATGCAACCTTTTTACATATTATTCAAATCATTGCATTACTTTGCTCCTCTTTCTACCAAGTATATACAAAGCAGCATATGTAGTTAGCTCAAACTGTTAATATTATAGAATGTGTGCCATTTGTTAGGATTTGACTGTTATTACCAATTCGGCAATTCTTGAGTGATTTGCAATTGTATAAACTTGATTGTTAGAGATTTAAGATGATGTCTAATTTGGAGAAGCAAATGCATTTTAAGACACATAATACCTGTCCAACCTTTCTCTGGTTACCTTAAAGTAGAAACTAGCATTGAGATATCTATAACAATCTTTGGTGTTCCTTATATTATGACATCCAGTTAAAGTGTGAAGAAAATAAATTGTTCTTATGACATAAGTTGCCAAAACCCCTGCGTCGAAATGAATATTCATGGAGTCTTATGCAGGAGTATTGCTAGACATTTCCATAGACATGGGGTTATTTCACCTTATGTTAGTTTGCGTAGTTTGATACTTCTTTGAAGTTCAAAATTAAGTCTGCTTCATCACCAAACATGAGGAAAGATTAAAATTTTATGCTATAGCAAGTTAGCAACATTACAGTAATGAAACAATCGTTCTTGTTAACAAAGTTTTGTAGGTAGTACTTAATGAATTTATTGTAGCCTCTGCAAAATAATAAATAAGATCAGAAACTGCGCTGATGGGGCTCATGCTTCTTTAACAGCACAATATGGCACTTTTATTGGAGCATCCTTTCCTACTGGATAATTTCTTTTTTTTTTACTTAGATGGTTAATATCTACACATGAACATGCTTTTCAGCACTAACAAAAGCGTTCTGCTCTTTTCATGCATAAATGTTTTATAATATATGTCTCAATGACCTCTACTTCCTTCATGTCTTTCATCATGTTTACTTTTTTCTTAGTGAAAGGTACTGAGGTAGAAGCTGTAGAGATCCTATCGGATTTGGGAATTTCTCTTTCATGTGTTAAAAGGAGGAAAACCGGAAAAGGATAAGAAAATAAAGGAAGAATTTTCCGGTACACTATTAAAAGTACCTTATTGTGGAATAATGTAGCTTGAATTTGGGATCAACCATAGAAAGCAATCTGATTAATGGAAGCCTTATATTTCATTATTTTGAGGCACCATATAAAGAATTTGTTGTGACAATTTTGGTATCTCTCTCTCCCAACAAGCCAACTCAAACATGTTAGATCAACTTTTCCCAAAATTGGTATGTCCAGCCACTCTTGTCATAGAGAGAATCTTGCATCCTCATGCTTCTGTTACAAAACAACAAAGACACATAATATATCTTCAGCTAAAACTACTTCAATCTTATTATAAGGAAGCATCCAGCTCTTCACCACAATTGTCTTGTTTTTTACCACAGAAGATCAAATAAAATAAAGCATGTATGAAGAATATTATATATAGGACAACTGTGGTGAAGAGACCGGATGTTTCCTTATAATTAGATTGAAGTAATTGTAGCTGAAGATAAAAGATGCAACCTTTTTAGATATTATTAAAATGATTGCATTGCTTTGCTTGTCTTTCTACTAATTATATACAAAGTAGCATATATTAGCTCAAACTATTAATATTATGGATTGCTTGCCCTTTTTTTAGATGATATACAAAGTATTAAACACAAGTATGGACCTTGGCCAATGTGTGCCATTTGTTAGTATTTGACTTCTTTTTTTGTTGATAATGTCAGTATTTGACTGTTATTATCAATTATTGAGTGATTTACAATTGTAACAGCTTGATTATTAGAGATTTAAGATGAGGCATAATTTGGAGAATCAAATGCATTTTAAGGCACATAATACATGTCCATTCTTTCTCTGGGTACCTTAAAGTAGACAGTAGAATTTTAAACTATCTATAACAATCTTTGGTGTTCCTTATATTAAGACTTCCGGTTAAAGTGAGAAGAAAATAAATTGTTTTTACAACATAAGTTGCCAAAACCCCTGCATCAAAATGAATATTCACGGAGTCTTATGCAAGAGTATTGCTAGACATTTCAATAGACAAGGAATTATTTCACTTTATGTTAGTTTGCATAGTTTGCTTCATCACCAAACACGAGGAAAGTTTAAAATTCTATGTTATAGACTTATAGCAACTTTACAGACTTACAGTAATGAAACGATCGATCTTGTTAACAGAGTTTTGTAGAGAGTACTTAATGAATTTATTGTAGCCCTTGCAAAATAATCAACAAGATCAGAAACTGCACTGAAGGAGCTCAAGCTTCTTTCACAGCAGAATAGGGCACTTTTATTGGAGCATCTTTTCCTATTGGATAATTTCTTGTTTTTCACGTAGATGGTTAAAATATCTACACATGAACATGCTTTTCAGACAAAAGCGTTCTGTTCTTCTTTCACAGCAGAATAGGGCACTTTTATTGGAGCATCTTGTCCTATTGGATAATTTCTTGTTTTTCACTTAGATGGTTAAAATATCTACACATGAACATGCTTTTCAGACAAAAGCGTTCTGTTCTTTTCATGCATAAATGTTGTATATATATGTGTGTGTGTGTGTGTGTGTGTGTGTGTGTGTGTGTGTGTGCCTTGATGATCTCTACTTCTTTCATGTCTACTTTTTTCTTAGTGAAAGGTACTGAGGTAGAAGCTGTAGAGATCCTATAGGATTTGGGAATTTCTCTTTCATGTGTTAAAAGGAGGAAAAGGATGAGAAAATTAAGGAAGAATTTTCCGCTACACTATTAAAAGTCTCTTATTGTGGAATAATGTAGCTTGAATTTGGGATCAACCATAGAAAGCCATCTGATTAATGGAAGCATTATATTTTGAGGAATCATATATTAAAAGGTGGTTAGGGAGAGGGTATTTCATAGAGGAATTGATGGGAGAGAAACAAAAGCAAAGGGAAAGAGGTACTACAATGGAAGAACATGCTGGTCAAGTTTGTAATTCTGCAACTAGACGAACCAATGATTTCCTTGTCTACGAATTCCAAAATTGTTGTTCTCGTGAACTGGATTGAAGCTGTTCTTGGTAGTAAGGAGTTCAGTCTGCTGCAGTGTTAGGTATGATAGGTTCAAGCTCCTTGTTTCTCTTTCACTGATGCAATATAGGAATGGTGATGAATTGTATGGGTGTGAGCCCTCCAGGTGAAAGCTATTAGGTTCATTTGTGATATCCAAATAGTAGCAAGTTTGAAAACTCAAGTTTAAATTTTTCTTCATTGATACACCTTTCGTTTGTTGATTTGGTTGTTGAAATAATGCTTGAAATGGAATGAGCCGAGCACATGGAAGCCAAGTTTCAGGAAAAAAAAAAATTTTTAAAAACAACAAAAGATTTCTGCTTTCTGATTTTGCAACTGTTGCAAAGCACGTATACATGAGATATGTTATGTAGGTTGGCTGCTTTCTGTTTATTACTTTTTAATCTAATGTTGCATTTAAGCTTTTTGTGAAAAAAAATACCAATTGAAGTTATCTGTAATTTCTCTCTATTTGCTGGTCATGCTAAAACAGTTTACATGACAGGGTATATCAGTTACTTGGTGAATCTGGCACTTACTATGGTGTACGCTTTGGAAAGAACATTCCCTGGGTAGCAGAATTCCCATTTGGGTACATACAAGATCCTCAGTATATAGGGAGCATAATGAGTCTTCTTGCATGTGTATCCTGGGTCCCTTTACAGTACATTAGCTTGTGGATTCTGGGCTATTTGTTCATGATGCATGTTGAATCAAAGGAAGAACCAGCTACTCGTGCTAAGCCACTCTCTTGATTGCAAAGTTGCATAA
The DNA here is from genome assembly GCA_030490815.1 of Acer saccharum. Taxonomy (NCBI): domain Eukaryota; kingdom Viridiplantae; phylum Streptophyta; class Magnoliopsida; order Sapindales; family Sapindaceae; genus Acer; species Acer saccharum. The sequence continues at coordinate 120,846 of CM059877.1, forward strand.
AATGACTAGCGATCTTGGAAGGATTAAATGGGCATGAAGTTGGCTAAGAAAGCACTTTTGGTATCTTTGCTGCAGGTAGGATACTCTTTGATTTTTGAATCTTCTCCCTCTTTCCAGCCTGTTTTTGAGTTGACTTTCAATTTATTTGTAATGACATTAAACTCGGTTCATTTTTAACACTAATCAACTTTATAATGATTTTTCCTTTTGTTATTAATTTAAAGACTATCAAAGTGGTAAGGCTGCACATTTTAAATATAAATAGCTTATTCAGTCTAAGAGTTATTTAACTATTATCAAAGTCTTGTAGATAAATAGCATAGGAAAAACAAAAATGAAAAAGCATGGTTCTGGACTGTGCAAATAGAACAAGTCTGTTGATCCTCTATTATATCACTGATTTCCAATATACAATTGACAGTAATCAAAAGAAAAATGAGAGATAGGGAAAAGACAAACAAAGGAGATAAAAACAACCCTCTTTGTTTAAGCTAGAGCTAGAGATGGCACATCAAAAATCGGCATGGCTTGTTTTACAGCCTCAACTTCAATATCTATTAATTTTCCTGTCTTAGATGAAACAACAACGCATTTCTTCTCTTCTGCATTAGGAACAAACAGTCTCCCTTTCAGCTCTGAGCAAAATAATGCAATGCTGCAAACAAAGACATAAAAGATCATGTAAGAGGAAACTTACATCACAATCCATCCATATATATCTGCATGTGTGTAGGTTTAGTGAACTAGTGAGTTCCAAGTACCAAATAAGATTTTCTTGTTTCCTTGAAAATGAAAATTAATTACCTGGGCTTTTCACGTGCATTTGCAAGCTGGACAGCTGCTGTATTTGTAGCTATCACCCCAGCTGAATCATTGATGAGAGCAGCAAGCTAAAGCAAATAAAATCATAGAATGAAACTGCCTATATTAGAACATTCAAAAACATTTCATATCTTTTTCTTGTTTGCAATTGTGGGTACACTCATGTTGTTTTTCGGGTTGAAATGATGACAAAACTAGCATCTTCTCCGACTTGAAAAAACTGGGAAGAAAACATAAATACCTGCCCAGGAGTAGTGATGAAAACAATACTGGCATCTTCTCCGACTATGTCCTCCACATTTTCCCTTTCTTTCTCATGTGGAATAACAAAAACTGGCTTCATTCCCCTGTTTGCATGACATACATCTATCAACAATTTTATTATTCGAATACATTGTAATGATCTCATGGTAGTAATGCATTTGAGTTGTGTTTGAAAGCTTAACTGTTTGATTGCGTTATATTTTATACCTTATAGAATTAGCGATATCCGCCCACACTTGAATTGGTAACAAGCTATCAGTATCCCCTCTAGACTGCATTGAGGCCTTTGAATCTGACTTTATCCCATGAATGACGATATATTTTCCTTTCTCCACACCAGCTTTTGTATATTTTTCTGCAACAACTGCTTTCAGTTTCCTTGAAATTGAAACTTTTAGGGGAGGCAGAGGCTGCCTGGGCACACTGCGGAATGGTCTTCCTAACCAGTCAACCATCTGCTGGTACCTAAATGAAACAAACGCATTACAGAAGGTAAGATCAGTATAGTATAGGATTCCTTTTGATGACACATAGCATTGTATAACTTACATATTGTATCCTCCTTCTGAAAGATTCACACTCTCTGCAGTAAAAGTTTCGGATAGAAGTAATCCAGCTCCTGCTGCATTTACATTTGGGTAAATGTAACATACTCTATCTCGAGCTGTTGTCAAAAACAGGAATGTTGCATGTCCAAACCCCCCCACTTTGGTTGATAACACCATGTCATAGTACCTACTCTGCAACCAAAGTGAGCTTATCATATAACCACTTACATAGGAAATACATTCTAGTTAGCATTCTGAGATCAATTACAGATCATATGTGGCTGATTATGTCCCCCAACCTTAAGTAGTCCAGTCATGTCAGTATAGTCTCCTGGATCCGGCCAATCATCGTCAATATCGTAAACATTAGCCCACCTCACGTTCTTGTTTAACTCATGAGTCTGCTTCCCTCTTGCTGATGCAACCACATCTATCTGAACACCAGGGTACCTTATATGCAAACAGAGGGAAATAGATTAACAATGGTGACAAGAAGATTGACATATCATTTTCTTCTCTTAATTTCCCATCTTAATCTTTACGCTAGTTATAGTTTAATTACAAATATTCTCAGTAGCAACGGTATATTGACGAAAAGATCATAGACCAGTCGGGTCGTCATGTAATTTAGCTTAGCATTGGGATAGTTTTTTGAGCACAGGGTTATATAAGAGTTATGATATGTTTGTTTATGAAATATACCTGTCCTTGATCAACTGAATAGCAGGAAAAAAGAGCAAGTTCTCATAGACACCACCAGAGATCATACAGCAACACCTTCTAACATCACCTCTGATTTTCAAAGGCAAAGAAGCAAGTTCGACGGTGAATCCCATTGGGAACTTCAAGAAGCCATAAGGGTTGTCAGGATTATCAGGTGGCCTGGGATCTTCATCTTGCTTGCCATCAGTAAACAATGAGCCATACTCCATATTAGGATCCTCACCATCATCAAAAGGGTCAAGCCATGGGTTCTTCTTCTTTAGATGGACTTGAACACTTGGTCTTTTGTTGCATGGAGACTTGTCAAGTGGGTTCAAAAATGATGGCTTGATGAAGTTAGTGTGTGCTGAGGGAAGTGAAAGAAATGGAGAAGTGCTTTTGGGTAGAAGAGGTGTTGTTGCCATGGATTTCCTGTGTTTTTTGTTTATTTTTTTGAAGTTCCAAGTTTGTTATAGTTTTTGATGGCTTGAAATGTGAGCATGGCACGATGATGTTTGGATTTGAATGTGTGGAAGGAGCTCGGATAAGTGGGTCCCTTAGTTGCTCATGCCATGCACTTTTCTTCTCTTCATAGACACACAAAATAAAAAATAAAAAGCGTGTTAAAAACCTAATTTAAAAAAAATTTTAAAAAAATCACTTTGTATCAAAATTATATATTATTTTTCATTGAATACCATAAATGGTCTCTTATCTTGCCCACACAAGTTCATCACATAAACTTTCTCTGAATCTTCAAATAAAAACGTATAAGGAAAACTGTTGTTATCTCTTTTTTTCTCAAGACTCAATGACTTTGTCTGATTGTTTTGATGTTATGGCTGCTCTTAAGTTTTTTTTTCTTCATTTAACTCTTTTTTAAATAAAATAAAAAATTAAGAATCAACAATTAAGAAAAAAAAAAATCTGCAATCGTATTTTTCTTATTGTTTGTGTACACACAAAAATCTATAAAACTTGATATTTTAGAAGAAAAAAAAAATTGTTTGTTTTTAGTTGTAAACCATTCACATCAATTCAAATTCAAATAAAACTTTAAAAATATTGAAAAAAATGTTTTAGCGTTTGTAAAACTCATTAAGATAATAATAATATTGGATTCTAGCAAAATTGTTTTGTAGTGTATTTAAAATTTATTTGACCTTTTTAGTAATTTTAATTAGGATAAAATTATCAAATAATAATTATAAATAAAAAATAAAAAAATAGAGTGTATAAAGATATTTTGTGGATTGTCAATAACATCACTTTTTTCTTAATAGTTAGATTGAAATTTAGTAGGTATTGACGACTTTATAACGTTTAATATGTTTTATGGCACGATGAAAGTAAATTATGGCTTTGAATCGCTTAAAATTTGTTGAAAACTTCACTTATAAGGAGTTTTGTAATAAATAAATAAATAAATAAGTTAGGTCATGCCTTAATTAAGGGAGATTAATAAATTTTACACAAATTATTTTATCCTCAAATTATAGAAAAAAAAATGGTGTCATTGAGTCAACATTAATTAATGGTTTCAAAAGAGGGAAGGAAAAACAAAATTCATTCATAGAAATCAGTCTTAGCGACTTGTCAAATCCAACTTGACTAAGAAATGTTGTGATTATTTGACCCTTAAAGAGCTCTAGAGTCTTAGTTGGCTGCTGATTTTTTGTTTTTATATCTAGATAATGTGAGGTTGAAAGACTGTTTTTAAAGCATCTCTAACGTCTCTTTTGGAGATCCCCTTAGCTTAATTAAGAGAGAAACTATATTTTTACAGCTCCAACATGTCTTTTAAGGTGTGTTTGGCACGTGGACAGGATTGGAGAGGACAAGACGGGACAAGACAATATGGGACAAGACGTATTGTTCTATATTGTGTTTGGAATGTTTGGGACAGAACAGTGGACTGTACTGTTATGCGTTTTGTATGGCTGAGACAAAACGAGATAAGAGGTTCAAATGACCAAAGTGTCCATATTATCTTGTCTAATGTTTGTTACAAAAATAATAATATTGTGATTGACAAATATTCTTAATTAATAATTTTACATGATTATTTTTTACAATTTCTTCATCTTTGATTAAGATGGATGGTTGGGATCAAGTTCTCTTTGCAAAAAGTTAAAAAAAATAAATAAACTTTTTTTCTAAATGGATCTCTAACCATCCATCACAATGATGGATGGTGGAGATTAAGAATTTAATTTTAAAAAATAAAAAAAGAAAACAAGGAAAAAATATTCGGATATTAAAATTTAAGGTATTCAAAAAAAATTTAAAATGCGATTTAAAAAACTGAAATTTTATTTTAAAAAATTTATCTCCACCATTCATGACTGTGAAGATTAAATAGAATTTAACCCAAAAAAAAAAAAAAAAAACTGAAAATTTAATATATATATATATATATATAATTGAGGTGAAGATCCAATCCAATCCAATCCCAGATTGGATCTCTACCGTCCATCAATCAAGACGGTAGAGATCCAATCCGTCTTGATTACGGATTATTACAAATCAATTATTTCAATAAATATTACAAATCAATTTAAAAAAATTATAAATTAACAATCAAATCAAATCTCCAAGATTACGATCGAAATTATCAATCAAAATGGAAATCAAATCAAATTATCATCTCTACCATCTTCACTTCATCTCAAATAGAAATAAACCCTAGAACAACCTAAAACTGAGTGATGCGGCAGAGTGAGAGAGGTGACCAAGGTGATGCGACGGTGTGAGGTAGGCGAATGAGTGATGAGGCAATGAAGGTGGCAATGGAAATCGGCGATCTAGAGGTAAAAGGGAGGATTTTGGTGGTTTTTGGATTTTGAAACAGAGCTAAGATTCAGCGGTGGGAGAGGTAACATAGAGGGGAGAGAGAGAGAGAGAGAGAGAGAGAGAGAGAGAGAGAGAGAGAGAGAGAGAGAGGATTCAGGTTGTGTATATATATAGTTTGTAATTTTTAGAAATAAGAAGGGTAAAACCGTCTTTTCGACGCTTGTCCCATGTCAATGGACAACTTGGCCGAGGGTCTAGGGTGGGACAGTTTTTTGAGAATTTTGTCCCACCTTGTCTAACACTAATATCACGTTAAACGTGGGACAAGAACAAACTATCCCATGTTGTCCTAACCTGTCCTGTCCCGCGTACCAAACGCAACCTTAGAGACTTCCTTAAATGTGTTTTAGTGGATTTCACTCTTTTAATTAAATGTGGCTTCAGCCTCCTTAAGTGGATTCCACATATTTAGATTTAACTTTTAAATCCCAATAGGATTTATTATAAATTGAGTAATTTGTTTTACAATAATAATTACAAAGTAAAACATCAAAATAATAATAATAAATTATTAAGGAAGTCATTTAAGGAAATATTGTTACAACAACATCCACCCTTATTTAAAGGGGTCTCCAAGGGAGACTGTTGGAGATGTTTTACACTTTACTATTGAAGTATCAAGGTAGTGGGACTAGTGGTTGGTTGCCGATTGATTGTTAGGGCCTGTCCTGCAGGCATTTTTCTGCCCGTTTTCATTTTTGTTTTCCAAAAATGATTTCGAATTCGCGTTCGTTAACCATTTTTCATTTTATTTTCAAAATACAAAAACAAAATGAAAAACAAAACCAGTGTTAAAAGTGGAGATTTTGAAAAGAAAAAAAAAAATGTTTTCTTTGTTTTTGTTTTTGTTTTTCAAAAAAATTAACAAAAAAAATATTTTTTTTTTCTTTTTTTCTCTTGAACGAGTTCTTCATCGGTATCTTCTCTTCCCGTCTTCATCTTCTTTCTTCCTCTTCATCTTATTTCTTCCTTCACAGCTCTTCCTCCTCCTCCGCTCGCTGCCGATCTGCTCTGCTTCGCCGCTTGCCGTCGCCGATCTGCTCTGCTTCACCGCTTGCCGTAGCCGATCTGGTCTTCTTCTTCTTCTTCTTCTTATTCTTATTCTTCTTCTTCCTCTTCCTCTTCCTACTTTACTCGCCGCCGATCTGCTCTGCTTCGCCGCTCGCCATCGTTGATCTGGTCTTCTTCTTCTTCTTCCTCTTCCTCTTCAACCGTTAACTTTTGTTTAATTTATAAATTACATTACAAAAATTTTATTGGTTAATTATTTAATCAATTTGTTTATAATTGTTATAATATTAAACAAAATGTAAAAATTAATATTTCAATTTTCGATAGTTTTCAGTTAGCCTACCAGACGCATATTTCCCGTTTTCATTTTTAAAATACAGATTTCAGTATATGCTACCAGACGCGTTTCGGATTTCCAAACTGAAACCCAAAAACACTGTTTTAATTTTCATTTTTCTTTTCAAAAAACAACAACTGAAAAATGCTAACAGAACGACCCCTTAGTTTTCCGACCAAATCCAAAATTTAATGCTAATCAAATGCTTCTTTTTTTTTTCCTTTCCTTTCCAATCCAATTTTTGTATATACAAGTACATTGCAAGTCTCTAACCAAAAAAAAAAAACTAATAAACCTCAAAATGCATAGATCCCTTCTTCTACAAAAACAAACTTCACCATTTATCAGTTTGATTAGGTTGCAACATTCTACCAGAGATGGCCGCCGCCAACGCCGCCGTGAACTTGGGATCTTTGGTCAATGAAGAAGCCATTTGCTCCACCAAAAACTGTCTCACTTCAGGTGTATCCATATTCCTTGGTTTTGAAACTTTGTGATGATCAGCATGATCATGATCTAATTCCTTAGTAGTAACGGCCTTATTGGACTTTGTCAAGTCAAGTGTGATGGTTGGTCCGGTCGAGCCAAGAGAGGCTGCGCATGGGACTGAACCCTGCAGAGTCGACGCTGCACCTCGGCTAGACCCCGAATTTGCCTCCATTTGAGAAGGGTGTGGATGGTTGTGCTCCCCTTCGTAGGTTGCAACCAACACCGATTGGTCTTCGACACTTCTTTGCACCTAAAACATTCAATCAATAACTTATGTGTTAAGAACATACGTTAAAAGAGCTTGTAAACGAAAATAAGTTAATTAACAGAAGATTTAGCTCACCTTCTTCTTAACGGGGCAGGTAGGAGCAAAAGAGCATTTGAAGTAAGCTCTAGGAGAAGGATTGTCTCTAGTAACTTTTTGTCCATATTTCCTCCATTGATATCCATCCTTCACCACCTATACATTTACATCATCATAACACATTTAATAAGAAACTATATAATATTTTGTACGAGAGAGACATATAGATTAATTAGTAACTTTCAAACACAAGATCACTGATTATCGGATGTGATATTTTTGTATCTCCTCCAATAATTAGTGATCTGGTACGAAAAAATTCGTACAGATTGACAATTTTCCATAGATTAATAAAAGTATTTTTGTTGTGTAGTGGACTTACAAGGCTTGTATCGGATGCTTCGGTTTTGTAATGAACTCTAGAAATCTTAGCTTTGATGGTGTCTTCTCTTGCTGGTTTCTTGCATGATTGATCTTCATCAGTGGAACTGCTCTCGGAGACATTATTTACAATCATTCCGATGTTGTTGTTGTTGTTGTTGTTGCTGCTTTCGGATTTCCTCTTCTTGGATTCCTTGTTATTATTGTCAGAATTATTATTCTTGTTCATGTAATCCATTAACTGGCTTCTCAAAGAATTGTAATTCTCACACATCACTGTTAGCATCTCAGTTAGCTTCTTGTTTTCCTCACTAACCCTCTTCAATTCCTCCACCAAAGCTCCATTCTGTATGTGTACACATCATTTCATTTCATTAAATTAAGTTAATCAAAGTAGTCATGCATACATGAAATCATCATCATATACGAGTTTAATTACCTCTTGTTTGACTGAGAAATTCTTGGTCCTGATCAGCTCAGAAAAGTTACTGGTAGGAAGCTCTTTCTTCTGAAAACAAGAACAAGAACAAGAACATGAGAATTGATGATATGATGAAGTAGTTGAAGAATGAATCAAAGAAAGTGAACCAAACCCAGAAGAGTTTATTTTTGATGAGTAATATTCAAACGTACCGGAAGATGATCATTGATCAATCGAAGGAGAGGCTTGGTGTTAAGATCCAAAGAAGTATCAACATTATTCCATGAAAAATTACTACAAGAATCCATAATTGCTACAGCCGCCAAGAAAACAAGAAAAGTTGTCTGGAATTGACTCCGATATTATTAAAGTATGTGAAATCTGAAATGTTAGCGAAGCAAATCACAAGAATTGTATATATAGAGATGGAGAGAGCAAAAAGGTTGAACAAGTGGTGTTTGTTGTATAGGAAAGTCAGAGGAAATAGTATAGTCATGGAAAAGATAAGATAATATTTGTCAGCCTGGCACTCCCACATGTGCTTCTAATATTTTGGCAGATAAAGCAAGTGGATTTGTCGGTCCAGAAATGTTTAGTCAAAGTCAAGCACATAATATAAAAGTTTTAATTATTATTATATTTAATTGTTTTTGATTGATAATTGATTTGATGAGAATTGTAGGAAGAAAAGAATGGAAGTTTTATGTTGACCAATTGCTATCTTTGTCCAGGACCTTTGCTTTATCATCACGTTTTCAACCATTTTTTACACGTTCTATGTATTCTTACTTTTTTTTTAAAAAAAATTACAAAAAGAGAGTATATATATTATTATTTTAAATATTCAATTATATCAACATTTGTGGATTACAGTATTAACAATTAACTAATTAATTATAGGAAGAGTTTAATTTTCATTTATTTTTTAAATAATATTTCTAAACTCTTAACTCCACCTCTCCACCCTAGCTAGTGAACCAAATTTGAAACTAAAAACTCTTATACAATGATAGCTAAGTACTTACGAGTTACGACACATGAATATAACATAAATATAAATATACATAACAAATAACAAAATACAAATATAACCGTGCGATAAATACTCTTGTATGAACTATATCAATAAAATTGTTATATATATATATGATAGTTCTCATATCAGGTTGTCCTTAAATTATAATTTTTGGACGAACAACTACAACCACATGTTTTAATAAAAGGACTAATTGCACAAACATCCCCTGAGTTTAGGTATAATTGCATGTATATGGAATTTTTACCCATAATTGCACAAACATCCCCTGTAATTAGTTGACTTTGTTAAATCTAACCATTGACCATAATTTTAACTAAAAATGACTAAAGTGCCCCTAGTTACCTATTTTATAATTAATTATATATATACTTTTTTTTGACAATTTATATATATACTTAAAAAAATAATTATATATATACTTTAAAAAATAATTATATATATATATTTAAAAAAATAATTACATATATACTTAAAAATAATAATTATATATAATACTTAATTTATTTATTTAAAAAAATGGATTATAAAAATGTAAAAAATGGATTAAAAAATGGATTATAAAAATTGTTAAATAAATAAATTAAGTATTGTATATAATTATTATTTTAAGTATATATATAAATTGTCAAAAAAAAAAAAGGTATATATATAATTAATAATAAAATAGGTAACTAGGGGCACTTTGGTCATTTTTTGGTTAAAATTGTGGTCAATGGTTAGATTTAACGAAGACAACTAATTACAGGGGATGTTTGTGCAATTATGGGTAAAAACTCCATATACATGCAATTATGCCTAAACTCAAGGGATGTTTGTGCAATTAGTCCTTAATAAAATGATGGTTTTTTTTTTTTAACAAACATTTGAACTTATTATGATTGTGGTTGGTCGTCCTGAAATTATAATTTCAAGATAATTTCAAGACGATCTGATAGGAGAACTATACATATATATAATTTCAAGTTAGTGGGCATTGAAGTAACTTACATCAGTGATTTACATACTTTGACTCAATATATATGCATTTTTCAGTGCTTTTCCATAATCAATGGCCCACATACAACGCACTGATGTAAGTTACATCAGTACGCACTAGATCAGAACCGGACTATATATATATATATATATATATAATCCATATGAAGCAGTTAGATTCAATTCAATAAGCATATATAGTCAACATGAATTGGGGTGACTTTATTCTAGCTAGAAAAGTAATGAAGTTGGGGCATGAACCATTTTTGATGGTGTGAAACGCACCTGATCTGTTGTCCACGCTCCTTCTATACTGTAGGTCTACAAAAATAAGTAAATATAACTAACAAACCTATATATATTATATAAGTTGTTTTGATATCACAATATATGATTGGTCCTATTTTAATTAGAATAATCCAATTAATTAGCTTATATAGCTAGACCCCACCACATGAATATCTACGACCTTAATTTTTGTTCATATGTCACTTTAACTTTGTTTACACAAAAATAGCAATGAAATTGATATAACAAACTCTATATATAGTACGTAGCAACAAATTCAATGAATGTAAATTATTGTTTAACTAAAATATATTAGTTGATGTTAGCATAAATAAATTTTAATTTTCCACGTCTCATAGTTAAGGAAAATATATTTTAAATTTCGAATTATATGTATGTCTGAATTTTTATTCAAGGATTTATCATGAAGGAGATAAAATTCTGTTAGAAATTTGATAAAGAAAACATTCAATTATGTCAATTAGCACTCTTAATTAATAACTTATTTTGAATTTAAAGTACTCATTATTCAATCACTTATTATTATTTTTTTTTGAAAATGGAGATATATTAAAAAGCGAAACCACGCTACAAAGCAATGGGGTAATCCCTCAACACGAGACTTTCCACACAAATGGGACAGTCTTCCAACCAAATCGACTCACCAACATACGACAAAGCCAATTTGGCTAACCCATGAGCAACAACATTCGCATCATGAGGAACGAAATTCACCGAAAGGACGCTCCCCCACCAAGGACCCCCAGAATATCGGACACAACTACCCCCACATCAGCAAAACTCAGCTCCTTGGCATTAATTGCATTAACCACAGTTAAAGCATCAGATTCCAGGACAGCAAGGAGAAGACCCGAAGAAAAAGCAGCAAAATTCCTCTGAAAATAGCCATAGCTTCTGCGATTTGAGGTTGCAGGCTTGCAGAAATGCCATAGCAATCAGAGGCCATCACCAGACCCTTACAATCCCGGATGATCACACCTAAACTTGACCGACCCCCAACGACATCAATAGCTACGTCAGTATTGATTTTGAAGAAAACCCTTTCAAGGGCTTTCCAACGAAAATTCTCTGGACTTCTGCTAACACCAGTTCCTCCACCAAATGAAGCTTGATGAAAGTCTTCAATGAAAGACTCAAACCAGCCCAACACCTCTGAAACATCAGCAGCAGCCTTATTGTGCACAACTTGATTTCTCCTAAACCAAATCCTCCACCACACCACACCAAAAAAAAAAAAAAAAAAAAAAAAAAAAAAACTCAAATTCTTCCACCCTCAAACAATTCCAGCAAGCCAACACAAATTCAAAAAAAGATCCCGAATCAACACCCAAACCTCCACCATTTAAGATTGAAGCCAACCGAATATCTCGGAGCTTGAAATATCTCCACAGCGCATGAAGAGTTGTTTCAACCTGATTGAGACACAACGGACACCAAGGATCTGTAGGAACCTTATGCGCAAGCAAATTAACAAAAGTAGGGATACCATCAATGCAAGCCTTCTAGACAAACAACTTAACCTTAGAAGGAAGATGAAGACGCCAAAAGGACTTCCACCAAACGGCCGTTCACCCCAAAAGAGCTGGGATCATCACCAGAAGACTATTCAAGCCAATAACCACTACGCACCGAATAACACCCAGACGGATTATAATGCCACAATAGGGAATCCTCTAGCCTAGAGAAACTGGGAGCCATACTAAGAATTAACTCCGCATCCTCTGCCAAGAAGGAAGCCCGCACCACACTCTCATCCCACTCACTCGAAATTAGCTTCAGCTTATCCACTTTCTCTAAAACACCAAGAACAGGCGGCGATAACACCTTGAAGGAAGTCGGCTTGGGAAGCCACCGATCACCATAAATCAACACTTTGCTTCCATTACCCACGTGCCACCTTGATCCCTTCTCAATCAACCCACGACCCCAACACAAACTTCTCCAGAGAAACGAGCCTTTTTTACCAATATTAGCTCTGAGAATATCCTCCTTTGGAAAATAACACCCCTTCAAAACCTTGGCCACCAACGAATCCGGATATTGAATGAGGCGCCAACATTGCTTGGCAAGCATTGCTCTATTAAAAGAGCCCAAATTCCGAAAGCCAAGACCCCCCTCATTCTTAGATTTACACAACTTATCCCATGAGCACCAATGCACAAATTAACGACCCAGGCAGCTTGAATAAATTCATAGAATAAATTGGAATGGACTGTATCACAGCTTTAAAAAGGACCTCCCTACTCCCAACTGAAAAGAGACAACTCCGCCACCCTTGAAGCTTCTGCCACACTCTTTCCTTAATATTACTAAAAAGAGCCCGTTTATTTTTACTCGTGACACACGGGAGACCCAAATAATGATCATGACACTCAACCATCTACATACCCATCAATCCGGCTAACCAGGATTTTTCTCCACCAAACATATTCTTACTAAACCCCACCATAGATTTTTGGAAATTAGTTATCTGCCCCGACGCCACAGAATACTCCTCAAGGATACGTTTAACATTCATACATTTCGAAGCAGTGGCTCTGGTAAAAAGCAAACTGTCATCAGCAAAAAAAAAAAAAAAAAAAGATAAGTGATCTTTGGACCCCCTCTACTACAACGGAACCCTGCAAAATTCCCCCGAACCTTAGATTTTGAAATCAACCCTAACAAACCTTCCGTGCAAAGGAGAAAAAGGTAGGGAGACAAAGGATCCCCTTGTCTTAGCCCTCTAAACGGTCTGACATGACCACTCAGCTTGCCATTAATTATATACGAAAAGGAAACCATCGAGACACAGTCCATAATAATTATTATCCATTTCTCAGAAAAACCTAATTTTCGCATCATCTCCTCCAAAAAGACCCACTCCACTCTATCATACGCCTTGGACATATCAAGTTTAAGAGCCATGAAACCCCGCTTCCCCCTCACTTTCCGCCTAAAAGCGTGCATGCATTCAAAACCCATCATGATAGAACCAAAGAGTTTTAACTTTTAATTATATATTGTGAAAATGAATAAAAAAACATTTAGGTTTGAATATATTTGATTGTCAAACACATGGAAAACGAATTTTAAATAAATAATTTAGAAAATATTTTGAGAAACAAAAACAAGTGGTCCATTTGACTGTTTTGAAATACCAGCCGACAGTACTATTATAATAATTTTATTTTATTTTTTTTAAGGAAATATTATAATAATTGAGACTATATAATCACAAAATCTTAGAAAGGATGTATCGTAACATCTTAATTTGTCATAACATTATAAATTCATTGGCTTTAAATAATAAAAATAAAAACATCATAAATTCATTGGTCAAGACAAAGAAAAAAAAAAAAAAAAAACCACTAGTCATGCACGGGGATTGAAAAAGAAGATTCACTCTCTCATATTTGATTAGTGTTATGGTACGGCATTCCACATGCTAAACACACTATTCAAAATGGCTTTTGAGACACCATTAAAGATGTCTTCAAATTTGTCAATTTCTTTTTTGTGTTTATTATTTGGTATTTAATTTTATATAATCGACTTAAGTAAAAGTTGGTATAGTTGTTGAAAAGCAGCTCACACTACCTTAAAAAGATTATGCAAAATTCAGAGATTTGGTATTAATACATCTCTTCCCGTGCAAGTAAACAGTTTATTTGCACGTGGTCAAGAGTCCGGAAGGATCAGAACTCTACACTCATGATTTCGATAAACCTTACTAGTAACAAATTAAATGGATAAAAAAGCCGACCTTAAAACTAACATGAGATTTGATATACTTTAATGAATTGATTGATTAAAAACTAAAAAGGAGGGTTTTGATGTTTGGACGGTGGAGTGTGGTGAGCCGTGAGGTCACATTTATATGAGGTCATTTGTTTGATAAGAAAAAAAAAAAAGTCATCCCAAAACCCTAAAAAAAAAAAAAGTCAATGAATCACCTACTCGCCATCTCATATAAATTCTGGTCTTTGTGTCCATTGAACCTGTAAACAAAATTCATTTGATCTGGTTCATGAATCCTTCATGTATGAATACCAAAGACCAATCCAATATGGACTTTTCCAGTTCCATTGAATAGTCTTCTGTTCATAATCGTGAAATTCAATTGGGTCAATATTCTCATTGATTCTTAATTTAGCAGTTTTTTTATGAAAGATTCCAATTACTCAAGAAAAAGAACAGTATTACTAGAATTTCACGATATAGTCAAATAAAAAGACAAAAAAAATAACACGAGTTTTGACTTCAAGTAGACCACTCCACATATTCTTTATCTTCTGGTCTTTCCTTCTTGTCTTATTGGATTTCAATGCCAAATTTTAAGACCAACTTTATCTTCTTTTGAAAAACTAGCTTCTTGTTGAATTAATTAAACTTTATATATTACTATATATCTAATTATCTATTTTTAGTACGATCGAGCCACAAGTACACCATTAAAGTATTATATATATATTACAAGTTGTACAATATGTAAAATTAATAATTAATTAATTGTGTATATTTGATGCCAACATTAAAGTATTATATTACAAGTTGTACAATATGTAAAATTAATAATTAATTAATTATGTATATTTGATGACAAGATGAATTTGTCTTAATGGTTTGCCCATCGCACCTACCCCATGAGAGGTTGTGTGTTTGAGTTTATCCTCCTCCTCAAATCTCAAATTATTACAATATTTTTAAAAAATAATAATAATAATTTAATTTTGTATATTGATAACATTTCAATAAAAATTATGTCAACGTAAAAATTATTGGGGATTCAACTTTGTATCTCTAACCTTAAAATCTTAAGTAACGTTATATCAATTTAACGTACCAACTTTTCAAAGTTGGTGATCAACAATATAATCCATTATATATTGAGGTTGTAAAAATCGAATCAATTGAAATGTTATTTATCTAGAGTTAACCGGACTAGTCAATCATTATATGTTATCAAGGTTGGTTTATTTGGTTTGTGCACCTTTTATGTACATTATAGGGTAGGAATTGATGTGGGTCTATAGTTTTAGACCTATTAGGATTATGAATCATTTATGATTTCCTTATTCTCATTCACGTATACATTATCTTCCCATTACGTGAAATATGAAAAGAGTAGAAAAAGGTTTACAATTCAAATAATATTTATATATATATTCAGTACATTTTGAAAGAGTTGTGAAGTCGTGAAGATGAAGTTGTTTAATAGTCGGTACTCAAAAGTCAGAAAATGTGACGGTCTATATCTAAACAACTTGAAACACAAAAGAAAGAATCTCAAGAGCAAAAGTTTGACACGCTTCTTTTAATTTCTAATCCACATGATCACAGGTAGGCCCGCCCGTGGTGGATCCTCCTCTTGCACCCCCATAATAATTTCTAAATTCATTTGCCCACCTAATTGATGTAATAAATAATAATAATAATAATTATATTTAAATACAAAATTAAACAAGAAACAGAATTTGATCTTGTTTTTCCTTTTCTGTTCTTTTTAAGTAAAATATTTTTTGCCACTTTTGGCTTATTCCATAATTAATATGTCATGGATGACATAACTAATTAGATTTTGTGTACTTAGACTTCAAATCCGAATTACATACAAAGGGGGATTGCATCTATAATTAATTATGCAAGAAAAAGGTAAAATCGAAGAAGACGACAAAGATACCAATGAAAATTTTAAAAATAGAAAACAGAAGATTGTGTTGACTTGGTAAAGACTTGAAGAAAGTGTTGTCGCAATTATCTAATTGAGTCGGTCCAATCAAAATTTCATTAAATTCTAACATTTTATTCATTGTCTCCCTCTTTTTCTTCGGTTACTACCAAGTCTCAAAACCTAGCTACAGCCTACACAATGACTAATTGATGTTTAAATGGAGTTAAATTTAAATTAAGGTATTTTCTATCATCGTATATCATCAGATGTATTTGAATAAACAAAAATCTCATATTTGATAATTAATATCTGAAATTCTGAATTTTACGAAATTAATGTCTTGAATAGGTCATTTTCAATAGCGTTAGAAATGATATGAAAGGTGCCTAACCTATAATTAAAACTATCTAATTGTGGTTTACTTTACCAACCATTAGATTGACTTTACAAAATTAATCATAATCAAGTTATTGTTGAGGTTAATTAGATTCATGGAACAGTTGACTCAATATAAATACCATCAAATTATATTCAAAACATTGAATCGAGTTTCCTAAACAAGGAATCCTGAAAAAAAATAATAAATAAATAAAATCTCCATAAATAATAAAACCGACTAAACAATGATTCCCGAAAAAGAACATTTTCTAAACAAAAAAAACCGACTTCCACATGTTTTTAAGACAAAATAACACTTTATAAGGTAAAACCCTTCAAATTGATAACCCCTCTAAATTAATACTCAAAGGTGAGTCCCAAGAATATTAATTTAGAGGGGTTCTACTGTAGTAAATATATATAATATGGACGAGGTCACGTACCTGTCCTCCAATTTTGAAAAGTTATATATAATATATAATTAATAATTAATAATATAGAAAAGGTTAATGTTTGGGGGAATTGAATGATGGCATGGATGAGATCATCAATCTTGAATCCTTGAAAATGCATGCACATTTGACGAACTTAAATAGTTAATTTGTCAACTTTCATTCTTGAACTTGAATTATTTTGGTATATGTGATTGTGGTCCCCACCTTCTATTATTTCCTTTTGGTTAAAATAACAAATCATATGAACACGTAATGTGTATGTGTAAATATTATAATAATGAGTAGTGTTTGAAATGTGTCGAAAACGAAACACACACTCTCTACTCTTTAGCGACTGTATACTTTAATTGTTTATTGAAGCCGAAATATGAACAGTGAAGAGAGTAGCTGGTAATTGAATTGGCAACGTGTTTTTGTCTCTACTTCTTATATAATTGGCACACGTTATACACGTGCTCTACTTACTGCTTCTTTCTTTATCGATCACCTTCAAATCTTCAATCTTCATCTATCTATAATTACCCTTATCCATCACGTGCGTTTTGCGTTTTGCGTTTTTCGTTTTTATTGTGTGATATTATTCATTATAAACATTTGCTTGAATTAATGTATATAAATAAATAAATGTTTTTTTAATTAGTGTACGTATGAATTTGTTTGCGATGTGAATGTCAATCGTTGATTTAAATGTATGTTTGTGAGAATTTTTTATTTTTATTATTTTTAAAATAAAAGAAAAAAAAAAAAGAGGGTTAGTTTACTGATTTAAATCAAATGAATGAGATTTGTGGAAATTGGAAAACCTTTTTTTGATTTCTTTTTTAATTATTAGTATTTAGTGAATGTTAAAAAGATTTTAAAATATATATTTTTAAAATTCTGGGCCCGGTACGTTATTAGGCCTTTGGTATAGAAATAGATTGGGCCTGGAATGGGCCGTGAGTTGAGCCCATTATTCCCTTCCTTCTCTTTCTCCACTTCTCTGTTCTCAGCTGTTGCTTTCTTTTGCAGATTCAAGCTGGTATCAAAGAAATTACAGCCGCTGACCTCTTACATGAAAGTTTCTTGAATCTTTATTAACTTGATTCTTTTTTAATTCCCTCTATGTGTGCAACTTTAATGCTTACTTCTTGTTCTTGGAATTATAATTACAGGGTACACATATAGGCATACCCTGCTATCAAGTGAGTTATTGTGGGGCACACTCCGGACTCAAAATTCAAAATTTGGTATATCTAAGACCATCTCCAATGCCAATGCCAAATTTGGTACGAAATATAGTAAAATGTTATATTTGGCACATCATTTTAGCATTGTACCCCAATGCAAAATTCTATTTGATATGCTATTTTTTATTTTTTAATTATTTAAAATTATAAAAATCAACAAATACAACCAATGAATTCAATAGATGCATTGAATATTTTTTTAGAATTATTTTAATCTCAATTTTCCTTACAAAATTTGTTAAATTTTTATTATTTAAAATTAAAAAGTCAACAAATATGACTGTATTTATTACTATGCCAAATTTGATATATGCTATACAATTTGGCACAGTTTATAGCATTTACCAAATTTAGCACAACTTTTAGCATTGTATTGGAACATGTTTTTTTTTTTTACTTTGTGCTAAATTATAGCACTGGCACAGTGATTTAACATTGCATTAGAGATGCTCTAATACAACACTGGTTTCGTTGAAATGTCATACTTCAGTTTACATTAGACAATCATTCAATATTGGTGACTCGATGGCTTAAAGTTTCTCGAATCACAACCAGGAACAGTAAAGTTTTCATTTTTTTTAAAATGAAATAAAATGGTAAGACAATTTAATTGGCTTGGCTGAGTAGAGATTTATTTACTTAAATTGAAGTAAATATAAATCATTAGATTATAATTCATATGCAGTCATTGAGAGTTTCCTTTAAAATTGAATGAAGAATTCCCATAACGTCGTATGTTGATATTTTACATGGAAATACGTTTTGCTTTCTTTCCATTTCCATCTGATCTGTTTTCTTGGCAAAGTTGCTTACAATTATTGAATGGATTAGCAAATAAGAAGTTCGCCGCACTATGTATGAAGCATTCTGTTCACTCATGGAAACAGAAGAAATCAAACCATTTCCATTGCTCTATCTTCCCAGCGCAATTATGTTATCAAACAGTTGGTATCGAATACAATTCGAACATTATTGATCATTATATATACACTACACAATAAAAACATATAAAAAAATCTGAGGAAATGAAGAGGGAGGATGTACAGAACCTTGTGAAGTGATGAGAGGAATATGTGAAGTGGGTTTTTGTGTTTGATAACATACACATAGCCAGTGAATCCAGTCAGAACCCTGGGACCAGCCATTGCAGCAAACAGTTTCAGGTCCATTTGGGTTTACTTAAACTGCCTAAATCATTGGGGCGCTATGCGGTGCTGGAACCTATTCTGCTGTCAAGCTGCAATGCCACTCATGAGAAGCACTCTACAGCAGGAAGCTTCAAAAGGTGAATAATCCAAGAACTCTGTTATAAGAACAAGCGAATGGCCATAAAGTCATTTCCTCCGCATCTTGTAAACTTTGATATCAAATGTACAAGTAAAATAGTGTGAACATATTTCCATTTCAGCCCTTCATAACACTTGTTCTCTTCATGTCATGTCTGCTTTCCTTGATAAATGCATGAAAGCTAAAATGCACAGAGAAATCAAAAGGACAACACATACCCTTGCATTCTTAAATTGAAAAGCAGCATAGATTTTGGCTTCATGATATCTGATTTTGGCCTCTTTGCCCTCTATTTCATTCGGATGACATCGAGTTCCTGAAAACAAGGAAAACAGCACCTCATGAAAATCTCTCTTCACCTATAGCAAATTTACATCTATAAACAAGTCAAATAAAAACACTCAAGTCTGTAAAACCATATCTGGTTCTTCATTCTTGTTGATCATGCCACTTGCATGGTTCTATCATCCTATGCTTACACCATAACCAATTTAAACACAATTTGACAATTCAAATACCAAAATTTTAAACTAAAACTGAATGAGACTTGATCAAACATAGCTTTACCATAGCACATCACACGTAAACATCAATTTTCCAGATAAACCTTTATACTAATCTTATATGTTAGCGGTTTCTCCATAAACAATAATCAATGAAGAAGTTGAAGAATCTTCAACAGCACTATAACAAGCTTATCAAAGTAAACCAACAATCAATGAAAACATGAGTTCATTAATGTCAGCTGAATTTGATGATTTAAACTACTAAAATTTTAGCTGCAAATGGTAGAAACCAAATATGAGTTCATATTATATGTAGGTGGAAGTTAATTCACAACGAAACAATAATCAAGACAAATTCTAAGAATCATCGTCCAATAAAGGTTTTTTTTTTTTTAATACTCAAATTTGATGTTTAAGCAGTTTCAAATCATAAACTCAAACAATAATCAGGATGTTTAAACCAATTCTCATTCATAAATCATAAGCTCTCTCTTCATCTCAGCCACACATCATATATATCATCAATTTCAGCAGAATTTGACAATTGAAGCTACTAGAATTTGGCCAACCCCAAGATCATTAAACATCAACATTTCACATAAACCTTCAAATCCCAGGTGGGGTGTTCACTAATTCACTAAATTATAATAAAAATCCCAACTTTGCCGATTTTTAAAACAAAAACCAATAATAAAAAAAACAAAAACAAAAAAAACTCAATTGACAGACATTTCAAATTAAAACAAAACAAAAAGATGGGAGACTACCTGATCCCTGAACTCTAACTTAGTCCACTGAAATCATAAAAAAAAAAAAAAAAAAAAAAAATTCCCACATTTTCTTTCCTTTTCCATCATTTTCCCGAGCCCCAAACAGACTTTTTTTCCTTGAAGGAGGCGCCAGCGACGGGGATGATAAAGAGGTGGTCGGCGGCCTCCTTGGCGGCTCAGGCGAGTAGGAGGGACATGATGAAAATGCTTCGCGGCTTTTCTGCTCAACGGAGGCTTTTTTCGTAATTTACTGTCATGAGTGAGCACGTCAATACGTTTTGAGGTACCGTTTGTTGAGGTGACCGGCCACGTCAATACGTATTTAATGACGTGTCGATCACATTTTTCAGTAACCAATTAATGTGATGATGTGTTTGCTATGTCACCATTTATTTGATGATGTGTCCGGATACGTCAATAATTATTTCGTCATTTTGTGGTGACGTGCCCAATCACTACTTAAAACTCTAAAACCAAAAAAGTCTTGTCTTTTCTGATTTCTAAACCGCTTCAGACACCACAAAAATGGCGAAATTGATGAAAAGCCTCTCCAATTCCAACTTTTTCAACGCAACAAAGCAAAACCCATCTCTCTTTACATCGAAACTGCACCCGGTTTCTCGAATCACAACCTGAAATTGCGTTTCAAAGACAACGTTTCGAGACTCATTCGTAGAGAGATCCAATACGAGCTTGAACACTTTCCTTCTAATCAGGTTCTTATTTCTTCACTATTTTATTATTATTATTATTATTGGTACTGTCTCTGTTTTAATTTTTAGCTTAGTTTTGATATGTTTTTATAATTTCATTTTCTCTCAAATGAGAATCTTGTTGGTTTTTGAATACAAAGTTTCCATTTTGGTACTAAAAGATGATTATTTGATTGGGTGTTTTCAAGTGGTTCTATGTATGTGCCTGCAAATGACATTTTGTTATGTTTTTGTGATACGTATTTTTTCAATGAGAGTCTGGTTGGTTGGTGAGATAATGTTTTTAGGTTCTGAGAAAATGCAAAGGAGGTTTGGATTGATTGCTTTCCTAACAGAATTCAATTGGCTTGGCTGAGGAGAGATTTAGTTACTTAAACGAATCATTAGATTTTAATATATTTATGTGTCATTGGGTTTCCTTTGAAATTGAATGAAGAATATTCATAATGATAAATTGTTAATTGATGTGAGCTTCTGTTTTTGAAAGCAGAACCTTCAGTGGAAATACATTTGCTTACTTTCCATTTGGTTGTGTTTTCTTGGCAAAGTTGTTTACTTTGGCTGAAAAACCGTAATGTCCTGGAACATATTTTTGTGTTCATAAAAATTTTATGAAATCATTTTGTATCTAAATAAAGTATTGGATGATTATTTGAATGTTTTCGTTAGGTTACCATTTTGGATTCTAACTTCAATCAGCTAGCTACCAAATTCAACTCGTTCACGGTCGATGAGCATAGTGAGGCTACTGTTAGGTTACAATACGAATCTAGTTTCGGTGGTTTTGGGCATAGTGAGGCTACGGTTAGGTTACAATAATCAACCAATAAGGAATGAGTATATCTACTTGTACGTAATAAAAACGATAAATTCAAAAAATGGTTACAGTTGCTGTGAATACGAAGTACCAACACAGTTTCGGTGGTTTCGATGGTTTTGGTTAGCAACTGGATTCAACTGAAGTCGAAAACCTAGGTTTTGTTAGCTTTGGCAATTGATTTATTTATTTATCAAGTCGAAAACAATGTCATGTCAATACTGTATAACACATTGATATCGTAAGATGTATCGTTTTTTGATATGACTATATGAACCAAAGTTGTTTTGAGAGATTGTTAATGGAACAAATGGTGTATAGAATATAGATGTATACAAGCTAATTATTTATGTTAATTTTTATTCATATTTGTTTTGTCTTTTTTCCAAAACAAACCTTTAATCTTTATTCTCCCATCCATAAAATTCTTTCTATATTATTGGCATTGGAAAATCTGTGTGTTTGCATAGCCATTGTTAGGGTGTTTGAAGGTTTTGTTGCCTCTCAGATCGAGAAAAAACAGTGAAGCTCGGCTCGAGTCCGCAGTCAAGAAAACACAGACTTCAAAGAGGAGATTCAAGTAAACACCAAGTTCGGTTTTTTTATTTATTATTTATGTGACGTGGCCCTTATATTAATGATATGAGTAGGGACGTCATGACCTTTTCGGGTTCCATGTCATCACACATTCAATGATGTGCCGTTACTTGATTGGGTAACCATGTGATGACGAGCCCAGACCAGACATATCGCCATGTATTTGATCACATGCCTGCACGTGAATATTTATTCCATTGCTCAGACACATGAACATTTCCCCCTTTTTCTTTACGTTTCCATCACTTTCCCGTGACCCAAACATATATCACTCCAACCAATCACGACCCCTCCACTTCCAAAGCGCAAAACCCCAGAAACCATTCGGCACCAAAACGGCAATAACCCGTTGGTCATGACTGAACAAGCAAAAGGTCAGGTATAATAATCTAATTAAACTTGAAAAGTTAATTAATTTCTCTTTCATATTGTTATTTCCTTGAAACTCAGGAGGCAAGTAATAGTATTTCTTCAGGCTAATCATGATTCATGATTTCATTATTTCATAGCATTTGTTTAATCAACTTTAAAGTTGACACTAATATTAATTCAACTTACAATTGCAAAATTTCTTGCGATCTATCATGATTTTACTAGCCAATATATACATACTGATTTGATCCAAGATTTTGGAATCATATATATATTGAAAATCTTAGGAAAAATATAAAAATCTAGTTACTCTTGTTGTGCTTCCAACCTTATTGATCTACCGTCTTTTTATTGTATTCTTGTTAAGAAAAAGCTCTATACTATTCAAAATCTTCCATAACAACCATCATTCTTTGCTATCATTGAAGCTTAAAATAGAACTCCGATGTTTAGTTAGTTGCTCCAACTAATTAGTCATCTTTGGCCATATTTAAACCATAAAAAGTCTTGGTGCTTCCACATCGACTTCAATTCTCTGATAATGTCTTTATTTTTGTGAGTGATGATTATTGTAACAGAATTTTTGGTCTGTTGTATAATTGTTTCATAAAGTTTAATGGGGTTGGTTATGGTTGAAGAGACAGCAAATATTCTTGAAGAAAGAAAAAAATCTCTCTACTTGTCATTATCTTGTTGAGCTTCCAACCTTATTGATCCATTATCTTTTATTGTATTCTTGTTAAGAAAAAGCTCTATACTATTCAAAATCTTCCAAAACAACCATCATTCTCTGCTATCGAAGCTTAAAATATAACTCCAATGTTTACTTAGTTGCTCCATAATTTAAAGTTAAGTCTTTGTGCTTCCACATCAACTTCTCTCATAATGTCTTTATTTTTGTTACTGATGATTATTGCTACAGAATGTTTTGGTCTGTTGTATACTTGTTTCATTAGTTTTGCTGCTAAAAAATTATAGTTTAATGGGGTTGGTTATGGTTGTAGAGACAGAGCAAATATCCTTGAAGAAAGATTGTGAATTAAATTCTCTTTACATTTCCAACATCAAACACTAAATATGCAATGGTTATGGTTGTAGATGCTGGAAAGCAAAGAAACTTATTTGTCTCTTCTTAATTTGCAGCTTCTCCTGGACTTGTGATGTGTGGTTGTGACTTGTAACATAAGTATCAGAATCTTACAAGTATTAATCTTTGTAGTTAATTATGGAGGAAGAAATAGACAATTTGGTGGAGACGAGGAAAGGAGGAAGAAATATTGTGTTTGGCAAGTATGAAAAGAATGGAGTAGTTGAGTTAGTGAGATCAAAATCATTATCAAATCCCCCATTTCACAATGCATTTGAGTTCATATCATCAGGATCTGATCTGTCAACTTTGTTGGAGAGTAAGCAAAAATCCGGTTCAATGTTTACATCCAAATTTGCAGGGAAGCTTTGGAGGAAAGGGAAGGTGGCGGAGGTTTACGAGGTGGAGCTGTCGAAGTGGGCAGTTGAGTATAGGAAGTCGTGTGATGGCTGCTCTCATAAGACATAGTTTGGAGTTGGCAAGGTGTTGCTGTTGTTAATTAGGGTATGTATTACGATGTTGAAATGAATAATTAGTTAAAGCATATATAGTTCTTGTAAATTAATAATCAAAGTCTGTAATTTGTTTTGATATATATAGCACATCTCATGATTCAACTTCGTTTCAAATTCTTACATATTCACATAGAATAGTAATTAATATATCATTTAAATATGAGAGTGTATTATGTACAAAAAGTGAAAACCAACAGAGTTGAACCAAATAACAAGACACAAGAAGAAGCAACACTTGGCAATCTCATTGATATGTCACGTCCATTCTTCACTTCAATTTACACTTTTTTACAGGAATTTACATACGTACTGTACCTGTTATTCTGTTAAGCTTCGGTGGACTCCAGTTATAAATTGGCACCCCCACCAATGTTATCTTGATTTAACGATTATTGGAATAACAAGATGACATTTGGTAGATGCCAATTATAACATGAGTAGGTCTTCAATCCATGAAGCTATAGCCTATAGGGCCGGTAGTGTTGATTTTGGAAGAATATATATGTTGAACAGAACAGAAGATGATGGACCACTTTGTTCAATTCTGCACCATCCATTAATTCTTTGAATTCTTAATTTCCATACCCATTCACGAATCATGATCACTCCAGTCTCATTCAGTGGTCAAAAGCATGCACGTATGATTTAATAATGTGGCGTGGAACTAACGATAGTACAAATTCTATGCAGAGAAATATGTGATCAAAAAGGTGTGTTTTTTTTTAAGGTCAATTTGTATTAAAGTTTTATTCCATTTGGTTTGGAATATTTTGTATATAGAGGAAATATTTAGTTATCATCTCTTATTCCATTTTATTATTTTTGAAGACATGCAACAATAATCCACTCTTAGGCTATGTTTGGGATTGCTTCACTTAAGAAAAAATCTACTTATAGCTTCACTTAGGGAATAATCTACTTAGGACAAAAGTTGGTAAGTGTTTGGTAAATCCAATTTTAAATTTACTTAACTTTTGAAAGGATAGAAAATGTATTGAACAAAATTACTAAATTAGACATCATTAATAATATAAATATAAGGCATATAAAAGAAATAAATAAGAAATTTAAACAGAATATATATATATATATATATATATAACCGAGTCAACTCAGTCATTTATCAAATAACTCGCTAAAAACCCGAGTCAACTCAGTCTCTTCAACTCTGAAACTCAGCAAATGACGAGAACCAGCCTTCACCAGTGGCATCGAAGGCCGCGAAAAGATTTTCCGGCTCCGGAGAGGCTGGTTCTACTCCAGCGAGCCTCCTCCATCATCGCGATCGTGATTGCAACGGATTTGGAGATTGATCACGATGGATCTGGCAATCGATTGTGATGGATCTGCCGTCGCGACAGAAATCGGCTTCCTCCGACAGCGTCGACTTCGCCGGAGAAGTCCAGTTAACGTCCTGCCACTTTCGTCGGCGACGATGGTGGCCACTATCACCAGCAACAATGGTGGCCACTGTCCTTCAAGTTTTTTTTTTTTTTTTTTTAGAAAAGTTTATTTTTATTAAAAATAATATTCTCTTTTGTTTTTTCTTCAAAAAATATATATATATATTCTCTTTTGTTTTGAATTTTTAATATTTCTGAATTTATGTTTTTTTTTAAATATTTTTGAATTATAGTTTTTTGAAAAATTGTGAGGTCATTATCGACTTTTTACTAAAATAGTGAGGGTATTCCAGACATTGCACAAGCAATAAGCTAGCTTCTGCTTCAAAAAGCAACCCTCATCCAACTTCTCAAAAGCTACTTATCTAAGGAGTAAATTGTAAAATAAGTTGATTTTGGGAAGTTTACCAAACACATGTTTGCTTAACACTTGAGAAATAAATGATTATTTCTCAAGAAAAAGCAATCCCAAAGATAGCCTTAAGTTGTTGGGCATCTTCTTCTTTTGTATTACTGATTGTGATTGAATATTAAATTAGTCATCCAAAATTAAATATCGGATAAATTGTCTTTTTAAGTATTATTATATCTAATTGTTTTTTTAAATTTATATCTAATTGTATTACTGAAGCATGAAAAGACTCTTAACACTTGTCTTTTTAATTATTATCAATCTTATATCATAATCATCTACTGTATTGATTTAAAGCACTTGAAAATATATAATACTCTATATTTAAAAATAATAAAAGTAAGATAAAATATAAATTACAACCATTGATAACACATGTCAACAATGAAGATCGGATCATAAAGGGTTAATATTAAAAACCTCCCCTCACCTTTGAACTATTATTGGATGTATAGTTACAAATGTTTTTATTTTATAAACCTCCCCTATAAACCAATTTATTTGGTAAAAGTATGAGGGTATAATGGTCAATTAATACAATTAAAGTTTAAATATAGATATTTTTGGACTTTTTTAACGGTCAAACTCAGTCAATACAAACGGGATGCTAACGGTGTTTGTCCATAGGGGAGGTTTCTAAAATAAAAGCATTTATAACTATACATCCAATAATAGTTCAAAGGTGAGGGGAGGTTTATAATATTAACCCGATCATAAAAGAATCTAAATTCCTGTCAATAATATCTTATACATCTAATCACCCCTTAATCTTTGTAGATAGACTTGTCTCTTGTAAAGGAGAGAACCTTCGTTACCTCAAGTTTAAAAAGTGATATGGCACGTGTACCCACTAACTTCTTGACACATCATCTACTGTCTGGATTTAAAGCACTTGAAAATATATAATACTCTATATTTATAATAACTTTTCAATTTTCAATCCAAGCCATAAAAAATTTAGAAATAATTACTATAAACCTACTTGAGGTTTGATAATGGACACTCAAAAATAACTTTATCAACAACTGACATTCACTTCCCTTACTATTAGTGTTGACCATTATATTTAACCGTTAACTTTTTTAAACAGCTAAAATGACAAAATTACACTTGACACCTGTAATTAAAAAAAGTAATTTAGGGAAAAAAAAAAAAAAAAAAAAAAAGGAGGTGAAAGATCCAATATGGATATCCACCTCCATTTTTTTTTAAAAAAAATTAATAAATCTGCTCCGAAGCTTCAAGTGTCCATCTTTAAGAAATCCAATTTAAAATTTTATTTTAAAATAATTTGAATGAAAATATTAATTTTTTGAAGGTTTGGAACCAGAACCGAAACCAAACCTTTAAAACCGGAACCATAACTGAACCTTTAAAACCGGAACCGAGATCGAACCGGAACCGAACCATCGGAACCGGAACCGAACTGTTGGAACCGTCAGAACTGGACCGGAACTAAGAAACCGAGGAACCGGAACCGGTGCCTAATTTATTTGTAGTGTGGATATTTAAAATATAGTATATAATTTATTTATTAATATATATATACATACAGTCTTTCTATTATCAGTTCGAACTGACAAAAGTTATATCAGTTCATTGTATGTAGGTCACTAGATTTAAATACTTTGACTGACAAATGCATACAACCAAGTTAAAGTATTTAAATCCAGTGGCCCACATGCAAGGAACTAATATAACTTTTGTCAGTTCGAACTAACAATAAATATATCATGACGAATAATGTAGACCACTAGATTTACATACTTTGACTCAAATTGTATGCACTTGTCAAAACTTTTTCATAATCTATGGTTCACATTTTTCGTCCTGATATATTTATTATCAGTTCGAACTGATAATAGAAAGACTGTACATATATATATATATATATATATATATATACAAATTTTCTATTATCAGTTCGAACTGACAATAAATATATTAGGACGAAGAATGTGGACCACTAGATTTACATACTTTGACTCAAAGTGTATACACTTGTTAAAACTTCTCTATAATCTGTGGTCCACATTTTTCGTCCTGATATATTTATTATCAGTTCGAACTGATAATAGAAACACTATATATATATATATATATATATATATATATATATAATGATTGTTTGGAAAAAAAAAGTAAAAAAATTGGATCCAATTTTACTTTTCTCACCCATTTAAAGTGGATCCATGGAAGACCCATTTTTTAAAAAGAATACCTATTTTTAATGATGTGATAATAAATGGATCTTTATTTTTTAGGTTTTACCGTTGTGGATGCTCTTAAGGGGACTTTGATTTATCACAACCATGACACCGAAAAAGCTATATTTTAATGTTTTGTCAGAGAAAACCTTGTACACCAACCAGATTTAGTCTTAGTGGTATAACATCTCAGCCGTCCATTATAACCAAATCCCGATCACTTTACCAACAAGGAGTGCGTATCGCAAAAGTTGTCGTTTTCCAAAAAGAAGTCTCTCGTTTCGGTAGACTATTTGGAACCTACCATTAAATCTTTTGCTGACGTGTCTGATGCCTACGCCAGATATTTACCCTCTACATAACTACATTACCCATCATATCCATACCTACATTATATACGTACATTTTACGGAGCTACCTACTCTCCTTATCTTTTCTCTCTTTTAATAGTTCTCATTTTTATAATCTATTGATATGTGTCTGATATGATAAATTAATGATCTTGATTATTTCTATTAATTTTTATGTTTTACTCAACTAAAAGAATTAATCCGCACCATTGATTTATGTGTGGACAAAATAAGATGAAGAAGGGAGGAAATCTAAATCCACTTTTTACATATAGATCGAAAAACGATAATACCAACTATTACCAAGTAGAGGATTGCTAAATTCACTCTCTCAACCCACTTTCTTAACACACTCTTTGTTACACATGGTCTCTTGCCATAATGGTGGGCCTTCATTTGGGAACCCCCACCACCAAGGTTCAAGACCTAGTGTGTGCATAGAATTATGCAAATTTTCCTTGGCCCATTTAAAAACATGGGTGTTGTCTCACTTTGTGTGGGTAGTTGTCCCTTATTCATGTGAGTTCCCTCTCTCCGTTTGTGGGAGCTTCAGTCAGGGTTGTGCTTGGAAGTCGATTCTCGATGGGTCACAGTTGTTGTTGTTATGATGTAATCATGTCCTGGATCTGTATTTTAGTTGTTGTAAATTGTAATCATGTTGTTGTATTCCAATAAAAAATAAAATAAAAATAAAAATAAAAACACACTCTCTGTTCCTATGTTGACATGTGGTTACTCTATGACTCTGCAACTTTTTTTTTTCTACGGTTCCATCAGGTGAGAAAGCAATTTTTGTTTATAAATGTTGAGAGTTAGAGTTAACTCAAACTTGATGGAACTATAGAAAGAAAAAAAAAAGTTTGTTATTTTTTTAAAAAAATTGATATTAAATGAAGAAAGACAATCTAGAAAATTAGTTGTTGGTTTGTATTAGGGCGCGTTTACTAATCGGGAATGAGAGGAATCGGAATCAAGTTCCACCGGAAAGGCAGTAGAAGAGAATCGGAATTAAGTTACTAAATTTCATTACTGTGTTTACTAACTTTTAAGAATTAGAAATAGAATCAAATTTATATAAAGTTGATTACAAAAATATCCTTATGTACAAAAAATAGCTATAGATGTACGAGTGTAGCTAATAAATAAATAAATAAATAAATAAAAGTCAAAGCCAAAGCAAAAGCAACTGATTTTGTGGCAGTTCACAAATTTTTTATTTTGATGCAGTATATTGTGTGTGTCTTTTATTTTTATTTTTATTATTCTTATTTTTATCAAACTTTTTTATTATATATATATATATATAATCAAGGCAGCTATTCACTTTTTTTGTTGTTGTATATTTCGCAATTATATATATATAAATATAGAGTAATGCTAGAGGATCCAAAAAACCAACCCAAATTTTAGACCCAAACCCATGTGGCACACATCAAACACAACATGGCCCCACTTCACTCTTTCCAATACCCTATGTGATGTGTGCCACATGGTTTGGGTCCAAAATTTGGGTTGGATTTTTAGGTCCTCTAGCATTACTCATAAATATAATCAAGGCATCTGTTCACTTTTTTTTGTTGTTGTATATTTCGCAATTCATTTTCTGTTATATATATATTATAATTTTAAGTGGGGACATTTTTATAAAAATGTATGAATTTCCATTTTAATTGGGAAAGGGAACTTAATTCATATGGTGAGTAGGGGGAATCAAGTTCCCTTTCATTCAAGAACTTAATTCCTGATATATGTGGGGGACAGGTCCATGGAACTTAATTCCCCACAGATTTAGTAAACATATGAATTTAAAAATCAGGAACTTAATTCCCTTTCCCAAATAGAATTCCTGATTAGTAAACGCGCCATTAATTCCTGATATATGTGTGGGGTCCATGGAACTTAATTCCCACAGATTTAGTAAACACATGAATTTAAAAATCAGGAACTTAATTCCCTTTCCCAAATAGAATTCCTGATTAGTAAACGCGCCATTAATTCCTGATATGTGTGTGGGGTCCATGGAACTTAATTTCCCACAGATTTAGTAAACACATGAATTTAAAAATCAGGAACTTAATTCCCTTTCCCAAATAGAATTCATGATTACTAAACACGCCATTAATTCCTGATATGTGTGTAGGGTCCATGGAACTTAATTCCTTACAGATTTAGTAAACACATGAATTTAAAAATCAGGAACTTAATTCTCTTTCCCAAATAGAATTCCTGATTAGTAAACATGCCATTAATTCCTGATATGTGTGTGGGGTCCATGGAACTTAATTCCCCACAGATTTAGTAAACACATGAATTTAAAAATCAGGAACTTAATTCCCTTTCCTAAATAGAATTCCTGATTAGTAAACGCGTCATATAAATAAAATGAGAAAGTAAACTATTTATAGAGGTTAAATTTTTAATGTAAAATATTTATTGATATCCACGTGTCAACACAAAACAGAAAGTTTGTTTGAGAGAGTGGTTTGAACGAGTGAATTTAGCACCCCTGCTACCGAGTATCAACTACTTTTAAAGATTTCCAAAAGCGATCGAGTCAATTGGAGTGCTACGTGTAGAGTTTGTTTACTGATGACAACATCACACAAAATACTATATATATAGTCATATATCTGTATATATAAACAAACTCTCAAAAAAATACATTAGTTACAAGTTTTGTCAGTGAGACTTTTTTACACAGAAAGGGGACTTCCACATATTCGACCTCTGTTTTTCTGGAAGACCCCTCTTTCTTCGCATTTTCAGGTTTGTATGTGAACTCATCTCCAATGCTTCTTTTTATTGTTTCTGTTTGTTTCCCCAGAAAATGTAACACCCCATATTACGATTGCTTCTTCTGGTGCAGACCCTTGTTGGGTTCAGCCTCTTTAGTTACACTTTTTTTTATCTGTTTTAGGATTCGTTTCCTATTGCTCTGTTTTTTTTTTTTTTTTCATCGAGAAATGCATGAGACGGGGTTTCATTTTCTTGCAGTTACCAATTCAACTTTAATAAAATATAGTATGGTTTGAATTTTTTTTTTACTTTTAGTTTCTCTGCAATCAAACAGAGATTAGTTTTCACTTACCAGTTCAAAAATTTAGTCTTTGATTGGTGATATGCAAATTAAAACTCGGTTTTTACTTGGTCCATTTTGCTTGCTAATTGAAAGTCGAAACCTTTTTTTCTGATCAATCAGAATTAGTGGCTATGGCGACATCCTCGACCGGGCAACCACAGTTCATTGCTAGCACCGGTGGAAACCGGAGCTCTTCGAATGCACCTCTGATTGAAAACACAGAAAATGACCAAATTGTTGTGCCTGATGTGAGTTTTTTATTCTATATCTTATCATAACTTGTTGTATCTTATGTGTTTGTTTGTATATTGAATACATACTGTGAAATGAAAATGGTTTCATTGAACTTTAGTCTTTATATTGCGCGTTTTCTCAGGTCTATGATCATTTGAGAAACTTGGCCTTAGTTGCCCTTGTGTTTGATTGAATGGGGCAATGAGAGAGATGAGTCAGAAAAGTCAGTTTTTTGATAAGTACATGCTGTGACTTAATATCAACCTTCTTCGTGTTTTTTAGTAATCGAATATTGTTTACATTAGAAGAATTGGCTTTGAATCTAATACTAGAAATGATGATATCCCTTTAACCATCAAATCTGCTGATTGTTCTTTTCCATAGTTTCGATCCTTTTCAACTTTATGAAACCATCTTGATGTGGTTTAGAGAGACTGTATATTGGATTGCTTTGTGGCTATATATCTTTCAAGCCAAGATGTTTTCTAGTGATGGAGCTTTTGAAATTTCAAGTATGCATCCAAAGAATTGTATCCTCATGTTTAATCGTTGTAGATAAATTTTTGGCTATACAACTGGACCATTACCAAGTTTCTTGTTTCGTTTAAAAGGAAATGCTATGGTTGGAACCCTTAAAAGTCTTTCAAGTATTGTAGGCTTGTGGAAATTAAAACCTCTATGTGGTCCCTTGATCTTAAAAGATTATCTAGATAAAATAAATCACATGCCTTATGAGAGATGTTTTTAAAGATTATCGAAGTAGTAAAATAGGCGGAAGAAGGCTGTTTGGTCAAAAGAGGTGGCTATTAGATAAGTGTGCATCATTAGAGGAAGTAATTGACATATTTTAATGTCGTTACATTCAAAACTTTTTTGGATGGAAAGACTATATTTTTTGTACAAAAGACTATAATATTTGTACAAAGAGGAATAGGATAAGAATGTGAAGAAACTCTTGCAATTGTTTTAAATAGCTTGTTATAACTTAAAAGCAACATAGATAAATTTTGTTGTCTTTGAATCTGATATTGATTTTTTTTTTTTTTTTTTTTTTTTTTTTTTTTTTTTTTTTTTTTTTTTTTTTTTTTGTCGTTTATTCACCATTCAAGCTAAGATGGTTTTCACAAATAAGAATGAGAAGTCTTATACAATGATCAAAAGCAAGTTTTATACATTTCTAATATGTTGTGTTCCTATGTATTAATTGTACTCTATTGTTGGAACCTCCATGCATCCTTGTAATTATTATGATATTCTGGTTTGTCCTAGATAGAGGAAGAGAAGTAAACAGCAGAGAAATGATACGAAAAGAATTGAAGGACTGGGAAAGTTAATGGCGGGTTGTTTCATAGGAGTTTGGCTGACTAATTGATTGACTAGTTGCTTAAACTTTGTAGTGTGTATGAATCATTTTTTTTTTTTGTTCTGACCTTCATTGAAAAATATCGTTGTTCTTTATAAATGAGATCATTTTAGGTGACATGGGCCTCAATTTGGAAATTTCAGCCTTAGCATTCTTCAATGATTTTCTTAAGGCTATCAGTATGAAAATTTTGCTTTATTGATTGATAGTGGATTTACTGCATTAAGTCTTTGTGATTGAATTGGGTATTTGACTTAGAACAGCTTGATATCTGATCTTTTGCATCGTATTATTGCAGAAGAAAAGCTGGAAAAATTTATTTGCTTACATGGGTCCTGGATTTCTTGTTTCCATTGCATACATAGATCCTGGAAATTGTAAGAGCAGTGATTTTCTTTTCCCTTCTTTGCAATCAAGATTACAAAGTTCCTAATCATATATGCCTTATTTATATTTTGGGGATAATTTACAGTTGAAACTGATTTGCAGTCAGGAGCACAGTACAAGTATGGGGTGAGTATGTTAGTTATATTTGAACAGAACTACTAGTTTGCCTTCAAAACTTTCTTATGTGATGCTTCAAAAGAAATAAAAGTCTAACTTGTTAAAATTAGCATATATTGAGATATTGTGTCCATAAAATCTCACATCAATAAATAGTTTTATGAATATTCAACATTAACAATCACTAGATCAGTTATTGGTCTATTGGATCGTTTTTTTTTCCCCCAATTATCTTTTAACTAAAGAAAAAATTGATATGGTGTAAATGGTTATATTATGAGGTCTACTTTGTTCCATATGTTCTGGTTTCGTTTATGTCTCAGTGGAGCTACTAATGAAAATAGTATCTTGAGTTGTACAATGTCCAATCACTGACAGAGATTAAGGTCTGTTAGGAAAAGTTACATTAATTCCCTCACATGGATATACTTGGAGTTTGCTTTTTTATCTTGCACATCATGTATTCTTTTTTGAGGGACTTTCTTCTTTTATTCCAGTTACTTTGGATCATATTAGTGGCTTCATGTGCTGCACTAATTATCCAGTCCCTAGCAGCTAATCTCGGGGTTGTCACGGGTATGTGAGGTTTAAATGTAGCTGTATTTGCTATAAATCTTTCTGTCATTATATTATTATTCATACAACTCGTTACTCAAGATTCTTTTTGTTGCTTGTAGGAAAACATTTAGCAGAGCATTGTAGAAATGAATATCCTAAAGGGCCCAACTTTATCTTATGGGTTCTTGCTGAAATTGCTATAGTCGCATGCGACATACCTGAAGGTAAGAGTGTCTCTGGTTTGCTTGCAATCAAATAATTTGATGTTTTCATTTCCATTGCAAGGGAATCTATAAAGGTACTCTTGTAATACATCCCACATCACAATGTGGTTTGTTCCTTGCTGAGTCTGTTGCTCGACTCTTGAATACTTCTTGTAGTTGTGGACTGGGACTGCCAAGCTCTTGGATTACTATTGAAGATTTATCTTCTTTATTTTTATGCTTTTCTTTTTGTATCCCTTATAAAAAACAGTCTTAATTTTTTTCCGATTTCATGCTTGAGATACTTGCCATTATAGAAATTACTGGCCTCAAACAAAACAAGCTTACTTTGATGCTTAGACACAAATGAAACTGTTGTTATCGGCCATAATATATATCCGCATTTTTGTATGCATATGACAGAATGAATCTGAGGCTTACTTTCTTGTGGCATTTTTCTTTAAAAATATTCCTGATACCTGCTGTTCATAATATACTTATGATTGATTCTTCTAATTCCAGTGATTGGAACGGCCTTTGCATTGAATATGCTCTTCCAAATTCCAATTTGGATCGGTGTTCTTCTAACTGGGCTCAGTACATTGGTTCTTCTAGCATTGCAGCAATATGGGGTATTTAAACATCATTTCTACATGCTATACATCTTTACGCAACTACAATTGAATGGTTTATTGAATCTATATCAGTAAAATGAAATTAATTTATTGGCTTTTACATGGACCCAAAAGACTGCAAATGATTAAGACTGCAAATAAATGAAATCAACTTGATCTTTCATGTCTTTTTCTTACAGGTTAGGAAGCTTGAATTTTTTATTGCTTTTCTTGTCCTTACAATTGCCGCATGCTTTTTTGCGGAGCTTGGCTATGCAAAGCCCGATGCCAAAGAAGTTTTGTATGGGCTTTTTGTTCCCCAACTCAAAGGAAATGGAGCCACTGGTCTTGCAATTTCACTTCTTGGCGCTATGGTCATGCCGTACGTTTCTTCCTCTCATCCAACTTTTGAATGGTTCCTCTTATTTGAGATTTCTCACCTTTTGTCATCCTTCATGTCTTGTTGGCTGCTGCAGGCACAATCTCTTCCTCCACTCAGCTTTGGTGCTTTCTAGGAAGATCCCGAGATCCGTTCAAGGCATCAAGGTGAAATTTCACTTTTAGTTTACTAGTGATGAAAGATTTACCGTTAGTGCTTCATAGGTCATTGATGCTAAATAAATCACTTCTGTAAGAAGAAAAATGCCATTAATCTCTGGTCACTCTTCTAGTCCATTTACTTTCAAAAACTTCATTACTAAATCAGTAAAGCTCATTGATAATCAATTGATAATATCAATTAACATGGTAATGATGTTTGTGTACTGCACTAATGAGCACTGATGAGCAATGATGATGCTATTCTTTGTTCACAGGAGGCTTGCAGATTTTATATGATCGAAAGTGGCTTTGCTTTAATGGTGGCTTTTCTCATTAATGTATCAATTATTTCCGTAAGTGGTGCAGTTTGCAATTCCTCAAATACAACTCCAGAAGATCAAGCTAGCTGCAAGGACTTGGACTTAAACAAAGCTTCCTTTTTGCTAAGAGTATGTGATCTGGCTACACTTCTTCAATATTTCAATTGTCCTTTCGATCCTGGCTTTGCATATAATACTTCTATTTTTACGTTTTTCATTTCCTTTTGAGTAGTGATTTACTATCTATTTGTCTACAGAATGTTTTAGGCAGTTGGAGTTCGAAACTTTTTGCAATTGCTTTGTTGGCATCAGGCCAGAGTTCTACTATAACAGGAACTTATGCTGGGCAATATGTTATGCAGGTAATCTGTTAACTGATTCAGGTTATAGTATCTTCAAATTCTTTCTATAGATTCTTGGAACATAACTATCTTAGAGTCAAATATAGTCTTGTTTCCATATTCAACAAGGTTTCAGGATTTGAACTTACTGAGCATAAGTGTTGTCACTTATTTATTCTGAAATGGATAATCATCTAGTAATTGAATCACATGTTTAGTCATACTTCTTATGCTTCTGTAACTTTATGGTGTTATGTTGGTGACCTAACTGTAATTGGAGAATTTAAATGTTTCTTAATCAACTTAGCATTCTGATAAGAGTTAAAGTTCAAACCATGTAGATATTTTAATTGATAGGCTTGCATGTATGATATAGTCTCTTGGCTTGCATGTGCTTGCCTGTGGCTCGGGTAAAGATGTGAGTTTGTTGCTTTACATTAGCTTCCCTTAACACATCTTGGTTCCTGATTTACATGATATTTCTTAAATTCTGATTTGTAGGGCTTCCTAGACTTACGATTGAGACCGTGGCTTCGGAACTTTTTAACTCGATCCTTGGCAATAGTCCCTAGTTTAATTGTTGCATTGATTGGTGGCTCTGCTGGGGCTGGAAGACTGATTATTATTGCATCGGTAAGTGATACAGATCTTAGCAACAATCTTGATTTTTCAAAAGGAAAACACGATATATTGGAAATACAAGGCAGTTACAAATCGTCTACTATATCATATATAATTATAACACATAATTAAATAGGTGCCTTTTAGCTATTACAGCAAACTTACCTTTGCTATTTGCTTTGACAGATGATTCTATCATTTGAGCTTCCTTTTGCTCTCATTCCACTTCTCAAGTTTACTAGCTGCAACATCAAGATGGGGGCATATGCCAATTCACCAATGGTAAATCTTTATTTCGTTTGGTGGCATATTGTTGTCGTATGATCATCTTATTCTAACAATCGCATGACTAACCATTTATGTCATATTGATATGATAATATATCCCAAGAACTTTAAAAAATTTAGAAAACTTAACAGCATATCAAACTTTCTTGTTAATGTGTGAATCAACATCTAGAATATGATCACTAGAGGGCTGATATTTTTCGGATTTATATCTCTTTGTTTAAAGATTACAGCTATCACATGGATCATCGGTACCCTGATAATGGTGATCAACATATACTATCTAGCAACCAGCTTCATCAAATTTCTTTTCCAAGGCCATTTAGAAGTGGTGGAAGCTGTGTTCTTAGGGATATTGGGAATTTCGGGGATGGCAGTGTATTTGGCCGGAATAGTTTACTTGGTCTTGCGAAAAAACAAGGAGGCTACACATCTTTTGGCGCTAACTACACCTGAAAGTCGGATGGAAAACGAGCCCGGTAATGCATCAATGTACAGTCTCCCTAGAGAAGACATAATAAGCATGCAGTTACCTCAGACAAGAGGAACCGTAGATGTCGACTAGTTGATGGTAGGAGATGCTAGGGTTAGAATAAATTTTAGGAAGCTGACTTTGAGGAAGATGTTAATTTCGATAGTTTCCAGCTATATTAGAATAAAAATCTATATTTCCTATTTTTTTTTTTTTTTTTTGGCTTGAATCTGTGTTATGCTTCAAATTTCTTCTGCAAATTTACCTAGTTTGAAACAATGAAGTTGGATCGGGCAAGTTATAGACATGTAAATTGGGTCGGGTCGTGCCAACACGATTCTGTACAAGCACGACACGGCACGACTGATGTAATACACAAAATGATGTAATATGCTCGTTCCAATGAAACATTGTTCCTTAATTTTTGGTTCCAAGTGTTACCTAACATGTTTTAGAGCCGGTTGCACATCTTTGAAGTAAGTCCTCCCATATTGAAATAATTACATATGAAAAAAAATTAAAAACTTACCCACTATTAAAATGCAATTAATTAGCCAACAGGGACGTAGAAGCTGTAGCTCAGCTGGTGCCTGGCAGATGGACGAGCTTGGGGTTTGGATAAATAAATCTCGGCTCAAATCCTACCAATGGGGTCCCGAATTAATAGATATTGACAAAAAGAAAATTCAATTAATTAAGTTGAATTGTTGAAAGAAACATATAACTATAGGTAGGAGAAATAAATAAATGAAAAGGATATCTAGGTGAGCGGAGAATTATATATTTCATATCAAACACCAAATTTTAACAATTTTTCAAAAGAGGAGGAGCCAGGAGGGGACTAAAATCTAAAACTAGGTTAGCTATTGCTTTCTACACTTTGTACTTGTATTTTTTTCTGATTTTTGTC
Source organism: Acer saccharum (assembly GCA_030490815.1). Lineage (NCBI taxonomy): Eukaryota > Viridiplantae > Streptophyta > Magnoliopsida > Sapindales > Sapindaceae > Acer > Acer saccharum. The sequence continues at coordinate 160,098 of CM059877.1, forward strand.
TGCTGCTACTGTCCATTATATGACTTTATAACAAGAAGTTGGCACTTAGTAGTTGGTAGAAGATAATGGCCTTTTTTTTTTTTCTTTTTTTTTTCCTTTTTCGAAGGAAGAAAACAAGATTATCAATTAAATAATTTTTGTATTCATATAATATACAGTAGTCGACACAATTCCACCAAATATGACTTTAACTTTGTGAACATCGATAAAATCTTTCCCATTTCACCATCACAACTTGCAATTAAACAACACCAATATTAATATTTTGAAATATTTTTTTCAAAAGGTTTACTTGGATGGGTCAGCTTTTGAGTCAACCTTTTATCAAAAAAAAAATATTATAAAAACAACACCAATAATGTTCTTGCGTACTCAAATTTCTTTGGTGGTTGCTGAAATTTTTACTTGCATAGAGTCAATGCTCTCCTCTCTTGCCGTCCAAAGGATTTTTGTGATCTTTAATTTCTTTGAATTTTATATTCTCCATACTTGTCTTTGTTTGGTTTACTAATTTGTTTGTTGTGGAAATTATGATATCAATTGTGAATGTAACAAGTTCGATGATGAATTGATGATAGAAGATGATGATTAGTTTGTTTGTGATTTGCATTTAGCGTCACAAATCCTTAGCATTTACAAAATTTTATATTTTCACTAAAAATTTATATCTCAAATAATGTAGTTAATTAAAACTAATTTGAAGATAACCATAGAGTACATATAATAATATAGACTCTAGTAGATTTAATTGAAATGTTCAAGTGCGGGCAGTTTATATGATTTTTTATTCGATTTTACAATCTGAACAATTGATCATTTGACCTTGACCTAGACAACGAATCTTACAACCTAGACAAACCGGTTGCGATACACGTATGACCTAATTCCATATATAAATAAAATACTGACGATTTCACTTAAGAAGGATTCCAAATTTTGCATTCACACGTATGTATGTGACATAAAGTTAGTTGACAGTTCAATTCTTGTCCAACTCCAAGCATATACAAATAATATATATAGAAGCTGTCTTCCTTTGGACAGTTTCTGATTAACTTCTGATTTATTAACATCATTAAATTAATTATAGAATTAATTTGTGTAAAATAATGCCAACAACCACGCACATTCATACAGATCATTTCGGTGCTTTTTTACTTGTATGGCATTAATTTTCAAAGACTTATTTTGTTTTTCTTACATATTTAAGTGGATCGTAATCTTCAAAATGGTAGTAGGTTATAGAGAATCTTAAAAAAAAAAAGGTTTATTAATTAACCCTAGATTGACAATTAAGCAAATCTAGTATGCTTTTATTTATTCTAATCGTCATGATGAACAATTAAGTACTGTTGTGAAAAGCAAATAAAGTACTTTTCAACCAAAGGGCAAATGTGGTAAATTAAAACATTATTAATTTCATGTGAATTAAATGATCTTTTGACTTGTATACCTCCCACACACTGGTGATCGATCATGACTCGAGAGAAAAGATAGAACAACTAATTAATTAATTAATTAATTAATTAACCAACAACAATTTTTTTTGTAATTTGCATGGGTCATGATGATCAGGAGGACATGTTGTTGATAAAATTACTTTGTAATTAAATAGAAAGTTCTTCCATGCAAGAAGCTTCTCAACACCTTTTGACTTTCCAGTTTCCATATACGCTTATCTTACCTTACAAAGTAATTAAGTTAGATAAGAATTTTGTGAAAAAATTGATTGTTGACAAAGACATATCCAACCTAACATGGACACCTAAAGTCATCTCTTCACATTAACTTTCTTGGACAAAACTTACCCGACTGGGTGCCCCTCACCAATCACCATTGCTGTTAAATGAAAGGTTCAAATTCTCTTTCCATATTTGCATGGTAAAATCTAGACAGATTCAGATAATTAATTTGAATCAACCTTCTTCAAAAAAAAAAAAAAAAAAAAAAAAAAAATCCTGTTTAAATATTTTAAAATCTAAATTCATTATATGTGCATGTCCCTTAATATATACATATCGTTGTTTTTTTTTTTTTTTTTTTTTTTTTTTGAAGCCACATATCGTTGTTAATTATGATGTTTACTTGTAACTTATGACTGTAAGTTTCAATTAAGTTCAGTTCTCAACTACCATAAATATATATTATGTGATTCTGATTGCAATATATAGCTAAATGGAATCTAAATCTAAATGGAATCTCTAATTAGTGATTCTGATTCATTGCCAGATCCATGGATCCATATTAATCTATATAATTATATATATATATAATTAATTAATTTGTTTTTTTAAGAAGAAAATTAATTATAAATAGATTAATATATAATAAAAACTGCTTCTCGAAATAAGAGTGTGAACATGCTACTGATGCTGTAGTTGATCACGTATTTTTTTAAGGTACAGCCAATTAATTATCTAGCCTGCAATTTGAATTTATATATATACCTTCTTTTTAAAAAAAATTTTTTTTTTTAAAAAAATCATTGTAGACAAAATTTCAAAAATTATTGATTAATTAGGATCAATTCATATATATATATATATAATTTCAAGTAAGTGCACACTGATATAACTTATAGCAGTATGTTGTATATAAGCCATTGATTATGGAGAATACACACTAAGTAAAAGAATGTAAATCTTGTGGTCCACATGCAACACACTGATATAACTAGTTATATCAGTGCGCACTTACCAAAACCGAACTATATATATATAGTGGCGGACCCAGGAATTTTAATCAGATGGCGAGGCAATTGAATAAAATAATAGTTATATATAAAAAAATATTGAAAAATCAAAGCATCAAAGCCAGTATCATGTTTAGAAACTTTCAAAGAAGATTTATCAATTTCACAAGTATGCACATTATTCTTCTTAACCCAAACTTTCCTTGTTGATTTCTTATCATTAACATGTTTATCATACATAGTCTCTAATGCCCTAACATGTTTAGAAACAACCAATTTTTTTTTTTTTTTTTTTTTTAATTTCATTGTAGACAAAATTTCAAAAATTAATTGATTAATTAGGATCAATTCATATATATATATATATGTGTGTGTGTGTGTGTGTGTGTGTGTGTGTGTGTAATTTCAAGTCAATGCACACTGATATAACTTACATCAGTGCATTGTATGTAGGCCATTGATTATAGAGAATACACACTAAGTAAAAGCATGTAAATCTTGTGGTCCATATGCAACACACTGATGTAAGTTATATCAGTGTGCATTTACCAGAACCGAACTATATATATATATATATATATATAGTGGCGGACCTAGGAATTTTAATTAGGTGGCGGGGTATTTGAATAAAATAATAATTATATATAAAAAAAAATACTGAAAAATTAAGGTCATGGAAAATTTTGTTTTTTTGTTTTTTTTATTTAAAAAAAAAAAAAAAAAAACAAATTGAGTGTTTTTATGTTAAGAAAAATTGATGATATAATGAAGTTTAGATAAAATAAAATAAAAATAGAATACTTATTCAAGATGAACTAAATAATCTTACATTTAAAAAAAAATAAAAACAAGAAACATGATATTAAAAAATAAATAATAACAAGAAAAACAACATAAACAATTTAAAAGTACAATATTTATTCTTAAAATAATAAACTACAATCTAATTTTATAATAAGAAATTTTGTTTTGTATTTATAATGAATTCACTTTAAATTTATATAAAAATAATTGATTAATAAATATTTCTAAACATGTTTTTGAATTTTTTATTCTTCTAATTATTGGTAAATTATTGATTTATTGATTCTGAAAACATTAAAACTATAAAATAAAGAAACATATTATGGATAAACTAAAATGAATCATAATAATAGATAGACTATTTTAATAGAATAAATAAAAATTTGAGATTTTAGGGTTTATTAATTTGATGGATGTGTTAGGTATGTCAAACTAAAATTATTAGAAATAATAAAAGTTTAAAATAATAATAGATAATTTAATATAAAATATAATTGAATTAAAGATAATGTCGAAAAAGAGAAAATGAATTGTTTTATTATAGAAGAAGATAAAAATGTGAGAAAGAAATCGGAAAAGATGTTAAAATTAAAAAGACATAAAACAAAATTATAGGATAAAATTGAATTAAAGAAAAAAGATATTTATTATGTTTGAAAAATGCAAGTGGTGAGAGTAGAACCCCTCACATTCAATAAAAGAGATTGATAAACTACCAATTGAGCTAAGAGTTAATATTGTATGATAAAAGTTAATTTATATATATATATATATGAGAAGATGAGGTTTGTTTGGTATTATACCCGTCACACCTATACCACGAGGTTATAGGTTCAAGCCATCCTCCTCCCATAAAAACTCTAAATTTATATAATACTTTTAAAATAATAATAATAATAATAATAATAACAAAAAACATGCATACGAACAATTTACATGTTTCCAACTGCCAACTGCCAAGTGCCAACCAAACAAATATTAATTTAAGTATCAATTCTAGTGCACACTTAGGCCTCTTGCCAATGTGGTTGGACCCCCCTTGGGAGCTTCCACCACCACAGTTCAACACCCGGTGTGTGCATGTATACACATATATTATTTGTCCCCTTTGGCCATTAATCCCAAGTGTGGATGTTGTACGAGAAACATATATGCCAGGATAATGTTAGACATCCGATGTGTCAATTGGTGAGTGAATACACATTAATATACTAGCTGACTACTGCCAACCAAACAAATATTAATTTGGGTATCAATTACAGTACGAGATATTTGCTGCATTTAATTAAAAATTAATGTGGAAACATATATGCCAGGTCCAAAATTTCTTAAAATTAATATACTAGCTGACTGCACTTTTTTTTTTAACATTTTTAAAGGAAAATAAACTCTATTAAAGAGAATGAAAAAGACAACCGGGGTCTACATCCATCCAGCCGACACTGCTCCCTCAAAGAGGAATAGAGGACATGGCCAAAGAAGCAATATCAATTCATGTGCCAATATATTGTTACATTTTATCTAATTTTTATCCCAAATTTTTTTTTTATAATTACATTTAAAAAAAAAATTATTTATCATTACAAGAAAATATATATATATATATTTGTTGTGAATTTTTTGTCAATCATTTGTCTTTTGTTGCGGATGAATTTTTGTAAACAGTTATATATAATTTGAGACGAAAATAGAGATATATGGAATTGTGTAATATGAATGTTGTGTTAACACACGTTAGATTAAATTAAAGTATAGGGGGTGTTTCTAGAAAAAAATTAATGTTAATATATAGTACGTAGTAGGTGAAAACTTAGCAACCCCAATTACATTTCAAATAAATTTAATTATTCAAACAACATATACAATAACGATAAATAGGGATGTTTTGATAAACTAAAGAGATATATATGGAAAGACAAGTCACATGATCAAGAGGCAAAATGAATTGGTCTGTCTAAGTTTTAATTCAACAATAATCTATTGGATGAGTGCTGTTAATTATATTTCAGATAAAATTTTATACTAATTTTAATGGAGGTAATTAGCTCTAAAAACAAATGGTATCTATCGATATCTTTCTGCATTTGTGATACGATCATAAAAATTCTAAAATTAAAATTTAGGATAAAATGAACACAATAATGATAAATGATAGTTGATTCGAGATAACCACTCTCCGATAACTTTCAATAGAAAATCAATAACTCAATTTAAGCAAATGTATATTCTGATTCCTTTTATTAAACGTTCAATCAACAATAAATAGGAAAAGATATAGATAACTTCCAACTACAATTTAAGCACCAACTATCCACTAACTAAAAACTAGGGATCCACCATTCACATAACAAACCACATCTAGTAACTGCTAATGGTGATTAATACACATATAAATTAACATAAATAAATTATAATCTAATTAAAAAATTAAATATGCAAAATAATAAAAATAATAAAAATACAACCGTAACAAGGATTTTTAAAACAGGATTAATCTAAAGCTGAAATCTTGGTGATTTTCTTATGGAAAGTACTCCTGCAACTTGAAAGCAGCAAGAAGTAACCTTAAAATTTGATGCGGTAGAAAACTTAAAATTTGATGCCTTTATTTGCAAGCCTCTTTTGATTCTCATTGTTTGCACCCTCAAAGTTACCATAGTATCATAGGAGATTTTTGGTGTGTACCCTGTTGACTTGTTTGTACAATCATCGAGATCCAATTCTATATCATTTTCACTTGCACGGCCTACAACAACAACAATTTTGTTTTGCTGAGAAATATCTACACCAATGTGTTCTCCATCGATATGAGAAGGTTGAATAGAATCTGCAGTAGCTGCAACCCCATCAACTTGAGAAGGTTGAATATAATTTATATTAGCTGCAACCCCATTTTCAACATGAAAATAGGTCTCAACCCCATAATTTTTCTTGTCAATAGAAAGCTAAGAGATGTTTGACTCTTTTGACCCCTCATCTTGCACACTTATCTTCTCAATGAATTATGTCATCTTCTGTAATATTTGTTGCTGACCAAACATGAAAAAACGCAGCTTCTGCTCAATCTTCTCCAAGCGTTGCTCCAGACCTATTGTTATTGCCTGGCTCTGATACCAATTGATACGATCACAAAAATTCTAAAATTAAAATTTAGGATAAAATGAATACAATAATGATAAATGATAGTTGATTCGAGATAACTACTCTCCGATGACTTTCAATAGAAAATCAATAACTCAATTTGAGCAAATGTATATTCTGATTCCTTTCATTAAAGGTTCAATCAACAATAAATAGGAAAATATATAGATAACTTCCAACTACAATTTAGGCACCAACTATCCACTAACTAAAAACTAGGGATCCACCACTCATATAACAAACCACATCTAGTAACTGCTAATGGTGATTAATTCACATCTAAATTAACATAAATAAATTATAATCTAATTAAAAAATTAAATATGCAAAATAATAAAATACAACCGTAACAATTTGAGTGGTATCTAACAGAGAAAAAATGAACATTTCCCCTAATATATACTTAAAACAAGTTTTAGATAAATGTGGAGGGTCTCTAACTCACAATTATTGGGACGATAAATGATTTCTTCATTTTACCATTCTTAGAGTATCTTTAGTGGTACAAACAAATTTGAATCCTCAAAAGTTGTCACATCAGCATTTGAGGATTGTTTAGAGAGATTGCTAAAATCGATGATTGTGTAGTTCACAATGGTACATTTAAATTAAATCAATAATCTATTTCTATTTTTTTTTTTTTTTTTTTCATATGCTCATTTTTATTTCACAAACATGTAGCATTTATATATACATCATATCTCAATATATTAAATACTATTTTTCTCTTTTTCTTTCTCTACACATCAAAATGATGGATTTCTCTTTGAGTTTCTTTCATCACTAATATAGTAAAACTGATCAAATCAATTCTCTATTTGTTTGGTGAATTAAATCTCAGTTAATAAATATTTTGCCATAAAATCAACAGTTGATTGTTGTTATAGAATCATAATAAAAAATTTCCTTCAATTTATCATGATTAGCCAAACAAGGTAAAAATTAAAATTTAAAAATAAAAAAAATAATAAAAAAATAAAAAATAAAAAATAAAAACTATAAAAAACAAGATAATGTATATAATATGAGTACTGTAAATAAAAGTTATATGATATGTGTATTAATCCATTTGCAATGAAGAAACGAATTTTAACTGATTGAAATTTTTGGGGTCGAAACAATGATGAGGTATATAAGCGATCAAAGACAAAAAGAGGAAAAAAAAAAAAAAAAAAAAAAAAAAAAAAAACCACAAATAAGAGAGAAATAATAAAATTACTACAATAGTTATTTTAGGTAATTTTGTATTTGATGATTGAAAGTCCATGTTCAAATTTGATTATTGGTGAGGCAATTTGATTATTGATTAAAGCTATTGTTAAATTTTAGTGACTTTGTTCGACAGTATTTTTAGAATAAATAATCAAATTTTATTTACTCTCATACTTTTGAGGATACAATTAAAGAAGCTCTTATATTAAACATATTAAATCTTAATTATCATCAATCATTGTTTGGATTTTTGAACCCGATATTGTCTAGCTTGCGTATTGATCACTAACCCAAATTATCCTCACGTTTATATAATTAGTTAATAAACAAAACATAATTATGTCATATCATACGTAATTTTTTCCAGAATCTATAAAACAGTATTCTTTCGCTTTCGGTGACCTACAACCATTCCCTATACAGAAAACAATTTTTTTAAATTTCTTTTATTTTCATTTTCTTCAACTTTGTTTTATTACGTGATGAGTTGCCTAAGCAAATACGAAAAAGAGTGAGACATGCACGAGTGGAACTCAGTGGTCCATAAAGTTGTGGTTCAAAAATTTCAAGTGGTCCTTTTTGAATATAGATGAATAAATAAAAATAAATCTGTTGTATGTATCTTATTACATTTTTTAATTGTGACTTGTGAGAAGGATAATAAGATTTTTCTTCTTTAATAATAAGTTAGGTTTATTTGAAGTACTAATTAATAAATCCTTTTATTAGAGAAAATATGACTTTCCATCTATAGGTTCCCAATTAAGGCATTAACTCACGTGCCTTCACCATATAATTTTACTGGGGCATTTTCTCTTTTAAGGTATATTTTTAGTTTTTGCTTTTCACACATGCCAAATGGCCGGTTGACCATCCAACTGTACTTGCCTGTTAATCTCTTAACTTATAAATTTATAATAATAAATTTTTAGTCCAAATTGTTTTTCAAACCAATTATAACGAGATGAAGTTGGTACAGTGATATACATATTACACTCACGTAATGATCTCCAGATTTTCAATTACGATCAAAAAAGGTTGGCATAGTAGTAGTACAAAGTCCCTCACACCCACACAAATACACAATGGTATTATGAGTTCATTCTCCCTAAACTCTAAATTGAAATAGTTTAAAAAAAAAACAAATTAAAATTATATTATTGTATACTCTAAGGTTACATGCTAAACCGATCGAACCCATATAATTTATATTACGTAACATGTGATGAAAAATTAATTGTTCATTCTATTATATAATTAATTGAAAAAACCTATGATTTTGAGAGTCTTAAGCTGGTCATTAATGGTTGGCATGGTGTTTTCCATACTGCTTCTCCTGTCACTAACAATACTCCTTCTTGGTTTGAGAGTCTTAAGCTGGCCATCAATGGTTGTCATGGTGTTTTCCATACTGCTTCTTCTGTCACTAACAATACTGCTTCTTGGTTTTGAGAGTCTTAAGCTGGCCATCAATGGTTGACATGGTCTTTTCCATATACTGCTTCTCCTGGCAAATTAATTGTTCATTCTATTATATAATTAATTGAAAAAAAAAAAAAACTATGATTATTCAATATCCATGTTATAAAAACAATTACCGTCCGATGACCAAGTGGTCGGGTTGTAAAAGTAGTCATATCAGTATTAGGTATATAAATAAATAAATAACAATTAGCAATATATGGTTGTATTTGTACAGATGACAAAAGTAAGAAAGCAAAATAAGTTAAAATAGAGAATCTACTAATTAAGAAAGAAGAAGATTTAATCTCAACAACACGGTAGGTGAGTTGGTAAACATGCTTACCTTATAAATTCAAACTACACCTGTGACCTATTCATCCTAATTCACTTGAACCATCTCCCATTTTCTTCCCTACCAAACTCTCAAAAGAAAATACTGTCTCTCTCAACCACAACCAGTATGCCGATTGACGACACCAACTCACCGGTTTCCGGCCAAACCATGTGTGTTACCGGCGCCGGTGGCTTCATAGCTTCATGGATTGTTAAGCTTCTTTTGGAGAAAGGTTACACTGTGAGAGGAACTGTTAGAAACCCAGGTCAGTTACATATATACATACCATATATCTAACATTAATGTCAATTTATTAGATTTTGTTTATATATAGGGACAAAATTTTATAAAATGGTGTTTTTTTTTCTTATTTTTGTTCTGTGGGGTTGTTTGTTTATATATAATATGTAGATGATCCGAAGAATGTTCATTTGAGAGAGCTTGAAGGAGCAAAAGAGAGATTGACTTTATGCAAAGCCGATCTTCTTGATTTTGAGAGTCTTAAGCTGGCCATTAATGGTTGTCATGGTGTTTTCCATACTGCTTCTCCTGTCACTGATGATCCGGTAATTAAGATTTTTTTTTTTTTTTTAATATATATCCTGTTTGGTTGTCAAGAAAATAATGATTAAATTGATAGGAAAGAAAGAAACTCATTCTTTTCTTTTTCTTTTTCTTTTTTCAACGCAAGCATGATATCTGCTGGTCGGCGATCCAATTCCAAATAGTGGGTGGTCAGTCGATCAGAACCACTTCCACGATCAAAATATTTTTTAATAATTTTTTTTATATATTTATATATACATATATATAATTGTTTTATTTGTCTGATTCATATATATATTCTGTACATGTACATCTATTAAATTTTTAATAAGAAGATAATATCTATTTTGTACCAAAAAAATCGTTTGGGTGGAGGTGTTACCGTGTTAGGTAAACCCTTCCAAAAATAGTGGAACCTACCACATAGTTATCTGAAAATTAAGTGGAGTATATATATATATTTTTTAAATATGAGTAATGCTACATTGTCCAAATTTGGTGTCCAAATCTGGTGCTCAAATGATGTGGCAACACTCTAATCCATTCATTTGATCATGTAAATCTAATACAATTTAAATGATTGGTCTACAGTGTTGCCACATCATTTGGACACCAGATTTAGACAATGTAGCATTACTCTTTAAATATAACGTTTTTATAAAGTGGATTTTGATCGGATGAGTTTGATTTGTAATTTTATATTTAAATTATAATAATATTTATACATGTAGGAACAAATGGTGGAGCCAGCCGTTGAGGGAACCAAGAATGTGATAATTGCGGCGGCCGAGGCCAAGGTCCGGCGAGTTGTATTCACCTCTTCAATCGGTGCTGTCTACATGGACCCCAACCGGGGTCCCGATGTTGTCGTCGATGAGTCTTGTTGGAGTGATCTCGACTTCTGCAAGAACACTAGGGTTCGTTATTCTAACAAATTTTAATTTGTCTTTTAATAATTTTATGAGATCGTAATAATAATTATTTTACATTAAAGATCACTTTCTTTTTTAAATATTACAATAATTCAGAATTTAGAAAACGAAACGTTCTCAAACCCATATTTTAGAGCAAATTATTGGACCAACCTCATCTTATCTAATTACTTAAAAATAAAATATTTATAACTTATAATATGTTTAATATATTAATACGGTAAGAGTTTTTTTTTTTTCCTAAAATATTAACTAATCTATTGATGTATGTACTCTTTTGCCAATGAAGTCACAAATTGCCAAATTAAGTAGAAAAGTTGTCAGAAGCTTTTTAAATAAGACTTTTTGTTTTTTTGAAAGATTCTTAAATAAGACTTAATCAGTCAAATTTGTTAAAAAATCAATCCACAAAGCCAGCCTTAATTACCAAAAGTTTCATCCACTTATAGAAAAATAAATCTTCCCAAATTGTTTTCCTGATAATTTTAAAATAAATTACAGAATTGGTATTGCTACGGAAAAGCAGTGGCCGAGCAGGCGGCGTGGAAGGAGGCGGAGGAGAGAGGGGTGGATTTGGTGGCGGTGAACCCGGTTCTGGTGCTGGGACCGTTGTTGCAACCAACTGTGAATGCTAGCATTATTCACATTCTCAAGTACTTGACTGGATCAGCCAAGACTTATGCCAATTCTGTTCAGGCTTATGTCCATGTTAGGGACGTGGCTCTAGCCCACATTTTGGTTTACGAGGCCCCAGAGGCATCCGGCCGCTACCTATGCGCCGAAAGCGTGCTTCACCGCGGCGAGGTGGTGGACATTCTAGCCAAGTTCTTCCCGGAATATCCCATCCCCACCAAGTAAGTGCCCTTTTAATTTCTATTATCAATTGATCATTCTTATTTATTATTAATTTGTATTGTCACTGTTACATGAAAAAAAAAAAAAAAAAGTCATATTTGCACGAGGCTTTAGTTCATATCCATTGATGTTTGGTTTGTTAATAGTTGTGATTAATATTATATGCAACATTAATTTGCAAAGGTTAGGGACGTAGGGCTTGCTATTAGGAATAATTCACATAATATGATTAATTATTCGTGACAATTGTGAAGATCAATAGTGTCAAATGGAATTTGACCTGTCAACAGGGACGTAGCTCATCTATCCCAGATTAATAGATATTGTAAAAAAAAAAGAATTTGACCTAACTTTGATTTGAACACCATTAAATCAATCCAAATCCAATATATTCTATTTAAATGAAATTAAATAGAAGTCAGAAGATGATGAAAGTTAAAAGAATTTTATGAACTCAAACTATTTATAATCAGAAATTATACATTAAAGGAAAGGAAAAAAAAGTCATAGTGCTTAACTGCCTAAGTTTTCTGAAGAGAAATTTAGATCCAATTTCACCATAGAAATAGGATAAGCTCCCAGTTTGGCATTATGTCATTTTCAATTAAATTTCAAAATTTAGGACAAGTGTGTTCACGAGTCACAATGATTGTGGAACCTCAAATTACATTTTTTTTTTTTTTTTTTTTTTTCTCTTCCATTAAAATAATTGTGGTTAGCTTTAAGCCACACGTCTCTTTTGTAATCATTGGACACACCTCCTATAAGTCCAAAATTGACTTATTTGAGAACTCTAATTGATTTTGAAGACAGCCTCCCACATTCACACATATATATATCTGCATTTAAAATATATATATATAAATTGTGATATCTATTATGAGTCACAATCTTATAAATGAGTTGAATAATGAACACTTATAAATGTGAACTCACAATCGAGCTCCATCAATTTATTAATTTGCAGTGTGAAACTCTACTTTTTATGTTTGAAGATAATTAAGTTAGTTGTCCCTAGCTAAGAATAATTCAAGGAGTTGTAAGATTATGATTTTCCATTTATTTGTTCTTTTATTTAATAATCCTATTTAATTTTATTTATCTTGTTTCATTGTCACGGTTGGTGATGAAGTGACATTTTATAATAAATGGTTGTTTAATTTAATAAATAAATTATTTAACAACAAAGAAGAGTAGAAACAAAAAACAAATTAAGACAAAATTATATTATATGTGCAAGTAAAATAAATTGAAATTTAAATATTTCTTATGCCTAAAAAAGAGCTAAAATATGAGAGATTGCTGAGATAGTATTGGTGGGGGCAGTTGCACCAACTTTGACTCGAATCCTCCCTACAAAAACAAAAACATGATAATATAAAATAAATAAATAAAGATAAAAAAATGCAAATATATTAAAAGCTAGTGGAGGAAAAAGCTCCTCACCTAACAAAATGTCTTTATCAATTCTCCGGACACAGAGAGTGTCTTCACCAACTACACCACAATCTCCTATTTTATCAATATGCTCAATAGTATTAATTATAGCTCTGCTTTTTTAAATTTGTTTTCTTCTTTTAGGGTTTGGTAAAGTGTTATGGTTCCTTCTAGATGGATTTGTTTAATTAAATAGCTTTTCTATATAATTATTTATGATTAGTGGGTGGTTCTATTACTTTTTATCTTTTTTTTTTCTTTCTTTTTCTAATTAAATCAATCGTTCTTTTCACGTGAATGTAGATGTTCGGATGAAAAAAACCCGAGAGCAAAACCATACAAGTTCTCGAACCAAAAGCTCAAGGACTTAGGACTGGAATTTACATCAGTGAAGCAATGCTTATATGACACCGTTAAGAGCTTGCAAGAGAAGGGTCACATTCCAATCCCAAATCATCAAGAAGAGTCAATCAGAATTCAATCTTAATAATATATAAAAATGTCTCTAGGCATTGCTTCTATCTACTTCTATAAAAAAAGTTGAAGCACCAAGAAATAATATTGTAGTGTTTTCCTTACTTTTTTTCTTTTCTTTTTTTCCCTTTTACCTTTTTATTTTTTGTTTATGTATTGAAACTTAATTTGAGCAAATATATATTTTGGATTGAATAATTATCATTAATGTTCCAGTCACTCCAACTAATATTATGAAAGTGTTGTTTACTGCTAATTTCAGTTTTGTTTATAAATTATAGTATTGATTTTGGATTCCATAGTACTTCTGATGTGTTTATATTTATTTAATTAATTTATTGTTGGAAATAGGTAGAATTGCTTTTCTAAGATAAAGAAAGTAATTCAAGTTTTTTTTTTTTTTTAGTAATATATATTAAATACCTTTCTATAACACTTAAAAGAAAAAGAGAAAAAAAACTTAATTGACAATAACCTCTCCTGCTATTACTCAAAGCTAGTCAAACTTAACAGAGATAAGGATATTTTCATCATTTCATGCCTTTTTATTTATTAAAAAAATAGGTTTAAGAGTTTTAAATCTTCACCATTCATCTTGGACATATTTTTTATTTTTTTATTTTTAAAAAATCTAAAAAACTTAAATCTAAAGAAAAATCTGGAAATACATCAATGAAAGAAGAAAATGTTGTTAGATTAGATTTAGATGAGCCATATATATATATATATTAGTTTTGAAAAATCTATAAAACTTAAATATGAAGAAAAATTCGGGAATCCATATGGAAGAAGAAAAAATTATCTGAAGAAAATATTGTTGGATTGGATTTTAATGATCCGGATTATTAATTTTTTAGAATTTAGAATTTGAAAAAAAATAAAGAGATACAACATATGTCTCCATGTTTTTTTTTTTTTTTTTAATTTGTAATTTTCAATTTTTTTTATAGTGGAGATCGAAATTTGTTTTTATATATTTATATATTTTAAAATCAGATTTTTTTTTATTCATGGGCATGTAGGTATTTTTAGTGGCTAAATCCAGTCAACGGTTAAATTCGACTAGCTTTTACTAACGGTAGAGGAGGTCATTGTCAATTAATGATAAAGTTGTTTTTGGTTGTCAAAGGTCAAACCTCAGGGAGGCTGGTTGCAATTTGCTCATATATATATATATATATATATATATATATATATATATATATTTAGAGAAATTCTATTATCAGTTCGAACTGACAAAAGTTATATCAGTTCCTTGTATGTGAGCCACTGGATTTAAATACTTTATACTTTGACTTGGCTGTATGCACTTGTCAGTCAAAGTATTTAAATCCAGTGGCCCACATACAAGGAACTGATATAACTTTTGTCAGTTCGAACTGATAATAGAAAGACTGTATATATATATATATATATATATATATATATTATTTGTGAAGACAGCAAATATTGAAAGATTGACACTACAAATCATTTGCTAATAACAACAATTTAAACGTCTTTTCTCCACATTTTTTCTCTATCTCTCTCTCGAAAGGGAAAAAGGGGTGTAAAAGTAGCAGAGTCCTTTTGTTAGGTTAGGTTTCTTCTTGTCTGAAGCAGATTTCAAAATTCAAAGTGAGTTTCTTAAATTAGTGTTTAGTAAGTGATGGTAGAGTCAGAAATAGCAAAGTTGTATGAGAATCTCTCATTAGTTGATGAAGATGGTGCGATCCACGAGAGGCCTGAAGAAGATCATCGAGAAGGAGAGGTGGAAGTAGATCTATGTCTGGTAGGGAAGATACTCTCTAGCAAAAAAGTGAATCGGGAGGCTTTTATACATCTGATTGAACAACTGTGGAGTCCGTTTGGTAGGGTTGAGATTGAATCAGTGGGGATTAACATTTTTATGTTCCGTTTCACAGTCAGGAGGAGAGGAACAGGATATGGCAACGTGGGCCGTGGTATTTTGATAAGAGTTTAATTGTTCTAGGAAAGCCAGAATGTATGGGAAACATCTCACATCTGAGATTCAACAAGGTGGAGTTGTGGATTCAAATTCATGATGTGCCAATAATATGCATGAATAGAAGATCAGCTAAGTGGATGGCCGAACAGATAGGAAGGGTGATAGATATACCGACATAATCTAAGGATTGTTGGGGCAAAATTATGAAGGTAAAAGTTCAAATTGATATTTCAAAACCCCTGAAAAGATGGCTTCAATTGAAACTGGATAAATCTAATGATAATTGTGATGGTGAGTCTCAAATATGAGAGGCTTCCTGAATTTTGTTATGTTTGTGGAAGAATTGGGCATACCAGTAAGGAGTGTTCTGATGAAAAGGCCAAGTTAGAAGCTTTGAAGGGGGTTTCCACCAAGTTTGGGTCATGGATGAGAGCTTATGTTCTTGACCGACAGAAAATGAGAACTGATCAGCAAATTGATGGAAGCTTGAAGGTTCAGAGTAGATTGGAGGAGAGGCGAGAGGGGAAAGAAGTTGTTTTGCAGAAATTGAGTTCTAGTTCCTTTAGACTTGGGGAGAACGAAGGCGGTCTGTAGAAATCGAATTCTGGTTTGATAATTTCCCAGGTGGAAAATCCGACCGACTCAGTTAGGGATCCAAAGGAAGCAACAACTGTTCCTAAAACAAATATCCTGGCAAAGGTTAGTGGATCCAGATCGTCAAAGATTTATGGGCTGATGTTAGAAGGCCCATCTGAGGAGGATAAGTTGAGTAGCAAGAAGTCTGTGGAATCGGGCAAGGAAGATTTTAGGCCAGGACCAATGAATAGTAATCCAATTAATGGTGAGTCTGGACCTGATTTAAATATGGAAGGCCCAAATGTAGTAAAGGGTAATACAAGAGAAATGAGTTTGGCTGGTTTTTTTCAGTCAGAAGAGATATCAATCCCAATAAAGTCTAACACTAGAAACTGGAAAAGATTGGCGAGAGCTAACAAGACTGATATTAATTCGTGCAATCAACCCAATTTTTTTCATAATTTACAAACGGTCAGTACAAAGGGGAAGAAAAGCTCTAAAGGAATTGATTCCTTATCTACAAGTAAGTCTAAGTTTAATATAGCTGGGAAAAGGTCTGGGCTTAGGAAATACAAAAATTATGCTAAGATTTCTTCAAAAGAGAGGGGTACTCTTTCCAGTTCTTTGGAAAGATGGGAGGTTCAATTTGGTAAAAGGAAGCTATGTATTGGGTCAGCAGTAGAGAGTGGTATTAATAAAAAAGTGAGAAGGCCTGACATTACTTTGGACTGTAACAATTTGTCTTTCTATCGGAAACAAAAATCTCAGGTAGTAAGGCTGTAAAAATCAGAGAAAATATTGGGAACTATGAAGTTTTTTAGGTGGACTGTATTGGTTGCAGCAGAGGATTGATGTTATTGTGGAAGAAAGAATTACAGGTTACAGTAATTTCTTATTCAGTTGGGCATATAGACGCTAGAATTAAAATGGAGGATGGTTTTATGTGGAGATTTTCGGGTGTATATGGAGATCCTTCTCCCAGTAAAAGAGTGAACTCCTGGGCTTTATTGGGTCGGTAGAGTGAGGTTGATAGGTTGCCTTGGGTTTGTGGAGGGGATTTTAATGAAGTGCTGTGTATGAATGAGAAAATGGATGGTTCTGATAAATCAATTTCTGGAATGATAAGGTTTAGGCAAGCAATAGATAAGTGTGATTTGTTAGATTTGGGTTCCTCAGGTCCTAGATATACTTGGAATAATAAAAGGGAAGGCAAGTTTAATATACAATAAAGGATTGATAGATATTTTGCAAATAATTTATGGAGGGACAGATTCGATTTTGTGATGGTGGAACATTTAGGGTTTAATTCTTCGGACCATCGACCGATTCTCTTGAAGTTTGAGCAGAATATGAGGTTTTTGATGTGCAAATTTTATGGTTTTCGCTTCGAAACTTTCTGGGACATTGGCATGGTTATAATGGATGCATGGAAGAAAAGGGGTCCCTCCAATTTGGCACATGATTTTATTTATAAACTTAATCAATGTGCATCAAGGGTAAAAGGTTGGAGCAAGTTTCGGTTTAGGAATCTCAGTAATCAGATAATAGCTAAAAATAGAGAGATTGAGTTTTTATATAGGTCTTGTGAGAAAGATGGAGTCATGACAGTAATAAAGGACTTAGAAAAATCAGCGGAAAAACTCCTTGATTGTGAAGAATTATTCTGGAAGCAAAGGTCCAGGGCTAATTGGTTAGAGGCGGGAGATAAAAATTCAAAGTTTTTTCATGCCAAGGCTTCAACTAGAAAGAAGAAAAATTCTATTCATAGTTTATACAACAAAAAGGGTCGGATTGAAGTCTCAGAAGAAGGGATGGCTCAAGTGATTCAAGATTATTTTCATTCCCTATTCCAGTCATCTAATCCTAGTCCTATTGATATCAGTAAAGCTTCAGAGGGTATTTGCTCATGTTTTGATCAAACACAAAGAGAAGAGCTGAATATGGCATTTACTGAGGAAGATGTCAGGTTAGCACTTTTTGATCTTAGCCCTACTAAAGCATCTGGCCCGGATGAGTTTCATGCTATTTTTTTTTTTTTCAGAAATTTTGGCATATTTTGAGGGAGGATTTTACCATAATTTGCTTAAGTGTTCTGAATGGAAATGCATCAATTAGGGACTTTAATAGCACATATGTTGTTTTAATTTCGAAAATCAGTAATCCTACTTCTCCTAAGGATTTTTGGCCTATTGCGTTGTGTAGTGTTATATATAAGACTATCACTAAGGCTATAGCATTTAGGTTAAAACCGTTTCTTCAAGATATTATCTCCCCAAATCAGTCTGCCTTTGTCCCTAGTAGGCAAATTTTTGACAATGTATTAATTGCTTTTGAATCTCTTCACTCGATAGCTCGGAAGAAGAATGGTAAAAAGGAGTTGATAGCTATCAAACTGGATATGAGTAGAGCGTATGATCGAGCAGAGTGGAAATTCTTAAAAGCTGTTATGAGGAAATTGAATTTTCCATCTAGTTTGATAGAGCTAATTATGAATTGTATTGGTACTACTACTCTAAGTTTTCTTCTAAATGGTAATTCGGTTTGCGAAGTGAAGCCTTCCAGAGGTCTTAGACAGGAGTGTCCTCTGTCCCCTTATCTTTTTATTCTTTGTGCTGAGGCGTTTTCAAGTTTGATTACATATGCTGAAAATAACAGCAGGGGGCGATGTGGAAGGGGAGGTCCCCTTATTAGCCATATGTTTTTTTGCTGACGACAGCATTCTTTTCAGCAGGGCTTCGAAGGATTGCAGTGCTAGTATTAGAGAGATTTTGAATGTGTATGCCAGTGGTTTAGGTCAGCAAATTAACCTCCAGAAAAGCAAGGTGACATTCAGTGAGAATGTCTCTTCTCTTCTCTTCTCTTCAGTGAGGTGACATTCAACAAATTAACTAAGTTGAATAGAGTCTTTTAAGTAGTTCTATGAAAAAAAAAAAAAAAAAAATTGAGGAAAATTGCATTACACTATAAAATATGCGCCTCGTAAATTTTCATTCAAATTTCCCTTACTAACCTCTATAAAAATACATATTATACATGTAGAATAGATCCTTTAACAACTCTATAAAAATGCATATTTTGCGACGGTCTTAGAATTACCCAAAATTTGAAACATATGTAGAACAGTGTATTTAAAGAAGTTCTATGGAAAAATTTTTTTTGGATAAAATCATATTCTACAATGAAATAAGAGACTCGCAATCTTTTGCCTAAATTTGCCTTACTAACCCCTTATAAAAGTGCATATTTAATTAGTGTCTTAGAATAATCCAAAATTTGATGCATGGTAGAAAAGAGTATTTTAAGAAGTTATATGAAAAATATTCGGATAAAATCGCATACTATTATAAAATATACACCTAGTAAATTTTCTCTCAAAATTCCTTTACTAACCTCTATAAAAATGTATATTTTGCAATTGTCCTAGAATTACCCCAGATTTTATACATATGTAGAATAGAATATTTTAAGTAGTTCTCTAAAATTGTTTTTGGCTAAAACTGCATTCTATAATGAAATAGTCGTCTCGTTATCTTTTGCCAAATTTGTCTTACCTCTATAAAAATGCATATTCTGCGACTGTCCTAGAATTACACCAAATTTTATATGTAGGTAGAATAGACCCTTTTAAGTAGTTCTATGGAAAAATAAATAAATAAATAATGCTACTTTGCACAAATTTGGTGTCCAAATAATGTGGCAACACTTTAACTAATCCATTCATTTAAATTGTATTAAGTTTGCATGATTTAAATGAATGGATTAGAGTGTTGCCACATCACTTGGACACCAAATTTGGGTAAAGTAGCATTACTAAAAAAAAATTGGGGAAAATTGCATTATGCTACAAAATATGCGCCTCGTAAATTTTTGTTCAAATTTCCATTACTAACCTCTATAAAAATGCATATTTTGCGACAGTCTTAGAATTATCCAAAATTTGAAACATATACAGAACAGTGTATTTAAAGAAGTTCTATGAAAAAAAATAAAAAATAAATAAAAATTGGATAAAATCTTATTCTACAATGAAATAAGAGACTCGTAATCTTTTGCCTAAATTTACCTTACTAACCCTTTATAAAAGTGCATATTAACCAATGTCTTAGAATAATCCAAAATCTGATACATAGGTAGAAAAGAGTATTTTAAGAAGTTATATGAATTTTTTTTGGATAAAATCACATTCTGCCATAAAATATGTGCCTCGTAAATTTTTATTCAAAATTCTCTTACTAGCCTCTATAGAAATGCATATTTTGCGTCTGTCTTATAATTACACCAAATTTTATAAATATGTAGAATAGAGTATTTTAAGTAGTTCTATAAATAAAAAAATGTCAGATAAAATCTTATTCCGCTATAAAATAAGCTCTACATAATACTATCCCGAGATTTGACCATATATTATAATAACTTATAAAATAATATGCATGTTAACTGTTGTACGTGGGTTCGAGTTAGGGATGGCCATTGGGGAAATGGGGATGGATAAACCCTACCCCCACCCCCCACCCCCCATTTGGGGAAAATGGGGATGGGGTAGTTTTGGGGGGAGTTTTTCCCCTGTCTTCCCCGTTTCCCCATTTCCCCTATTTAAGTAAAAATTACATACTTAGTAAAATATTAAGAAAATTATATATATACTTAGTAAAATAAAAATAATAAAAATATTGAGAATATATATATATATATATATAAGGTTTGGGGGAAATGGGGATGGGGGCACCTACCCCCATCCCCATCCTCATTTCCCCAAGGACAAGGGGTCCCCCTATCCCCATTTCAATTTGGGGACAAAAATCATCCCCATCCTACCCTCCATTTCCTCATTTTTCCCTAAAAAATTTCCCCCAAATAGGGATGGGGGAGTAGAGATTTGGATCCCCGGGAATAAATAGCCATCCCTAATTTGAGTCACTTCTACCTCCCAAAATTCTGAAATTATTATAATATTTATAAAAAAAAAAAAGTTTTTAATATAGTAAATTAGAGAAGCTTTGTACTTGTACTGGCCGGACTTGAATGTTATTGAACCATTAATCCATGACCAGTTCCTCCAAGGACCCCTCAATTGTTTTCGTTGGTTACATAGATTGGCATGCCGAAGCATTTATCTTGTATTAAATTATTCCATCAAAGATAAATATCATTGATCTTTCTGCAGGTATATATAACTTAGCTATTACAAGTGGATCAGAATGATTTTAAAATTTAATCAAATATATTGATATAAAATTTGTGAAACAAGATTCATTGAAATTCGTCAAAAAAATTCATGCACGAAAAATAATAATACAAACTTCAAATATTTAAGTGAAAAGAAATCAGTAAAATCTGCGAACAAAACTCTCTCACGCTTCCTCCAAATGTCAAGAACTCATTGTCAAAAATAAAAAAATAAAAAAAAAATGTGATGAGACTTAGAATCTGCAAAGCAATTTCTATACGTACAACACTCTTTAGAGCTTGCAAATATTATCTATTCATCCGAGTCCACATATGTATATAACATATTTTTAATTTGCCCACCAAAGACGATTTCTTGAAATGGATCAAGTCATATTAATTAGTCTAGCAAATACAAGACGATTTCTTGAAACGGATCAAGTCATATTAATTAGTCTAGCAAATACAAGACGATTTCTTGAAACGGATCAAGTCATATTAATTAGTCTAGCAAATACAAGTCAAATATTATATTAGAATAGGTAGCATATATATGTAAAGTTTGACACTACAAATCATTTGCTAATTATATATAACAACAATTAACGGTCAAAATCATTCACTTTTTTATGTTTAATATGCAATATCAAGAAATTTGAATACCTAGCTTACTTTAATTTTATCTTCAACTAATCCAGATCGAGATTGAACTATATATGAATATGATGACTCAAACATAATATAACACGCAAGCCCTTGTAAATTATCATATCATTGCCGACTTGAACTTGTTCAATGATAACATATAAAATCATATGCATGCATATATGTTTGTAGAATAGTATGAGAGTCTAGGAGAGAACCAAGCATATCTGCTTGGTCATGGTTCAATGATATATATATATATATATATATATATATATATATATATATATATATAGAATCATAGATAGATCATTGAACCATGCATGACCAATTCCTCCTATAGACCCCTCAATATTATATATAGTGGCATGCACAATTGGCAGCTTATATGATATTGAAATTAAGGGTAGATTAGATAGATATCACTCTCTGTCTCTATCATATATATTATCTAGGTAATACCGGTCAATTGAAGGCCACAACTAATTACCAGAAAAAGTATTATTCGAGACTTCAAATCATTTGATAATAATAACAATTTAACAGCAGCCAGGATTATATATATGTGCAGTCAAACTATATATTTGAACACATAATTATGTCCTCTTAATTTTTTGTCTTTTATTTGAACTTTCTCAAACAAAATAATTAATAGCCTACTCAAACCCCGTGACATTATCAATTGTCATGTTAATTGGCATTGTCCAATTATAACTTATAAAATAATATGCATATATATATATGCTTTGTTATATAGAAAGAGTAGTAAGAGACTTCAATTGTTACCTGGACAGGACTTACATATTCATGCTGATCATGCATAAATCAAATTAAGGGTATATATGATCATTTGTGTTTCTACAAGTATAGCTTAAATATTAGGGTCCAACTGCTTGCTTCTTCTTTCCCGTTCTTTGTTTATTTATGGTTTATCAAAAAAAAAAAAAAAATATATATATATATATAGTTTAAATATTACAAGTGGATTAGAGATTTAGAGTGATTTTAAAAACTTAATTCAAAGACAGTTGTTTTCCTCAACCCTCAAAGGGTACGTTTACCAATCAAGAATCTCAAGTACGAGAGAAAGGTAACTTAATTCTTGATTTTGGATTACACTTATCTACTAAAAACAGTTAGGAAACGACCAAATGATGTTGATCTGGTGGTAAACCCCACACATGCACCACGAGGTTGTAGATTCGAGTCCTCTCCCCTCCCCAAAAAATATTGAATTTACATAATATTGTAATACTTTAAAATAATAATAATAAATAAATAAAAAGTTAAGATACAAGTTATGTAAACCTCACACCTAAATCAAGAATTGAGTTCCAACTACAAAGGGGACTTGATTCACCCCCTAAGGAATTAAGTTACTTTTCCTGAACCAATTTCCATTTCCAATAAAAATTGATTCCATTTGATTTTTATTTCCAAACCCTACCAATACTTTCAAGCCCAAAGGGTCGGGTTTGAAGGTGGGTTTTGCAAGCCCACTTAATTTGGAAAAGCAAGGCAAAGTCTAACAAAGAAACTTTAAATTTGGGTCCGAACCTATTTCTGTGCTAATGAGGTTGGGATGAGATCAGGTCCAGCCGTCCAGGTCCAGGTCCAGGAGGAGTTGAATATCCTTAATATGTTGAGTGTTTACATTCTTTAATTTGTTTCTCAGTTACATTATCTTCATTTCTTCAGCCTCTTTTTTTTGCACTCACAATTAATTGTTTGCTAATACTAGATAACCCAAAAAAATAGTCTAAAAAACCAACTTAAATAATGTGACGAGTGATTTTCCCATTCACCATATCATCTAATGACGTGTACGGTAATGACAACTCATTTGACACATCATTTGAGTCGTATAAAATCTGAGAATGAGAAAAAGGTGACATGTGATCATTATATTTTCAACCCAATTAATTGTTGCATAGCGTGTTGCTCATTGCCCACCAATATCTGTACACTACGCAGCTTTTCCAAAAATCTATATATACTCTAAGGTTGCACGCCAACCGAACCCATATATATATATATATATAAATTCGAACCGATAAAAGTTATATCAGTTCCTTGCATATGGATCACTGGATTTAAATACTTTGACTTGGCTGTATGCACTTGTCAGTCAAAGTATTTAAATCCAGTGGCCCACATATAAGGAACTGATATAACTTTTGTCAATTCGAATTGATAATAGAAAGACTGTATATATATATATATATAAGTATGTACAGTCTTTCTATTATCAGTTCGAACTGGCAATAAATATATCAGGACGAAGAATGTGGACCACAGATTATGAAGAAGTTTTGACAAGTGCATACACTTTGAGTCAAAGTATGTAAATCTAGTGGTTCACATTTTTCGTTCTGATATATTTATTGTCAGTTCGAACTAATAATAGAAAATTTGTAAGTATATAATCATAATTAACATGTGATGAATGATAATAGCCAATTTTGGATCCAATAAATTGATCTTCAAATTGTCTGTCACGTCCAAGTAATGAGACTATAAGTTCAAATTATGTCCCATCTCCCTAAACTCTAAATTGCAATATATAATTAAAAAAAAAAACAATTTAAAATAATTATATTAACCTTACACTCCAAGTTTAAAATCCCCATATTATTTATACAATTGTACATAACATGTGATGAATAATTAATAGTTGAATATGTTAGTAAATAAAAATAGTCTATTATTTAATTATTTTAACAAGCATGCAACTAATGCAAATAATATAAAGTGTAGATTACAAAAACTAAAATTGAGATTCAGCTTCATTACTTAAGTAAATAACAAAATATATATATATATATATACAGTCTTTCTATTATCAGTTCGAACTGACAAAAGTTATATTATTTCCTTGTATGTGGGCCACTGGATTTAAAT
Source organism: Acer saccharum (assembly GCA_030490815.1). Lineage (NCBI taxonomy): Eukaryota > Viridiplantae > Streptophyta > Magnoliopsida > Sapindales > Sapindaceae > Acer > Acer saccharum. The sequence continues at coordinate 185,225 of CM059877.1, forward strand.
ACTTTGACTAACAAGTGCATACAGCCAAGTCAAAATATTTAAATCCAGTGGCCCACATGCAAGGAACTAATATAACTTTTATCAGTTCGAACTGATAATAGAATTTATGTATATATATATATTAAAAGATGTTGTCCATCTTCTCGGTATCAAAATTATTGTAATACTTGAAAAATAAATATATCAAACACTAAAAAGAACATTACCTCCTCTCTCTCTCTCTCTTTCACAACCAAGACCAGTAATGGCGCAGGTTGACAGCAGCAACTCCCCGGTTTCCGGCGAAACCGTGTGTGTTACAGGCGCCAATGGGTTCATAGCTTCATGGATTGTTAAGCTTCTTTTGGAGAAAGGTTACACTGTTAGAGGAACTGTTAGAAACCCAGGTAAGCTAGCTACATATATACATGTATCAAATATTAATTAATAATGTAAATTGGTTTTCATGTTTAAATGGTTTTGTTTATATAGATGATCCGAAGAATGATCATTTGAGAGAGCTAGAAGGAGCAAAAGATAGATTAACTCTATGGAAAGCTGATCTTCTTGATTTCGAGGGTCTTAAGGTGGCCATTAATGGCTCTCATGGTGTTTTCCATACCGCTTCTCCAGTCACTAATAATCACGTAACACTTTTTCTCTTAATTAATTTTGATTATTGAATATAATTAATTAACTTGTTTAATATTTAAATTATAATATATGTATATATGTAGGAACAAATGGTAGAGCCAGCCGTGCAAGGAACCAAGAACGTGATAATTGCAGCGGCTGAGGCCAAGGTCCGGCGAGTGGTGTTCACCTCTTCCAGTGGTGCTGTCTACTTGGACCCCAACCGGAGCCCCGATGTTGTTGTCGATGAGTCGTGTTGGAGCGATCTCGACTACTTGAAGACCGCTGCGGTTGCCTACTTATATAATTTTATGAATTCTTATTATTATGTGTAATGAGTTCATGTACATATAAATATGATATGCTGATAATTTTTAAATAAATTATAGAATTGGTATTCCTACGGAAAAGAGGTGGCGGAGCAGGCAGCGTGGGCGGAGGCGAAGGAGAGAGGGGTGGACTTGGTGACTGTGATCCCGGTTATGGTGTTAGGACCATTGCTGCAACCATATGTGAATGGTAGCAACGTTCACATTCTCAAGTACTTGAATGGGTCGGTCAAGACTTATGCCAATTCTGTTCAGGCTTATGTCCATGTTAAGGACACGGCTTTAGCCCACATCCTGGTTTATGAGAAGCTAGAGGCCTCTGGACGCTACATCTGTGCCGAAAGCGTGCTCCACCGTGGAGAGGTGGTGGAGATTCTGACCAAGTTATTCCTGGAGTATCCTATCCCCACCAAGTAAGTGCCCTTTTAAGTGATTTCTATAATAATCACTACAATTTTTTCAATAAACTCAAAAAGCTCTTAAATATAATGATTTATGATAGTGGCTTTTGTTTTTTGTTTTTTTGGTAATTTAAAACAACTTCAGGTGTTCGGATGAAAAAAACCCAAGAGAAAAACCGTTCAAGTTCTCGAACCAAAAGCTCAAGGACTTGGGGATGGAATTTACACCACTGAGTCAAACCTTATACGACACAGTTAAAAGCTTACAAGAGAAGGGTCACATTCAAAACCCATCACCATCAATATTCAATCAGAATTAAGAGAGCTCTTTTCTGAGTGATTGCTTCTATATCTACTATTCTATACAAAGTTGAAGCACCAAGAAATAATATTCAAGTGTGTGTTTTTTTTTTTTTTTTTTTTCTGTTTGTATCAAAACAAGATGTCCAATTGATTTATAATATCAAGAAAGATTTATAATAAACTTCAAAGAGAGACTTCCAATTGATTTCTCAAATGTCATTCATTGCATTCAAATAAAAGATATGTAGATAGATAATTACATTCCAGTCTTGAAAAGATCTGTATCTAAGATTAGAAGAATAGGAGCAGTCTCAACTAACAAGAGATGCATGTACAGCTCTGTGTCAATATGTGAAGATCAAAATGAGCTGACATTCACCTCTTAAACACAGTCTAACACTACTATCAGACTATACAGAGGCCAAAAGTTTTTTGTTTTTTTTTTGCTTTATAAGCCCTTACTGTCACTTACCCCTATCCACACTTCATCTGGTTTCAACTTCATCTTCATTGGAAGATCCCTCTTTCTTTGCTTCTTCACTCTCTTTTCCCAGGTCGTCCAAGCACTCTCCTCCAGATTCACTGCAAACCTTGTAGCTCTTGCCTTCTGATTTGATAGCTGTCTCTTTAGCGGTCTGCTCAGAGTTCATATCAGCTTCCATCTGGTCTCCAGTACAGTTTTCATCCTCCTCCTTTGGCTTGCCATCTTTCACAGACAAATCATTCGTGGGATCATCAACAATATTAGGCTTGTCAAGTTTAGCACCATCAGTAGAGTTACCACCAGATTTTCTAGCCTTAGCTTTGGATCGACGGGAAGAAGACTTTCTGAATAATCATCATAACTCTTAATCAGCCAATTAAGAGCTGTAAGCAGATTCAAAATTATTTAAGTTTACAAACCAACCTTCTCGAGGATGATTTCCGCTTCACTTCTTTTGTTGCCTCCAACTCTGTATCCTCCTCTTTCACCTTTTGCGGCCTGCTTACACAATATGAAACCAGTGAGTATTAGATTAAACAGAATGTAAAAAGTTTATGGATTGGTAAATAACTTTCTTTACAGGGGAAGCTTATGGATTGGTAAATAACTTTCTTTACAGGGGAAGCAACACTTACGTATCAGATGAATCATCAGGTTTCAAAACATCAGCCTTTTGCCCCTGTTTACAGTATAAGCATGTTGAGTGAAAATTACTAAACATAAAATCGAACAAAAAAATTAATGATAATAAATTACATATAGAAGCAAAATACACACCTCTTCGGCCGAATCAATCAGTTCCCAGCGTTGCTTTTTGAGGACCAATGTCTCTTCATCTCCGTCAGCATACACAATCTATCAAGGAGCCAACAAAAGGTTATTTAACATCTCCAACATGCAAGAAATGAGGAAATGAAAGAAAGTATCAGTTAAGGATAAATGAGGTTCAGGTAGAATGGTTGGGTAATGTTTCACAAAGCCCAATAATTTCCATCACGGAGGAGTGATTGATATAAAGTTTAGGCAACTACAAGGAATAAAATAGAACCAAGAAGAGCACAGCTCTAGGGCCAAGGGACCTCAGAAATGGAAAGATGACTAGAGATTCAACACGATATTCCAAATAGAGTTACCAAATGGCATTCGGACTCATCTTACCTTGTGCTTCTTTTTGATGTTGTCGTAGGAATTGACAACACCTTCATAAAACCTGCAAACCAAGAAAAGGCACATAAGAAACATAAATAGGGAATTTTTGCTTGGCTATCTGTCTTGCATGTGTAATTTGGAAAAGATAAAAAAGGCTACAAGACTATATCAAATTCATATACAAGTCAGTAAAGAGAACCACCTTGACAACACCAACGAATGGAGAAAAAATTAACCACTTAACTGGTTTAAAAGACACTGCCCAACAGATTATGAAATTATAATTACTGAAGTACTCACTTCTTGTCCAGTGGCCACCAAACCTTTATTCTGCTGCCAACCAATTGTTCATCAACCTCAGGTGTTTCAGCAGCCTAATTTGGATAGATAAATCAGATAAAGTCATCAAATACAGCAAATCAGCTTGATGGGAGAGGAAAGCAAACAAAATACAACTACAGAAGCAGAATCTTAAGGATTACTTGAGCAATACACATTTAGACTAAATGATCACAGAGTGTATATACTGTTTAGACAAAAAAAAAGGGCAAAAGGAAGAAAATAGGAAAACATGACAGGACCCATCAATATAATACAAGTTGTACACCATAAAGAACAACAAATCATACCACTTCTTTTCTAGCAGTATTCTTCCTTTTGACTTCTGTTTTAGGAGTTTCCTCAGAGGAATTCCCATCTCTAATTGATGATTCAACTGCTGCCTTAGAAGTGACCTTCTTTATAATTGATAAGAGCAGAAGATAACATTAATTCATATACCGTAACCAACATTTATACTAAAACCAAAGGGCAATAGGAGCTGACCAAAGAGATCCAATAAGTTGCAAGTTATGCAGCAACCAAAGAAAAAATAAAATAAAATAATCATACCATATCCTTTCCAGCGCTACGCTTCCTTTTAACTTCTTTTTTAGGAGTTTCCTCTGATTTGGCTGCAGCCTTAGAAATGTTCTTCTTCTATATGGTTAACAAGGGGAAGATAATGTGAGAGCTTATACAATAAGAAACATATACATTGGTGAAATAGGATTTTATGAGAAACAGTCTTTTTTTCATTTCATACCTTTTCACCAGATGCTTCGGCAATAACTTTATCAGAAGCAGCAGGACCCAAACTCACTTTCTTAAAAATTATCTTGTTTGATGACCTGTCATCATTGACACCCCTCCTGCTTGCCTTTATATCTGACTGTTGTTTCGATTTCAGCTTGGGAACGCCTAGCATCTCATCTTCCTTCTCTGAGACTTTGCCACCAGGAGGAGTTGCCTCCTCATTAGTCTCCACGGCAACTCTATCCTTTGTTGAGTGTTTACGTTTTTTTTTTGCTGAGTTGCATCTTTCTTCGGGCTCCTTTTTCAAGTTGAGATCAGCATATTGTGTAGCTGAGCGTTTTCGTCGTTTAATTTCTGGTGGCACACCGTCCTCAGCCTCCTTTTTCACTCCAACATTTGCAGATTGTGGAGCTTTCTCTTCAACCTGAACATTCAATCTCTTTCCATTTGATGCTGACGGGGAATTAGGATCAGCATCTTCATTCATCAGGCTCCCTTTTTTCTTTGCCCTTCGCCTTTTGGAATTACTTGCATCAGGAAGGCTACTTTTGGGGGAGGCAGAAGAAAGCTCTACAGCTGATGTCATGGAATCTTTGGTTCCAGAGGGTGTTTGATCAATTCCCTTATTGAGAGATTTTCTGCGATTAGGTACTCCTGCAGTTTTTCTTCCGGTGGAAATCCAAGAATGGTCGTAGCCTTCCTCTGGATTCATCAAAGAATTAGGTTTCCTACCCCTTTTCCTTGGGGCCCTCTCTTGCTCAGTTCCTGACTTGACTTTCCCCATATTATCAGGTTCAGCACATCCTCTTGCATCAGGACTTTTGGGATGCTTTTGTTTATCCCTTCTTTTGGGAGGTTCGCTTTCATCGGTACCTTTGGGATGCTCAGAGAGAGAGCACCGCTCTAATGCTTTTGAGGACTTATCATTGTCCTCATTCCTTGTTGGGGATGCATCTACATCAGTTCCTTCATTCATCATTGACTTGGATATACCATCCACGTCATGACAAACGTCCCCAGGAGAAGTAGGATCCGGTTCCTTAGTCACCTGATCAAAAGAAAATTAAATTATAATTATGGGTCAACAGAAAAAATTTAGAATATCAATCACACATAATACTGTTACACTGAAAGTGATAAGAAACATACCATACGCTCCCCAGTGCCATTGCAATGGCCGTGCTGAAGAGTTCCATCTCCATTTTTGCATATATTAGAAACTACATCAGCATACTCCTCCAAAACAATGCCTTTAGACTGCACTGCTTCCAAAAGATAGGGTTTAAGCTTGGCAGCACAGTTAGTGATAACCTCCCCTCCAAGCTTCAAAGAAGTAGAAGAAACATCCTGAAACAACAAACAAACAGATACTTAATATTTAATAACAGAGAAATTACTATCATGGTAAAAGGAAATGACTCTCAAAAGGCAATTACCTGATTCTCCTTTCTGACACTAGCTAAAAGTGTACTGAGAAGATCCCAGGAAACATCTTCACTTTCATCTATGACTAGGGTCATAGTTGTTTCCATGGCCGTATATATAGGAGTTGGATGGTCCGACCTTAGAATCAGCAAAAAAAAAAAAAACACTATCATTTGTGAATCATGTACAGAAAACTGTTATAGATACTGGGAACAGAAGTAGCAAATCAAGTTGTTGGCCATTTTCAGTTAGTATAAATACAAACACTATTTCAAGTTGAAATAGTGTTTGTATTTATACTAACTGAAAATGGCCAACAACTTGATTTGCTACTTCAGTTCCCAGTATCTAAAACTAACACAGTTGACAAGAAATTTACTTGATGACTTGTAGGAAGATTCGAAACATCTCGACAATCAAGGCATCGCACTCAAGGTCTAACATGACCAAGCAGGTCCGGACCTTTGCGACAATATCAAGACTGTTAACTGCCTTTGTATAAAAGCTGCAAGACACATCAGACAACTTCTCAAACGCAGATACAATCAGCTGGAAAATTTCCTGTGCACCAAAACATTTGAAAACAAATAAAGTAAGAATCCAGGAAAGCATCATCTAACTGCATAAAATGTACAAAATTCAGTGCACTGTGAATTGTTTCATTTAAAAACATTGGTCTAGATAAGGGGATGAATATAAATAGCTATGAATACCCTCATTTCATCATCATTGTAGGGAGCATCCGGTGCTGTTATTCTGGTGATTTCACTCATGCAAGAGGCAACTGACATTCTCACAGCTGTATCTGGGTGCCTCAAGACCTCATTGGCAATTAGTGCCTTCAATGGTGATAGAAGTGCACCCAGCACTGGTTCTGATGGTGCTTGCTCCACATTAGAAAGCAAGCTCTCAAGTTTCTGACAGACAGAAGGAAACAATAGAATGAATCCATGGAGTTATGTCAAAACTGAAACAGTTAACAAGTGGGTAATAAAACAGCTACTGATTTAAAAATGGAAAACAAATCTCAAGAAACCTACAAGAAGACATAGAGAAGCCTTACAAAAGGTCAAAATTTACCATGAAGCTAAGACAGAACAGATCAAACAGACTACCAATCGGAAGCTCAAACTATAATGTATAAACCATTGGACAAAATGAAAACTATGAAAATAGATATATCAGTTGTCACAAAAACAGGTACCCAATGTAATTGTTCTGCAAGGAGGCATCCACCCAACACAAACACACCAACTAATACCCATATAACCATAAAAACCCTATATCAATCCCAAATACCTGAAAAATCAATTTTTGTTAACAGCATATAAGCCATTCAAAAAACATCAAACCAGCGTAGTACCACATATTATTAAAGCAGTCTGACAAACACATAAACCAACATATCTAAACAAACAATCCTCAACCCATTTCATGTCATTGCTCCTAAATCCTAATTCAACATAACAATTAACAAACTAAACAAAACAATAAGAACCCACAAACCAACATATCTAAACAAACAAATAATCAACCCATATGAGCAAAAGCAACAAATACTCAATTGAAACAACACAAACATACATATATCTAAACAACAAAAAGGGAACAGGGTTCCTTACATCAAGGAGAGCAATGAGCTCATTAATTTCAGATGGTGGGCTGAGAAGCAAATTCCCAGCCTCCTTAAGCTGCTCCTCAAAGCTAATTTCTTCCACAGAAGAAGTCATTACTCTCCGTACCTTCAACAAAACAAATACCCCGCAATATAAAAAACCCTAAAGATACAAAGTTTATATAAGCAAACCCCAAAACAACACAACTCAGAATCTAGTCACAGTCTCTATCTATCTCTCTGAAAACTTTGCATATATGGGTGTGAACACCGCAAAAAAATTAACCATTTTTAGGCCTCAGCACTCAAAGCACCTGCCATGTATGCTCTCCTAACAACTCACTCACTAATTCAAAGTGTTTATACATGCAAAGTACAGACGAGACTACTAAATTTAGCCGGTTTCGGATTCTGCCCACTTTATTTATTTTGAGTCTCCTTTCAAATCCGGTTTTTTTTCTTTTTTCTTTTTTTTTTCTTTTTTTTTTTTTCTTTTCTTTTCTTTTTTTCTGGGTTTCTATTTGGTGTCTCTCTCTCCCTCTCATTGGCGGTTTATTTAGAGAGGATTTGAATAATAATTATAATAATAACAATAATATAATTATTTTAATTTCTATCCAATCATAATATGACACATATGTTTCACATTTTGCCTTTGGCGCCCTCTCTTGTTATGCTAACAACACCTCTAGTCCTCTACATTTTTTTCTTTCCTTTTTTGAATTTGTGTATCATTGTATTTGTACATGTCTCTAGAAAATCATAATAATACACGTAATCTAAATTGAAAACAATTAAAAAAAAATACCTTTAAAAGAAAATTAAAGAAAATTAAATATTTTTTTTTATTTTAAGATATTATAAATTATAAATTTACAACTATTGAATTGTCCATAATAGCATAATTACTTCTTCTTTTTTCTTTGTGTTTTATATTAAATACAAATAGACATGGGTATGTTTTAAAGTATTAGTATTAAAAATAAAAAAAATTTAAAAAAAACTTAATTTACTTACAATTTTAATGTCTTAAAAATAATAAATTAGAGTTTCCTATTTTTTTATTTTTTTTCAATCCAGAATATAAGTTAACACAATCATTGATTGTATAAAGTTTAGAGAAGTTTGTAATATTTCCTTAAAAACATAATTTAATAGAAATGAGTGTTGATAAATAGGTGATTTGTTATTATAGTACCACTAATTAAGTTTTGGTTTTTTAAATTTAAAACCTCTAACCAAAAATCAATGTTTCAATAGAAATGCCAATAAAATTGAAATTAACGTTGGTACGTGCATCTTAAATTTAAAAGGACAACACTTGGGTGCTGACCGGTCAGTAACCAAGGTACTGACCAACCCAATGGTTGATTGTCACATAACCCAAAGCAAAGAGAAAAATGTAAAAAATGAAAGAGTTTTGGCCACGTGGCAACACCTCATTGGGTGATCAGTATACTTGGGTACTGACAGTTTCCGGGTGTCAGTGCCCAAGTATTTTCCAATTTGAAATATATTGTATTATGAAAGATTTTGTTTTTTTTGAAGATTTTTTATTTATTGGTTTTGTTAGGTATAAGTGGGAACTTTATTTTCGATAAGATTTTCTTTAATTAATTAATTTCTTGTTTGAAGAGGGTGAAATGATAATATATATAATATTAATCATATGAAATGAACTTTGATATAAGTGTAGAGGAGGCCTCTAATGGTTCTTAAAATTTAACTATACTATAATGACATATTATCTTAGCCTACATTAAATTTGTGATTAGATATTAACATAAAATAAATAAATAAAAATGAGAATTGGAAAATATTGATATGTGTTAATAGATTTCTAAAAATTCAACATGAACTCATAATTAGAGATTGATTATTGTTATTAAATAGGATCATGGGACGGTCAATAAAACTAACTTATATCCTAAATGACAAAGTTTATAGAGTAAATTATTAGATGTTAGTCAATAGTAATTAGCCTACAATTCCACTACAAAAAGGCAAACAAAAAAGAAAAAAAAAAAATCAACAAATTCTTACAACACCTAGAAAATAATGAAGCAAATAGTTAAACTTTTCGAGACACAAAAGTAATAAATTATTATATATTGATCTCATTTTTCAATAGATTATGAACCTAAAACATAGCTTCTTCTTTTACTTTTTACACTTTTTTTTTTTTTTATCCTTCTGCAGAAATTGACATCCACCTTGGTCTCTCACAAGTGTATTGGTTAATCCTAGATATGCAATCCAAACCATGTATAATAAAAAATCCATATTGGATTTTTGAGGTATTAATTACAATTATAACTAATAATAATGTTTGTCTAACAAAAAAATTACAAAAATGATAATACTCTTCTCGATATTTTATCCATATATTAAACAAGTTCCTAAAATTAGCGAAACAACTAATAGCAGAGGTAAACAATCAAAATAAATAAATAAATAAAAATTAATAGATTACATTCTACACTCATTTTGGAATATGTTTTTAATAAATTCATATAAAACAAAAATATTATCGAATTAATGAGAAACCATTTTCATTCTACATTTATAGAGTTTTTTTTTTTTTTTTTTTTTTTTTTTTTTTTTTTTTTTTTTTAATAATCTAAGACATAATAAATTTTTTTTCTTATTTTTTATGTTTCGATTTTTTCCTAATATTAGTTTATCAATAATAAGTTGTGGTGAATTAAATCTTAGTTAAACCATTTTAGTCACTCACAATAAATTAAAGATGCTAAATTGATAATTTCTTATAAAATAAATACAGATTAGATACTTACCTTGCTTAGAAGTGGAAATACCCTTTGGGCACGATGAATTTGGCCCAGTCGTATTTCCCTTACATTCACATCGATAATGTTATGGGTTCGAGTCATATCCTCCTTCTCTGATCCCTAAATTGCAATAGTTCAAATAAAAATACAATAATCGTATCGAGTATTTCATATAATTTATTCCACTTGTTTCATTCTAAATTGACTTGAAAAATAATCCTTTAAAAAGAGGAAGATGGATAAGTATTTACCTTACAACAATTCAAAGAAGAGAAATGTTTATGGATGGGTTTCTTTCATGAAATTTGTTTTAGGGCATAAGGGTAGGAAAAGAGGCTAATATTATAGACTAAACGATATGATTTATGTTCTCATAAATACATGAAAGAGATGTAGAACTTGAAATCGAAAGTCCAAATCTACTGTTGGGCTAGGGTTTTGAAGGTCCTTAATAATAAATGATATATAAAGAAGAAGAAAATGTGTAGAAAATTGTAGATTACACCAACACGTGTTATCGAGTAGAAAATTATAGATTACACTAACACGTGTTTTTTAGTAGAAAATTATAGATTACACCAACACTATTTTCGAGTTGTCACTATATGATATTGGAAACCACACTGAAATGAAGAGTCGAAGACCGTGTATATTTTTTCCTTTTAAACTATGAACATCGAAATCTATATGTTTATTTCCTTTTAAATTATGAGCGTCGTAATCTACATGCATATTTCTTTTTAAACTACAAACGTTTGGATTGATTAAAATTTCAAGAGTTGCTAATTAAATGAGTGATTAGTGAATGGACAAAGAATTCCACAACATAAAAAATGATGTTGATGTTTAATTACAAAAACATTTGACAATATGTATTGATTTGATTTAACTTCTTAAGAGTGTAGATTTATTTATAATGCTATCTAAAATGAAAATTAATGTGTACCCATCCCCCACCAACCAAAGAATAAAAAAAACACCACTACAATTACAACATTAAATTCCACTTTTTTTTTTCCTCTTATAAATCTGCACACTTGCCTTAAGCATCAAGATTATATATAGAATCACTTGTGATTGTTACTTACCATTTTCCAAATCTTTTTTTTTTTTTTTTTTTTTTTTGATAATTACTTATCATTTTAAATCAATATAGGAAATTTAAAAGGGGCTTCAAATTTTAATCAAATCTCCAAAAAAGATCCAAGTTTTAATTTCATGGCTAATGAATATTCATGATAATCCTTCTATCATTCTCATGGGACATTGAATACCATAATATTGTAAGTTAAAGTACATGTTCCAATTTATTTTATTATTTTAAAATTAGAAAACTATTCCTGTGACAAAACAGTAGCATGACAAAATCCAATTTCAATAATCCATGGTAACTGAATGTTTATAATTTTCTCTCCAAACATAAAATACTTTGATTTGAAACATTTCTTCAGAGAAAATATATATTAAAGAAAAAAGGACGTTCAAATGCAATCAAAGGATAACAGAGTACTAAAAGTGACAGCAACTTTAACATTCAAAAACTCCTAACAGGTAGGACAACCAACAATTTTGAGCAAAAAAACCACAGGTCTCTATAACTAAACTTCATTGAAAATCCGATCAAATCCCACACATTGCAACTCAATGAGCTTTCAAATGCTGCTGGACGACGTTAAGACCATCGCTTTCATCACCCCAGTCCTGAAAACAAGGTAAGGTAGATACAGCAATTGTAAGACAACATTACATAAAAGGTAGATAGATATATATATTACAGCATTCTTTGAAATAAGTTCATACCTTCACAACAACGCAGGAACAGCCGACAACCTTCCTGGCCTTTCCCTCTGAATCAATCTTACACAACTGCATACCAAGAATGACAATCATTTATATTCAGGCAATTACATATTTTGCTAATCATAAATTAAACCTAAGTTAAATACAAAGAAGTATTTGCACAATCAAATGACAAGGTAATTTCCAAACCAAGCAAATTTCAACATCAACAATATACACAGTACAAATTCGGACCGAAACCACATTAGAAAGAACTAGAACCAATTTGTCGAGGAAAAACCAGAGGGGAAACAAACTCAAAAAGCTTCAGTTGTCATGAACAGAAGCGTGCCAGAGCTTATTACAAACAGAAACTAGGAAAACTATTGTTATTGACAATAAATACTAAATAGTATATGAATATCCTATCCAACAGATGCAAGTAGACTCAACCGTAAGTGTGTTTGCTTGAATAACACCTGTAAGAAGCTAGAAGGTTTTCATCTAAAAGTAATCACATTCTTCTTTGTCACCGACTCACCCTAACCCACCCACATGTTTTCAACAAAATATAAAAAATACAGGTTTGGCAAACACCAGTGCACAAATTTGAGGACACCAAGTTTCTAAAATATGTGCAACATACAGAATAAGCATGACAAAGAAATATATTGCAAAGCAAAGGCAAAATAATACAATGTTTTGGAAATAGAGGCGGAGCAAAATCAACGATAAAAAAATGGCAGTACGTAATACTTACACCAGCCCATTCGCCGAGGGTCTTAGCACTTGGAACAGTCAACAAGCTAACATTATGGTCAGCACAAAGTCCTTTGACCAGTTTGACATAGTCAGGCTGGTTGCAGTCCTCTGCCAACACACAGAGCAAGGCAACATTCTTTTCAATCACTTTTGCACCTTCGTGAAGGCCACGAGCTAGCCCACCATTAGCAAGAGATTTTCTCAGCACAATCTGCAAACCTGTCATGAGATCCATGGCCTCTCCAAGAGGAGGGGCAGCGGTCTCAACTACAGGAGCAGGAGCAGCAACCTCTTCACTGTAACACAATACATAGTGAGATATAATGTCAATAATGTTCATCATACATAAAAGAAAAAAGGGGTACAACGACATATTATCAGTGTTAGTGCAGAAGATCCACAACAAATCACCTCTTCTTTTCTTTCCTTTAAGCACCAGATTTGACCCAAAACTCACAATCAAAACAAATATTACTCAAAAACAAGTAACAATTCAACAACTTAGCAAGTCAAATAGCATATATAGCAAAGCAACTTGTTGAGAATTAAACATTGAACAATCTAACAATCATGACAGAATGCAAAAGAAAGACATCAAACCATCTCATCTGAGGGCCTAACACCCCAATAAATATTAACAATCCAGCTAAAACATGATGCAACCATTGACATGAAAAATTAAAGCACCAGATACACTATCAAAGTCCAACAATTCAGAAAACAAGTAATTCGTATAATAAAGAGAAAAAAAATCAATAAACACAACTCCAAAAATAAAAATTCAAACTTGACATGACAAATCGAGTTAATTTGAAAAAAGTTATGAATCAAGTCAAGGAGGTGACTTACCCTGACATTTTTGTTTCTGGGTTGATATTCAGATACTTGTTTCTCCTTCCTGAAAAAACAAAAACACAAAAATCAAATCACACCCAAAACGAAAAAAACAAATGTCAAAACCCCAGATCGAATTTTGAGAGATGAGAGATGGAGAGGAACCTTGCGGCTAAGTGAGAGAGCAAAGGTGGGCGTGTTCGAATAAAAAGGGGTTGGAGTGAGAGCAGAGAGCGAATATATACTCAATTCGCGAAACCTAAAACCCTAGTTTGGTTTGGAATTTACGGTTTTGTCCTTTTATTTTTCTTGGGCCGGAGACATTTGACGGGTTGAAGCAAGGCCCAATTTCAGAATTGCACGTGACGTTAAATACACGCCACCTTATATCTAAATTAACCAACAATTTTTAGCTAAATAGTAAATATCAATGAATTATTAATTAATGATTTCATTTGATAACTTTATTTTATTTTATATTTTAGGGTCTAACATCGATTTAAGGTCAAGATTCTGTCGGAACCTGACTCGAATACACCTTTGCAAGTTCTTCGTTTTAAGAAAATCTAAGCAACTAAAGTATTTCTTTAGAGAAAAAAATAAATTTGACTAATGAAAATATATTAATCTAATAGTTTATAACTTTTATCATAAATTGTGAAAAAAAAAAAAAAAAAAATGGGTGAGTGACTCTAGCCTATATATTTTATATAACTTTATACTTTATATTTAACTCAAAAATTAAAAATAACAAGATTTAAAATTAACAGTATTTACATGGGAAAAAAAAAAAAAGAATTATATTGTATGTAAATAGATGTCTTTATTCACTATATAATTGATATTTATTCTAGGCTTTATTTTATCAAAGATTCTTGATTTGGTTTCACTTTTCCTTCACGAGAAGCAATGTCAATTAGGAACAAGAGTTTTAAATAATAATATTGTTTTAAAATTCATTAATTTGTTATATGAAGAAAACATCTGAAACTGCTAGTTGCCAAGGTATGAAAATCTTGATGTAATTTCTTGCTTATTATATTAAAGTAGTATTTTTAATTCATTTGTTATATTAAAGTAGTATTACTGTGTACGTACATTAATTATTTATATTAGATATTATTCTCTTTTTTTTTTTTTCCTTTATCAAATTACTTCAATATCTTGTACAAAGTAAAACTAATAAAACTCTACTTTCCTTATTTCAAAACCCTAATGACAAAACTTTAATGACATATATTATTTCAATGTTTACTATTTTTGTTTATATTTTCTTTTTCATAAGATCTCGATCTTATGTTTACCATGTTTAGTATTTATTGATTTTATTGTTTCACATGGTTGTTTTATTTTTCTTCTCAAATTCCAGATCCATGTTTGCTATTTTTTCTCGGTTTATTTTCTTTCAAATCTTCCAAATTTAGTTTAATGTTATTCACAAAAAAAAAAAAAAAAAAAAAAAAAAAAAAAAAAACCTAAATCACACCAAGAATCGTAACCAAGAAAACCTAATATCTAACAAAACGAAACCACACCAAAACTCTAATTCAATCACTTAAAAAAAATCATCATACAATTAATATCACACTCACAATCTACCACCAACTATCCAATCAACTAAAGAAAAAAAAATATCAAATTTAATAAGTATGGTTTTGCCATGAAATAAGAAGAAAAAACAAGTCCTGCCAATGAATGTGAGAAAACTATATATAAATATTAGAGATGAAATGTATTTTTATTTTTATTTTTTTGAAAAAGATAAATCAAATCAAAAATATTAATAAAACCATTTAATTTTATATAATTAAATCAAAAATTTTAAAAAGTGGAGCATAAATAATTCAATAGTGGGGGTTGACTTGTTGGTATGGAATTTACTATGTTGTCCTTTTATTTTCCTGGGCCGGAAACATTTGACTGGGTTGAATACAGGCCCAATTACATAATTGCACATACTATTAAATCCACCCCACTGAATGTCTAAATTAGGCCGCGTTTTTATATTTGTTTCACCAAGCTAAATAGTAAATATCCTTGAATTATTCTTTTTTTTTTTTTCCTTTCAAATAATAATAAAAAATTAATAATTTCATTTGGAAGATACATGATATATTTGATGTGGATTACTTAATTTTATTTTATTTTTTTAAGGTCTAACATCAGTTTAAGGTCACGATTTTGTCGAACCGGCCCAACTCGAATACACAAGTGCAATTTCTTCATTTTAAGAAGATCTAAGCAACTAAAGTATTTCTTTCGAGAAAAATTAAATTTGACGGTTGTAAATGTAATTATCTAATAGTTTATAACTTATGTCATAAATTGAAAAAAATAAAATAAACACAAAGTGGTCTAACTTTTATATATATATATATATATATATATATATATTCTGTAACTTTATACTTTATATTTAACTCAAAATTTAAAAATAAACAAGATTGAAAATTAACAGCATTTACATGAAAATAAATAAATGAATTAATTAATCTTTTATTTAATTATAAAAGATTCTTGACTTTGTTTTCACTTTTCCTTCACAAGAAGCAATGTCAATTAAGAACAAGAGTTTTAAATAACACAGTATTATTGTTTTAAAATTCATTAATTTGTTAGATGGAGAAAACATCTCATGAAGCACTGCTTGCCCAGGTATGATAATCTCTGTATTATATTTATGTCATCCACTTATATATATCAAAATCTTGGCATAATTTCTTGCTAATTATAATAAAGTAGTATTTTTAATTCGTTGATAGTTGTTATACATATGTTTTTTCCAATGTTATTAATTATTCATATTAGATTTAATTTATTATATATGTAGGGAATTGCTGATGGAGTTTTTCCAACCAATCCTTGAAATTATAAATTGCATAGCACCTCCATTGTACAAATATGTTGAATATTATCGAAAGCTTGATAAATATATGCAAAAGCTTAAAAAATCATTGGATAAATTAAATATTCAGAAGGAGGAAATAGAACAAAGATTGAATATAGAGTGTTGTTTTGAGAAATTACCGAAGAATGAAGTCAAGCTTTGGTTGGAAAAGGTACAAGTGATTGCTCAAGATGTAGAAAATATTGATCAGATGTATAAGAAAAGAAAAGGTTTCTCTCGTGCACGTCTAGGAAAAATTGTTGATAAGAAAATTCAAGAATTGAAAAAATTTCGTCAAAAAGGCAGTTCATTTGATAGTTTAGTGATTGATGCACCTCCAGGCATTGGAATAATATTTCCAACCACTATATTAGCAGGCGAAGCGACGTCAAAAACTATGGATGAGATCTGGGGATACTTGATGGGTAACGATGTAAAAAAGATCGGAGTTTATGGGATGTCAGGAATCGGCAAAACAACTATCGTCACACATATTAACAATAGACTCTTGAAGGGAACCGATAGGTTTGATAATGTTATTTGGGTCAGTGTATCACAAACGGTCGATCTTATCAAACTACAAAAAGAAATTGCAGCCGCATTGAAAATAAAATTTCCAGAAACAGAAGATAAAATAAGGCGATCGGGGATGTTATTAGAAATGTTGAAAGGAAGAAGATTTGTGTTAATATTAGACGGTGTGTGGGAAGCGATTTCACTTGAAGAACTAGGAATCTCTGAAGCTATAAAGGAAAATCGGTGCAAATTGGTGATAACAACTCATTCATTGGATATTTGTCGCTCCATGGATTGTAAACCGGTCGAAGTGAAGCCTCTTTCAGACAAAGAGGCATATGACCTATTTCTAAATGAGGTGGAACTTGACATTTCAGAAGTTCCAAATTTAGAAGAAATTGTGAAACTTGTAGTCAAGCAATGTGCAGGTTTACCTTACACAATTGTGACACTAGCTAGTTGCATGAAGGGAGTACATGACATACAAGAATGGAGGAACACATTGAATGAAGTGTCAAAAAATGTAAAACATTCATGTCAAAAGCATTGAAAATATTGAATCGCTGTCTAATGTTCGTTTGGTGGTGAAAGGCGTTCATTCAAGTTATCGCCACCACGAGTAGTGTATATATACATATAAGCATTGAAAATATTGTGTGTAGTGTGGTTGTAAATGGTGTTTAAATGTAGAAATTGGTTATGATACATATTGATGGAGCATTATCATCGAAAGATTGATGTAAATGAGATATATATCCTACACTTGAAATTTGTATAAATATTTTGATACCATCATTGTATGTCATAATATACTAAAAAAATTGCCATTACACATTTTAAAATAGACTTTGATATTTATATATATATATATATATATATATATATATATAAAACTTTGATAAACTAAACATATTTTGTATATAAGTAAAGTATAATAATAAAACATTGGTCTGGTCCTTGTTATTTAAAGAATACCATTTAAGACAAAGTTTTGATGGAATTTAATACGTTAACATACCTTGGAAAACATAGTTTGGTGGTAACCGCATCTCTCAATACTAATTGAGGTTTCAAGTTCGAATCTCACTTGTCTAAATAATATATATGTTAACATGTCCCTCAATACGGGAGCAAACTCACAAAGAGTATGTTTATGTTGTTGAGATCTATTAACTCTAATACCATGTCAATAACTATCTATCCATATCAAGTATAATGGATCAAATTTCGCAATGAATGAAACATTTATTTTCATAAATTATAATAGATATGGACACACATGATATATTGGATCCCTTTGTATAACTCATGTGTATATGATCCCTTATATAACTAATGTGTAGTAAGTATATATGGTATTTATACATGTATAAAGATGTTGAAAGGAAATCCCAACCTTATTCTACTAAAAGAAAATACACTATAATTTAATTTTTTTTTTTTTTTGATTGACATGCATATTGCATTTTTTTTAAAATAATTAAAAAAATAAGAAGGATCTCTTATCATCTTCCTATTAATTTGAAAAACTTCAATACTTTGGTTTCTCTCTCTTCATCTTCCTTGGTTACAAGAGAAAATATAATCAATGATATATATGAGAAAGAGAGCTTCTCCTTACAATCCACAAATTATCTATTTACACTCCAATTTAAATTTTTTTTATTAATGACAATTTTAACCTAAATTAAAATTACTAAACAAGACAAAAAAAAAAATTAAAGACACTCTAAACTAATTAAATTATTAAAAAAATAAATTCTCTCTCCAAAATCATTAGATTAAATATAATGTATTAAACTCTCTCTCCTAAATCTATTATTACCATATTAAACACTTTCTCCTAATTAATCTCTCTACATTTTTCAAAAAAAAAAAAAAAAAAAAAAAAAAAAAAAATCATATTTCCATATTTTCTCTATCAATCTCTGATTAATATTTAAAGAAAAAAAACTTATGAATATTTTAGTTTTTTACTAACAGTAATTTATATATATATATATATATATATATATATATATATATATTATAAAGTCAATTTTTTTTTAAAAATATATATATAAAAGCTTGAATTGTTGCAAATAGATTCGATTAAACTAATTAAAGTTCTCTAGGCAATCACATACCTACAAGAATAACAAAAAGTATTTTCATATTTCGATTTTTTTTTTTTTTTTTTAAAGTAACTTTTTTTTTTTTTTTTTAATATTACATACATACGGTTCCTGAAAATCAGGCTTATTAGTAAGTTTTTTTTTTCTTTCTAAAATTAGAGATATGTATTGGAGGAGAGAGTTTAATATGTTAATTAAAAATTTATGAGAGAGTATTTAATATGTAATAATTAATCTAATGATTAAGAGATATAATTTCATTTTTTTAATAATTTAAGATAAAAAGGATAATCTTGTAACAAAATGAAGTGTCTTTAGAATTTTTTAAAATTTATATTTTGAGAATGAAGTGTTTTTAGAAAAGAAGTGTAAAAAGAAAAAATTGAATTGTCAAAAGAAACTCTCTATGAGAAAATAGAGTCAATAATGAAATTTCCACAACATTAAAGACTCAATGACGAAGATAAGAGTGTTCACTCAGTATGACAATGTTACAAGTTTGAGTCGGTATTATTAAAAAAAAAATAAAAAAAAAATTATCTATTGAATAGCCTATTAATATTTTATCAAAATAATGTATGTGTAAATATAATTATTATCATGACAGTTCAATAATCACATTTACGGCCAACATCTTTAACATAACTAATATAATGAGTAAATTTGTGATGACTTTTCAAAACAATATATGTTTAATTAAATGATACAATATCATGAGAGTTCAATAAACATCTTTAACATGACTAGCTAATATAATGAGTAAATTTGTTATGACTTTTCAATATTGTGATTTTTCTTATGTTGGGTGCTTATAAAAGGTTTGATTGATTGTGATATTGAATGAAAAATGAGAGTATGTTATATAAGTAATATGAACAGGTAATTTAAGATATTGGAGTAAACCAAGAAAAATAATGTTGTACCAATAATTAAATTGATGGTATACAATC
Source organism: Acer saccharum (assembly GCA_030490815.1). Taxonomy (NCBI): domain Eukaryota; kingdom Viridiplantae; phylum Streptophyta; class Magnoliopsida; order Sapindales; family Sapindaceae; genus Acer; species Acer saccharum. Next base: position 205,251 of record CM059877.1, read on the forward strand.
AGCCATCGCTTAGGGTTACTCTGAGGGCTACAAAACCTCCTCTCGGTTCTTATGGGGGTTTTGATAGAGGGTTTGGCTTTGGTCCTTACAGGAATCCTGCAGGTCTTGGTGGTGGATATGGGTATGGTAGTGGTGGTGGCGAATATGAGGGGTTTTGGAGGTAGGAGCTTAGTGAATCTTCCCTCGGTTATTCTCGTCCAATGAAACAATTATTTTCATAAATTATAATAAATGTGTACACACATATAATATGTAGGATCCTTTATATATCTTATATTCTTATGTGTATATATGGTATTTAATTATTTATACATGTATAAAGATGTTCAATGGAAATCCCAATCTTATTCTGCTAAAGAAAATACACTATAAATTATTTTTATATTTTTATTTAATTGACACATGTACATTGCAATTTTAAAAAATAAAAATCAATTTCAAAGAAAAAGAAAAAAAAAAAAAAAAACTTCAATCTCTTGTCATCTTCCTATTAATTTAAAAAACTTCAATATTTCGATTTCTCTCTCTTCATCTTCTCAGAGGAGGTGAGCACAAAACAAAAAAAAAATAATTAAAAAATTAAAAGACAAAAACAAAATATAGCCCCAGGTTTTTCATCGAAAATAATCCATCCTTTCCAGCCACCCATTATAACAAAAAGACGAAACCCTAAAACCCCATTAGTTTTGCCTTTCTAGATCCGCGATTCGATCTCTCAATTTTGCCTTCGTTAAAGGTTAGATTTTTCCATCTTCTGTGTTTTTTGTTGCTTTTAATTTCATGTAATTTTTGTAGTGTTTGATGTGAAATTATGTTAGTCTGATTCATATTTGGGTGATTTGTAGCCAAAAAACGAGATCTGGGTTTCTTTGAATTGATTGAATTATTTGTTTTGTGGTTTTCTAGGGTTTGGTTTTTGTTTTGTTTGTGATATTGGTTCTTGGGCTTACGTAAAGGGATGATTTTCATCAGCTAAATTGTGTTATTTATTGATTGATTTTATGCAGATTTGGTGAAAATGGGATCAGGGTCTTTTGTCTTTTTGATATTGGATGCTTGATTGTTAATTGGTTGGAGAGGAGTTGTTTTTGTGTGGTTTTGGTTGGTACTGTGTTTTTCCAGAAGAGGAATGTCGCTGCTGCCAAAAGGTGATTCTATCCTAATTCGCGAGGTGTGGGATGGCAATCTGGAAGAAGAATTTGATTTGATTCGAAAAATTGTGGATGATTTCCCCTACATTGCAATGGACACTGAGTTCCCTGGCATTGTTCTACGCCCCGTGGGCAATTTCAAGAACAGCAATGACTATCACTACCAAACTTTAAAAGACAATGTGGATATGTTGAAGCTAATCCAGTTGGGTCTCACGTTGTCGGATGAACAGGGGAACCTTCCCACTTGTGGAACGGATAAGTATTGCATTTGGCAATTCAATTTTCGTGAGTTCAATCTCAATAATGATGTGTTTGCCAATGACTCTATCGATCTTTTGAAACAAAGTGGTATTGATTTCAAGAAAAACAACGAGGAGGGCATCGATGCATGGAGGTTTGGAGAGTTGTTGATGTCATCAGGGATTGTTTTGAACGATAATGTGCATTGGGTGACATTTCATAGCGGGTATGATTTCGGGTACTTGCTAAAGCTCTTGACGTGCCAGAATCTGCCTGATAACCAAGTGGGGTTCTTTCACTTGATCAACATGTATTTCCCTACGGTTTATGACATCAAGTATTTGATGAAGTTTTGCAATAGCCTTCATGGAGGATTGAACAAGCTCGCGGAGTTGTTGGAAGTCGAAAGAGTCGGGATTTGTCATCAAGCAGGTTCGGATAGTTTGCTCACATCTTGTACATTCAGGAAACTGAAAGAGAATTTCTTTAGCAGCTCTTTGGAAAAGTATGCTGGTGTTTTGTATGGTTTAGGTGTTGAGAATGGGCAAAGTACTCATTGAAAAAAAAGTAAAAAAAATTAAGGTTTAGAAAGCTGTTTTCATATGAGTGTGATTTGCACTCAGATTTGCTTGTACACATTTTGGCAACAACTTGCTTAATTTTATGAAAATTTTCTTGTTTTTATTCTTCATGGATTTAGGCACAATAAACCCAAATTAACTAATTCAATACAGAATTCTCTACTGGTTATTTTGATTAGTTAAAAATTTATACAAAAAAAGTAGTTGGATCTCATGTTTTCCTTCATTTATGTTTTTCAAGAAAAACATTTGAATGGGATAAGCATATTATATTTGTGCTTACGGTCATAAAGATTGCAGACTTAATATTCAAAACATCCAATAAGAAATGGTTCGAAAATGAACAGCGCAATAAATCCCAATTAGTCATCAAGAATATTCATAGCATCAGATAAAACTTCACTTTGAAAATGAAAAAAATAAAAATGCTGCAGTGACCAAGGGTATATCTAAATCCTGATCATGAACAGATTAAACAGCCTAGAAAAATCGTCACGATAACATAATATTTTCCAGCATCTATCACCCTTGAAACTTCATCACGGATCTCATCCCTTTGTAACCTGGCAATTTAAAACGCGAATTAAACATCGGCTTATCAAATTTCAATTTCAATTTTGCTCTTGTGTTTGCTTCTTTATACTATATCTTTCGGGAATATGAAACAAGATATGAAATGACATATATACAAATAGAAAACATGAATACAAACCTCAATCTCATGTTCTCTTGCGCTTGAGCTTGGTAATGTTACTCACAGCATAAGCAATGGCCTCTTTAAGTGTGGCTTTCCTTCCTTCTTTAAAATTCCACAGCTCGGAAATGACATATCTCCCACTCGGGTTGTACTCGTTTAATTCTTTCAATGCAGTTATAACTGCTGAGTATATCTCATCTCCCTTCTCCTTAAGTTCTTTTACCTTCTCGTCTTCTTCAATGATAATTTCCTGCATTATGCATAATCATTAAATATAGTAGCAGTTTAAAATGATTCAGGTCTACATTGATAGGAAGCTAAGTTTTGATAGTCCTGGAGAATATTAAAAAACAACATACCTGGATAGTCTCTCCAACATTTATTATCTTGAACGGGTGCCAATTTGGGTTCTTTAGATGCTCCTGCCAAGATGAGCATTGAGTCATGGCCTGGACCTCTGCTTCATCAGGTGAGTATTTTTGCTTGCAAGCATTCTGGAATGACTTTACATCAATTTCCCCCATTCTCTTTATTCCAATATTCGTACGAGCACCCAACAGATCTTGAAATCCCTATTAATAAAACAAATGTCTTTATTTGGGACAACTTGCAACAAACTCTAATGCATGCTACTTTAATTTATACATATAGATCAGAAGAATATTTTATATGTTTGAGACATTTTATAGATGATTTGTGGCTATTTTGTTGGCCCAGAAACCACATCCACATATTCAACTAAATGACATTTGATATTCAACTAAACCCTTTGATCACAAACTATCTTTCTAGCAATTCCATTACGGATACCTGTATTAATTCTTTCCGTGCTTCTTGTAGTTCGTCGTTGCTTTGGCGCTCTTTGGTTATAAGAGTTGTATTTAAATCCTCCAAATCACCCAAATCTTCCAATTTATCTTTCAACTCATCATTCATTTCTTCCATCTTTTTTTTAACTGCTGCATCATCTGCATCTCCAAGATGCTTCATCACCTGTAATTTGCCTTTCAGGTCTGCAATTTCCATTTCCAACTTCTGCTTAGCATCCAGCTCCTCTTTTAATTTAAGAATTTTTTTTAAAGCCTCTTCTTTCTCCCTCTGAAAAGTTCATAAATTTCCATTTATTAATAGCTACAAGTTTTAAAATGTTAACAATCGCAATTATTTTTTTTAAAAGTGGTCAAATTGTCAAAGCAAGTGGCACACCTTTTGCTCTTCAACCAGCCTTAGAACATTCTCATCAGCCTTTTTCTGCTCTATAGACGCCAACTGAAGTGAATTGTTTCTCTGCTCATTCTGAAGAAAACATAAAAAAAAAAAAAAATGATCATGTCATTACCAAGCATAATATATCACTATAGATAAGAAATTCATCTGTCTATTTTCTTTAGTAGTTCAAAGGACCTGTAAGTGTTACCTTTCTTCTATCTTCATCAAGTTTTTGTCTCTCACGCTCAGTTAATGCTTCACGCTTGTTCAGCTCTTTGCTCCAGATATCTATTTTCCTCTTCTTAGTCTCCAATTCATGGCTTAGGTTCTCTTGTTCTTCCAAGATCCTCCGAATATTTTCACGAGAATGCCGCTGCATCTTTCTTGTTTCTAACAAACAATTATAACATCAACTTATCATATAAAACATTATGTATGATGATTTTGAACTATATGATAATATGCCATAAATAAACATCAGAGACTGAAATGGCTAGGGAATGAGTACAAAATGATAAACAACAACCTTTTATTCAGTACGGCAAGAGGCCACAAATCCTAAAGAGAAGAGTCAAAAGGCTAGGGAATAAGTACAAAATTATAATTTGTGTATTCCTAAAGGAGAAGGGGCCAAAATTTCATCAGGCCATCTGGGCCTAACCTTGCTGTATTCATGGATGTACATTGTGAACTGAAGCTTAGTGGGAATCTATGCAACATTACACATTCAAGCTACAAAGAGGCCATCTGGGCCTAACCTTGCTGTATTCATGGATGTACATTGTGAACTGAAGTTTAGTGGGAATATATGCAACATTACACATTCAAGCTACAAGTACTGGGAGTATATGCAAATTATAGATGTTGAGCATATGAAAAGGGAGATAGAGACTGAAACTAACCTTCAACAAAAGCATAGTGTAGTCTGTCTTTCTCTTCTAGCATCCTGCTTAAAGACAAGTTCTTCTCATTGAACTTATACTCTAGTTCATTCAGATTTTCATTTGTCAAATCAATCTTACTAGCAAGGTTTGTAACAATAGTGTTTTTATTCTGATTTTCTTCCTTGACAAGGTCAGAGATTGTTTTCAACTTCCCTTCCTTGTGAAGATATTCACCTACTGGTCCTTTAGTATCATTATCATCTGCACGTGCACACCAGCCATATATTTTTGAGCCAGGATGTCTTCTTTGTGCATTCCAATCTTTCTTACCTCGATGCTCAGTTTCAAATGATTTTTCAAATTCAGTTGCATTCATGAAACCATTCCAGTCACAGTTAAACTTCACTATCGCCTGCGCAATTGAATTATGTTCATCGCAGAAAATATGAACCTCCAAAGGCTTATATATAGCAAACCTCTTCAACCAGTATTCACTATCAAGCATAGATTCTTTATCTTTGGGCTCCATCACAATATTAACTACTATTCCCATCCAAGGCCACACATAGAGTTCTTCTTGCTCTGGATTTTTCTTCACTGGTTGTGGTGGTTGGGGTAAAAGCAGAACTTGGCTTGGATCCACTTCACTAGCTAGATCATTCTCCAAATATTTCGCAAGGGCAAAGTGATTGGCCTTTTGCTTGGCACTTCTGTTGGACGATCCTTTACCCACTCCTGAAGCATGTTGAAGTAAATCCTTGAACTTGTAATCCTGTTTCTTCTTCCCCGAACAGAATGGGCACCTTAAGGTGCCATTGACCTTCACCTTGTACTTTCCAGCCTTCAGATCTTCATATGGCTTCTCAGCATATTCAATGATCTCAGAATCACTAAAATCCGACTCTTCATCAGAACTGTACTCCATCTGCCTTATATACTAACACTGAAAAATAGATAAATGTCACATAAGCATCAGTAATCATTGATTTGTAAAATAGCAGTTTTGCCTTGAAGAGGAGACCAAAAAACACTATTATCAAGACATATATACCATCAGTAAATAGAAAAGTACATAAAGTGCTTTGCAAAAGCAACTGTTCAGAAACACTTCTAAGAAGAAAGAGCTTGAAAGTGCTTCTGGCTCTCAATCTCAACTTAAACTTCATTAGTTATACATTAAACATCAGGTCTCTTCAATTTTTCAAAAAAAAAGAAAAAGAAAAAAAACACACTAAATCCAATTCCAAGCAAACACATTTTCCTTAAAATTTGACAAAAACAAAGAGGATCAATTTCACTGATAATTGATAAAACATTCAAACAGACACAAATAATGCAACCACATCACAAAACTCATATACTTTGAAGCTTATGACTCAAATATGCTGAGAATATATATTACATATATAAACAAACAATATCCATAGAAAATCACTCTTATCAAGACATATGACATCAGTATGTAGAACAATGCTCAAGGCGCTTTATAAAAGCAATTGTTCAGAATCACTTCTAAGAAGAAAGAGCTTGTAAGTGCTTCTATACAAAGAACTTCTGTACAAAGTCATCATTATCAGCTTATAAAAGTGTCAACCTTATCATCTAGTCCCAACAACCCAGTATAAGACAACAATTCGAGATCGTCACCCTTTCTCAGCCCTCTAAAGACTAAAGCAGTATAAGAACCATATCAATGCATAAGTGTGGTTACTTGCGTACAACTTTTTTCATGAAGTGGAAATCAGACACCAAAAAACCAGTACTAAACGCACTTACTCTCAGAACCATTTCTACGGAAGAGCAATCTCGATCGCAACTTATATCAATACTAGCTACAAAAATAAAGTAATAAAATGACTCTAGGTGTGTGAAACTCAAGTAAAATTTCTTATACAAGATCATTGAATATACAGAATTTTTTAGTTCAAGTTATACATTAATAAATAAAATTAGAGCAAACTTATAAAATTGATCCTACAAGTAAATGAAGTTAAATTACCATCCAATAAACTGGAAAAGCACCAAAAATCTTTCAATAAAACAAATAATAGTAGTCTGTGTACTCACAAGTTGACAACACATTTCAAACTAAAAAACTCCACTAAACTAACAAACTTGAACAATCAACCAACAACATCATGAAAATCCATTAACCAAAAAAATGTCTATGTATTTCACAACTGAATCATGGAATCAAAGATCAGCTAAAAAAAATATGAGCAAAAAGCATGGAATCGAGACCGATTTCGGTGGTAAAACCCTCACATAAACAGAAACAACATAATGGAAATCACAAAACTCAGCTACATTGAAACTACTAACTCAAATAGTCAAATACACAGCAAAATTGAAAGAGAATCAGTAAATAATAATGGTTTTTAGAGAGAGAGAGAGACTTACGTGAAATCGTAGAGAGAGAAAGATACTTCACTCCTTCGTCTTCCTCTTCGTCTCTCTCTGTAAAAATTGAAAACAGAAACCAGGAGTCACAACTTTCAAGTGAGCCCACCTGCTTTTTGTTTGTTTGCGGGGCAGGATTATCTGTATACAATTTCACAGTAAACAAACAGGTGTTTCTCTGTTATTTGTTGTATATCACAAAATGAGATGAGTTCTCCCAGGTAATTGGCTATTCGTGCCACCTGTCATATTTTGGATAGGATTTGAGCGTATACGCAAAGCTCTCTGAAGTATCTATGTGTTAGCATAGGAAAATCACTGATTAAGAGATAGAAATAGAATAATGGGACACTAACGATAAGGCTGTTAGTTATTGGAAATGACAGCGAAGAAGACGGATGTTGATGAATGACGAATGAGAGAACGTAATTATGGGTGTCCAAAGTTCGAGTCGTCCAACGGACCGTAAATAACATACAGAGGAGTGCTAAATTCACTCTCTCAACCCACTCTCTCAACATACTCTCTGTTCCTGTTTTATATTAAAAATCTAATCTTTATAAATAGTCTACTTTTTCATTTTATTTACAATATAAACCAACAACTAATTTCCTAAATTGTCCTTCTTCATTTAATATCAATTTTTTTATAAAAAAATAAATTATATCTCAGGTATGTGGTTTGTGTTGTTACTCAACAACTCTACAACTTTATATATATATATATATATATATATATATATATATATATATATGTATGTATATATCCATTAACTCAACATTTACAAACAAAAATTGCTTTCTCACCATTGTTATAACTCTATCCAGATAATTTTTTTTTATAATTTTTTACTAAATAATTTTTTTTTGTACTGGATTAAATTTTTATATTTAACTTATATCAAAATAAAGAAGTTCATTTTAAAATTTTAATACAATACAATAAAATTATTTAATAAAAAATATATTAAAAAAATTACCTGAATATAGCTGTAACAATAGTGAGAAAACAACTTGTGTTTGAAAATGGTGAGAATTGAAGTTTACTACATATACAAGTTATGAAAAACAAATTAAGCAAAAAAATTCAATATAAAATTTAACTCAATGCAATAAAATTATTTAATATGAAAATGAATTAAAAAATTACCTGGATACAGTTGTAACAATGGTAAGAAAAAAAAATTATGTTTGAAAATGGTAGAACTACACAAACAAGTTTTGAAAAAGAAATTCAAATAAAAGAAGTTAAATATAAAAATTTAATCCATAAAATTAAATTATTTTATAAAAAAAATTTAAAAAAATTACCTTGACAGAGCTATAACAATATTGGTGAGAAGACAAAATGGTGAGAATTGGTGCACATACAAGTTATGAAAAAAAAATTAAGTAAAAAAATTAAATATAAAAATTTAACCCAATACAATAAAATTATTTAATATTAAAATCAATTAAAAAATTACTTAGACACAATTGTAACAATGGTGAGAAGACAATTTATGTTTGAAAATGGTGAGAACTGAGAACTGCACAAACAAGTATCCAAAAAGAAATTCAAATAAAAGAAGTTAAATATAAAAATTTAATCCAATACAATAAAATTATTTAATAAAAAAATTAAAAAAAAAACTTATTTGTATAGAGCTATAACAATGGTGAGAAAACAATTTTTATTTGTAAATGTTGAGAGTTAAAGTTAACTTAGACTTGATGCAACTGTAGGAAAAAAAAAAAGTTGTAAAGTCGTTGAGTAACAACACAAACCACATACCTGATTTATATTATATATATATATATATATATATATATATATATATATATAAATGATATTAAATGAAGAAGGACGATTTAGGAAATTAGTTGTTGGTTTGTATTATAAATAAAATGAAAAAGTAGACTATTTATAAATTTTAGATTTTTAATGTAAAATATTTATTATTATCCACATGTCAACACAGGGACAGAGAGTGTGTTGAGAGATTGGGTTGAGAGAGTGAATTTAGCACTCCTCTAATATATATAACTTCTAGTGTTATTAATTATTATTCATGGTACGCCAAATAACTATTTATTTTGGGAAAAACAAAAGAAGAAGAATATGTTTAATTCTATATCATTTGTTAAAAAAATAAAAACAAGTGAACATGAACCCTAATGAGATCAAAGAGACCGAATTAAGCTAATTAATTTGAAATAGTAGTCGAAATTAGAAAGAAAAGAAAGAGATTATTACGGCAATGGTGGTGATGTTTCTCCTAGCTTGCAATATAAGGATGATATATATGATGCCGATAACAATGGTGATTGGAGGAGCATATGATTACTTTCTCTTCTCTCTAATGTAAATCTAGTGGTTCACATGTAACGTACTATATAAGTTATATCAGTATGTACTGACTTGAAAATTTCTATATATAAACTTCTAAAACAGAAGAAGAAGAATATATTTTCATGATAAATCATAAACAAAGTTAATGTTTGATTCTTAATTCTATATCATTGTCATTAACAAATAAAAACAAGTGAAAATGAACCCACATGAGATCAAAGAGACCGAATTAATAAGCTAGCTAATCAATTCGTAGAGCGTCTAATCCGAAAGCATATTCATTATAATCTTATATCATAAATATTGTTTGATTTTTTATCTAATAACAACGTAAAATTTTGGGCTAGTAGCTGTCCATAGACGCATGCATGCGTAGTCTTCAAGGATTTAAAGGTTGAAAAGTGAAAACACGACGTAACAAATTGCAATTAAAAGAAAACTTGCAAAGTTGACACATATATGGTGATTGGTCGGGAATATATATAAGCTAGTAACTATTCCATCACATAATTACTAAAGCTGGGCATTTTGATTTGGTGCCACAACTTTAATTGAAACAGTAGTCAAAATCAGAAAGAAAAAGAAAGACAAAAGGAACAAACTAAAGAGATTATTATGACAGTGGTGGTGGTGGTGGTTAATTCCTAGCTTGAAAGGATACGATGCAGATACCAATGGTGCCATGGTGGTGGAGCATATGATTACTTGGGCATGGGCAAGCCTCAGCCAGTACTTTCTCTTCTCTCTTCTCTCTCTTTTTTCTGTGTTAAGAGTTGTCTTCATTCATGTGCTATTTGAAAATGGAAATGACATTAGATCTTGTAATTATCATTTTAGCTGCTATGCTATCTGTGTTTTTGCTCACACATACAATGAATGGGATGGGACCTTGTTGATGAGTTGCTTTGACAAAAAGTAATTAAACAATTTATGACAACCACCTATCACCTTCTTTTTATTTTTATATTATAGTAGGTTAGAAGTTTTTCGAGATCAAACGCTATATGCATGACTTTGATATATTTGATAATATTTTTTCAAAAATAGAAGTTTGAGAGGTTTTTATAACGAGTTTGATTATTATTCACGACTATATAATCTTATAGATATAGATGTTATAATCTTATTAATATAGATGTAAGAGGTTTAACCTAATCTCATCTTAATTTGGATACCCATCTCAATTTTACGTTGGAGTTTGATCATGGTTGGAATCTCAATTTGCGTTGGAGTTTGATCATGGTTGGAATGGACATATTCTTATGCGTGAAGAAAACATTGATCTCCATTCTCATGAAATTGATTAGTTCAATCAGTGCAAAACTAAGTGAAAAACAAAATGATGTATAATAATTAATAATTCCACTTTATTTGACCCCACGAAATTCTTATAATAAATTTCATTGTTATAGTTTCTTTGGGTAGTAAAAGTACCTTCATCAAGAAAAAAAAGAAGAAGAAAATGTTCATGTATTTATTTTATTTTATTTTTAAAAGAAATAGTTTAATTTTTGGCAAATACTTTAAAATAGTCGAATTCAAAAGCACTTTCAATGACAAGAAATTTTTTCAAATGTCCTAGTATAATTTGTTGAATTATTTTATTCATCCTGGACCTCAGCTCCAAGCATCTAACCCATTAAAAGCATAATTCATTCTAAGAAGATACCCAAAAAAGGAAAAAAAAAAAAAAAATGAAAAAGAAATGAAGAATACATAAAGAAAAAAAATCATGACCACCCAATTGAAAAAAATAAATAAATTTAAAGAGTAAAAAAGAGAATGAAAAGTGAAAACCATATTTAATTAATTGTTGAATTACAAAAAGAGAATTTGTTCCACCTACTAATATTCTTCCTTAAACACTTTTTTAGGGTTTCTTTCTACAAGATGATTTTGATGTTCCACTTTATCACAAATTGTTCAAACACCTTAATTATCATTATTCTTGTTAGTATTTCAGATGTTGGTTTAGTTATTATTATTAAGGATGTAATTCATTTTTTAAATTGTCATCCAAATTGTTTAATTAGCTTTGTGCCCAGATTAGCCAATATGGTGGCTCACTCTTTGGTCAATTTGGGTTTATCTTCTGGTATTAGTTCCTTTTGGATGGAGGAGGTTCCTCCTTGTGTGGCTGCAATTGTTTTGGATGATTGTCCAGCTGCTGTGTAGCGTTTTGTTTAATGAAATTCCTTTTTTTTTTTAAGCAATCGTTGGATATATATCTGTGTGTGTTTGTTTTATTTATTCGATCTTGAAATTCTAACTTTTATAAATTTGTAATTAGTATCTTATAAACAGTAAGGTAAATAAATACCAGTCTTTCTATTGTAAGTTCGAACTGATATAAAATATATCTGTTTCTTGCATATGGGTCATTAGATTTAAAAGATGCTTTAATAAGTGCATGCAACCAAGTCAAAGCATTTAAATCCAGTAATTCACATGCAAGGAACTGATATATTTTATATCAGTTCGAACTGACATAAAAAAAACCGAATAAATACAATGACATATACAGGGGCGAATTCAAGAGGGGGCCCATAGGGGCCATGGCCCCTCCAACCAATCAAATCACAACAATTTTTCATTTGTATTTAAACCAGGATACATATAATGTAGGTAATAATATCACTTGGCCCCTCCTATTATTTTAATAATATAAATGAATTAATCATTTTTTTTCATAATCCTATTAACATCGAAAACATAGTAAATACAATTCATTTTAAGATTTTAATTTCTTATTATTTCATTCATTATTAACTCATCTATTGTGTGTCCATTATATATACTTATTATTATTTATTTAGATTTCACTTGAAGTCTAAAATAAGCTATGTAAATATTGAACAATTAGGCCAGTATTAATGATCAAATGCGGGATTTTCTATACGGGATTGTCAATTGCAATCGGTAGCAATCTAACGGCTACATGTGTCTATTGAATTATCACCGGTAGCAATCCAATAGCTACCTGTAGCTATTGACAATTTCGTACAAGAAATTCTGTAAACAATAACTGCTACATTAGGCTAGGAGTTTACGACTATCTTTATTAATGTTTTTTGTTAGATTAATTTTATTATAATTATTTTTTAACTATTACAATATTTTGGGATTGGGGAGGGGGCATGACTCGAACTCACAACCTCTTGTATGTAAAAAGAGGTGCTTACAACTGAGCTTATCTCATCTTATTTATGATTATGTAATTATTCACACACGATCTTGATTATCTAATTGAAATAGAAATAGCAAAAAAATATTAGATTAATTTGGTTATAGATAATTTTCTAGATATAAAATAGCAGCACATTTTATTTATTTGTATCATTACCTTTAACATATAACGAAATTACATTTTGTTGAAAAATATCAAGTGTGAGATTTGTGTTGCGTGACCTCGAAATCTAGAATATTAGTTTTTATGTTGGATTGGCCCCCCCAAAGCTAAAATTCTGGCTTCGCCCCTGAACATATATTAGTTACAAGATTCTTTGAAAACTCACAATATTTTTTATAGAAAATTCATGTCCTATAAATCATCACAACGTTATTACCATGACACCCCCCTGTCGTATTAAAATAATCACGTTAGATATAACTTGAATATATGTATGTATGTGTACATCACTCGAAAGTAAAAGAAATATTTGAATTTATGTTTTTGAAAAGTTTATAAAACAATTGAGTTTAATTATAATAGCAGAAATAGTGAGCTAGCCAGGGTGGTTGGCCGCTCCTTTGGAGCCCTCCTCCACCAGAGTGCCAAGGCTTGCATGATTGAAGCTTTTCCTTGGTCCACCTTGTGTGTGACCGGTGGTCCCTCTTAGTGAGGGTGTTTGTCCCACCTTTGTGTGGGGATTTCTCTCCCTGCCGTGGGAGATCTGGTCTAGGCTGCGCTTCGATGTTGATTGTTGATGGGTCCTAGTTACTATTGTCAATAGGTTTTCATGTATTTCTGTCCTGGATCTCTATTCCAGGTGTTGTAACCAGTTGTTTATTTCAATATAGTGTTTACTTTGTTCTCAAAAAAAAAAAAAAATTGCATTAATCAGTACAATCCAACCGACAAGAAAAATAAAAAAAAATGTACAATATTCTTCATTAAAATGAGTTTTTTTCACGACCACTCTTTGCTGCATTTCAATTTATTCCCTTTATTTTTCTGAAAAGTAGAAGTTAACATAGCTTTTAATTAGATTAATAAATCCTATATATGTATATAATATGATGTCCTACTAATACTGCTACTAATAATAATATATAAATGATAAGATGAGATTGACTCAATGGTTTACCCCTCGTACCTGCACCATGAGATTATGGGTTCGAGTTATATCTCCCTCCATAAATCCTAAATTAATGTAATATTTCAAAATAATAATAATGATATATAAATATTAGATTTTTTTTATCTATTCCTTTTCACCTAAAGTTAGCTAATATTTAAAAAAATTACTTTCAGTCTTTTTGATTCAACATTTGTTTGGCCAGCATTTAGTCTACGCAACTTTTGAAGTATTCTCAAAACTTCGAAGAGAAAGAAAACCAAAAAAAGAAAAGAAGAAGCTTTCTTTTTTTTGACAGAAGAAAAGAAGAAGCTTTGATAATTAATAATGATATATTATTTAATTAAGTACTTTAATTAATCAACCATCATATCATATGTATGAAGAATCATATTATATGTATCATGGCAGATGTACATGTGCTTAATTAAAAAATTATTAGTGGGTATTAATTATGTATTTTATAAAATGTACAAAATTATTTGTTAATTATCAGATTCCTATGACTCACTTCTTGATACCTTTTAATGATTATATAATTATCATAATTTTTTACAAGTGAGATAATTTATAATTTATCATCTAATCATATAGAGGAACAAAGGACCAACTCAATTTATTAAATATTATTTCAATTAAATTTGTAAGAGTTCACCAACCTTTTGAAAGCATCAAATTCGTAAGAAGTACAAGAACGAAATTTGGTGCCACACTATATTGCATAGTTGTATGTTTGTTTTCTTAATTTGGTTTTCTCCTATTATATGAACAAAATTCTTGAACATAGTCTCGATTCACCTATATATCATGATTTATAAGAATAATAATCAAACAAAATTTTACGATTACACCCCTATTCACCCACTATAATTTACCCATCTCTCTATGTTACGTAATATATAATCTCAAATCAATAATCAAAACACACAAATTGAAGAAAACAATAAAGAGACATACGATTTTATCAGGGTAACCCCACATTTAAAGAGAGCACTAGCACTCAACTTCTAAAACTCTAGAAATATAATATTATTTATAATAAAACTCTGGAGTCAACACTTGACACGTCAGCATAGCGCAATAATATTGATTCAGACTTCATAGCAAAGAAATTGAATTAAAGATGAAAGAATGTGCTAGCTATATATATTCTTCCCTCTTCTCCATAATGAAGGAGAGTCAATGCAATGAGTGTACAAAAGAAACTAAGTGGAGAAGAACAGCAAAAACATGATTCATGTCTCTTGAAAAAAACCTCTTTTTAATTTTGATCACAAAAGTTTCAAACACAAGTGATCTTCATTCTTCATCCAATTAATATTGTGTCTACTAGGCTACAACACCTCCCACCACCCCCACCCCCACCACCACCAAATCCATCCCCATCTCACAGTTCCAACCACTTCTCTCTCCCTCTCTTTGGGATTTTCAAAGTCAACTTCTTGTATACTTCTGTACTATAAATACTAGTAAAATAACTTCACTTCTCTTCCAAGCTCAAACATAGAGACAAAAGAGTTCCAAAACTCAAGTCTTCTCTTTTAATCACATTAGTGTTGTTTTTGGAGTGATTATAGATGGAGAATAGTAGTAATAATAATAATAATGAGGATGTTTTATCAGCTCCTTCAACACCAGCAACACCAGGCACTCCTGGTGCACCTCTCTTTGGTGGGTTTAAAGGAGATAATCAACATAGAAGTGCTTTTGGAAGGAAATCACTTCTCAAAAGCTGTAAGTGCTTTGGTGTTGAAGAATGGGCCATGGAGGAAGGAAGACTTCCTCCTGTCTCTTGCTCATTGCCTCCTCCTCCTGTCTCTCTTGTTAGAAAGGTATATTGGATAGTTCTATATTCATAGTACTAAGATCTAAGAGAATTTTTGTAGAAATTAAGTTTTAATAAATTTTTTACAATTCAAGAGTGGTGGATCCACCTCTAATGAATTTTCATTGTTTTGATGTGCCAAAAAGTTCAGGTGGGAGCAGAATTTATAGGCACTTTGATACTGATCTTTGCTGGGACAGCAACAGCCATTGTAAACCAGAAAACACAAGGATCAGAAACCCTCATCGGCCTCGCTGCCTCCACCGGACTGGCGGTCATGATCGTTATATTGTCGACCGGACACATCTCCGGAGCTCATCTCAACCCATCTATCACCATTGCCTTTGCTTCCTTGAATCACTTTCCATGGAAACATGTAAACAAAAATCTGCACACTAGTTTGTTTAATTTAATGAAGATTCATAGATTCATAGATTCATGTCATATATGTATTTATTATTGTGCAGGTACCGGTGTACATAGGGGCACAAATAATAGCATCAATATGTGCAGCATTTGCATTAAAGGTAGTTTTTCATCCAATAATGGGAGGAGGTGTGACAGTGCCGTCAGAAGGTTTTGGATATGGTCAAGCTTTTGCTTTGGAATTCATTATCAGTTTCAATCTCATGTTTGTTGTCACTGCTGTTGCCACCGACACCAGAGCTGTACGTACATCTTTGTCTTTTCACATTATAATTATTTCAATCTTATCATGTATAATCAGTACTCCTGATGGTGCCGATGTCTGGATTTTAATAATTCATTCGATCCGATAATATCCCAGATTCACATGAGACAATAATCTTTTCCCCATAAATTGTTTATATGCAAAATTAATTAAAAATTGAACCCAAAGAGGTAAGGGTCAACATATATACAAGGTTGGCCAATTGCCACCTTGCAGGTTCCTTTTCCAATGAATAAATTATAGAATTTCTTTAAACCAACTTGAAAAAAATCTCTTGAATCTAGGTATCAGCCAAAACATGGAACCTATCAACCTTCAACACAGCAATAAATTGTGATATCAAACTTTCTTACTTTCATCAAAAGATTCACCAAACTTCCTAACCATATTCATAGCTCTAAATATCTTCCTAGCATAATAAATTATTACCAAACAGTTGGTATATATTGAATAGTTTTGATGAGAACATTATTGATCATTACAAATAAAACATAGAAATGAAGTGATGAGAGGGATGTGTGTTGTGAAGTGGTTTTCTTGTGTTTGTGTCTGATAACATGGTTGCAGGTGGGAGAGTTGGCGGGGATCGCGGTGGGAGCAACTGTCATGCTCAACATCCTCATAGCTGGGTATCTCCAAATTCACTCTTTACTAATTTTGATTTGTATAATATTACTTGATCAGGAGATATATAATATTAAAGCATCAAAGCACGATAAGGTATATTTAAAAATGCTTTTGAGAAACAAGTACTGTGACTACTGTCCAAGTGCCTATATATATTTTCTGAAAAATCATGCACCTCAAGCTTCTTATCTAAAACACTTTCTGAAAAGAAAAAAAAAAAAAGCTTCTTTTTTCAACCGAATATATATAAATGGACACAAAAGCTCTTTTTTCACATATTATCATGATAGATTCTCAGCATAATTGGTGAAGAGGGTAGATGGTCCTCATTTCAATCTTAAATGAATAAAAACCATCTTACAAAGTGATTGTAATGAATGGTTGCAAGGACATTACAATTTTGATGCCATGAATATATAGCTGAATCTTGTTACGATGATCTCTTGATACCTCTTTTTCATGCTATGCTGATGATCTATTGATACCCTCTTTTTCATGCCATGCTGCAGACCGTCAACAGGTGCTTCAATGAATCCAGTCAGAACCCTGGGACCAGCCATTGCAGCAAACAATTTCAAGGCAATTTGGGTTTACTTAACTGCCCCAATTCTCGGGGCGCTATGTGGTGCTGGAACTTATTCTGCTGTCAAGCTGCCAGAGGAAGACAGTGCTACTACTCATGAGAAGCACTCTACAGCAGGCAGCTTCAGAAGGTGACTAATCAACACCTTCCCAAGTCCTACACAAATAATCCAAGAACTCTATTTGAAGAATATGCAAATGATCGAAAAGTCAATTATGCAAGAGCTCAAAGATTTCCTGAGGTACATACACATATTAGACATGAAAAAAAAAAAAAAAAAGAACAAGTGGGATGCCTGTACTGTTTGTAATATTACAATTAAGACTTCGAGAATAGGTTGCGAGGATTGACAGTTGGCCTTTATCACAATGTATATATTGGAGTTGGGTGACAAATTAAGGTTGTCTTCTAAAAAATGAAAAAAAAAAATTAAGGTGTTTTAAGCATTCTTCTTTACGTTTTGCTTTTCTTATTGATCAAGTGCATGAAGGGATTGAGATCTAGTTTCCTATGTCATTTTCCTTCCCATCTTGTAAACTTTGATATCAAATGTACAAGTAAAAATAGTGTGACGATATTTCTTGCTACAAATGCCTTCTTAAATCTACATCACAAAGACCATCCTTTTCCATTTCATCCCAAACAAGGTCATTTTTGCTGAGATAAATAGAGATCATAAATGGAAATTTTGAAAGCAAAAAACATAAGGGAAACCTAATAAAATATAACATACCCTTGTATGCTTAAAATGAAAAGCAGCTTCGATTTTTGGTTTCATGATAGCTGATTTTGGCTTCTTTGCTCTCTGTTTCATTCAGATGAGTTAGAGTTCCTGAAAACAAGGAAAACAATGCACCTCATGAAAATCTGTCACTTCACGCAGCAAATTTACAACCATAAACAAGTCAAATAAAAACGTGCAACTTGGATGGTTGATCCACCATAATCAATTTAAGATTCTTAAGCTGAAAAATGGGTGAGAATTGATCAAACATAGCTTAACGATCAGAGCACATCACTCTAAAACATCAATTTTCAGATAGACCTTTATATTAATTCTTATATGTTAGCAGGACCGCCGCAATCAAAAATCAGTGAAAAAGTTGAAGCATCTTCTAAAGCACTAAAACAATGCTTATCAAAGTAAAACAACAATCAATGAAAACATGAGTTCATTAATATCAGCTGAATTTGATTATTTGAACTGCTAAAATTTTAGCAGAAAATGGCAGATTGGCAGAAACCCGACCAAGCATGACTTCCCGATCAACCCCGTGAGCTTCAAACATCTAATTTTCACATAAACCTTCGTATCATATGTTGGTGAAGTGAATTCACTACGAAGCAGTAATCAAGACAAATTCTAAGAATTATCATCCAATTAAGGTAATAAAAAAAAAACTCAAATTTGATGTTTAAGCACTTTCCAATGAGCATTAAATTAACTGTCATTCATAAATCATAAGCTCTCTGGTCCATCTCAGCCACACATAATATTCATCTTCAATTTCAGCAGAATTTGACAATTCAAGCGGCTAAATTTTGTCCAACCCCATGACCATTAAACATCAACATTTCACATAAACCTTCAAATCCCAGGTGGGTTGTTCACTAATTCACTAAACTATAATAAAAATATAAACTTTACGAATCTTTAAATAAAACAAAAACCAATAACAAAAAAGAAATTAAACTTTACAGACATTTCAAATAAAAACAAAAACAAAAGATAGGAGACTACCTGGTCCCTGAACTCTAACTTAGTCCACTGAAATCTCCAAGAAGTCGCCGGCGGAGGGGAAGATACCGAGGTGGTCGGCGGCCTCCTTGGCGGCGCCGGCGAGGAGGGACATGATGGATCCGACACTGATGGAGTGGGATCTGAGAGAAGGGCAGGGAGAAAGAGATGCTAAAGTGGAGAAGAGAAGAGCGAGAGAGAAGCAGAAGACGAAATGGTAGAGCTTGTCTGGATCCTCATCGTCTTCGTCCATGCTCTTCGCAGCTTCTCTAGTCAACAGAGCTACAAACAGTAGCTTTTCATTTATATTTTTTTTAAGGTCATTTAATGACGTGTGTGCACGTCACAACATATTCAGGTACCGTGTGTTGACGTGTCTAGACACGTCAACACTCATTTGATGCCATATTGACATATTGATAAACTTTTCAGTAACCGATGTGTTTTGACACGTCACCAAATATTCGATGACGTGGCTGAGCACGTCAGTACCTATTCTGTTATCTAACGATGACGTGCCCACAGGCACTTCAAAACCCTGAAACCACCGATCTCCGTCATAAATTCTTTTCTTTTCTCAGCTGCGCTTGAGAGTCAGACACCAACAAAAATGGCGAAAGTGATGCCAAGTCTAATAAGAAAAACTCATGAAAGCCTCTCCAACTCCAACTTGTTCAACAAAACCCATCTCTCTTTACATCCAAACTGCACCCGGTTTCTCGAATCACAACCAGAAATTGCCTTTCAAGACAACGTTTCGAGACTCCTTCGTAGAGAGACCCAATACGAGCTTCAACATTTTCCTTCTAAACAGGTTCTTATTTCTTCACTTTATTATTATTATTATTGTCTCTGTTGTAATTTTTAGCTTAGTTTTGATATGTTTGTGTGTGTGTTTTTATAGTTTCATTCTCTCAAATGAGAATCTGATTGGTTTTTGAATACAAAGTTTCCATTTTGGTACTAAAAGATGATTACTTGATTGGGTGTTTTGAAGTGGGTCCATGTGTCTTTGCTCTGCAAATGACATTCTGTTTTGTTTTTGTGATTTTTTTTTTTCAATGAGAGTCTGGTTGGTTGGTGTTGATTGCTTTGGGTTGCAAGAAAATGAAACAAAATCCTAACACAATTTAATTGGTTTGGCTAAGGAGAGATTTTGTTACTTGAACAAATCATTAGATTTCAATTCATGTGTCATTGAGTTTCCTTTTAAATTGAATGAACAATTTTCATAATGTTGATTGATATTTTAAGCTTGTGGTGCTCATATGATATGAGCTTATGTTATTGAAAGCACAACATTAAATGGATATACATTTACTACCGGATTTTCTAACCTTAGCTTTGGATCGATGGGAAGAAGACTTTCTGAACAATCATCATAACTCTCAACCAGCCAATTAAGAGCTGTAAATGCTACAAGCAGATTCAAAATTATTTAAGTTTACAAACCAACCTTCTCGAGGATGATTTCCGCTTCACTTCTTTAGCTGGCTCCAACTCTGTATCCTCCTCTTTTACCTTTTGCGGCCTGCTTACACAATATGAAACCAGTGAGTATAAGATTAAACAGAATGTAAAATCAATGATAATAAATTACATATAGAAGCAAAGTACACACCTCTTCGGCCGAATCAATCAGTTTCCGACGTTGCTTTTTGAGGACCAATGTCTCTTCATCTTCGTCAGCATACACAATCTATCAAGGAGCCAACAAAATGTTATTTTATTTAACATCTCCAACATGCAACATGGTTGGGTAATGTTTCACAAAGCCCACAAATTTCCATCATGGAGGAGTGATTGAAATAAAGTTTAGGCAACTACAAGGAATAAAAGAGAACCAAGAAGAGCACAGCACTAGGGCCCAGGGATCTCAGAAATGGAAAAACGACTAGAGATTCAACACGAATCAAATTAAGGGTATATATGATCGTTTGTGTTTCTACAAGTATAGCTTAAATATATATTACAAGTGGATTAGAGTGATTTTAAAAACTTAATTCAAAGACAGGTATTTTCCCCAACCGTCAAAGGACACTTTTTTTTTTTTGGGTTTTTTTGAAAGGGTCGAAGGACACATTGACTAATTAGGAATCTCAAGTACAAAAGAAAGGTAACTTAATTCTTGATTTTGAATTACACTACCTAGTAAAAACAGTTAGGAAACGATCAAATGAGGTTGATCCGGTGGTAAACCCTACACACCTGCACCAAGAGGTTACGGGTTCGAATCCTCCCCATTTTCTAAAAAACCTCGAATTTATGTAATATTGTAATAATATTGTAATACTTAAAAATAAAAAATAAAATAAAAACAGGTAGAAAACAAGTTACGTAAACCTCACACCTAAATCAGGAATTGAGTTCCAACTACAAAGGGGACTTGATTCCCCCCCTTAAGGAACTAAAGTTATTTTTCCCGATTCCATTTCCGATAAAAATCGATTCCATTTGATTTTTATTTCCAAACCCTACCAGTACTTTCAAGCCCAAAGGGTCGGGTTTGAAGGTGGGTTTTGCAAGCCCACTTAATTTGGAATGGGTGGTGAGCAAGCAAGGCAAAGTCTAACCCAAAAAAAAAAAAAAAAAAACTTTAAATTTGGGTCGGAACCTTTTTCTGTGCTTATGAGGTTGGGATGAGATCAGGTCCAGGTCCAGGAGGAGTTGCGTATCCTTAACATGTTGAGTGTTTACATTCTTTAATTTGTTCCTCGGTTACATTATCTTCATTTCTTCAGCCTCTTTTTTCACTCACAATTAATTGTTTATTAATGCTAGATAATCCAAAAAATTAGTCTGAAAAACCAACCTAAATTATGTGACTAGTGATTTTCCCATTCACCGTATCATCTAATGATATGTACGGTAATGACAACTCACTTGACACATCATTTGAGAGGTATAATATCTGGAAATAAGAAAATGTGACATGTGATCATTTTCTGGGTTATATCAATATATTTTCAACCCAATTAATTATTGCAAAGCGTGTTGCTCATTGCCCACCAATATCTGTACACTACGCAGCTTTTCCAAAAATCTATATGTACTCTAAGGTTGCACGCCAACCGAACCCATATATATAAAAGTATATAACAACACTTTTTTTTTTTTGAAACTTTTTTTTAAAATTTTTTTTAAATTTTTTTATTTTAATATAACAATACTTTACGTGTGATAGAATGATAAATGGTTCAATCTTTTAACTAGTAATACCCAATTTTGGATCCAATAAATTGATCTTCAAATTGTCTCTCACGTCGAAGTAATGAGAGTATCTCCAATGTAAGAGTGGCTTGCATACTAATAATTGTTGATATGGCAATAATGTCAAGAGTTGCTTTTTATGTGGTATAAAAATAGACTTGATAGACAATCAACTCAAAATTTGGTCTATAATGCTTCCGTCTAAAACACAATTTTTTTTAATGACATGTCTATCTTTTTTTCCTGTTTTATTTTTTATTTTATTTCCTAATAAAAAATATATGAAAAATTAATGCAATTGTAAATGTTTGCTGAGTCAACCTAAAAAACAGCTGTGCAACAAACCGTCTGAAAGTGGACGGTCATGTTGACAATGTCTAATATTTTTTTTTGCCACGTCAACTTGAGGTTGAATATGCACGGCTGCATTGGAGACACAATTATTAACATAACGTCTATTTACCCTACGTGACATTTTTTTTTTCACAAATCACGTTTGCATTGGAGATTATAATTTAAACTTATGTCCCGTCTCCCTAAGCTCTAGATTGTAATATATAATTAAAAAAAAAAAAAACAATTTAAAATAATTATATTAACGTTACACTCCAAGTTTAAAATCCCCATATTATTTATACAACTGTACATAACATGTGATTAATAATTAATAGTTGAATATGTTAGTAATTTAATTGTGAGAGTTTCTCCTTACAATCCCATTTTTTTCTTTTTACACTCATCTTCTAAAGACAATCCATTTAAAAAATTTAAATGAGAATTTTTTTTGACAATCCAATTTTTTCTTTTTACACTTCTTTTCTAAAAATACTAAATTCTCAAAATTTAAATTTAAAAAATATTCTAAAGACACTTCATTTTGCTACAAGATTATCCTTTTATCTTTTTTTTTTAATTGAATTAAATTATTAAAAAAAGAAATTATCTCTACTAAATCATTAGATTAATTATTACATATTAAATACTCTCTCCTAAATTTTTAATTACCATATTAAACTCTCTCTCTTCCAATACATATCTCTAATTTTAGAAAAAAAAAAAAAACTTACTAATAAGCTTGATTTTCAAGAATCGTATGTATATATATATTAAAAAAAAAAAACTCAAAAAACAAGTACTTTTTTTTTTAAATCGAAATATGAAAATGCTTTTTGTTACTCTTGCAGCTATGTGATTGCCTAGAGAACTTTAATTCTTTCATTAGTCTAAGAAAGTATGGAAATATGATTTATTTATTTTTTTTTAAATGGAGAAAGATTATAGAGTGTTTAATATGGTAATAACATATTTAGGAGAGAGAATTTAATACATAATATTTAATCTAATGATTTTGGAGAGAGATTTTTTTTTTTTTTTTAATAATTTAATTAGTTTGGAGTGTCTTTAATTTTTTTTGTCTTGTTTAGTAATTTTAATTTAGGTTAAAATTGTCATTAATAAAAAAAATTAAATTGGAGTGTGAATACTGAATAGACAATTTGTGGATTGTAAAGAGAAGTTTTCAATTTAAATTTTAAAAAAATTCTACAGAAACTTCATTTATTCCAAAATTATCCTTTTTATCTTTTTGGTACTCTTATTCTAAAAACACTTAATTTAAAAAAAAAAAATTTAAATGTCTAAAGAAATTTCATTTTATTATATTTTTTAAAGAGAATTTTATTAAAACAAACAAACAAACAAGAACTGCAACTGGTCTGGGTAAGATCAGGACCCAGCTCCTCACAAGGGGAGGCAAGACTGGTCCTCATCAATTGACAAGGCTAATTTCACCAGATAATGAGCAGCCATGTTTGCCCTTAAAATCCAAAAGATAGGCACGAGACCATGCAACGATTTCTTCCACCTTGAATCCAAGCATCCCACACACAGCCTTTCCTTTGATACCATGCCTGCCAGAGCACTGTACATAAAACATCCAAATCACCAGGTTGCAACTTAGCATAGCAAGCATACATAAAATCCAGGAAGTTGCTGTTCACACCACATAAGATCTCATCCAAAAAACATTCAGCTCTCACAAACTTCAATCTGGAACAACCCCAAACCGCATTAACTATTGACTCCATTTTATATATTACACATTATTACTTTTGAATTTGAATTTTAACATATATGCAAACCCAAATAAAAATAATAATAATTAATAATAATAATAATAAACTATCATATCATTCTCCATCACTTCTGAATTTTCTTCTAGTTGTATATCATTCACCATCACGTTTGGCTTCCCAATCAAGAAAAACTTCAAAATAGTGGAAAAGAAGAAGAAGAAGATATTTTAGGGTTTGTAAAACAGTAAAGAGAAAAAAAACACAAAAGAGTAAAAAAAAAGAAAACACTAAGATGGAAAAACATTGTTTTCTAAAAAAATCTAGTTTGAAGTGTATTTAGAATTTTTTTTTTTTTTTTTTTTTTTGGTCTTGTTTAGTAATTTTACTTTAGGTTAAAATTATCATTAATAAAAAGAAATAAAATGGAGTGTAAACAAATATTTAATGGATTGTTAACAGCATCTCTCTTTAATTATTTTAACAAGCATTCATAACTTCATGGATTGTTAAGCTTCTTTTGGAGAAAGGTTACACTGTTAGAGGAACTGTTAGAAACCCAGGTCATCTAGCTACATATATACATGTATCAATTACATTATCTTCATTTCTTCAGACTATTTTTTCGCTCACAATATTGTTTACTAATACTAGATAACCCAAAAAAATAATCTAAAAGACCAATCTAAATAATGTAGCGAGTGATTTTTCCATTCACCACATCATCTAATAATGTGAATGGTAGTGACAACTCAATTGACACATCATTTGAGTTGTATAATATCTGGGAATGAGAAAAACGCGACATGTGATCATTTTCTGGATTATATCCCAATGAATTATATCATTGCCTAGCATGTTGCTCATTGCCCACCAATATTTGTACACTATGCAACTTTACCAAAAATCTAGGGTGGGACAGTTTTTTTGTGTTTTTTGTCCAACGTTGTCCCGTCCCGTCCCGTCCCGTCCCATCCCATGCTTGAAACGCACCAAGCGTGGGACACGAGAAAGTTGTGTCACATTGTCCTGTCCCACCCCACCAATATTTGTACATTATGCAACTTTTCCAAAAATCTAAAAAACACTATTCCCTGTAACTTTTATATAATATAAACTTCTTCTCTCTTTTTTTTTTTTTTTTTTTTTTTTTTTTTCCATAATATAATATAAAGTATATAAAGTATAAAGTATGTATAAAGTATATAAGGACCATAGATTATGGATAAGTTTTGACAAGTGAATGCACTTTGAGTCAAAGTGTGTAAATCTAGTAGTCCACATTCCTCATCCTGATATATTTATTGTCATGCAAGTAATATATGCCCGCATTCTAAAATGGTGTTATTTTCCAGATTGTGAGTTTATTGATGCGGATGTTAAGTCCACTGCTTCCTTCATTTGGAAAAGTTTAATGTGGGGAAGAGGTATTATTTATGCTGGCTGCCTATGGAGAGTGGGAAATGGAGCTAATATTTGAATTTATACAGATCAGTGGATTCCAAAGCCCACTACTTTTAGCCCGGTTTCCCCTTCTATTTTGGGTGAAAATACGACGGTTGATCATCTGTTATCTTCGTTCGGGCAATGGGACGTAAGTCTGATAAATTGTTCTTTTTTTGAGGAAGATTCCACTGCCATTCTAAGCATTCCCATTGGGAGAAATAGAGTGACAGACTCCATTCAATGGCACTATGAGCCGAAAGGGTCGTATACTGCTAAGAGTGGATATTGGGTAGGCTGTGGCCTTTGCGCTAGTACAGGTTCTTCTAATTCTGCTTTCTTTTTCTATTATTTCTATATCTTGGTGGAAAGATTTGTGGAAGCTACGTCTCCCTTCCAAAGTAAAATTTTTTGTATGGAAGGTTTGCAATAATTTACTCCCTTCCTTTGAGGTTCTGGCTAGTCGGAAGATGCTTGTGAATAGGCTGTGTCCTATGTGTAGATGGAAGAGTGAGTCGGTTCTTCATGGTTTGTGGAGTTGTAGTTGTTTGAAGCTGTTACGAGCCTTCTGGTTCCCAAAACTTGCTGATAATCACAAAGACTGTACAGAGTTCATTTTTTTTGGCTTTATGCTTGATTGTTTTTTGAGACTGAAAATGGAGGACCTAGTGCTGTTTTGTGTGTGTTTATGGAAGGTGTGGTCCTTGGGGAATGCTGTTTTGTGTTTGTCATTCCCCATCGATGGTGACTGGTGACAGATGCGAGAGAGGTTGGAGATCCAAATTCACACCCATTCCAGATAGAAGACCTCAAACACATCAAACCCATCTCAAATCCACTGAAACCCATCTCAAAACTACCAAGAATACCACAAACCATCCTCCAAGACTGAAAGTGAAAGCGAGAGAGAGAGCGAGCGAGTTGACTCGGTTTACTAGGTGAGTTAGAGATGGAGAGCGAGCCGACTCAGGTTTTGTTGGCAGTGAGCGAATCGATGATCAGAGGGTACCCACACGCGTCGATAAGCAGCAGAGGAGCTTTCGAGTGGACTATACAGAAGATCGCTTGCTCTAACACTTCTGGTTTCAGACTTCACTTCCTCCATGTCCAAGTCCCCAATGAAAACGGTTCTCTCTCTCTCTCTTATACGTCTTGTAGTGCAATTTTCCCTATCAAAAATACTATATTGCCTTCACATCGTTAGTTGTTAATGGATCTCTGTTAAGCCTCAGGGATTTCCTTGTAGAATAACCATATTTCACCATCTAGGTGCAACTAGGTCAAACCTCAAGGGGTTCAGTGTAATTTGCCCATAACAATATATATATATATATATATATATATATATATATATATACAATTTTTCTATTATCAGTTCGAACTGACAAAAGAAATATTACTTCCTTGTATGTGGGCCATTTGATTTAAATACTTTGACTTAGTTGCATGCATTTTTCAAAGCATCTTTCAAAGCATCTTTTAAATCCAATGGTCCACATGCAAGGAACTGATATATTTTATATCAGTTCGAACCGATAATAGAAAGACTGTATATATATATATATATATACAGTTTTTCTATATCAGTTCAAACTGACAAAAGTTATATCAGTTCCTTATATGTGGGCCACTAGATTTAAATACTTTGACTGACAAGTGCATGCAGCCAAGTCAAAGTATTTAAATCCAGTGGCCCACATGCAAGGAACTGATATAACTTTTGTCAGTTCGAACTGATAATAAAATTTCTGTATATATATATTAAAAGATGTTGTCCATCTTCTCGGTATCAAAATTATTATAATACTTCAAAAATAAATATATCAAATACTAAAAACAACATTATCCTCCTCCTCCTCTCTCTCTCTCTCTCTCTCTCTCTCTTTCACAACCAAGACCAGTAATGGCGCCGGTTGACAACAGCAACTCCCCAGTTTCCAGTGAAACCGTTTGTGTTACAGGCGCCCAATAGCCAATTTTGGATCCAATAAATTGATCTGCAAATTGTCTCGCACATCCAAGTAATGAGATTATAAGTTAAAATTATGTCCCATCTCCCTAAACTCTAAATTGTAATATATATTGTAAAAATATTGGAAAAAGTCTCTCCCTTAGGTTTTCTCTGAAAACTAAGGTGTGAATAGTGCGTTTAGTTAAGTGGGGTATCAGTGTGCTTAACAAGAGGTGGTTTTGTTGGTGATAATTGTATTGCTTTCTTCTCTTTGTTTCGGTCCTTGGAATCATGAAGTCAGAGGATTTGGCAATGCTCTGCAGTGCACTGTCCATTAAAGAAAGGGAGGGGCCGATTGGTACTCTTGATTCCAAACTTAAAGCTAAAGGAGAACAACTTTTGTCTTTATGTCTGGTAGGTAAAGTCTTGATTAATAAGCTTGTTAATAAGGATGCCCTCATAAATGTCTTGTCCAACTTATGGAAGACAAACGAAGGTGTGGACATTGAAGCTCTTGAAGGGAATTTATTTGCCTGTCATTTTAAAAACTTAGAAGACAGGAAGTACATCTAACAAGGAGGGCCTTGGACCTTTGACAGAGCTGTTATTGCTTTTGAAGAACCTTCAGGTACTGGGGATGTAGCTTCTATGAATTTTAATCGAGTAGAATTCTGGGTTCAAATCCACAATCTTCCTCTTCTATGTCTGACTGAAGATATCGGGTCCTTTCTCGGTAAAATGATTGGTGAGGTTACTGATGTGGATTTATTGGCTGCTAAAAATATTAGGGAAAAATTCATTAGAGTCAGGGTGGTGATCGACGCTGAGAAACCGCTAAAATGAAGCCTAAGGGTTGATTTATTGGGGAATGGGATTATCACTACTATGCTTTTAAGGTATGAAAGGTTGCAAGACTTTTGCTTCAAATGCAGCAAGCTGGGACACTCTCTAAGAGAATGCTCCGAACCAGGGGATGGGGAAGAATCAATTATAGAGGCCCAACTTCGTTTAAATGTGTGGCTTCGTTCGAAAAGCCCTCCGAAGAGATTCCATCATAGGAACGCTCCAGCGGGCAGGAGGTACTGGGGAAATCAGAGTGGGAGGCTGAATTTCAGCACGGGGCAAGGCAACTGGAGGGCAGGCGAGTCCTGGAAGAAACCTGGGGATGGGGGACCGGAGAGAATCTCAGGTAACCGGAGTTGGTGGAAGGACAGCCAGTTGAAAAGACAAGTTGGGGCATCGTCCAACATCGAGCCCAACAATTCTAGCATGGGGAAAGCTTCTCCAATTAATACCGCAAGTGGCAAGCTTCTGACAGTAGTCAGCTCAGAGAAGTCGTCTTTGGCGGATGGGATCAGCATTAATAAAGGGAACAGGGAGGCTAAATCTCCCGCCAAAGATACTCAGATGATGGAAGCAAACCGGGATACGGGTCGGGTTAAGGAGGTGGAAGTTCCTTTTAGGCCCAATCAGGATAATAGGCCCACAGAAAACACATTGAATCAGTTCCAACCTCAAACTCAGGATCAGACCATGCTGGCCCATACACCTGTCCAACTCACCCAAAGCAAAGAGGACCCAAGAAAGAAGAAGGCCCAATCTGGGCATAAATGGAAAAGAGCTGCACGGGGGAATTTAAGCAGCCAAACGAACTCTGATTTGGGGGAAATCCAAATTTTAGGTAAACGTGGTAAGGGTGGGTGTGATCCTCCTAAGGGAGAGGTTCTCTCTTCTCCAGCGACCAAGAAGGCTAAAAATTCTGGTAAGGTTGAGACTGTTGCTCCGGGTTCTAGAGAAGATCAGGCGTCCAACACATCTCTAAATAGTAAGTTGCAACTCGTTGAAGACGGATCAGTAGGAAATGGCGCAGAAGATCAGAGTAGGGTGGTGCAGCCAGAGTTGGTTACCTCGGCAGAGGTTTCGTCTTTGGTGGAGGAAGCTCCTAGTCACTTTCAATCGGCCGGTCGATCTCTATCGGCCCGCCGGGTCCAATGAGGATCCTCTCTTGGAACGCCCGTGGCCTAGGAAGCGATCGGGCGTTCAATTCCCTGCTTACTCACAAGCAAGATTGGAAGCCGGAGCTAATTTTTCTCATGGAGACGCGTTGTCAGCATGAAAAGTTGGAAAGGTGGAAGATTAAGCTGGGTTTCAACAGTAAGCTCGTTGTTAACAATGTGGGTAAGTCAGGAGGTTTGTGTTTGTTTTGGGATAATGATTTAGGTGTGGATTTGCTAACTTACTCGAAGGACCATATAGATGTCAGGATTCGGGATAGCAGGAATAATAGCTGGAGGTTTACAGGTTTTTACGGGAACCCGGTTCATTCTCAGAGAATCCACTCCTGGGAGCTTCTAAAACGGTTCTCAAGTATGAATAACCTCCATTGGGTTTGCATGAGAGATTTTAATGAGGTTTTCTGGGATAGTGAAAAATTGGGGGGAGTTGCGAAGTGTTGGAGAGCCTTGACCGATTTCAGGGAGGCTGTTAGCGACTGTCAGTTGGTTGATATGGGGTACCGGGGACCTAAATTCACTTGGAGCAACAAACGAGATGGCTCTGATCTCATTTTGGAAAGATTAGATAGGGGGCTGTGTAACAGAGCCTGGAAACTTTTATTCCCTCTTTTCTCTATCAGGCACCTTGAGTTCTGGAGATCCGATCACAGGCCTCTTTTGTTGGAGTTCTCAGATAGAATTCAGACTAATCAGAATGCTGGGGTCCCTAGAAAACGCTTCTACTACGAGGACTGCTGGGCTGAAGATGAAGTTTGTAAAAACATTATTTCCTCCGAGTGGGATCAAGGTGGTGATGATGGGTCTCTGAAGGCTGTCTTGGGGAAAATTTCTAATTGTGGCAAGAGGCTTGATTTGTGGTACGGTAACAAAAGAAAGCAGCACAGGAAGACCATCAGTACCAGTAGGAAAAACCTGAAGCAGGCTAGTATGAGGGAGGCGCCCAACAACTGGAATCAGATCAATGTTCTTGAAGACAAGTTGGATGAGGCGTTAGTTGTTGAGGAAGCCTATTGGAAGCAAAGGGCGAAGACAGATTGGCTGAAGAAAGGTGATAAAAACTCCCGCTTCTTTCACGCCAAAGCCTCGAGCCGTAGAAGTCGGAATAGCATCACGGGCCTGATGGACAGTAATGGGGTTTGGCAGGACACCAAGGTTGGTTTAGTGGGTACCATCAACGACTACTTTTCTGAGCTTTTCACGTCCAGCAACCCAAGCTCTTAGGATATTGAAAGGGTCACCAGTATGGTCCATTCCCAGCTATCCCAGAGTTCGGTTTGTTACCTGGAAGGGAAATTCACGGTTCTGGAGATTCATAAGGCTGTTTTTGATATGAATCCTCTTAAAGCTCCAGGGGAAGACGGAATGCCGGCTAGCTTCTATCAGAAATCTTGGGAAAAAATCGGTAATAGTATCACCCAGTGCTGCTTGAACGTGTTAAATCATGGTGGGCAGGTCAGTGATTTTAACAGCACTATTATCTCCTTAATTCCGAAAATTAAGTCCCCTAAAAAAGTCTCCGATTATAGGCCTATCAGCCTGTGCAATGTGCTTTACAAAATCATTGCAAAGGCTATCTCCAACCGGTTTAGGAATGTCTTGGGTGGGATCATTTCTGAAGAGCAATGCGCCTTCATCCTTGGTCGTCTCATCTCTGATAACACCATAGTTGGTTTCGAGTGCCTGCATAGAATCAAAAGGAGGAAGAAAGGATCTATGACAGTAAAGTTGGACATGTCCAAAGCCTTTGACCGAGTTGAGTGGGAGTTTGTGTGCAATATGATGCTTCGGTTAGGCTTTCCGATGAGCTAGGTTAACTTAATCAACAGGTGCATTTCGTCTATGAAGTACTCTTTCATGCTGAATAGGGAGGTTTGCGGGGGTATCACGCCCACTCGGGGTCTGAGACAGGGAGACCCAATATCTCCTTATCTCTTCATCATATGTGCTGAAGGCCTTTCTGGTCTGATTAAAAGCGAGCAGGAGATTGGTAATTTTGAGGGTTTCAAATGCAGCCGAAGTGGTCCTCCTATCTCTCATCTGTTTTTTACAGATGATAGCTTGGTTTTCTCTAAAGCTATCGACAAGAACTGCCGGGTTATTCGGGATATTTTGGACAAGTACGCCAAGGCTTCAGGACAAGCCATTAATTTCAACAAGTCGGCTATGTGCGTTAGTCCTTCCATCTCTGCCTCTGAAGGGGAACGGCTGGCTTCTCTTGTTGGTGTGCAGCTGGTTGACTGCCATGAAAAGTACCTCGGCCTTCCTTGCTTCACTGGTAGGAACAAGCGGGTTATTTTTGATGAGATTATTGACAGGGTCTGGAATAAGCTGAAAGGCTGGGGTGAAAAGTCGCTTTCAATTGGGGGCAAAGATATTCTCACAAAGGCTGTAATTCAGTCCCTCCCTTCTTACGCTATGGGTATCTTCAAGCTTCCTAAAAGCTTGATCAAGGAAATTCAGAGACTTTGCGCGAGATTCTGGTGGGGTGACAGCCCTGATAAACGCAAGATTCACTGGTGCACCTGGGCTAGGCTCTGTTCTAATAAGGAGGATGGTGGGCTTGGCTTTCGTAACTTGGAAAACTTTAACAGAGCGCTTCTGGCCAAGCAAGGGTGGAGGATTCTGAAGCAGCCGGGATCCCTTGCTGCTAGAACTTTGAAGGGATGCTACTTTAACAACTCCACTTTCATGTCCGCCCTTATAAAGCTGATGGGTCCTTCGTTTGGCATAGCCTGTTCTGGGGAAGAAATATTCTTTCGGTTGGCTCAAGATGGCGCATCGGGAATGGTTCTTCCGTTTCTATTTATCATGATAACTGGATCTCTAGGCCGCCTAATTTTAAGGTTACTTCTCAGCCTACCTTGGGCAGCGAGGCAAAGGTGGACAGTATCATTTCCAGTTCAGGTGGGTGGGACAGCATTCGCATCAAACAGCACTTCAACAAGAATGACGCCGATGACATTCTTAATATTCCTCTGGGCACTATTGGCAGCAGTGATTCCTTAATTTGGCACTACGATGATCACGGGAATTACTCGGTCAAGAGCGGCTACATGTTGGGCCAAGCCTTAGACAGCTCTCAGCAGGCCTCCAGCTCCAATAGCAGCGCTACCTCTATTTGGTGGAAGAAGCTTTGGAAGCTGGCTCTCCCGCTGAAAATTAAAATCTTTGTGTGGAAAGTATGGCACAACTGGATTCCCACCAGAACTAACCTTGCCAATAGAAGAATCAAGCTGGATGAGAGGTGCCCTCAATGCAACACCCACGCCGAGTCTTCCCTCCATGCTCTCTGGACCTGCAAGAAGTTGGCCCCTATCCGCAGAGAATGGGCTGACCACTTTGCTAACACTACAGGTTCCTTCTCCTCTTTTATGGATTTTATCTATGCTTTCTCTAGGAGGTTGGCTAAAAGTGATTTCGAGTTGCTCTGTGTGATTTTGTGGAGAAATTGGTTCATTAGGAACTCCTTGGTTTTTACCTCTAAAAAAGTTGATCACCGGTTTTCAATTGGTTGGAGCAAGGAGTTCTTGAGCAGCTTTAGCAGAAGCAACTCCAACTCTGCTGCTTCTGCCTGCCTGTCAGTCCCGCATCCCAGCTCCTGGCTCCCCCCTAGCCCTAGCTCGATGAAGATTAATTGCTTGGCCTTCTCTGATGTGAGAAATAGGAAAACTGGTATTGGGGTGGTGATCAGAAACCACAGTGGTACCCCTTTGATTTCCTGTAGTCTGTTTCTGAATATGGGGTTGAACTCCTTGAATGCTAACTCCATCGCCATTCTTAAGGGGCTGCAGGTGGGTAATTATTTTGGCTTTCTTCCCTGCAGTGGTGAGTCTGATGTGGGCAATTTGGTGTCCTTGATCAATGGCAGAAATTTCTCGAATTTTAGCGGTGGTAACATCGTCTGCGACATCATCAGCTTTCTCGACAAATTTGGTATTCCCTATATTTCTCTTGGTAGCAAAGGCTCTAATCTGGAAGCTTCAGCGCTTGCTAGGCAGGCTCTCTTGCGTGGGTCTGATCTGGTCTGGAAGAAGGGTCAGCTCTGCAACGTCCCTAGTTTGCTGCTCAATGGCAGCCCCTCTTAACTCTCTTTCCTTTGGCTTTGCCTTTGTTGCTTCTTTTTCGTTTGTTTGGCCGTTTTTCCTGCTTAGCCAGGCTTCTCTGTTTCTGCTCAGGTGAGCATTAAAAAAAAAAAAAAAAAAAAAAAAAAATTGTAATATATTATAATTAAAAAAATTTAAAATAATTATATTAACGTATACTCTTAAGTTTAAAATCTAAACAAACCCATATTATTTATACAACCACACATAACACACGATGAATAATTAATAGTTGAATATATTAGTAAATAAAAATAGTCTATTATTTAATTATTTTAACAAGCATGCAACTAATGCAAGTAATATATAAACTTTAAGTTTTCTTACCTTATAAATACAATTACAATTTACACTCCATCTTTTCCCTGAGCATCCCTCATTTTCTTCGATTCCAAACACTAAATTTAAAATTATCTCCTCTCTCTCTCTCTCTCTCTCTCTCTCTCTCTCTTTCACAACCAAAACCAGTAATGGCGCCGGTTGACAGCAGCAACTCCCCGGTTGCCGGTGAAACCGTTTGTGTTACAGGCGCCAATGGGTTCATAGCTTCATGGATTGTTAAGCTTCTTTTGGAGAAAGGTTACACTGTTAGAGGAACTGTTAGAAACCCAGGTCAGCTAGCTACATATATACATGAATCAAATATTAATAATGTAAATTTGTTTTCATGTTTAAATGATTTTGTTTTATATAGATGATCCGAAGAATGATCATTTGAGAGAGCTAGAAGGAGCAAAAGAGAGATTAACTCTATGGAAAGCTGATCTTCTTGATTTTGAGGGTCTTAAGGTGGCCATTAATGG
This sequence comes from Acer saccharum, assembly GCA_030490815.1. Lineage (NCBI taxonomy): Eukaryota > Viridiplantae > Streptophyta > Magnoliopsida > Sapindales > Sapindaceae > Acer > Acer saccharum. The sequence goes on from CM059877.1 coordinate 240,106, forward strand.
CTCTCATGGCGTTTTCCATATTGCTTCTCCAATCACTAATGATCACGTAACATTTTTTCTCTTTATTAATTTGGATTATTGAATATAATTAATTAACTTGTTTAATATTTAAATTATATTAATATATGTATATAGGAACAAATGGTAGAGCCAGCCGTGCAAGGAACCAAGAACGTGATAATTGCAGCGGCTGAGGCTAAGGTCCGGCGAGTGGTGTTCACCTCTTCCAGCGGTGCAGTCTACTTGGATCCCAACCGGAGCCCCGATGTTGTCGTCGATGAGTCTTGTTGGAGCGATCTTGACTACTTGAAGACAGCTGCGGTTGCCTACTTATATAACACATTTTTGTCTTTTAATAATTTTATGAATTCTTATTGTTATTATCATGTGTAACGTATTCATGTACATATAAATATGATATATGGTGATAATTTTGAAATAAATTACAGAATTGGTATTGCTATGGAAAAGAGATGGCGGAGAAGACAGCGTGGGCGGAGGCAAAGGAGAGAGGGGTGGACTTGGTAGTGGTGATCCCGGTTATGGTGTTAGGACCATTGCTGCAACCATATGTCAATGCTAGCATCGGTCACATTCTCAAATACTTGAATGGATCGGTCAAGACATATGCCAATTCTACTCAGGCTTATGTCCATATTAAGGACACGACTCTAGCCCACATCCTGGTATATGAGAAGCCAGAGGCCTCCGGACGCTACTTCTGTGTCGAAAGCGTGCTCCACCGTGGAGAGGTGGTGGAGATTCTGGCCAAGTTATTCCCGGAGTATCCTATCCCCACCAAGTAAGTGCCCTTTTAAGTGATTTCTATAATAATCACTTCAATTTTTTCAAAAAGCTCAAAAAGCTCAAAAAGCTTTTCGATATAATGATTTATGATAGTGGCTTTTTTTGGTAATTTAAAACAACTTCAGGTGTTCGGATGAAAAAAACCCAAGAGAAAAACCGTTCAAGTTCTCAAACCAAAAGCTCAGGGACTTGGGGATGGAATTCACACCAGTGAGTCAAGGCTTATACGACACCGTTAAGAGCTTGCAAGAGAAGGGTCTCATTCAAAACCCATCACCACCAATATTAAATCAGAATTAATCACTCTCTCTAGTGATTTTTGAGTGATTGCTTCTATATTTCTTGAAGCACCAAGAAATAATATTTAAGTGTTTTTTTTTTTTTTTTTTTTTTTTTTTTTTTTTTTAAACAAGATGTCCAAAGTTCTAAAATATCAAGAAAGAAAGATATATAATAAACTTCATAGAGAGATTTTCAATTGATTTCTCAAATGTCATTGCATTCAAATAAAAGATATATAGATAAATAGATAAATAATTACATTCCAGTCTTGAAAAGATCTGTATCTAAGATTAGAAGAACAGGACCAGTCGCAACGAGAGCTAAATACTATGTAGAAACTAACAAGAGATGCATGTACAGCTCTGTGTCAAAATGTGAAGATCAAAATGAGCTGACATTCACCTCTTAAACACAGTCTAACACTACTATCAGACTATACAGAGGCCAAAAGTTTTTTGTTTTTTTGCTTTATCAGACTATAGCTGTCTCTTTTGCGGTCTGCTCAGAGTCGATATCAGCTTCAATCTGGTCTCCAGTAGAGTATTCAACCTCCTCCTTTGGCTTGACATCTTTGACAGACAAATCATTCATGACTCATCAACAATATTAGGCTTGTCAAGTTTAGCACCATCAGCAGGATTACCACCAGATTTTCTAGCCTTTGCTTTGGATTGACAGGAAGAAGACTTTCTGAAAAATCACCATAACTCTCAATCAGTCGATTAAGAGCTGAAAATGCCACAAGCAGATTCAAAATTATTCAAGTTTACAAACCAACCTTCTCGAGGATGATTTCCGCTTCACTTCTTTAGCTGGCTCCAACTCTGTATCCTCCTCTTTCACCTTTTGTGGCCTGCTTACACAATATGAAACCAGTGAGTATGAGATTAAACAGAATGTAAAGAAACAACCAATCCATAAACTTTATACGGTAAACACTATCTCAAACACTTAGGATAATAGACAATGACTAATTAGGGATCTGAACTGCTGACACAACAAATGTTGAATATGGCCAAGAGTGTCAACTTACAAAATTTATTTTCAGTAGGTGATTACTGAAAATAAATTTTGTAAGTTGACAATCTTGACCCAATAAAGTTTATGGATTGGTAACACACTTTCTTTACAGAGGAAGCAACACTTACATATCGGATGAAGCATCAGGTTTCAAAACATCAGTCTCGTCCCTGTTTACAGTATAAGCATGTCGAGTGAGAATTACCAAACATGAAATCGAACAAAATAAAAATTACATATATAAGCAAAATACACACCTCTTCGGCCGAATCAATCAGTTCCCAGAGTTGCTTTTTGAGGATCAATGTCTCTTCATCTCCGTCAGCATACACAATCTATCAAGGAGCCAGCAAAAAGTTACTTAACATCTCCAACATGCAAGAAATGAGGAAATGAAAGAAAGCATTAGCAAAAGATAATACGAGGTTAAGGTAGAATGGTTGGGTAACATTTCACAAAGCCCAATAATTTCCATCATGGATGAGTGATTGAAATAAAGTTTATGCAACTACAAGGAATAAAAGAGAACCAAGAAGAGCACAAATGCCATTATAGCTACAAAATGGCATTCAGATTCATCTTACCTTGTGCTTCTTTTTGATGTTGTCATAGGAATCGACAACACCTTCATAAACCCTGCAAACCAAGAATAGGCATATAAGAAAAATAAACTGGGAATTTTTGCTTGGCTATAGATAAGCCTTCTGTCTTACATATGCAATTTGGAAAAGATAAAAAAGGCTTCAAGAGTCAGATAAGAGAGCAACAAATTCATATACAAGTCAGTAAAGAGAACCACCTTGACAAGACCAACACAAGTGGAGAAAAAATTAACCACTTAACTGGTTTAAAAGACATTGCACAACAGATAATGAAATTATAATTACTGAAGTACTCACATCTTGTCCATTGGCCACCAAACCTTTACTCTGCTGCCAACCAATTGTTCATCAACCTCAGGTGTTTCAGAAGCCTAATTTGGATAGATAAATCAGATAAGGTTATCAAATATGGCAAATCAGCTTGATGGGAGAGGAAAGCAAACAAAATACAACTACCTGGAAGCAGAATCTTAAGGATTACTTGAGCAACAATGCAATATACATTTAGACTAAATGTTCACAAATGATCACAGAGTAAACGAAAGCAGTATATACTGTTTAGACAAAAAAGGGCAAAAAGGAAGAAAATAGAAAACATGACAGGACCCATCAATATAATAATACAAGTTTTACACCATAAAGAGCAACAAATCATACCACTTCTTTTCTAGCGGTATTCTTCCTTTTGACTTCTGTTTTAGGAGTTTCCTCGGAGGAATCTCCATCTCTGTTTGATGATTCAACTGCTGCCTTAGAAGTTATTTTCTTTATAATTGACAAGAGCAGAAGATAACATTAGTTCATATACAGTAACCAACATTTATACTAAAATCAAAGGGAAATAGGAGCTGACCAAAGAGATCCAATAAGTTACAAGTTATGCAGCAATTGAAGAAAAAATAAAATAAAAAATCATACCATATCCTTTCCAGAGCTACACTTCCTCCTAACTTCTGTTTTAGGAGTTTCCTCTGATTTGGCTGCAGCCTTAGAAATGTTCTTCTTCTATATGGTTAACAAGGGGAAGATAATGTGAGAGCTTATACAATAACAAACATATACATTGGTGAAATAGGATTTTATGAGAAACAGTCTTTTTATTCATTTCATACCTTATCACGAGATGCTTCAGCAATAACTTTATCAGAAGCAGCAGAAACCAAACTCACTTTCTTAAAAATTATCTTGTTTGATGACCTGTCATTATTGACACTCTTTCCCCTTGCCTTTATTTCTGACTGTTGTTTTGATTTCAACTTGGGATCACCTAGGATCTCATCTTCCTTCTCTGAGACTTTGCCTCCAGGAGGAGTTGGGTCCTCAATCTTTGTTGAGTGTTTACATTTTTTTGTTGCTGAGTTACATCTTTCTTCAGGCTCCTTTTTCAAGTTGAGATCAGCAATTTTTGTAGCTGAGCGTTTACGTTGTTTAATTCCTGAGTTGCCACCGTTTAGCCTCCTTTTTCACTCCAACATTTGCAGATTGTGGAGCTTTCTCTTCAACCAGAACATTCAATCTCTTTACATTTGATGCTGACAGGGAATTAGGCTCAGCATCTTCATTCATCCTGCTCCTCTTTTTCTTTGCCCTTCCCCTTTTGGAATTACTTGCATCAGGAAGGCTACTTTTTTGGGAGGCAGAAGAAAGCTCTACAGCTGATGTCATGGAATCTGTGTTTCCAGAGGGTGTTTGATCAACTCCCTTATTGAGAGACTTTCTACGACCAGGTACTACAGGAGTTTTTCTTCTGGTGGAAATCCAAGAATGGTCATAGCCTTCCTCTGGATTCATCAAAAACATTTGACAATATGATTTCGACAATATTGATTTGATTTAACTTCTTAAAAGTATAGATTCACTTGTAATGCTATCTAAAATGCAAACTAATGTATACCATCCCCCCACCAACCCAAAAAAGAAAATATTCCTACTTTTAGCCTTATGATGAGCAATCCATTCTTAACTGCCCCAATTCTCGGGGCACTATGCGGTGCTGGAACTTATTCTGCTGCCAAGCTGCCAGAGGAAGACAGTGCTACTCATGAGAAGCACACTCTACAGCAGCCAGCTTCAGAAGGTGACTAATCAACACCTTCCCAAGTCCTACACAAATAATCCAAGAACATACAAACATGTAAATGACCAAAAAGTCAAGAATGCAAGGGACTTGATCCCTTCAAGTACCATTTATTTACTTTTAAATCTTTGTTTTGTAAGCGTGAAATGTGGTATAAAAGCAGACCCTAGAACACAGGAATGGCTTTAATAATGCTGGTTGTGACTCATGACGAGAAATATATTCACACAGGAAAGTGATCCTCAGAAAATGAAAAAATAAAGAGAGCTAGGGAGGGAGACTAATGTCTACAAAAGTAGGAAGAAGCACATGCTAGTGTCATCAGAAGAGACTATCAGAACAAGATAGTCATCGGTATATCAGTTAAGCAAGTATTGGACTATAAAGTCAACCACTCGGCACCCTAGTAAAATTCAGACTACAGCCAAGTGGCACACAAAATCCCCAAACATATCCGAGCAATTCAAAAGCTAAACATCAAATGAAAGAGATACCATAACACAAATTGTCAGTAACAATTTTGGTTGAATAGCCTAGATAAATTACCCAAAATCAGTTCTACAAAAATAAGCTTAAAGTGAACCAAACATGTCACTACACCTGGGATCTTATTATTTAGGAGACAGCTTCATCACCATCCTAAATGTGAATTACGACAAACCCAACATAAACACCCTATTTAAGAGATTCCAACATGCCAGTGGGAAGATATCTTATGTAACAGGACAAAAAGATCATTCTATGTGCAGCAGAAAGCTTTTAAGCTACAGTTAAAAACAAAAGAATCTAAAACTTTTAATTTGATATTTAAGCTGAATTAACTTCCACAGTACCCCAAAACATAAAAAATAAAAAATAAGGTGTGACAACATAGAATCTCAATCAGAATTAACCACACTATTTCCATTCTAAAATTTTAAGATATAATATTGGTGGATTTTCCAAGCAACAAAAACAGTTTCAACTTTCCAAACACAAGAGGGCATGGGGTCTGGGGTTGATTTTTAGGATTGAGTAGAAAGTAGCTTTTAGGACCCAATTAGTAGTCAAAAAATGAAAGTAACTTTCCAAAACTCAACGGACTTGCATTTTAATAATAATAATGTAAGTTCGATGCTGAAAATATTCACATCTTATTTAAACTCCCATTTGGAAATTTATTTTAGAGATTGAAGAAAAAGATGAGGAAAAAAATATCAATAACTATGGCATCACATTTACCCTTAAAACCGCCCTAATCACAAACAAGTTTATTATATTTTCAATTGTAGCGAAATAATATGATTACTAATAAATTTTAATGAACGGTCCGTTTGAAGTTCACACCTCAAAAAAACTGATTTAATCAAGACCATAGAATAGACTACTGTCACTTGCACACACAACTAAGGAAAAACAAACCAAAGCAAATGTCTAAACCCATTTTCTAATTGAAAATTGTGTATGATTATTAAATATTAACAGTTCAACATTATTAGACCAATGTCATTTGCAGTCAGATTGAGTTAACAATTCTACCTTTTAATACTAGATCTAACCCAACAATAAAACAAAAAGGCATCCTTTAAGATTGTATAGAAGCTATATATACAAAAATCATTGTACATAGGATATATAACATATGACACTTTACTAAGCGCAAAAAAAAAAAAAAAAAAAACAAATATGCATTATATGCTCCTGCAACAATCATGCACCAGATGTACAGATGAGGTCTCAATATCATTCTAAAGAGATTGAACTCATGAGGCATTGTCTTTCCATTGCAGGCAAGTCTATCTAGCTCAGGCTCTAAATAAATTTATCTAGAGAATTTAAAGCCATGCTACTACCCATACCAGCAATCTTTTCTTCTTCTTCTTCTTCTTCTTCTTTTTTTTTTTTGTAGGGCCATACCAGCAATCATGTGGCTTAGGTTGGGCATGGTTTGGGCAATCACAGAACCCAGTCAGAGTTGCACTTGGCTTTTAACCATTTGAAATTAGCTTTAGTAAAGGAGCATACCTCATCATGTCTGTGACAGTTCTATTCAACTGCCATGATCACCCAAAAGGCATATTTTGCATGCTTAGGAAACCAACTTTATCTCTATCAATCTCTTAGATGAGAAAAAATTATTGAAGTTTCTTTTTTACAAAATAAATAATAAAAAGGCAATTACATCATAATATCAAAGACACAACCTTTATATGCAAGATTAAAAAATTATGAGTAATTAATGGATAACTAGGAAGTCAAGCAAATTTTGACAAACTTAAATCCATTTTCAAACATCTAGGCAACTCTGAATATCTTTCTATATGATAGCACCATCAAATAACAAACCATACATAATAAACTAAATAAATTAAAAAAAGAAAAGAAAACAAAAAAATGAAATAAAAAATGAAATTCTTACTGCCACATCAATAAAGTCTTTCGGATGCCTGATTCTGAGAATGCAGCCAGAGAAGGAACAGCCATCACAAGAACGAGCTGCTGAAGCATCCTCTGGACTCTGGAGTAAGAAATTCCACAAGAGCTTGGCCTTTCTCTTCCTGGATCTGCAGAAAAGGTATAGTAAGATGAATCAAATAGCAGATTGTTCTAATAGGCATGACAAAAACAAAATGTATCTCACTGAATAACACATTTGAGACTTACATTACAGCTAATACATCGTAGGGATCCAAGGACATAATTAGCAACCGAAGAGAGGAAGATGTTATTAAGAAATTCCATCAAAGCTTTCTCAGAGGCTGAAGCTGGAACATTTTCTACATAAAGCCTCCTCATAGGCTGGGTAGCTTGTGTCAGCTGAACAGAGTCAACGGAGATATTTTGCTTTGTCAAAGCACTGTATGAAACTCCAGTGAGAGAATTCACTGAAATTGAAGTAACAGGAGTGGAGCTGGCCACTTCATGTACATTTGATGATGCGGTTTGGTTTGATGTCCGGATATTAAAGGGAATAGAACTAGCAAAACTGCCGTCTTTTTCCACAGGTGCAACATCTCACTTAGAACTTTTCTTCTCTGGTGAACGGTTAATTGGAGAAGGAGTCTTAGCAGCAGCCTCAGTTTTTCTCTTCTTCTGCGAATAGCCACCAAGTCCACTTACGGATCCACCATGTCACCTATAGTGACCACTTGAACCATTACTGGTTACTCTGCTCCTGTCAATGTCAATGTCAGGATGCTGCCTTCCAGACTTGCCTTTAAAAGACTGTTAGGACAGATCTTCATGCTCTCGCCCATAATGTGATGTACGTTTGTGCAACCTAGGTGAGAGAGAAATAGACCTTCTGTTTCTCTCCTCACGCTCTCAACTCCTTGATCGCCTCCTTTTCAGCTTTGATTCCATGGATTTTGGATATTCTTTCCTTTCCTTCCTCTCTGAAATTTGTGCCCATGATGCCTCTCAGATTTTGCGGTGATCAGAAACTTTCTCAATAGTACTATCCCCCGATATATTCCCTACTTCTTTAGCACCCTCTTCCACATTTTCAGATATCTGTGTTATCTATGGAATGTTAACCACTTGTTGCATACTTCTCTTTCTTCTGACCAGATCTGCTCATCTTGCCCAGTGCAGACACTATCTACGCTACAGAATGAAAAATATGAAAGACAATAATGAAGAAAGATGCTTGAACAAGAAGATTGATACTCAGGCTCCCCCAGTAAAAACATCAATGCACCCAAGGAAAAAGAAACATGCATTTGATTCAATATAAAGCAATACAGTCAAAGAATATAGCTGCCTTTCCAAATACAATATAAAAGAAGATTGTCAAACAATATAGTCAAGCAACAGGAAGGAAATCGTTGAAAAAAAAAGATGAAGAAGCTTCAACACGATCATGTCAACTTCAAAATGACAGCACAATACCATTTCTTTCTGTACAGGCAGATTATTATCAATATTATATTGAAATTCCAAAACTCCATTTCTTCATACTAGATATTATATACTACATTACCACGTTAAATTGATGAGAAATTCACAAAACAGGAATAGCACAACAACAAAAAAAGGCTATATATAACTCACACAGGACAGAACCAAAGTAATGACTAGAACTATAATGATAAGACTCAATCTACAAGCTCAACTGTTCACTTGTCTTCGGTACCCACCATGACACATTTTTACCTAAATAAATCACAAACACAAAAAACAAAAAATCGAGAACTAAACAAGCTTAAATCTTTTAGATCATTCCCTGTTGATGCAAGGTTTGGTCAAATGATAATCCATTTAACTTCAAACCTAAAATTGTTTAATGTGATACGTTCTCAACCGATTAAAATACTAAATGAACACTGTTATTAAATTAACACCTCTATCTATATTCATTATCAAGTTAATAGCCATACAAACAATAATACCCTGTGCAGATATAATTATTACCTCTTAGTGAATTTTACCCTCACATACAACATCTTTTCTTTCTAAATATTTTTTGGAAAGCTAGCAACTGATTAGCATAATGCTTCTGCAATCTGACTTAGAAGACATGTGACTTGTTTTAATAATGTGAAGAAAATGTTTGTACAAAGAAAAATTAAAAATCTCAAGTCCTGTAACATTTAGTCAGTAGTTTTGTATCGTGGATGAACTAATTGGTCTGATAGTTTAAACTATTTGTCACAAATTCATTTTGAATAATAAAACTAGAGTGCAAGCATACTAAGCTAGAATATACATGTCATTTGTTGTTGGCTATTCTGACCTACCGGAACTAGTGGAAAAAAAGAAAAAAGAAAAGACTAAGCTAGGTCACTGGGCAAATCTCTTAGCATTATATATTTTAAGACAAGTGAACCAAAGAGTGAGAGAAAGAGGAGTCATATATTGGTAAATAATCATAATAAATGCACTTCTCAGATTGATTATGTGAGGAGCAATTAAGGAAGCTATTTTTTCTATTATTCGACTGAATGAGGCAAAGAAGTACCTTTTGAAAAATGTAATATGCTTCATATTGTAAGAAAAAAAAAAAACAAAAAACCCAAATACCATCATGAAAAACTAGAGGGTTACACCAACAAAAGAATATGGACACATGATGAGAAATTGCCAGCAAAAGTAATAAGATCAGGCACTATATACAAAAATACTGAGAAGGACAACAGTGGTACAGACAAATAATTGGTAACTAAAAGAATGCCAAAAGATTTAATAATAATACATGGCCTACACAACACAAGAAAAAAGAACAGTTGCAACACAATGTCAAATGCTTGAAGTGTTTACCCAGCTTGCCCAATGACAAGGTACAGTATTAGCTTAGTTAATTCCAAATTTAGGATGACTTCAATGTGCTTATCTTAGATCTGTTAACATTGCTAAAGAAACCATACCATGAATTCGGTTTTACCAATTCATGGTTAAGAGAAAGCATTGAAAAAAAAAAAAAAAAACTTTTCAATGCTTTCTCTTAACAAAATTCAATAAGTTCACATCACATTCTTAGAGACAGCCAAAAATCAATATAAGAAATGTAAAGTAATGACCTCAGAATCCAAAAACAAATATTTTCCAATCAAATGAGCTTTGGCCTAAAGATAATATAAGATAAATAATTAATGATAAAAGAAAACTCACCCAAACAATGCTCGAACATCAAAAGCTTCAACATTTTCTCAGCAACCGAACGAAGCCAAAAAAACCAATCTTCCAAATCAACCAGCCCAACACGACCCCTCCATTCCCACGCCCAAATCGCAAAACCCAAAACAGCACTCAAACCGGTAGAACCCGTCGGGCATGATCAGGTTCGCCTGTGCTCCGACCCGAGAACTTCCTCCATAGAGAGAGAACCCGCGAAGCGACCAAGACGCCAAGAGCATCCGCGACGCCGTCCCTGAAGGAGGCTCCAGCAGAGGGGAAGATACCGAGGTGGTCGGCGGCCTCCTTGGCGGCGCCGGCGAGGAGGGACATGATGGAACCGACACTGATGGAGTGGGATCTGAGAGACGGGTAGGGAGAAAAAGATGCTAAAGTGGAGAAGAGAAGAGTGAGAGAGAAGCAGAAGACGAAATGGTAGAATTTGTCTGGTGCTAACCACGGATCGTTTTCGTCCATGCTTCAAGGCTTCTCTGCTCAATAGAGCTACACAGGCCAGTAGGCCACACAGGTATTCTATTTTTAGACCAGGTGATGACGTCATTTAATGACTTGTGTGGCACGGCCAGGTCAACACTCATTTGATGATGTGTCGAAAAACTTTTCAGTAACCAGATAATGATTTAATTTAATGCTGTGAGTGAGCACGTCACGGCGTTTCCAGGTAACGTTTGCTGACATGTCTAGCCACATCAACACATATTTAATGATGTGTCAGACACCTACCATATTAATGATGTATCTGAACACATCATCACTTATTCGATGACGTGGCCGAGCACGTCGATTCGTATTTCGTTATATTATGATGACGTGCTCAGACACGTCACTTTTTAAACCGCCAGTATCTGTCAAAATTAAAGTCTTGTCTTTTCTGATTTCTTAGCTGCTAATTCAAACACCACAAAAATGGCGAAACTGATACGAAGTCTAAAGAAGAACCCATCTAAGCCTCTCCAACTCCAACTTGTTTAACACCACAAAACAAAACCCAGCTCTCTTTACAGAGAGAATTTTAGGGTTTTTGTTTTTGTTGGGGTTTCGATTTTTTATTGATTGTTTGTTGTTCGTTGACCACGACTTGGACTTGGAGTCTTGGAGATGTACGTGGGTTCCATGCGAAAATCGTTTAAGGATTCTCTCCAAGTTCTTGAAGCCGATACTCAACATTTCAATACTCTGTAAGTCTGTTTTTTTTATTTTTTTTTGGACTTCATTGTTGCCTTTTTTGGCCTGTTCGTGTCTGCAAAAAAGTTTCATTTTTGAGGTAGAGAAATGAAGTTAGATGGGTTATCCGAATACTAATTGTTTTTGGATTATTGATTAATCCCAGGCTTGTCGGGTTGTATTTCCTAATACATATTAGATAAAGATATGTGAATCCTAATGGGGTTTAGATTATTGGTTAGTGCTTATAAATAAATAGGTTTAAATTATTTCAACAACAACAATAAAAAACAATCAAGAATCAATAATATTTCATTAGGATTATAAATATTTTCAGAAAAGTTTAATTTTTTATCTTTTTGTTGTGTTGTTCTTCTGAAAAATGGGAACCGAAGGTAAAAGCAACAAGAGCAAGAGAGAAACGTTGTCATCTAAGAAGAAGAAAGTTACTGAAGAAGAAATCACCGAGTATTTAGCTAAGAAAGTACAGAGAGTTGCTAATAAATTGAAGACTAGAGTGTTAGGATACTCAAACGATTCAAATCCATTTGGTGATTCCAATCTCAAGGAGAGATTTGTATGGCGAAAGAAGATTGAGCGAGATGTCACCCAAGGTGTTGACATATTGTTTTCAGTAAAAGCAGAGAAAAGGAGGCGCAGAGAGAGTATTGCAGAGTTTGAAAAGGTTAAAAAGAAAAGAGAGGAAAGAGCCCTTGAGAAAACACAACATGAGGAAGAAATGGCAGTGTTAGCTAGGGAACGTGCTTGTGCCGAGTTTCAGCACTGGGAAAAGAAAGACAAGGAGTTTGATTTTAACCAAAGCAAACTCATGTCAGAGATTAGATTGCGTGAAGGTCACATAAAGCCTATTGATGTTCTCTACAACCACCTTAATGGCCAAATCAATGAAGAACCACCATACACCATTTTTAGGGACTTGACGGTAAAGGAGATGGAGAAGCTTCATGATGACATCAAAATGTATCTGGATTTCGATAGGGCAACTCCAACTCATATAAACTATTGGGAGGCACTTAAGGTTGTTTGCGATTGGGAGCTAGATTGAGCCAAAGTGTGTGGTCAAGAAATGGGGTTGCATTCTAGTATTGAAGAGGATGTCATGAGGCTTTTGCAAGGGAAGACTCACAGTGAGTTTGAGGCATTACAGAAGCAAATCGAATCACACATGCGTGCGGGGGCAAAGGTGGTTGAGTTTTGGGAGGTCATTCTTAATAAACAATTCCATATGGTGTTATCAGAAGAGCAACACCATAACTATTGACTCAAGAGGCAGAAGAAGAAGAAGAAAAGGCTGGTGAATCATTTTCACCACAACTATTGCATGGTGATGAAAATGAAGAAGAAGCTATTGACCCTGGAGAAGATAGGGCTATACTGGAACGTAAACGTATGGTGTTATCGGAAGAGCAACAAAGACGAGCACCATCAGAAGATATGGGAGCCATGAACTTAGACTCACAAGTGTATTGGTGGCATGAAAAATACCGACCAAGGAAACCAAAATATTTCAATCAGGTTCACATTGGGTACAGGTGGAACAAGTATAATCAGACTCACTACGACCACAATGACAAGCTGCCACCAAAAATTGTTCAAGGATATAAACTTAATATTTTTTATCCAGATTTGGTTGATAAGACAAAAGCTCCCACATATGCTATTGACAAGGACGACAGAAGCATTGGTGGTCAAACATGTATCATTAGGTTCCATGCCGGGACTCCTTATGAGGACATTGCATTTCGAATCGTAAATAAGGAATGGGAGTGTTCTCACAAGAAAGGGTTCAAAAGCACTTTTGAAGGTGGGATATTACATCTCCATTTCAACTTTAAACGCTACCCATATTGTAGGTGATAATAGGGGTCTCACAGAGATTTTCCCAACAAGCAAACAGTTTAATCCTATATGAAGTTTAGACTTTTTTATAAATGAAATTAGTTTTTGGATTAAATAATATGTTCTTTTTGAGATTTTTTTCATCTGGGTAGTGTTGATTTTATGATTTTGTTATAAGAATTGCATGTTTCTCTGGGTTTTTACAGCATTTAGTTGTTTGTTGATTATTTTGAGAACTGACTACCGAGTATTGATTATTTATTTGTTTTTTGGTTTTAAAAACTGTTCCTCTCCAAAACATATTGTGAGAATTGATTGTATTTGTTACTTGGATTATATGATTGATTTTCATAAAAATGAAAACAAAAGTACAATATGCAAGTCATTTTTAAGGGCTTTTGGGTTTTTGATTGTATTAGCTTAAGTTCTTAAGTTCTTCCATTGGAAGCTGTTAAATCATACATTGGGAAGACGTAGAGATTGTTTTTACAATGACGATTCTCCATATTATTATTGGTTGTTTTGATATATGAATCTGGTGGAATTTATAATTTACATTAGTTATAAGAGAAGATGAGTTGAGCAAACAGAGCTTGGATGGTAGCAGCCAGTCTAGCTGCAGTTGAAGCCATGAAAGATGAAGGTTTCTGCAGATGGAACTACACAATTAGATCACTACACCAACATTCCAGGAACATGAGGTTGGTTTCTCAGTCCAACAAGTTGTCTTCTTCATCTCCATCTTGTGCTGCTGCGGTTTCAAGCAAAATCAAACAAGTACAGTCGCACAACGCAACGCAATCAGAGGAGTCTTTGTACTTGAACTGTTGGGACCCAACTAAAAACCTATATCAGCTGTTGAAGTTTCCAACCAAACTAACCGAAATTGGATTCAGTTCAATCGGTTGGGGGATGATCAGTTTAGTTTGTCAATGGTGGGTAGTGCTAATAGCCTAATAGCTATAAAATTGAGATGGTGAACATCAGTTTGTTGCCACCTGATTCTGATTTGTAAATTGTAAATTTGTAAGAGCAAATCGCTCTATCATGCAAATATTCATATACTAATTCGAAATTTTTTGAGTAATTTCGGGTTTTGTAGTCATTTGTCTAAATCAAGCACTACAAGATGGTCCAGATAATTATTCCTTTTAAGGCTGTAATAAGAGAGAGATCTCCCAATCAATTTATGTGCGAGATTTTTGATAGATGTCGAAACACAACCCTTCATATTCTACATTTATATATCCCCATGGAGAAAACTATGGCTTGAATTTAGACTAAAACATCATTTTCATAGGCAATGCATGTGAAAAACAAAATATGAAACTTTTTTTCATACATGGTAAGTGAGGATGTGATTGCAAAAGAATTACAAGACTAGTTATTTTTTATTTTTTCTTCTTTTCCCAGTAATTTCAAAGGCTGTTGGGATACATAGCACAACAAATCTCTCATGTCCCAACAATTTTGCTTAATGGCAATTCATTTTGATAATCAAATCATTGATTTGATTTTCTCACTGTCACTCGAATGTACTGTTCAGGTACCGATCAATTCAGTGATTTGATCCTCGTGATTTCCAGCTTCTTCGCCGTCTTTGAATGCTTGTGTCTTCCACAGCAACCCTCGAGCTTGTTTAGTAGAAAAAGCTCTAGAAAACTTATTAGTGTTAATCAGCATTAGCAATTTCATGTACTATAACACAATGTGATGTGAGAAACATCGAAAACATGTTTAATAATGTTGTTATCCATCAGAGGAACTCTATGTTTCTCTGTATTTGGCTATTTGCATAGCTCTTCTTGCATATTAGCTCAAAACAAGGACTGTGAATCAATTGTGAACAACAATAGAAATATAAGAAAATGGAAATGCAAGAGAATCAGAAGCTGAACTTATGTGAATAAATATGCAACAATGGAGGAACATCAATCAGCAAGAATGGCTAAGAAAAACCAACATCAACTATCAACATTGTGATGATCAACAGAAGATATGCTGTCAATATAAGTGCCTGAGTGTTGTTCTCAGTACTCTAGTGCTGATGTGGAATGCCAGCTAAACAAAGCCTGTTAGAATAGTTGTTAGCTTTTACTAAATTCTAGGGAATTCATTTAGAAGAAGTTTCTGTCTGTATATATACAGACATTTCAAATCAATAAAAATTCTCTCAGCTTGCTAAAGCTTCATTAATGGAGTCCTATTTCTCTAGTTGTTAATACATATATCTTCTCAGAACTTTGATCAAACACTTGTTGTTTTCTATCAAACACTTTACTGTGTTTATAATGTAATGGTCTCAGAAGGCGAAAATGTGCAAAGGCTGCTAGGACTCTATCAATCTTTTTGATATCAACTAAAGTCTACACAATGCTTAATCCACACAATCCTCTATACTACTAACCAGTAGTGACTCCTGTATTATCAAATGAAGCAGTAACAACATGACAATGGACATGCTGCATTCCCTTTCACCAAATTAAAGAAACAACTTCATATGATTACCAATGCATTCATGTCCACACAGGCTGGGGTTATATCAACAACATCAACAAAAACAGCTAACTAGTAACTAAGCATAACATTTCAGAGCAAAAATTCAAACTCTGTAAACAATAGCACAATAAATTAAAATTAAAATTGTTCTTCCAATACAATCATAACACAATCAAAACGCATTTTGGGAGAGAGATAAGAAGCAAACCTGAGTAATAGTATGTTTGTTAACAATTAATCAATTTTAAGTAGCATCAGTTCTATCAAATTCTCAGTCCCAACCAATGCACCACATGCTTCGGTTCAATACACAGAGAAGCCATCAGAAACAAAGAAAACAACAGAAAAATCAGAACTTGAAGTATAAATACTCAAAATTGGCAGCTATTTGATTCTATTTTAGGTTCATTTTTCAGCTACAAATACAAAACAAAAGGTAGAAAAATGAAATAAAATCGTAAAACAATTTAATTGGCTCGGCTGAACAGAGATTTATTTACTTAAATACAAGTAAATATAAATCATTAGATTATAATTCATGTGTGATTGAGTTTCCATTGAAATTGAATGAAGAATTCCCATAATGTATGTTGTCGTTTTACCTCAAAGCTTGTGGTGCTCATATATGGGCATATGTTCTTGAAAGCACAACATTTAATGGAAATACATTTGCTTTCTCTTTCCATTTGATCTGTTTTCTTGGCAAAGTTTCAGGGCCACCATGATTGATGGGTCAATTCACGTTTCGAAAGCCGGTGGTCCGGGCCAAGATGTTAAGCTTCACATTAGTTTGGTTGTTAATATCCACAAGGGTGGTGGTGAGGTGCTTAGTCCACTGTGTCATAATTAAATAAACATCATGCCATGATGGCATCCAGCTAAGTTTGGCAAACTACATTATCCAATACCTATGGTGAATAACACTACCATCTCATCCTATACTATGTATGAATCTACATTCAGTTCACGCATAGAAACAGAAGAAATCAAACACTATCAAACCATCAACTCACTTTCAAACCATCTCCATTGCTCTATCTTCCTGGCACAACAATGTTATCAAACAGTTGGTATCAATACAACCAGATAGTCTCTATTATCTAAGTTGGTATCTAGTTTTAACTAAGTTGCTTGTTGTAGGTGGAGATCCAGAAAGCTGTACCAAAGGAAGCCTCAAACCCCCAACCTCCTCCCCACAAAGAATATGGGAAAATTTGATTAATTAGGAAAGTCAATAATTAAATTATTTCTTTTAATTCAGTATGATCATGGATAACTACTATATTTATTTATTTCCATGCAAGGAGAGTTGATTTGATGACATGTGATACTACCAAACTAGTAAGGTATAGCAAGATTTTCATACGATGATATATTTACATTCCTTACAAAAAAAATTATTTGATTTTGAAGTAAAGAAAAATTGGAAGATTATCATAAATCTTTGTCAGCAGCTAGATAATGCTGGTGATATTACCACATTACATATATAGAAAATTGTGTTAATTTGTTATTTCCTCGATCAAAGCAAACAATTTGTATGAGAAATAAAAATAAACCACAGAAAAGATTAACAAGAAAGGAAATATATGTATTAAAAAATCAATCTCAAACAAGCACATTGATATAGGACCTGCATCTATGAGATTATGGATTCAAACTCATGTATCTCCCCAAAACCCCAAATTATAATTGTTCAAAAAGCAATAAATAAATAAGGGAAAATTGCACCTAACATCTTATGAGTTTAATCAATATTGCACTCAGCTGTAACTTTTGTCAAAATTGCATATACTTCCCCTACTTTTCATTAACTAAATGTTAATCGACAGTTTAACCAACCATAAAATTTAAAATATCTAAATTACCCCTAGATTAATTATTTTATTATAATTATTATTATTTTTGAGATTTTATTATAATAAAATCAATTAACTAACAATTTTTTTTTAAAGAAAAATAAAAATCTTTTCTATGGGAGGACTGTAGAGACTAAAGACAGATTAATGAAAAATTGAAATGAAGTACGTACAACTATACAAGTCTTTTAATTTTTTTTAATTTTTTTTTAAATGATCAAGAACAAGAACCGTCAATTAACTAAAAAAAAATTGTTAATTAATTAATTTTATTAAACGAAGCAGTTAACAACATGACAATGGACAGCTAGTTGATGACTTGTAATAAAATTATTTATTTATTACATCTAGATGATGACAATGTCGATAATTAAATTATTTCTTTTAACTCAGTATGATTAGCTACTATATTTATTAATTTCCATGTAAGGAGATTTGATATTATCTTAATTTTGTGGTCACAACTAGATGATGACTTGTAATTTTACCAAACTAGTAAGGTATAGCAAGATTTTCATACAATGATATATTTACATTCCTTAAAAAAGAAAATTGAGTTAATTTGTTATTTCCTCTAAATTGTATTCAAATATATATTCACGGCGCAATCAGGAAAAGCAATTAAGGGAGTTTGATTCCCCTCACTCAACTAGGGATTAATGCCGGTGATATTTCCTTTTCCATCACTTTCTCAAGTCCCAAACGGACTTTAAAATAAAAATAAATAATAAATAAATAAATAAATAAATAAAACATCAAAAAGTCTTTTCTTTTCGGATTTCTCAGCTGCTTCAGCCACCATAAAAATGGTGAAACTAATGCCAAGTGTAAGAAGAAGCCATGAAAGAAAGCCTCTCCAACTCCAAATTGTTCAACGCAACAAAACAAAACCCTTGTTGATGTGCAAAGACTACTAGGACTCCACTAGGAATGGCAATGTGACAGGTTCGGGCGGGTTTGGTAAAATCCAAACTCAAACCCGTAAAATTTTGTATCTACCAAACCCGTCCGTAAACCCGCAAAAATAAACGGATTTAGGTTCAGGTTTTACCTGCAGGTTTGGGGGACACCCAAACCTGTCCCCCAAACCCCCCACAAACCCGTGAAACAAGCAGGTCCATGGGTAAAACCCGTGAACCCGCCATTTTTTTTTTTTTTTGAAAATTATTTCTATATTATTTAAATATATGAAATATTATAATTTTAAAGAATAAAAACACTTAATAGATTGAAATGTTTACATTTTATTCTCTATATAATTAAAAAGTTTTTATTGGAGTATAAATTTATAATATTTTAAATAAAAAATATTATATCATTTTTATCGTTTGCGGGTACGCGGTCCAAATCCATACCCGAACTTAAACCTGTGACGGGTATAATTTTCAAACCTAAACCCGTCTATGGGTACACTTATAACTCTCTTTAAGTGGGTTGGGTTCGGACGGGTCCCACGGATTCGGGTTTAATTGCCATCCCTAGACTCGACCAATCTCTTTGACATCAACAAAAGTCTACACAATCATCAATACTACTAACCAATAGTGACTCCTGTATTATCAAATGCAAGTTCGATACACATTACACAAAATGACAGAAATGCCATCAGCAACATAAAATTCTAAGCTTGAAGTAAAATTACTCAAAATTAGCAGCTATATAGTTGATTCTATTTCAGCTACAAATACAAAAAATAAAAAATGTTTCAGTATAGCATAAAAAGACAAACAATTTGCAAGTGTACCCATCAAAACTCAATCGATTAGCTTCTGATATTTGAATGTGGGAAGTCTTCAATTTGCAAGGTTTCGTTGCCTCTTAGATAGACAAAAAACAGTGAAGCTGGGGTCGGGTCGGTTATAGCAGCCAAACCCAGATACGGAAATTGTCATCGGTTCTTCCAAGACGACACGTCGTTTTGAGTGAGCCTTCTTCCTTGTTCAATCTTCTTCGCTGCACCAATTTTTCACAGGGACAAAGTGAAGAAAACAGAGACGTTACAGAGGTGGGTTTTTTTTATTTTTTGTATTTTAATGTGATGTGGCCGGCCACGTAGACCTCATTTTAATGACGTGAGTGTACACGTCACGACCTTTTCAGGTTCCATGTGTTGACTTGCTCAGCCACGTCATCATACATTCGATAACGTGCCGTTACCTGATTGGGTAACCATGTGATGACGAGCCCAGACCAGACACATCACCGTGTTCGATCACGTGCCCACACGTGAATATTTATTCTGTTACAATGTGATGACGTGCACAGACACATTAACATTTCCCTCATTTTCTTTCCTTTTCCATCAGTTTCCCACGACCCAAACAGATCCCACTCCCAAATCGCAAAACCCCAGAAACCATTCAGCCCCAAAACGGCAAGAACCCGTCGGGCATGACCGAACAAGCAAAAGGTCAGGTACAGTATAATAATCTTATATATTAAACTCGAAAAGTTAATTAATTTCTCTTTCGTATTGCTATTTGCTTGAAATATCTTGGCTATTTGTTTAATGGAGTGATGATAATGAATGGGATTTGAGTGGTATTGCATTTTTGACATGTATATATGATTCCAGTACCCAGCATCTAATTATTAGAATTCTGCCATCTTAATAATATTATGTCAATCTTGGCAAATTGGTACTATTTTGGATTCAACATGCATTATGCATTATGTTTTACTTTATTTAGTCTTTTAATTGATTCTTCTTTCAAAATTCAAATTGCTAATATTAATTCAACTTGCAATTGCAAAATTTCTTGCCATCTATCATGATTTTACTGGCCAATATATACATACTGATTTGATCCGAGATTTTGGAATCATATATATATTGAAAATCTTAGGAAAATTATAAAAATCTCTCTACTTGTCATTATCTTGTTGAGCTTCCAACCTTATTGATCTACTATCTTTTATTGTATTCTTGTTAAGAAAAAGCTCTATACTATTCAAAATCTTCCAAAACAACCATCATTCTCTACTATCGAAGCTTAAAATAGAACTGCAATGTTTACTTAGTTGCTCCATAATTTAAAGTTAAGTCTTTGTGCTTCCACATCAACTTCTCTCATACTGTCTTTATTTTTGTTACTGATGCTTATTGTTACAGAATGTTTTGGTCTGTTGTATACTTGTTTCATTAGTTTTGCTGCTAAAAAATTATAGTTTAATGGGGTTGGTTATGGTTGTAGAGACAGAGTAAATATTCTTGAAGAAAGATTGAATTAAATTCTCTTTACATTTACAACATCAAACACTAATATGTAAGGGTTATGGTTGTAGATGCTGGAAAGCAAAGAAACTGATTTGTCTCTTCTTAATTTGCAGCTTCTCCTGGACTTGTGATGTGTGGTTGTGAGTAACGTAAGTATCAGAGTCTTACAAGTATTAATCTCCTACTCACTCCCTTCATTTTCTTCCTTTCCAATCACCATATTTATCGAAACACTCAAATCTTCGAACTTTCCTCCCATTCCTCTCAATTTCCCGGAAAATATCAATTTCTCTAGCAACCCAGCTGAAGTATTGAGTCAAGTTTTGGTACGGACACTCTCTGTAATTGATTATGGAGGAAGAAATAGAGAATTTGGTGGACATGAAGAAAGGAGCAAGAAATATTGTGTTGGCAACTGGCAAGTATGAAATGGGGAGGATTTTTGGACTAGGTTTATTACGGGAAAAATCTTGCAACCCAAGAAAGTGTAGCAGTCAAAGTCATGAAAAAAGATGAGGTGAAGGAATGAGGGTTGATGGAGCAAATCGAGCGTGAAATCTCAGTCATGCAGTTGGTGAGACACCCCAACATAGTTGAACTTAAACAAGTCATGGCCACCAAGACAAAGATCTTCTGTGTAATGGAGTACGTTAAAGGAGGAGAGCTCTTTGCCAAAATGTCGTTGCTGAAGGAGGCACCGGTGGAGGGAAACTGGCGCCACCGAACAAGCAAAAGGTCAAGTATAATAAGCTTATTAAACTTGTTTTGCTTAACTTGAAAAGTTAATTAATTTATCTTTTAATGGAGTTTTGCAGACTTAACTTGATAATAATGAATGAGATTTGAGTGGTATTGCATTTTTGACATGTCTATATTTTCTATATGATTCCATTACCCAGCATCTAATTGTTAGAATTCTGCCATCAAACTTTATTTCACATTATTGATCTACTCTTGTTGTGCTTCCATACTTATTGATCTATTGTCTTTTATTGTATTCTTGTTGAGGAAAAGCTCTATACTATTCAAAATCTTCCAAAACAACCATCATTCTCTGCCTCCTATGTTTAGTTAGTTGCTCCAACTAATTAGTCATCTTTGGCCATATTTTAACTGTAAAAAGATAAGTCTTGGTGCTTCCACATTAACTTCAATTCTCTCATAATGTCTTTATTTTAGTGACCGATGATTATTGTAACAGAATGTTTTGGTTTGTTGTATACTTGTTTCATTAGTTTTGCTGCTAAAAAATTATAGTTTAATGGGGTTGGTGATGGTTGAAGAGACAGAGCAAATATTCTTGAAAAAAGAAAAAAATTAAATCTCTTTACATTTACAACATCAAACACTAAATATGCAATGGTTATGGTTGTAGATGCTGGAAAGCAAACAAACTGATTTGTCTCTTCTTTGCAGCTTCTCCTGGACTAGATGTGTGGTTGTGAGTAACATAAGTATTGGAATCTTACAAGTATTACAGACCAGAAGCTTCACTCAAACCTCAAAGTGTACATGGATCCAAAAATGTCAAAAACATTATTGGTTGCATATCTTCACCACGTGTCCAGCTTCCTATTGGTCTAGATATTCATAATTTATTCAACTTATCGGATATATCCAATGGCTCCAGCACTGCTTCACTCACTCCATTTTCTTCCTTTCCAATCATCATTTTTTCTCACCCCTTCTATTATTTATCCAAACACTCAAATATTCCAACTTTCCTCCCATTCCTCTCAATTTTCTCGGCAAATATCAACTTCTCTAGCAACCCACTTGATCTTTAAAAAAACGTGAAATATTGAGTCAAGTTTTGGCACGGACACTCCTTCTAGTTGATTATGGAGAAAGAAACAGAGAATTTGGTGTCCAAAAATGGTTACAAAATGAAGAAAGAAGCAAGAAATATTGTTGTGTTTGGCAAGTACAAAAAGGGGAGGATTTCGCGACAAGGCACCTTCACCAAGGTTTATTACCGGAAAAATCTTCCAACCCAAGAAAGTGTAGCAGTTAAAAGTCATGAAAAATGATGAGGTGAAGAAACAAGGGTTGATGGAGCAAATCGAGCAAGAAATCTTAGTCATGTGGTTGGTCAGGCACCCCAAATCGTTGAACTCAAAGAAGTCATGGCCACCAAGACAAAAATCTTCTTTGTAATGGAGTACATTAAAGGAGGAGAGGAGAGCTCTTTGCCAAAATTATTAGTAAAGGAAGACTCAAGGAAGATTTGGCTAGAAAGTACTTTCAACCACTGATTAGCACGGTGGATTTTTGTCACAGTCGCGGTGTTTAACACCGTGACTTGAATCGGAAAATCTTCTTCCGGACGAAAACGAGGACTTGAAAATTTCGGATTTTGGGCTTTCTGCTTTGCCGAAGCAGGTGTGGAACGATGGCTTGCTGCACACGCAATGCGGGACTCCGGTCTTGAGGAAAAATGGGTACGATGAAGCCAAATCTGATATTTGGTCTTGTGGGGTTGTTTTGTTTGTTTTGCTTTCAGGGTACTTGCCGTTTCAACATGAAAATGTGATGAAGTTGTACAGGAAGATTTTCAAGGCAGAGTTTGTGTTTCCTCCATGGATTTCAATGGATGCCAAGAAGTTGATATCTAGGGTTTTGATTGCTGAAGATGATAAGAAAATCACAGTTACAGGTATCATGAAGAATCCTTGGTTCCGAAAAGGGTTTGGTAGAGAATTTTCTCGGGTAATTAGCGGTGAGAATGTTGTTGAAAAGAATGGAGAAGTTGAGTTAGTGAGATCAAAATCATTATCAAATCCACCATTTTAAAATGAGTTTTGAGTTCATATCTTTGATGTCATCGTGATTTGATCTGTCAAGTTTGTTCAAGAGGAAGTGAAAATCCAGTTCCATGTTTACATCCAAATTTTCAGCTTCTGATATTATCTGGAAGCTTTGGAGTGAATTTTGCAGGAAAGGGAAGCTGGCTGTGACCGTGGAGGTGGCGCTGGTGGTGACAGTAGTGGAGCTGTTGAAATCGGCAGGAGACAGTATAGGGAGTCGTGTGAGGAGGATGTGAGGCCTGCTCTCAAAGACATAAGAGTTTGGAGTTAGCAAGGTGAAAGCATCAACTAACTACCAAAAGATAAAAACAATTGGTTAGAATTCTGGTTGTTGTTCAAGTGAATAAAAACATTACATGATTTGTTTTTATATAGCATATTACATGAATCAACGGGAGAGGTCTACCTTTTTTTTTTTTTTTTTAATCGTGGAAGAGTTTTCTTCATATTTTGAGGTTTGTGTGCACCTGAACTCTCCAATGCTTCTTTTAATTGTTTCTGTCTGTTTCTTGAGAAAATGTTACACCCAAATTACGTTTCCAACCTTGTTGGGTTGATACCATTCCTGCAGAAACATATAATGAAAGAAAATTCAAATCCTAATAAAAAAGTTAACTCTATCTTTCATACTTATTAAGAGGACTTTAATACTTGAGCAACAAGTTACTGCATTCCTTGTAGTGTGCCAAGCATCCAATCATTTCCAAGTTTCAACAGTACCCTGATTTGATGTCCATTAACAATTCTTCAGTGAAACCAAAACAATTCACAACAAAACTCTAGTTCATAACACACGAGTGACCAGTCAAGCTCTCACCAAAATCCAAGAATAATGCAATTAGCTAGTGCTCTTGATCAAAACAAACGTGGAATTATTTGATGTAAAAATAGTTAGTAGAGATAGAGAATCCAAATTTCATTTATTTGATGTAAATTTTGATATCTATTTTTCATTTATAATGGTATACCTTTGGCCATGTGAAAATAACAACAGGAATCATGAGATATATGTATACTAAAAATTTGATAAATGGATCTGATAGGGTCTACCAAGATTAAACATTATATTTTCTCATAATCATGGAATATCCACTCTATACCTATAACAATGAAAGAAAATTACTACAATTAATACATATAAATTATAAGCCGATAGAATTAATTAATGCAATATAAGCAAAACCGTACTATATAGAATATGATACACAATAACATTACAAATCAACTTATAAATTTAAAAAAAAAAAAAGAAAAAAAAAAAAAAAAAAAAAAAAGAAAAAAAGAAAAGAAAGCATATATCAACTTATAAAATAAAAGTACACGTGGAAGTCACAAAATCTGAGTCTATATAGTATGGTATGTGACATGTGTAGAGGGTATCTAATATTGGTGAAGATAAAGTGAAAGAAATAGAAAAAGTTTAGTCACAACTAACAACAAAAATACCAATGGCCCATTGCCTTGGTGGTTGGAGTCTCCCAAAGGGTGCTCTACCGCCAAGGTTCAAACCTTGGCCTTGGTATGTATATATATACATTATTTATGTGGGTGCTCTCTCTAATAGTGGGAGTAGTGTTTCAGACCGTGCTTTGGAGTTTAATCTCACTGATCCCGGCAGTTGTTGTAACATCAAAAAAAAAAAAAAAAAAAACTAACAACAAAAATGATGTACGCAAGTGTCAAGTGTCAAATGTTACACCCAAATTAACGTTTCCAACCTTGTCATGTCTGGACTAACCATTTTCCACACACATGCCACTCACGTGACCAGTACCCCAGCTTTTTATTTTCGACTGAGCGCCTTTTCTTGGATTCAAAAAGTTCGATTAAAATCCCCAATCCTTCAAATTTTTTCAAAACGCACTCACTATTGGCTCTTCTCTCTCTCTCGCTCTCTCTCTTTCTGTGTCTATCGAAATTCAGAAGAACTCGTCGCCGTCTCTCTCTCTCTCTCAGGTAATGTTCTCAGTTAAGACGGAATTAGGTCAGATTGTTTTGATTCTTGAATCTTGATTGGTTTTTCGAATTCGGTTTCGTGATTGAATTAGGTTCCTTTGTCTATCATCGTCAACCACGGATCGTAAATCGGAGATGGAGTGTTCCAAGGTGAAGAAGTCATCGCAGAATGTGAGGGTCGCTGTCAACATTCGGCCGCTCCTCACCCCCGAGCTTTTGCTTGGCTGCACCGATTGCATCACCGTGGTTCCCGGTGAACCTCAGGTATTTTTGTAGCTTCTTGAATTTGTATATGGACTGTGTTATTTTAGGTTCACAGAGAGTTATGTCGATTTGTATGTTGAAAATTGTTATTATGTACATGAAACAGGTACAGATAGGTTCACATGCATTCACATTCGATTATGTGTATGGTAACATGGGATCGCCTTCTACAACTATTTACGATGATTGTGTGGCACCTCTTGTGGAAGCTCTCTTTCATGGAAACAATGCAACCGTTTTAGCTTATGGACAGGTAGAATTTACATTAATTAAAATCTTTCATTTTGTGTTTGCATTACTAGCTGATTTTATTTGTATATCATATATTAGAAGGGGTCTGGAAAAAATTATACGATGGGGACTAATAATAGCGGTGAAGGAAGCAATAGTGGGGTCATACCTAAAGCGATGGAGAGTATTTTCAAAAGGATTGATTCAATGAAAGAATCTGAAGAATTTTTAATTAGAGTTTCATTTGTCGAGGTAATACATTGAAATTAGTGGTTTTGATAATTATATTGTGTTCATTGTTTATTGCTATTTTGTACCTAAAAAACACCATTTTGTTACTGAAATGACAGATATTCAAAGAAGAAGTATTTGATCTTCTTGGTATGGATTCATCTAGTTTAAATGCCAAGCCTGTTGTGCCTGCAAGGGAACCCTTAAAAATCAGAGAAACAAAGAAGGGAGATATTACACTTGATGGGGTGACTGAGGAAGAAGTTAAGACAAAGAAAGATATGGCATCATATCTGTCACATGGTTCTTTGTTTCGTGCTACTGGGAGCACTAATATGAATAGTCGGTCAAGGTACTTTTTTTGAAGTCATAGGTCTAAAATCTAAATTTAGATGTACTGCTGTACAGTAAGGCATTGTTATCCATCACTTGATATATCATATATGTGCTTTCTATTTTAGTCATATGGGTTTTTCAATTGCTATATTGCTTTTTGGTCATGCATTTGATTATTGGCATAGATATTTATTAACCATCCAAGTTTTGTGGTTTCATGTGTCAAACTTATTTAAGCAGATGATATTGTCTACGATATATGCTATTATTCTTTTAATCTTAGAAGTTCTTTTTTCAAGTTTACATGTGTTTTAAACATTCCATTGTTTTCATAATCCTATTTGCATCTCCTGTTTCCATATTCAACATCTTTACATTATCAACTTTTATAGTTGAATCTTATCTCATCTTTACAGCCGCTCGCATGCCATCTTTACAATTACCATGGAGCAAAAGAAAATTGCTGGTACAGGAGCAACAGTTGATGAAGCTGGTGAGGATTTATGTGCAAAACTCCATTTTGTGGACCTTGCTGGTTCTGAACATGCAAAACGAACAGGTGCAGATGGCATGCGCCTCAAAGAAGGTATTCTTGCTGTTTATGATTTTTGGTATTTTTGGGTTCAAGAGAATCACAATTTTCTTATATTGAATCATCTTTGTTTGAAATGTTAACTAGAATTTTAATGATTTAGGCATTGATATCAATATGGGCTTACTAGTTCTTGGAAATGTGCTAAGTGCTTTGGGAGATGAGAAGAAGCGGAAGGATGGAGGTCATGTTCCATACCGTGATAACATTTTGACATGGTTATTACAGGTATATAAATTATTTCATTTATCCTTCATACTTTGAAATGGATTTTTTGCCTTTTGTTTCAATTTCACATGTGCTGGTTATGTTATCTTGATAATATGTTTGAATTCTGATTAATATTTAAACTTTTAGGATTCTCTCGGTGGAAAGAGCAAAATTTTGATGATAGGTATGCTATTTTACACGATGAAAAATTGTAGAGCCTGTATTTTAGTTAATCAGATTTGATTTTTTAATTTTGAAGCTTGTGTTAGTCCTGCTAACACAAATGTTGAGGAGACTTTAAACACTTTGAAGTATGCAAATCGTGCTCGCAACATTCAAAATAAAGCAGTTGTATGTTTTCTTACTTAGCGCTTTTTATTTTTATTTTTTTATTGTTATGGTTATCTTATAATGACACCCTTTAATTTCTTTTCCATTATCTTAGATTAATCGTAATCCAATGGCTGCTGAAATGCAAAGAATGAGGAGCCAAATTGAGGAGTTGCAAGCTGAAAATCAATTCTATTGTGGCAGTTCACCACTTGATGAACTACAAGTATGTTGGTGTTAATAGTTTTCTCCTGCTACTAAAACTTTCTAGACTTGTTTGTTTAACGAACCTTTTATTCTTTAAGGTACTTAAACGCAAAGTATCATTACTCGAAGCTAGCAATGCAGAGCTACAACGGGAGCTTCAAGAACTCAGAGTAAGTTGCGAGCATTTAACACAATGTGCTCTTGATGCATAGGTTCTTTTTTCCCCATATGTTTCAGCAGTATAAAATGTCTTACCAATGTGTTACCAATTTCTTCTGTTCAGGGTTCAGAGTTGGAAGGGGAATTGTTGCGTGTGAAGAACTCACACAACTTGAAACGTAGCCGAGCCTCTGATCTAATCCTGCATTCTTATTTTGGTTATTGCATGTGCATCTTAACCATGCAAATAATGGTGCCCTTTTATTTACTAATGGATTGTACTCTTTTATTTGAAAGTTGTGGATGAAGAAAAGGAACTGGAAAATTCTTCTCTTCAAGAAAAATTGGGCAGGGAACACAAAGAGTTGGACAAGAAGCTGGAACAGAAGGAGGTAAATGTTTGCTTGATATAAAAAGTTAATGTCATGGCAGAATTTGTTATTTTAGGCATTGTTTTAAAATAGCCTGTAAGTGAGAGAACTTAATGAGGATCTAACCTAATTGAGCTTAGATTGTGTTAATGTTTTTTGAACAAACTATTTGATGGATTCAATATGTAGTATTGTTGTTATGCTTACTTACCTTGTGAATGTTGACCAGGTTAAGAATTTCGATACGAAGAAGATATTTGTTGGTGGGATACCACCATCAGTCTCTAAAGGTATGTCTGCTAAGAAACCATTATTTAATCTTCATTTTCTCTTTTGTTGCTGACATGTTTTATCATTCAGATGACCTCAAGGATTGCTTCTCCAAGTATGGGAACGTACTGGAACACTGGATTGTTCGTGATCATGAAACCAATCGCTCGCGAGGTTTTGGATTTGTTGTTTTTGACAGCATGGAAGATGTTAATGAATTGTTATCGAATGTAAATACGATTGATATGTTCGGTACTCAGGTGAGATTATTAGGATGGTCTGCAAGAACTTAGCTTGTAAACAGACTAATTTCTTACTTGTTTACATAATCAGATAGTATTTTGGTCTCTCTTTTTTCGATTATACAAAATGGTTTTCTTGTAGCAGACCTAGTTTTAACTAAGTTGCTTTGTTGTAGGTGGAGATCAAGAAAGCTGTACCAAGGGAAGCCTCAATCCCCCAACCTCCTCCTCAATTTGGCCCCCGACCTCCTCCTCCATTTGGCCCCCAACCTCCTCCTCCATTTGGTGGATATTCTTATTGGGGTTTTGATGGAGGGTTTGGCCCTCCTGCAGAATATGGTGGTGGTTACAGGGGTTTTGGAGGCTACCAAGGTGGTGGATATCGTGCGAGGAAGAGGAAACGATTTTGATATGTGAATTTGGTTATATAGTTTCATTTTCTTATTCATAATTCATGTCTGTATTTCTAAGAATGTCGCTTTGGAAGACAAGATTTGAGTTTTATTTGATCATAAGAAGAGAAAAAACTTATTCTAATGCACATACCACGTCTTAAAGCTTGACAATTACGTTAATACTATGTAGCTCAACATAGGTTCATACTATGTAGCTGATTAATGTTTGGAATTACGTTAGGTCACTTTGTTGAATGTGATATTAATTGAAGCTTCAATTCATGAAGCTATTAGCTAGTGTTGATTTTGGGAGAATATATGATGATGGACCACTTTGTTTTAAATTCTGCACCATCCATTAATTCTTTGAATTCTTAATTTCCAAGCCCATTTTGCCACTCATGAGTCATGATCACTCCAGTTTCATTCAATGGTCCAAATTAAATGTCAAAGTCAAAATCATGCACGTATGATTCTCTTTTTCCATCTCCAATTCTCCATCCAATAGAAACAGAAACATGTACACTAATCTGTCTGATTTAATACTGTGGCATGGAACTAACGATAGTACAAATTCTAGTATGCAAAGAAATATGTGATCAAAAAGTTTATTCCATTTGGTTGTGAATATATATTTGGGTATGAATATTGATACCCATAAAACTTATTAGTACACCCATGTCTAAAATTTAAAAAATAAATTTTACTATAAACACTCATCTTAATGCCAATAGTACCCTCATTGAAATAAATATATTCATTTTAATACATATTATTTATAAATATTGTTCTTAAATTATTATCACACCCAATTTATAAAAAAAATCATATTATTTTTATATATAAAATATGAGTGTATTAATAAGTTTTATGGGTATCAATATCGGCACGGGCACCCTATATATTTTGTATATATTTAGTTATCAATTATCATCATCTCTTATTCCATTTTATCATTTTTAAGTTGTTGGGCATCTTCTTCTTTAGTATTACCGATTGATATTGAATATTGGATTAGTCATCAAAAAGTAAATATCGGATAAATTGATGCATGAAAAGACTCTTAGCATTTGTTTTTCAATTACTGTCAATCTTATATCATAATCCTTTATTGTACTTATCTAAAACACTTAAGAATAATACCCTATATTTAAAAATAATAAAAGTAAAATAAAATATAAATTACAACTATTGATGATACATGTCAACAACAAAGATTGGTTCATAAGAGAATCCAAATTCAATAATCTTATCTTTTCTATCTAATCACACCTTAATCTTTTCAAAGCACAATTGTAGAGACTAAAGACATATTGCTACCAATGAAATAATATATACCAGTTTAACATAAAGTTGGTTCCACTTAGGGGGACTTTAATTTATGATGCACACCCATGACCCAACAAAGCTATACTTTAATGTTTTGTCCGAGAAAACCTTGTACACCAACCAATCTAGTCTTATTGGTATAACATCTCAGCCCTCCATTATATCCTAATTTTTGCTCACGTGTCTGATGCTCACGTGTCTGATGCCCACTCCAAATATTTACCCTCTACTTACTCAAACCATCGTATCCATACCTACATTATATACATACATTTTACACATTTACATCCTCTCTTCACATTTTTTTCACTTTTTTAATTTATGACACGTGTTTAATATGACAAATCAATGGTTTAAATTATTTCTGTTAACTTTTATATTTTACTCAACTAAAAAAATTAAAGTGAGAGCAAAGTGGGGGAAGGGGGGAAGGGATCCAAATCCACTTTTTACATATAGATTAAAAAAAAAACGATAATAATTCATTGATTAGTTGTTCTTAATTTCTTATTGCAGGTAAATATGAAAATGAACTTAATTTCTTGAAGGAGAGGGGATAAGCCTGATTTGTGAATTGGGGTAAACTTCTTACGATATCTAAGAAATGCTATTTAATGTAATACAACCATGTGGTAAAGTATAGTATATTTAATGCTATTTATTATTGATTTTTTTTCATTATTTTTTTCCTTTTAGTTTCTCTGCAACCAAACAGAGATTAGTTTTCACTTTCCAGTTCAAAAATTTAGTCTTTGATTCGTGATATGAAAATTAAAACTCGGTTTTTACTTGGTCCATTTTGCTTGCTAATTGAAAGTTGAAACCTTTCTTTTCTGATCAATCAGAATTAGTGGCTATGGCGGCATCCTCAACCGGGCAACCACAGTTCATTGCTAGCACTGGTGGAAACCGTAGCTCTTCGAATGCACCTCTTATTGAAAACACAGAAAATGACCAAATTGTGGTGCCTGATGTGAGTTTTTTATTCTATATCTTTATCATAACTTCTTGTATCTTATGTTTTTGTTTGTATATTGAATACATACTGTGAAATGAAAATAGTTTCATTGAACTTTTAGTCTTTATATTGCGCGTTTTCTAAGGTCTATGATCATTTGAGAAACTTGGCCTTGTTGCCCTTGTGTTCGATGGAATGGGGCAATGAGAGAGATGAGTCAGAAAAGTCAGTTTCATGATAAGTACATGCTGTGACTTAAGATCAACCTTATTCGTGTTTTTTAGTAATTGAATATTGTTTACATTAGAAGAATTGGCTTTGAATCTAGTACTAGAAATGATGATATCCCTTTAACCATCAAATCTGCTGATTGTTCTTTTCCATAGTTTTGATCCTTTTCGAATATTGGATTGCTTTGTGGCTATATATCTTTCAAGCCAAGATGTTTTCTAGTGGTGGAGCTTTTGAAATTTCAAGTATGCATCCAAAGAATTGTATCCACATGTTTAATCGCTGTAGATAAATTTTTGGCTAGACAACTGGACCATTACCATGTTTCTTGTTTCGTTTCAAAGGAAATGCTATGGCTGGAACCCTTCAAAGTCTTTCAAGTATTGTAGGCTTGTGGAAATTAAAACCTCTATGTGGTCCCTCGATCTTAAAAGATTATCTAGATAAAATAAATGAAGTGCCTTACGAGAGATGTTTTTAAAGATTATTGAAGTAGTAATAAAACAGGCGGAAGAAGGCTGTTTGGTCAAAAGAGGTGGCTATTAGATAAGTGTGCATCATTAGAGGAAGTAATTGTCATATTTTAATGTTGTTACATTCAAAACTTTTTTGGATGGAAAGACTATATTTTTTGTATGAAAAACTATAATATTTGTACAAAGAGGAATAAGATAAGAATGTGAAGAAACTCTTGCAATTGTTTTAAATAGCTTGTTATAACTTATAAGCAACATAGCTAAATTTTGTTGTCTTTGAATCCGATATTGATATATATATATTTATCGTTTATTCACCATTCAAGCTAAGATGGTTTTCACAAATAAGAATGAGAAGTATTATACAATGATCAAAAGCAAGTTTTATACATTTCTAATATGTTGTGTTCCTATGTATTAATTTTACACTATTGTTGGAACCTCCATGCATGATGCATCCTTGTAATTATTATGATGTTCTGGTTTGTCCTAGATAGAGGAAAAGAAGTAAATAGCAGAGAAATGATACGAAAAGAATTGAAGGACTGGGAAAGTTAATGGCGGGTTGTTTCATAGGAGTTTGGCTGACAAATTGATTGACTAGTTGCTTCAACTTTGTAGTGTGTATGAATCATTTTTTTTTTTTGTTCTGACCTTCATTGAAAAATATTGTTGTTCTTTATAAATGAGATCATTTTAGGTGAAATGGGCCTCAATTTGGAAATTTCAGCCTTAGCATTTTTCAATGATTTTCTTAAGGCTATCAGTATGAAAATTTTTCTTTATTGATTGATAGTGGATTTACTGCATTAAGTCTTTGATTGAATTGGGTATTTGACTCAGAACAGCTCAATATCTGATCTTTTGCATCATATTATTGCAGAAGAAAAGCTGGAAAAATTTATTTGATTACATGGGTCCTGGATTTCTTGTTTCCATTGCATACATAGATCCTGGAAATTGTAAGAGCAGTGATTTTCTTTTCCCTTCTTTGCAATCCAGATTACAAAGTTCCTAATCATATATGCCTTCTTTATATTTTGGGGCTAATTTACGGTTGAAACGGATCTGCAGTCAGGAGCACAGTACAAGTATGGGGTGAGTATGTTAGTTATATTTGAACAGAACTACCTACTAGTTTGCCTTCAAAACTTTATTATGTGATGCTTCAAAAGAAATAAAAGTCTAACTTGTTAAAATTAGCATATATTGAGATATTGTGCCCATAAAATCTCACATTCAATAAATAGTTTTATGAATCTTCAACATTAACAATCACTAGATTAGTTATTGGTTTATTGGATCGTTTTTTTCCCCAAATATCTTTTCACCCAATTGATATGGTGTAAACGGTTATATTATGAGGTCTACTTTGTTCCATATGTTCTGGTTTCATTTATGTTTCATTGGAGCTACTAAATGAAAATAGTTTCTTGAGTTGTACAATGTCCAATCACTTACAGAGATTTAGGTCTGTTTGGAAAAGTTACATTAATTCCTTCCCTCGCATGGATATACTTGGAGTTTGCTTTTTATCTTTCACATTATGTGTTCTTTTTTTAGGGACTTTCTTCTTTTATTTCAGTTACTTTGGATCATATTAGTGGCTTCATGTGCTGCACTAATTATCCAGTCCCTAGCAGCTAATCTCGGGGTTGTCATGGGTATGTGAGGTTTAAATGTAGTTATATTTGCTATAAATCTTTCTGTCATTATATTATTATTCATACAACTCGTTACTCAAGATTCTTTTTGTTGCTTGTAGGAAAACATTTAGCAGAGCATTGTAGAAATGAATATCCTAAAAGGCCCAACTTTATCTTATGGGTTCTTGCTGAAATTGCTATAGTCGCATGTGACATACCTGAAGGTAAGAGTGTTGCTGGTTTGCTTGGAATCAAATAATTTGATGTTTTCATTTCCATTGCAAGGGAATCTATAAAGGTACTCTTGCAATACATCCCACATCACAATGTGGTTTGTTCCTTGCTGAGTCAGGTGCTCGACTCTTGCATACTTCTTGTAGTTGTGGACTGGGACTGCCAAGCTCTAGGATTACAATTGAAGATTTATCTTCTTTATTTTTATGCTTTTCTTTTTGCATCCCTTATAAAACAGTCTTAATTTTTTTCCGATTTCATGCTTGAGATACTTGCCATTATAGAAATTACTGGTGTCAATCTTACTTTGATGCTTAGACACAAAATGAAACTGTTGTTATTGCTAATCAGCCATAATAGCATATATAAACTTATGATGTAGATATGCATATATCCGCATTTGTGTATGCATATGACAGAATGAATCCGAGGCTTACTTTCTTGTGGCATTTTTCTTTAAAAATATTCCTGATACCTGCTGTTCATAACATACTTATGATTGATTCTTCTAATTCCAGTGATTGGAACGGCCTTTGCATTGAATATGCTCTTCCAAATTCCAATTTGGATCGGTGTTCTTCTAACTGGGCTCAGTACATTGGTTCTTCTAACATTGCAGCAATATGGGGTATCTAAGCATCATTTCTACATGCTATGCATCTTTACGCAACTACCATTGAATGGTTTTTTGAATTTATATCAGTAAAATGAAATTAATTTTTTGGCTGTTACATGGACCCAAAAGACTGCAAACGACTGCAAACGATTAAGAATGCAAATAAATGAAATCAACTTGATCTTTCATGTCTTTTTCTGATTTGTAAAGTGTAAGAGCAAATCGCTCTATCATGCAAATATTCATATACTAATTCGAATTTATTTTTTTGAGTAATTTCAGGTTTTGTAGTCGTTTGTCTATATCAAACACTACAAGATGGTCCGGATAATTATTCTTTCAGGCTGTAATAAGAGAGAGATCTCCCAATCAATTTATGTGAGAGATTTATGATAGATGTCGAAACACAACCCTTTTATATTCTACATTTATATATCCTCATAGAGAAAACTATGGCTTGAATTTAGACTAAAACATCACTTTCATAGGCAATGTGAAAAAAAAAAATATGAAACTTTTTTTCATACATGGTAAGTGAGGATGTGATTGCAAAAGAATTACAAGACTAGTTATTTTTTATTTTTTCTTCTTTTCCCAGTAATTTCAAAGGCTGTTGGGATACATAGCACAACAAATCTCTCATTTCCCAACAATTTTGCTTAATGACAATTCATTTTGATAATCAAATATTGATTTGATTTTCTCACTGTCACTCCAATGTACTGTTCAGGTACCGATCAATTCAGTGATTTGATTCTCGTGATTTCCAGCTTCTTCGCCGTCTTTGAATGCTTGTGTCTTCCCCAGCAACCCTCGAGCTTGTTTAGTAGAAAAAGCTCTAGAAAACTTATTAGTGTTGATCAGCATTAGCAATTTCATGTACTGTAACACAATGTGATGTGAGAAACATCGAAAACATGTTTAATAATGTTGTTATCCATCAGAGGAACTCTATGTTTCTCTGTATTTGGCTATTTGCATAGCTCTTCTTGCATATTAGCTCAAAACAAGGACTGTGAATCAATTGTGAACAACAATAGAAATATAAGAAAATGGAAATGCAAGAGAATCAGAAGCTGAACTTATGTGAATAAATATGCAACAATGGAGGAACATCAATCAGCAAGAATGGCTAAGAAAAACCAACATCAACTATCAACATTGTCTTGTGTCTTAAAGCTTGACTTTAGAAATGAAATATCTCTGAGCAGATAGTCTTGTGATGATCAACAGAAGATATGCTGTCAATATAAGTGCCTGAGTGTTGTTCTCAGTACTCTAGTGCTGATGTGGAATGCCAGCTAAAAAAAGCCCGTTAGAATAGTTGTTAGATTTTACTAAATTCTAGGGAATTCATTTAGAAGAAGTTTCTGTCTGTATATATACAGACATTTCAAATCAATAAAAATTCTCTCAGCTTGCTAAAGCTTCATTAATGGAGTCCTATTTCTCTAGTTGTTAACACATATTTCTTCTCAGAACTTTGATCAAACACTTGTTGTTTTCTATCAAACACTTTACTGTGTTTATAATGTAATGGTCTCAGAAGGCAAAAATGTGCAAAGGCTGCTAGGACTCTATCAATCTTTTTGATATCAACAAAAGTCTACACAATGCTTAATCCACACAATCCTCTATACTACTAACCAGTAGTGACTCCTGTATTATCAAATGAAGCAGTAACAACAGGACAATGGACATGCTGCATTCCCTTTCACCAAATTAAAGAAGCAACTTCATATGATTTCCAATGCATTCATGTCCACACAGGCTGGGGTTATATCAACAACATCAACAAAAACAGCTAACTAGTAACTAAGCATAACATTTCAGAGCAAAAATTCAAACTCTGTAAACAATAGCACAATAAATTAAAATTAAAATTGTTCTTCCAATACAATCATAACACAATCAAAACGCATTTTGGGAGAGAGATAAGAAGCAAACCTGAGTAATAGTATGTTTGTTAACAATTAATCAATTTTAAGTAGCATCGGTTCTATCAAATTCTCAGTCCCAACCAATGCACCACATGCTTCGGTTCAATACACAGAGAAGCCATCAGAAACAAAGAAAACAACAGAAAAATCAGAACTTGAAGTATAAATACTCAAAATTGGCAGCTATTTGATTCTATTTTAGGTTCATTTTTCAGCTACAAATACAAAACAAAAGGTAGAAAAATAAAATTAAATCGTAAAACAATTTAATTGGCTCGGCTGAACAGAGATTTATTTACTTAAATACAAGTAAATATAAATCATTAGATTATAATTCATGTGTGATTGAGTTTCCATTGAAATTGAATGAAGAATTCCCATAATGTATGTTGTCGTTTTACCTCAAAGCTTGTGGTGCTCATATATGGGCATATGTTCTTGAAAGCACAACATTTAATGGAAATACATTTGCTTTCTCTTTCCATTTGATCTGTTTTCTTGGCAAAGTTTCAGGGCCACCATGATTGATGGGTCAATTCACGTTTCGAAAGCCGGTGGTCCGGGCCAAGATGTTAAGCTTCACATTAGTTTGGTTGTTAATATCCACAAGGGTGGTGGTGAGGTGCTTAGTCCACTGTGTCATAATTAAATAAACATCATACCATGATGGCATCCAGCTAAGTTTGGCAAACTACATTATCCAATACCTATGGTGAATAACACTAACATCTCATCCTATACTATGTATGAATCTACATTCAGTTCACGCATAGAAACAGAAGAAATCAAACACTATCAAACCATCAACTCACTTTCAAACCATCTCCATTGCTCTATCTTCCTGGCACAACAATGTTATCAAACAGTTGGTATCAATACAATCAGATAGTCTCTATTATCTACGTAGATAGTTCTGGAAGTTTAACCCCTATAGTAGTTTTGATGGGAACAATATTTGATCATTACATATACACAAGAAAACATAGAAATACACGTGTGATGAAATGAAGAGGGTGGATGTACAGAGTCTTGTGAAGTGATGAAAGGGACGTGTGAACTGGTTTCTTGCGTCTGATAACATGGTTGCAGGTGGGGGAGCAACTGTCATGCTCAACATAAAATTAACTGTTTACTAAATTAGACTTATATAGTACTCAAGAAGACATAACATAATCCATAAAACATGGCATGATAAGGTGTATAATTTAAAATGCTTTGGAGAAACAAGTAGTGACGTAGTGTCCATATATAAAGACACTGAAGAACGTTTCCTGAAAAAACACCTCAAGCTTCTTATCTAAAACACCTTTAGAAAAGTGTCCAACAAGTAACTGTCTAAGACCATTCCAAGTATTTTCCAAAAAATGCTTCTTCTTTTTCACAATATAAAAGCTTTTCATCAATCATCACACATTATCTTGACAGATTCTCAGCATAATTGGTGAATATAAGGCAAATGGTCCTCATTTCAATCTTAAGTGAATAAAAATGACTAGGAAATCAAAGATAAAAGTCATCTTACAAAGTGAGTGTTGGACAAAACTAATGATAATGAATTTATACCAAGGATTTTCAATAACTGATAGTCTGATATCACAAATGTAATGCACATTACAATTTTGATGTAAAACAAAACTAAGTGATTCAAAAAATAGAGGGTGCCACATGAATAGGTAGCTGAATAACATTACGAAGATCTCTTGATACCTCGTTTTCCTGCCATGCTGCAGACTGTCAACTGGTGCTTCAATGAATCCAGTCAAAACCCTGGAACCAGCCATACTGCCATAACAGCAAACAATTTCAAATCCAATTGGGTTTACTTCACTGCCCAATCCTCAGGGACCTATGCGGTGCTGGAACCTATTCTGCTGTCAAGCTGCCAGAGGAAGACAGTACCACTCATGAGAAGCACTCTACAAGAGAAGCACTCTACAACAGGCAGCTTCAGAAGGTGACTAATCGACACCATCCCAAGTCCTACAAAAATAATCCAAGAACTCTGTTAGAAGAACATGCAAATGACCAAAAGTCAATAATGACAGATAACTTCTTAATCCAAATAACCATGGTTTTTGTAGTCAAGCTGGTCAACCTGATCTTAGTCCTCAATAAGCCTAATCTATTGAGGTTTATAGAGGCAATTTTGGTAAAGATTATTGGCAAAGTCGTAGTTCTTACCACTTTCACTAATATTTGGTAGTTCTTATTAAAAAGAATTAGGAAATGCACTGATTTTCACATATAATGTCACTCCCAAGAGAAACTCAGTCTATAGTTATCAATTATCACATCCTCAAAGATCAAGATACGAAACAAAATTAACAAACAAAAGTCTCACCCTACTAAAGTACCATCAAATTCATCAAAACCGAACTCACACAACAACATAAATTATTAACCCTTCATGCCCTATAGATAACCATTGAAAAAAAAAACAGAAACTCTCAATGCTTTCTCTTAACAAAATTCGATAAGTTTGAATCTTATTCTAAGAGAAAGCCAAAAATCAAAATAAGAATAATAAACCCCTAAATGTTTCTACTAAACAAATTTAATGCTTGCATTGCAACCCTGCTCGAGAAATGTCAAGTACTGAACTCAGAATAAAAAAAAACCAATATTTTGCTATCAAATGAGCTTTGGCCAAAAGATAATATAAGATAAATATTTAATGATAAAAAGAAAACTCACCCAAACAATGCTAAAATCCAAAAGCTTCAACATTTTATCAGCAACCAAACGAAGCCAAAAAAACAAATCTTTCAAATCAAGCAACCCAACTCGACCCAAATCGCAAAACCCCAGAAACTCATTCAACCCAAATGGCACTCAAACCGGTAGAACCCGTCGGGTATGATCAGGATCGCATCAGCTCCGACCCGAGAACTTCCTCCACAGATATAGAACCCGCGAAGCGACTTCGACGCCGTCCCTGAAGGAAATGGTAACGAGAAAAACATGCAAAAGTGAAGAAGAGAAGAGTGAGAGAGAAGCAGAAGACGAATTGGTAGAGCTTGTCTGGAGCTAACCATGGATCCTCGTCGTCCATGCTTTGCGGCTTTTCTGCTCAACAGAGCTGCACACATGTTTTCTATTTTTAGACCAGGAAATGACGTCATTTGATGAGTTGAATGGGCACGTCACAACCTTTTCAGGAACCGTTTGTTGACGTGTCTAACCAATTCAACACTCATTTAATGACGTGTCGATAAACTTTTCAGTAACCAATTGTGTCTTGGCACGTCACCAAGAATTCGATGACGTGGCCGAGCACGTCGAATGTTATTACTTTATAGTAAAAGTGTTTTATTATACAATTCCTAATTTTATCTAATTTACTGATCAACATAGACTATATAATATATAAATAAAACACGTTTAGTATAAGTGATATTATAATTATCAATCATGCGTGGCCAAGGTTAAACTTGGTTACTTTAATTTGCCGTACATGTATAATTCTTAATCTTGACATTTATAAATAGTTTATATATACCATAATCAGTTTAATTTATATTCAAAACTTTAATAAGCTTAATACAAGTGTTAAATCATAATATTAATAAATAATAATATGGTAATTTTCTCCATATTATAATAAGCTTGCAAATCCCGGGATAAAATTACCATATTAACCTAATTAAATTGATTAGTAATCCATATTTTTTATATAGGTTCAGATTAATCGTTACAAACAAAATTATACCATTTATACGTATGCAAATATATGGGTGAAATTAAAGACTAAAATCGTCCTGTCATTAATCAGTTGATCTTGTGTTTATAATGTTTTAATAAACTTTTTAAATATCTATTTCATAAACATTTTAAGAATCGTTGATAAATATTTAATTTGAATTAATATAGTAATAACTGAAAGTCTGAAACGTACATTGTGGGATATCTACTCCCATCAGCAGAATTACCACCGGATTTTCTTTTATTTATCTCTCAAAACCAATGGCACACACCAGTAAACATATTATATATGCAGTCCGAATATCTACTCTCATAATGGGAGATAACTATTCCCATGATCTGGGAAGAAAACTCATCAAACATAATTGTAAAATGTACATTGTGGGATTTGAACCCCCTTGCCACATATGTCATAATGGGAGATTGGGAGATAACTACTCCCATGATCCGTGAAGAAAATTCCTCATATATACTTGTAAAATGTATATCGTGGGATTTGAACCCCTTACCACATATGTGGAAGAGAGGTGCATCACCAACTCTGCTAAGAGGTGATGTTACATAAACATATAATATGTTAACTAGTAATCATGTTATAATTAATTTAAGGATGTTAATGTTAATTCAAATTATTTATATTTTAAGAAAGATGTAATTTGACATATATAAGTATTGTCATAACAAGTTACTAAAATCAAAATTAGTCACTCATAGCTGATACGTGTCTCAAATGACCGATACATTTTCACCTTGCCGTGACATACTGACATAGGTTATATAATTATTTAGTATATAATAATAATAATAATAATAATAATAATAATAAGTTATTATTTTCCTTTGTAATTAAGAATATATACATTATCCATTAATATATGAACTTTTCTCTAACATAATATATGCAGCACGCCAATGGCCTCGCAGCGTGATGGCTGGACCCTCCTCTTGGAGCCCTCCACCATCCAAGTTCGAGTGCGAAGGCATGCATATAGATATGCCAATTTTCCTTGGTCCACATGTTGTGTGGATGTGGTCCCACCTTCAAGTGGGTAGTTGTCCTACTTTCGATTGGGTGTCTCTCTCCCTATCTGTGGGAGCTGCTCTCCGGGCCGTGCTCGTCAGTGTCTCTATCCTCGTAGGTTCCCGACCGTTAATGTAATCCAATTCCAGTTACTGTTATCCAACTATTGTAATCTAGTTGTTGTAATTTCAAAAAAAAATAATATATGTAGCACTTTATCTTTAAGTTCATATTAAAAGTGATTATCAGTCTAATGATCCATTAATATACGGGTCTAAAAAAATCAAACGCTTGCCCTGACTTCACAATAAGTGCCCTTTAAACTT
Organism: Acer saccharum; assembly: GCA_030490815.1. Classification (NCBI taxonomy): domain Eukaryota; kingdom Viridiplantae; phylum Streptophyta; class Magnoliopsida; order Sapindales; family Sapindaceae; genus Acer; species Acer saccharum. The sequence continues at coordinate 282,186 of CM059877.1, forward strand.
GGGGCAGTGTGCCTTTCTCTTATTAATCCAAGAAAGCATTAATTTGAAAATATCGAAAACGCCCTCCGTTTAGATGGAAAGGCACTTGTGATTGGGGGTAATTGTGTACTTTGACCCATCAAGTGAGATGCATGCATGCCACGTATCACCTACTCTTCTATCGATATTTAAAATATTTAACACTGCTCTTTACTTTTAATAATTCAACTTTTCAATAATTTCTATGTTCATCGCAGAAAACCCAGGTGAGGCCACCAAGGAAGAAACTCCCATCTCGGAGAGAACACGCCGGCGACGACGACACATTCTGCAGACACTTAGGTGTGTCATTTAAACCTAATTTCTTTCTTCTTCTTCTTCTTCTTCTCCTTTTTTTTTTAGGATTTGATCAAATTTCATGACAAATCAACAAATTTCGTGAAAAATAAACAGATTTTAATATAAAACTACTTTTCGTCAAAAAATAAAACATTTTCGTCAAACATACACATATTTCGTGTAATGATATTTTATTTTCGTGAAATACTAAGATTATTTTCGTGAAAAATTAACTTCTTTATTCCATGAAAAATCAATTTTGTTTCGTGAGAAATAAATTTTTTTTTGACAAATATATAAATATAGTGTAAAACTAAAAAACAAAAAATTATTTGTCACGATGTCACGAATAATTATTTCTCGTGACAAATCCGAAATAATAAGTTTTCGTGACAAATCATTTTTATTCTCGTACAATAACGATTTTTGTGCAAAATCAATTTTTATTTTATTTGTCACGAAAAAAAAAAAATTTCGTGACAAACCCATTTATTTGTAACGAAATAATCAGTTTTTCACTTTTTCGTGACAAATCATTTTATTCTTGTTTCGTGACAAATCCATTTATTTGTCCTGAAATCATCAGTTTTCGTGACAAATCATTTTTATTCTTGTAAAATAACTCTTTTCAAGCAAAAGCATTTTCTTTCGTGACAAATCCATTTATTTGTCACGGAATAATCAGTTTTTCACTTTTCCGTGACAAATAATTTTATTCTTGTTTCGTGACAAATCCATTCATATGTCACGAAATCATCAGTTTTCGTGACAAATCATTTTTATTCTCAAGCAAAATCTTTTTTTTTTTTTTTTTTTCGTGACAAATCCATTTATTTGGCTCCAAATAATCGGTAGATTTGTCACGAACTAAACAGTTTATTCAGTTTTCGTGACAAATCATTTTAATTCTTGTAAAATAACTATTTTCGTTCAAAATCAATTATTTTTCGTGACAAATCAATTTATTTGTTTCGAAATAATTATTTTTCATGACAAATCCATTTATTTGTCACGAAATAATCAATTTTATTATTTCGTGACAAATCATTTTTTTTCTTGTAAAATAACTTTTTTCGTGCAAAATCAAATTTTTTGTCACGATATAATTGTTTTTTGTTTGGATTTATCACGAAGTAATCAGTTTTCGTGACAAATTATTTGTTTTAACTTATTTATTTATTTTTCACCGATTTGTCACGAAATTTTACTATTTCGTGATTTGTCACGAAACTGATTTTTTCGAAGTATTTGTCACGAACTTGAGACATATGAATTATATTGTCTCAAAAAGTAATTTTTATTCTTTATTTTTCACTGTTTTAAATTAATTTGATCGATTTTATTAATTTTTACTGATCTCTCACGAAAATTGAATTGTCACGAAAACAGATATTTTTGATTTGTCACGAACTTTAAAGAATTTGTCATTTAAGCAGATTTTTTTTTTGGTCATCATCAATAGCAAAAATCAGTGCAAAATTAGAAATGAATCAGTTAATGTGATCAACATTTTTATTGGCATTAATTTACATGGATGAAATAAAATTACCACAAAGAAAAATCCAGATCCTCTGCAAGCACTTGTTCATTATCAAGTTCGAAGATTGAAGATTTGCTTAGTTAATCTATTTACTTGTTGAGGAACAATCCCTTGCAATGGAATTGAAAACATTCAAATTAATCGATTCAAAGCAAACCTGAGACAACTTACCTTATACAATATAATTTTGATTCACATAAAACATTCAAATTTATTTTTCTGATTCACATAGTGCTCAACCCCTCCCCACGAAAGAAAGCTACAACACTCAGTCTCACACACTAGCGTTTTTTTTTATTTTTTTATTTTTTTTTAATTTTTAAGTATTACGTTAATAAATAAATTCGGGGTATTTTTTTCTTTATTCTTTAAAGGGAGGACTCGAATCTGCAACCTTATAGTTCAGGTGTAGGAGGCTTATTACAGGACTAATCTTATCTTGTCCACACACTCTAGCATTATTCTAACATTATAAAATATAATTTTGTTAAAAGATTAGTATTATCAGGAAATAAACTTCTTTGACATCACAATATTGATTCAAGCATTATGTTTTCTAATTCCTTGAAATAGTGTATTGTTAAACACTTTTATTACACCAAAAGTGTGATGTCTAATAGAAGTCTCTTTTATTTTGAAACTTTTGCCATTAGTAAGACTTAATCCGTTGACTCGAGAGTCATTTGTTTAAATCTTAAGTTTATTCATTTACCACTTGAGCTACGCCCCTGGGGCAATGATTTATATGTTTCTTTCTTATTTTTTATTAAAAAAATCTCCAAATTACTATTTATATATTTTTTTAATTTTCATTATTTTTATTTATATATAATTTGGCCAAAGCCCGATAAGTCAAAAATAAAATAACTTCTCAATTGAGCATCACTTAAAAGTAAATACAGAATAGGGAAAATAATACTTTTCCTTATTTGTTTTTTACCAAAATGTTAAAGTTAAGAGTTTCGGGTTATACATGTAAATATGTAATTCCATTAGTAATTACATTAATTATATTCGTATAATGTTGATTTTACATTACATAAATACAATTTCAATTTAAACCCTTTTTTTTTTTTTTTTTTTTGAAATATTATAATAATTCAGGTTTTTGGGGTAGAGAAGTGACTTGAATCCACAACCTCATGGTGTGAGTGTGAAGGGCTTAAATACGAGTCCACCTTAGTTGAGTTTTAATTTGACTTAGTCACATTTTCACACTTTATCAGTTCACACTTATCAGTTTTATCAGTTTAAACCGATGAGTTTGAATGGATCAAAGAAATATAAAGTTTATAATAGAATTAATAATAATATAAGTTAAAGCGATCGGTTTTTATTTATTGTATGTATGTATGAGAAATATGAAAAAAAAAAATAGGAAAAGAGAAAATATTTAATCTTTCCTATTTATTTGTTTAAAAAAAAAAAAAAAAAAAAAAAACCCAATCTTAAATACTAGTTTAAAATCCAAAAAGAAAATAAATTATTACATTTTAAGATTGTAATTAAATTGTTAATCAAACTATAATTTTTTAATTTTTCTTACATATCTTTTTTAACTATTTCATTGATGCTTGATTCATTGATTGATTTCGTAGGTCCTAACCATCAAGACCTTAACAATGAAATGTCCAATTTGATATCATTTCAATATCACTTGGGCCTAGAAGGTCTTGGGCTCGGCCTATTTTTTTAATTTATTATTAGGTATATTTTTTTTTTAGATATATCTCCGATGGTGGTGGCGACTTGAATCCGGGAGATTACCAAATTGAAAACCGTCATTCCCACCAAGTTACGTTGGCCAGTGGTTTATTATTAAGTTCTTATTACCATAAATTTACTAGTACAACCCTTGTATAATTAATTCAAGAGATAGGACTATAATATTTTTGGAATAATGTACAAAAGTTGCATAAGAGAAAGGTATATATAAAATGTTTGATTCTTTTCTTTGCTTCAATATTTGTTGTTGTCCTTATTCTATCAAGATTCTTGACTTTGGTTGTACTTGTATTCACAAAGAAGATTATCAAACTAGGAATTAACAATAATAGTTGTGTGTTTATTGTTATAAATTCATTTCTTATGAAGAGTTAACATTTTGAGTGATATATCCTATAAATTTCTCTAGCATTTAAGCATTTCTTGACACTTCCACCTTACAAAACTTTTGAAGAACCATTTCCAGATTGTTTCGGGTATGACATCTTCGTTATTAGGCTTGTTTTCATTCAATATTTAAAATAAAAAAATTCTTTTAATGTTTTACGGACGATTTTATAACAATAAATTGTTCTGTTTTAGCAGAGTAGTAAAAGCCTAGTTTGAAGAAGAAGAAGTCCCCTTTTTTGGCAGAGAAGTGATCCTCTGTTCATTCGATCTTATTGGCACCACCTTCATTGGACGAATCCAGGTATAAAATTATATATATATATATATATATATATATATATATATATATATATGTATATATATTTTGTTCATTTCATTCAATTTATCTAAAATCTTTTATTTTAAAAAAAAATAAATTGGTTGTCACAACTTATATAATGTTGGATTGATGCTTTTTGAGTAATTAAAATTATATATTGTTTATGCCTATAGTGTTATTAATTCATTTTCAATGTTCAGGTTTCTTGTATAGCTATAGCTAACCATCTGTAATGGCTGCAACTCAAATTTGTGATATTGATAGACTATATAGCTAATCACAAATATTTGAAGCATCTACAAAATAGGTCAGGTATTCTCTTTACTATGTTTATTTCATTCGATGTATATTTTTTTAAAAACATGATTTATGTCACAAGTTATATGATGTGGATTTATGCATATTTGTATGTGTTGTTTTCAATGCATGTTAGGATCAAGAATCTTATTTATTATAACTGAAGTTACATAATATATCAATCCATATGCCGTCAAAGTTAAATTTAATATACCAATATAAAAATATAAGATTTATGTCTATTTAATATTACTTTATATATATATATATATATATATATATTGGTTTTCTAATAAGGATGTCTTTATAAAGTAAGGACGTCCATCCTATTATAAGAAAAATTGCACACACAAATCTAAACACACACACAGATAATATGAAAGCAATAAGAAGAAAAAGACAACACCAAAGATTTTACGTGGTTCAACAATTTGCCTACGTTCATGGAGCGCACTGCATTCAATCAACTACTTTTAAAGTTGATTACAATCTCTCAGTCTCTCTACAATTTGCTTTCTATCTCTTTAACAAATTTTCTCACGCACATTAGGGTTTATATAATGGTAGTATTTATATGGGAGCAATAGGGTTTGCCAAATCCTAATCGGGAGTCTATTCCTTTTCCACGAAAGATTTCCTGTTTTGCTTGAATTCATTAGACTGCTATCAAAGCCACAACGCTCTTCACATCGTAAGTCTCTGGAATTGAACTGCTGTCAAAGTCGTTGTCGAAACCACACAACGTGAAACGCTGGTGTCTGACCGCTGTCGAAATACACAGCGACAGCGCAACACATAATGCTCTTCAATAATAGGCAAAGTGTTGCGAGTTGCTTTCACAACACAACTCACAACGGTGGCATCAAAACAAAGCTATCCCTTTTATTCAAAGCATCCAATTGCTTCTTTTGTCCTCTTTTGTTGACTTTGGTCTTCACACTTCCCCAATAACTCAGTTGCTTCTTTTGTTGACATGAAGTCTTCACTAACTCTAACAATCTCCCACTTAAAGACTGAACCTCAATAGACGTTCTCCATCATTCCTCGATGACTTAGTGGATAAATAACGGTGCGCTCATTCCCCATATCTTCACTCTTGAAGACCCACTGAAGCTACGCACAGCTCCAGTTTCTCAATAATGACTAACTTGGTTAACATGTCAGCTGGATTCTTAGTTTTTGCAATCTTTACTAACTTCAACACTCCTTTTTCGATTAACGACCGAATGAAGTGGTAGCGCAGGTCTATATGCTTGGTCTTAGAATGGAACGCCGAATTCTTGGCCAAGTGTATTACATTATAACTATCACCGTCCAACACATTCATCACTTGATCGAATCCCAACTCAACTAACAACCCTTGTAACCATATCAACTCCTTACTCGATTCTATCACAACTACATACTCTGCTTCAGTTGTAGAGATTATCACTATCTTCTGCAACTGGGACATCTAATTAATCGCAGTACAAGCCATCATGAACACATATCCGGTGGTGCTTCTTCTATAATCCACCTATCCATCAAAGTCTGAATCCACATAACCTTTCAGCTTGAGTTCATTTCTTTAGAAGGTTAGACATTTCTCCGTCGTACCTTGCAGGTATCTTAGGATCCATTTCATGGCCTCCCAATAAGGCTTGCCTGGATTTGACATGTATCGATTCACAACTCCCACTATATGGCAAATATCCGGTCTTGTGCAAGTCATAACATACATTAGACTTCCAATGGCTGAAGCGTAAGGAACTCTAGCCATGAAGTCATTCTCCTCTTACGTCTTCGGACTTTGATCCTTGAACAACCTGAAATGACTAGCTAAAGGTGTTCTCACCGGTTTTGCATCACCCACGCTAAACCTCTGCAACACCTTCCGAACGTACTCTGCTTGAGAAAGCTTCAATGTACCTTTATGTTCATCTCTGCTAATTCTCATTCCAAGAATTAACTCTGCTGCACCTAAATCCCTCATCTCGAACTCACTCGAGAGTTGATTCTTTAAGTTGTTAATCTCTTCTAAATCTGCACTAGCTACTAACATATCATCAACATAAAGTAGCAAAATAATAAAACTTGATTTAACATTTTTAAAGTAACAACAATGGTCAGCATTGCATCTAAAATACCTATTGTCTTGCATAAACCAATTGAATTTCTTGTACCATTGTCGAGGAGCTTGTTTTAAACCATACAAGCTCTTTGTCAACCTACACACCAACTCTTCCTTGCCTACTTCCGCAAACCTCTCAGATTGCTTCATGTACTGTATATCTCTTCCTCAAAGTCTCCATGAAGAAAAGCAGTTTTCACATCTAACAGCTCAAGATATAACTCTTTTGCTGTGACAATACTCAACACTAATCGGATCGTAGTTAGTTTAACAACAGGAGAGAAAATTTCAAAATAGTCAATACCTTCAATTTGTTGGAAACCTTGGACCACTAGTCATACCTTGTATCTCTTGGAACCATCATGTTCCTCTTTGATCCAAAACACCCACTTACTCTGTAGGGCTTTCTTTCCTTCAGGCAACTTGGCTAACTCACAAGTTTGATTAGAAATCAACGACTTCATCTCATCCTTCATTGCAAGCTCCCACTTGCTCACATCTTTTCCCTGAGGTGCCTCATCGTAGCACTCAGGTTCCTCTACAGCTGTCAGCAGCATGTATTGCAAGTACTTCCTATTTGGTATAGGAATTCAGTTATGATCGATTGAAAGATGAAAGGATTCAACGTTGCTTCTTGAACTGTGCATTATATCCTGAAGACCATGACATTCCAACAAATGAACTTGTGGATTGTTGGATTGCAGAAGGCCGGACTTGTAGATGAGATGGCTAATTTGAAAGCAACAGAGGATAGGGCTCATAGTATAATAACAAGTCTTGTAAGCAATTGCTTGTTGCTGGAGAGTACTGATTGGGTAGGGAGAAGTTACGTAAAGCTACATGATGTTGTAAGAGACATGGCGTTAAAGTACATTACAAGCAAAAGTCCTCTATTCATGGTGAAAGCTGGCCTAAAGTTGGAAGAGTTACCAAGCGAACAAGAATGGAAAGAAAATCTTGACAAGGTTTCCTTAATGGATAATCTTATAAGAGAAATTCCTTCTAGTATGTCACCAAATTGTCAAATTCTTTCAACTTTGCTTCTACAAGACAATCCTCTAGAAAGTATTCCGGAATCTTTCTTGTCCCACATGCATGGATTGAAGATTCTTAATCTTTCGGGAACTTCGATTAAGAGCTTACCAAACTCCATCTCTGAGTTGACAAATCTCACAGCATTGTTGCTTCAAAATTGTACGAGTTTAAAACATGTTCCTTCTTTAGCAAGGCTTCGGGCACTTGCGAAATTGGAGCTTGGATATACAGCAATAAATGAAGTGCCTGTAGGAATGGAGATGTTAGCAAATTTAAAAAGTCTAGATCTTTTTTCCTACGAGTTACACAATATACCAGCTGGAATATTGCCTAAACTTTGTCGTCTCCAAAAACTTCGGACAAATTGGGGATTGAAAACTCAAAGAGTAGCGGTAGAGGAGGGAACTAGATTGAAGAATTTAAATAGTCTTATGGCGCAATTTTTTAAATTACAAGACTTCAACTACTATACGAAATACTTAAATAGTCATGGAATACTTAATGAGTATTTTCTTTTGCTCAGCCACAGAAACAAATCGGACCATATACGGATCATGAGTAATTGGAGATCTATGTATGATTTAAATAAGATGGTAATTCTGGAAGCATGTAATATTTGTGGAAGAGAAGAAGATTCTATTGTTCTCCCAAAAGAAGTTGAGTTCCTAAAAATTTATTGTTGCGATGATGTAAGAAACATAAGCAATGTTCCAACATTCAACACACTTGAAAGGCTTGAGATCCTAAATGTTTCATCGCTTTCCAATTTGACTGGTATATTGTTGAATGTGTCCGAATCATCACCAGCTGGTTAATATTCACATCTTAAATTTGTTAGCATATTTGCATGTGAGAAATTGGAGAAATTGATCTCATATAAGCTGATGTCGGAACTGAAGAACTTGGAGGAGATTGATGTAAGCATTTGTGGTGAAATGGAGGAGCTAATAGCATTAGATGATGATGATGATGATGGCAATGAAGAAAGAAGCCAGAAGGAATTCTTTCTTCCCAAATTGAAAAGGTTGTCATTGAGGTATATGCCAAAATTGAAGAGCATTTGTAGTTGCAATGGATTAGTGATGGTTTGTGATTCTCTCCAAGAAGTGGGAATAGAGTCTTGCCAGAAATTGAAGAAAATTATCTCATCATCATCATCCAAGTTGCAGCTGGGAGTACTAAAAAACTTGGAAAAGATTGATGTAGGACGTTGTGATGAAATGGAGGAGATAATAGCAATAGATGATGTCGATTGTAAGAAAGAATTGATGATTAGTCTTCCCAAATTGAGAAAGTTGACTTTATATAAAATGCCAAAATTGAAAAGCATTTGTGGGAGTAATGAAATGATGGTTTGTGATTCTCTCCAACAAATTGAAATATGGAGTTGCCCTCAACTTAAACGGCTCCCTATTTATGTTGGAGTAGATGAGAAAGGAGAGCCATCTCCACCACCTGCACTTAACAAAATCAGAGTTCAAAGAGAATGGTGGGAAGCATTGGAGTGGGACCATCTCCATCCACATGCTCAAACTCTCTTACTTCCCTTTTGTGAGTTCCGTGGTTACTGAAGCCAGGTAATGATTATATATATTTCTTTCTTATTTTTATTTAAAAAATCTACAAATTATTATTTATATATTTTTTAATTTTAATTATTTTTTATTTATATATAATTAGGCCAAAGCCCTAAGAGTCCAAAATAAACTTCTCAATTGAGCATCACTTAAAAATAAGTACAGCAAAGGGAAATGCTACTTTTCCTTCTTAATTTGTCTTAAACTTATTACCTGATTATTTGCGTATGAAATTCTATTATTAATCATGTTACTGTATGTTTGTTTAATGTAATTTAATTGATTACTTAACATAAACTTATAACTTAGCAAACTATTAACACTCTTTTTATAAGGCTATATTTTTTGTTTTTTACCAAAATGTTAATGTTAAGAGTTTCGGGTTATACATGTAAATATGTAGAGTAATGCTAGGCTTTCCAAATTTTTTCTCAAATGATGTTTACATGTGAAGTGTCAATATCTTGTAAATAATGAGATTATGTGGTAATTGATGTGATGTTGACACCTCACGTGCCAACATCATTTGGGAAAAAATTTGGAAAAAAAGGTTGAAAAGCCTAACATTACTCATATGTAATTCCGTTAGTAATCACATTATATTCGTTTAATGTCGATTTTACATTACATAAATACAGCTAAATAATTTAGGCCCTAAATTCTTCCCAGATTGATTTCCAAATCAAAAACTTATCAGTGTCAACATAGAATTTTATTATTATTATGTTCATTATATATTTATGGATTTTGAATTTTGAACTGATATTACTTTTTTTTTTCTTCCTAATGTTACTCGAATCAGGTAATGAATTGCACTTGCTTGCTGATCCGAGATCAAACCCCTTCAAAAAGATGATGTTGGTAATGGTATTTTAATAATTTGATTTCTTATTATAAATATTAATGTAAATATTGTTATAATGTTGAACTTAAGTGGTATGATATATTGGATGTGATCCAAATATATTGACAGATTTTTATGAATGTAATAAACCAATTGTTTATACCGTAAAAATATGCTGCAAATATTGTTTCTTGATTTTTTATGATCTGTTTTTTATAATTTGTAGACGCCATGAAAATGCTTCATTCTCTAGTGAGTGAGAAATGCTTTTCGTACCTCATTCTCTATTGAGTGCCAGGTTATATGTCTAACCCAAACAAATCGTGGTATGTGACAAAAACCAAGAAACCAAATAGGCATTCTAGTAACTCCCCTGAATATAGGCATTCGTGCGGTCTAACTCCTCCCGGTTCTCGCTCACCACAGCACGAACGACATCTCCGATGGACACCATGCCTATCATGTCCTTGGCGTCAATCACAGGAATGTACCTAATGTGGTTGTCTACATGATCATGGGGTTCAAGCTTAGCTCATCCCGAAAAGAAAATATCAATGAACAAGTATCCGTGATCTTGGAATGCATCAAGTACGTGAAGAAAGCATTAGTCATGGCTATGGAGAAGAAGAACGATAGGATGCTTGATCCCTTGCAGGAGTGTGCTTCAACGAAGTTCTAATCACTACAATTCAGATGACCGAAGGCTTCTCCAGGATCAAGGATGGGCTCTTAACCTTCCAAATGCGAAGCAGAAATTCAGGAGTATGCGCAGAACAAACATAGCCATGTTGGTCCCCTCTGGTGTAGTTCTCTCCATCACCTCTACATGTTGTATTGTCGTTGAATGGTCTTTCCATATATGCATAGATAATGGGATGTTTGGATTCCTCCGATGGATCTCAGCCGATGTATAAAAGTCATGATGTTAATTAGATTTTAGAAATGGATGTGATATCATGTTTTCGGTGATACATTGCAATATTATGGATTACATTGTCTGTATTTCGTTTTTATACTGGATTCATGGGCTAGACATTAACCAGCCAACTGGTACAGACCAGAAAATCCTGATGCTGCTGCTGCTATTAAGTCATCACAACAACAACCAAAATCAGCTTCAAACTCATCAGCTGTGATTCTTGAGTCAAAGGTAGACAAGGTTCAGGAAAGTTCAAATTAATGTAGTAAGAAATCTATATGCACATGAGAAATCAATAAAGCTTTTGTTTTGATCAATCTTTCTTGTATAATAATTTGTAGCTATGCATTTGTGATCCTAATATACAAGCTTTATTGTCTAAGGTCCTCCGTCCATATAATTTTTGTCTAGTATCGACGAATATAACAGAAAATCTTTTCAAATCTCTGATTTTTTAATGGCAAAAGGAAATTACAATATAAGAGTTTGATGAATAGCTTGCCGAGTTCAATCAATTATTACCTATCTGACATTTTAATATCTTTGCTTGGAGAAAGCATCTGTCAAAAGCTACAACTCAAATTCTGCCTGTTGTTAACACCAAACAAGGTTTTTCCCTACTAAACGACTAAACGACTAAACGACAAGAAATAGACCAAATCAAGTGGATTTCATCAGCTGCCAAACTTCACAAAGTAACAATCTTATCCCAAATGTTTGCACCGTTCAAGGTATACTTTATTTTGTTACTTCCTTCTTTAAACACAACCTTAACTGTTTCCATACAATGATGCCAACATGAGATCGGAAGAGATTTACAGCAACTAACAATTTCCCCTTCATAAATCAGTTGCTTCTTATATGTGAACTGAAATACAATAACAATGTAGTAAGCAACATTTGTTATAAACGTTAAAAGCAATTTTCTTATACTACATTCCTTAGAAATCGTTTGCAAAATTATAGTAATTTGAAATTCTCAAAACAGCATTTCACTATTGATGATAATATCATTTATAAAGTTTACTTATTAACCTTTTGAGGATCTACCATTTGAGAAATCTCCTTTAATAAGAAAAGAATAATTTTTTTAAAAAGAATGATTAATAAATCAAGCTATGTCTAAAGTACTAAGATCTATCATCACAATATTGATCAAGCTTCAAAATGCTAAGAAAAGATTAAAGAAATATATAGATTACCTCAAAGGAGCACTTATCCTTATCTACTGATATAGTCTTTGTATGAGGTGCAAACCAAAGCAAACTATCCACAACTTCTGCAATTGTAAAAACAGTTGGTCTACGGTAACTAACAAAGTTCAAAACCTCAAGATTTGACAGCGGAGAAGGTATTGTTTCCCTCACTTCGCTAGGAACTATCACATTCATCTTGACAAAAAAAAAAAAAAAGATTTAGAGATTCATGATGTGTAATAATATCATAAGAGTGAAAATATCAATTAAAAGAAGTTGTAAGAACAAACATACCTTACTCATGTTAATACGCAAGTTCAACACTCCAGAAAAATGATGGAAGTTTGCAAGTAATTCAATATATCTCTGAGTTTCAACATTCATGCTAAAACAATTGAGAGAAATTTCCAACAAGGCCAAAGCATTTGCTGATAAGAATATCATATTCCCCCCATAGTATAAAGAATGTAGATTTGGAGTGTCGATATTCAGTTCAACCAAATCCCACCAGCTATTAATGAACAATTCCTTAAGGCAGGGATTTGAAATCTTAACATTCTTTAACCCTTTACTACGAGAAATATTCAAGACCTCGAGGACGGACAGTTTAGAAATTTGGGTGTAGAACCACTCATCCTTTATGTCAATGCCAGACAGCTTAAGGTGTGTAAGATTTTTACAAAAGACTATATTGACCTTGCATGATATAAATGAACCATGAATTTCTAAGAAACGGACATTCAATGCATTGATGTCTAGCCGTTCAACAACTCCTTGACATCGTACTATCTTGATTTTATTCAGTGTAATAGGACCAAACAATTCCAAACTTTTAAACCCTTCACAAAAGTGACACGATGCAAACTCTAGGTACTCAATCAAAGGACAACCACAAACTAGATTCTTAAACGTATGATCATCCATATAAACATCTCTTAGAGACAATTTTCTTAAAGAAGACAACTTCACACAACTTCTTGGTAACTCCAACTTATAGCATTGTAACTCCAGATCCTCTATTGCATTTGAAAGAAAAAGAATTTGAGGCAGATTGTAAGACCTAAATGGTCCGCCTGCAAATAAAAGTTCAAGCTTTTTGACATTACAACCAATGGCATGGCAGATACATTGGTCTACAAATGAAGCAAATTCTCGATCTTCATACCAAACCAATTCCAGTGTGAACTCCTTTATACTAACCATGTCCCTGCAATGGCGGTTTCGCATTGTTTCTGCCAAACGATTGAATAACACATTTCTTCTTATTAGGTCATCCTTATCGAAATACAAATCCCAATAATATTCTCTAAAAACAGTGTAACTATCAAATTTCAAAACCGGGTAAGTATGCCATGCTCTTTCCCATGTTTTAGACAAAACGCTGGTTCGAGCCACTGCCTTATATGGGAGAAATGAGAGAATGTGATGCAATAAGGATTCTGGCAATTCAGATATCTTGTCATTACTTTTCTTCTTCATCATATCAAAGCTACCCTGAATCATGAATAAGTACTAAGTATGCTAATCAACAATATCCTAAATAAAATCAAAGATTTGTGTTTTCTCTAGCTATGAATTATTCTAGTGAAAGATAGATAGATATATCAAAGAAGAGAAAACGTATTAATGTAGAAGAAGGTACCTTTTTAAGCCGAAAACAGAAAACTGGGTTCTTCTACTTTTCCAACATAGCTTCAAAGAAGAGTGTGATGACCAGAGCTTGCATGATTTGGGGGTTAGGGTTTTTTTTATTTTTTTTTTTTGGAGCTAAAATGTGTTTTTGCGAAGACTTAAAACAGAAGACTCAGAGAGAATTAGCACAGAGCTTGCAGAAGTTGAAACGCCGTTAAAAAGCTTTGCTTTTTCAATTAATGGGTCCGGCTAGAGCGACTGGGCCTATCATTGGGGGGCTGTCATGAATCTGAATTGCTTCCATTCATGTTCTAAATACACCCACTTTTTTTTATATTTCTTTTTATACATAAAAAATTATGATGAATTTTGTTTTTTAAAATTATTTTTTTAAAATAAACTCTAAAGTACGTCCGTACAAGGGTAATGTCCCCTACGTCAATGAGATTGTGAATTTTTAATTATATCCGCTCCCTTTAGAGTTTAGACCTAAACTGCCTTCATACAATGATACCAACATGAGACAGGAAGACATTTACATCAACTAACATTTACCCTTCATATACTGGTTGCTTCTTATACGTAAACATAATATCAACTTTCATATATAACATTTCTTAAGAATTTGTAGTTTGCAAAGTTCTCAAAATCACCATTTCCCTATTTATCATAATATCATTTACAAACTTAACATATTACAAGGACATTTCAAATAATTGTTTTGTAATATAAATTTGAGTGATATTATACATCTCAAATGATGTGGCAAATTAGTTGTCTCACCTTACAAATCATGGGATGATGTGATGAATGACATAATTATAATTTATAACAAATCACTTGCCATATCATTTGAGTTGATATTTGTGTTAATTTTTGATAAAACTAAACATAAGATATCTAAATCAAAACAGTTTATCAAACATTTTTGTCCACAAAGAATTTCTCTAAGAATTTTGCACCCTCTAAAGAATAGCTTTTTTATAACTTCTTCATCAAAACTGGTAATCTCAAATTTAACATTCTCCATGCGACACTGCCAAGAAGAGATGGGAAGACATTTGCAGCAAGAAGCAGATTCTCCGTCATAGACTAATGGTTTTATCAATCATTAATGAGCCTGCAAAGACCATCAATATATCTTCTTTAAGAACTCTCCGCCCTCTAAAGAATACCCTTCCGTACTATTTTCTTTGTAGTCATTGAATTCAAGTTTCACCTTCTCTATACAATACGGCCAACATGAGATGGGAAATGATTTGCAACAAGAAGAAATTTCGTCTTCATAAACTAATGGCTTCTTATATGAGAACCGAAATACAATAAATTGCATTAAGCAACATATTTTATAAACACGAAAAATAATAAAATACGAAAAATAATTCTTACACTTTAGTTATAATATGAAAAAAGAAGTCTTAGCAGTAATTGCATAAGTGGTATTAAATACCAGGAATTCAACCAAAACTTCCCATTATAAATACTTGGAAATTATAAAATTTATCAACATCATACACAACAAATCAACGGAAACAGTATCTCCAAAGACATATTAGAGAAGCCTTTACTGTGGTTTATAATTAAGAAAAGACTTCTATTATTTATCACACGAACCTTAATAATTTGCGAGGAAGAAATACCATTTGAAAAAACATTGTATAACAAAAAGTGATGAAAAAGCCAACTTTATCGCAGGCAACTTTCTTTTTATACTGGAATCTCGCAGTGGTGTTTTCTTTTTATACTATTATTTGCCTAATGCTATGCTTCCTTAGCTTCTATCTTTTTGGTAAAATATGGTTTGGCCTTTGTTACTCTTAAAAAGACTTGAGCGTCAAATTTGTTTGGTTGAGTAAATAATGTACGGCAAAGTGATGTAAATCCCATAAAATCAGAAGCAGCAACTGTTGAGAGCTCGTAGTGTATTTGGATATTTCTAAGCCTTCTAACTTTCTAAGGTCTTCTTCTTGGTCGACCGACTGAGGCAGAAGGAGAAAGTAAAAGGACAAACAAACTAGGGAAATGCCGGTCAAGAATTAGTAAAATAGAGTCCTCCCTCTTCATGGAGCTGATGATGCTGGGTAATCAAGACAAATTCTAAGAATCATCATCCAATAAATCACGTTTAAGCACTTTCAAATGAGCACTGAATTGATTCTCATACATAAATCATAAGCTCCCCCTTAACAAACACATATACTCATTCTCAAATAACAACTAAAAATAACCCAAAAATTCATATCATTACTACCTATAAAAACTCAAAATCTGCATTACATTGTGTGCATGGCACAGCAGTTCTGTCATTTCTTGAACCATTTTCTTCATGACCATTCACTTCAACAATTAATCATTGCTTTGATCCTCACACTTGCTTCCTTGTACTCTCTTAAAGCTAGTTCATCTTATCGATCAATTCATTGATTTGGTCCTCGCGATTTCCAGCTTCTCCGCCATCCTTGAACGATTGTTTCTTCCCCAGCAATCCCTCTGGCTTGTTTAGTTGGAAAGGCCCAAGAAAATTCATAACCTCCTTAAAATGTGGACCAACATTAGCGATTTCGTGTACTATATCTTCTATGCATATAATGCCATGTTTCCCCAATTCCTGTTAAAAGAAAATGATGAAACCATTAGAAGAATTACAAAACTATAGACAACAAGTATAGGCAAATTAAATTGAATATTACGTGTGAGATATATCAATTACCTGTTCAATAATGTTATTATCTGTCAGGGGAAGTCTTTGTTTCTCTGTATTTGCATAGCCCTTCTTGTATATTAGCTCCTTAACATTCCTCAGATTGGGATATCTTAAAAAAGAAGCGACGAATTGATTGTCATTACAATCACAATAATGTCATAAAAACATAAATATAAGAACATAACTCCTACATCAAGAATACAGACCAAGATGCTTGTGAATTTGCAAAGCTTTTTTTGCTTGCTAGCATTGACCAAACAACTTTTAAAATACAACAGAGTTTCTAAGAAATATAATAAGTGATTGGACCATTTGAAATACAGGGTTTCATCAAATCCTACTACTAACCCAAAATAAGTAAACAAGACAAAGAAAATCCAAATATCAAACCCTCCTAGCTTGATTTCTGATCACCAATCTATTGTGAGTTTCTTGATGTCAAATGTCTAGGTTTGATCAAGCAAAAGTAATTTGAATACTCAAACTTGATACGTATTATGGTCTAAAATGATGCATTAAAGATATACATAATGAAGGTACCAAAACAAAGATCACATCCACAAGAAGGCAGCAGAAAACCAATCAAGCCTGGAGAACACAGAAGTAGGCATACATCCAGTAGATCATATCACAGCATAACAGAAAGTAGAATTTGTGTTGCACTGTTGCTTACCCGTATGTAACATATGGCTCCACCTTTTGCAGCATTTGTATTATACCTTCATTAACCTTGACAAAGACACCGCTGAACATTCTCCTCAATCTTAGGTTGTATAAGATCTTCCTAGTTTTTGGGTGCATGTCATTTTTACTGAGATAAACAGAGAGATCAGAAATCAAAAAATTGAAAGCAAAAAAACATAAGGGAAACCTAATAAAATATAACATACCCTTGTATGCGTACAATGAAAAGCAGCTTAGATTTTGGCTTCATGATAGCTGATTTTGGCCTCTTTGCTCTCTGTTTCATTCGGATGAGATCGAGTTCCTGAAAACAAGAAAAACAATGCACCTCATGAAAATCTGTCTCTTCACCTAGAAAATTTACATCTATAAACAAGCCAAAAAAAAAAAAAAAACTCAAGCCTGTAAAACCGATTTAAGCCACTTGCATAGTTCTATGATGTATGATCCTATGCAACCATCATAACCAATTTAAGCACAATTTGACAATTAAAATTGTAAATTTTGAAGCTGAAAATGGACGGAACTTGATCAAACTTAGCTTTAAGATCAGAGCACATCACATCACCCTTAAACATCAATTTTCAAGACAACCTTTATATTAATCCTTATATGTTAGCAGGATCACCATAAACAATAATCAATGAAAAAGTTTAAGCATCTTCGAAAGCATTAAGACAGTGCTTATCAAAGTAAAACAACAATCAATGAAAACATGATTTCATCAATTTCAGCAGAATTTGACGATTTAAACTGCTAAAATTTATATGAAATGGCAGAAACTCGACCAAACATGACTTCCTGATCAACCCCATGAGCTCAAACATTAAATTTTCACATAAACCTTCATATGATATGTTGGTGAAGTGAATTCACTAAGAAACAATAATCAATGCAAATCATAAGAATCATCATCCAATAAAGGGATAAAAAAACTAAAATTTGATGTTTAAGCTCTTTCAAAAGAGCATTAAACCGATTCAAATTCATAAGCTCTCTCCATCTCAGCCGCAAATCATATGTATCCTCAATTTCAGCAGAATTTCACAATTCAAGCTGCTAAATTTTGGCCAACCCCATGACCATTAAACATCAACATTTCACATAGACCTTCGAATCCCAGGTGGGGTGTTCACTAAACTATAATAAAAATACAAACTTTACAAATCTATAAACAAAAACCAATAAGAAAAAAAGAAAATCAACTTGACAGACAGAAATTTCAAATAAAAACAAAAGATAGGAGACTACCTGGTCCCTGAACTCTTTGACAAACTGCTCAGGTCTCTTGATATCATGGACCTCCTTCTTCTTCCTCTTGTTCTTCTCAAAGTTTCCCAGCTCCAGCTGAGCTTTTCTTGCAAGAGCATGAGATTCAGTGCTCTTCCTCTTCTTCAACACCGTCTCTGATATGTATCCCAACGGCTTCGTCTCCTCCTCCGCCATTGTTTGATGTCTTTACAGTATCTTCCAATGCGTGGAACTCAACAGGCTGGAGAAGGGTTTTGCCAGAGAAACAGCAAAGAGGCGTTTTTGTCTTGGTTGGTTTGCGGGGCTCGTCAAGTAGGAAACAAGCGGTGGCTGTGTAGGGTTTTAGTTGGCCTCGGAGAACCCAAAGTAGTCAAATAAGGAAATTACAATAACACCCCTAAAATATGAAATAAATTGGTAAGTGAAATTTATTGATTTTATTATTTATTCTTAAAAAAAAATTATTTATTTATTGTTAAATTACCGTTGAACTTATGGGTAAGCTATTAACCTAGGACACTCGTTGAGCTTAACTGACGTTTGTCGACTGTTGGTGTACCATGTGTGCTCTGTGAAGCCCCTCAGGTCCACCCGCAACACATATAGAAGCATCGTATATTGGTGTATTTTGTGTGCACTGAAGCCTCTTAAGCCCATCCATAATACATACAGAAGTAGTATTTTGCGTTGTCATATAATAAGGAAATAAAGTCCGATTTTTTTACGTTTATGGTGGAATTTCAAGTCTCAATATATATATTTATACATGGGTGGATTTTCTCCAATGTGGTGAGAATAGATAGCTTAGGTTATGGTTAGCATGTAATCGAGTTGTGTGACCGACATGTTAATGAGAAGGATAAAAAAGTCTAAGGGTAGTTTTGGTAGAAAGGTACTATATTGGTAAACATGTTAGGTGGTAAATTAGCAATCACGCAATTCATGAATAAAAGAATCGGGTCCCTCTAAATTGGTGATGAGAGAGTCGACAATACGTCACCGTCTGCAAACAAACCTCTGGCGATTAAATAAATAAATAAATTCAAGTAGAAATATTTTCATTGTTTTTCATCGATCCATCCATCGAATCGAATCCCTTTTCAACCCAAAACATGGACGTGCCTAGCTCATGGGACGCTCTACGCAAACAGGTTCCATTTCTATTTTCTGTTTTTCTAAAGATTTTGTATTTGAATTCTATTTGTTTACAGATATGTCACGTCTAGTTTCGGATCAGATCTTAAAGTTGGTAGATTTATTGAAACATTTGCAAATTTTTGATGTTGTGTGCATTCAATATGATGAATTCAAGTTTTTTGTCTCGATTAAGCTATGTTGTTGTTTGATGCTATATCAAGTTTTGATTTTTATTAATGTCGGATGTGGTTTTCGCATAATGCAATGATTTTGAGAATTCTCATATGTTGATTTTGTTAATGAATTACATGAAGATTTGTAGAAGCTTGTTAATTTTTTTGTTAAGGCGTACGTGTTTGAATTGAATTGTGGAGTGAAATGAGAAAAAGATTAGCTTACATTTGCTTGTCTTTGTCTATCAAGAGATCGAAATAGAGAGTATAAAGTTTGGAACTTTGTTTTGCATGAGCGAAACCAGTCTTGGGTTAAAACTTGGTAACATTAACTATCGAGATTTAGTGACTGTGTGCGTGAAAATGGTGATGGTTTAGCGTGTGCCCTCACACCCTCAATAAAGATTAGAACTTTGGTTTGCATAGTAGAAAGAAGCACACTAATCCCATTACGCTGAGTCACTGATTGAATTTGTGCAACCGTAGTTGGGGTGGTTTTGGTAAGTCATGCTGCAGATTGTTTCTTGGTGGCAATCAATTTGAACTGTTTCTGTTAGGATGAGATATGATACACATATTTGTCATTTCACAAGCATGAAGAAATGCACCACCTTTTAGTGTTGCACTGCACCTGATAAAAGACGAATTGCATCTTCTGCATTTTGAAACTGTTCAGAAGGACCTCAAGTTATTCTTACTGTATGATCTTCTACTCAATAAGAATATTTGCATATCTTCAACCCTGATTCACATTTTAAATGGTTAAGTTTGACTGCTTCCTTCTCGCGTTAGGGGTGGTGTGGTATTCTACAGAGAGAAGTTTTGTAGATATTAGTATGATAGATGCATATTAGCAATTGTAATTCCGTTGCTGCTTTTTGCATATTTAGTTGTTGCAGCCAAAGTGAATGGGAATCTCTATCCCCATCTCATGATGCTTACCGGAGATTATCAGTGTTGCATTTAATGTTGCTATGAATTTTTTTTCAGATGCATATTTATGAGTTTGGGAAGTTTGAGTTGACTATTTTTTGTGAATTATGCAAGTCTTGCAGTATGCTGATTCTATCAAATGAGGGAATGATAAGTAAATATGGTTGTTAATAGATTTTCCTGCTATCAAAGCTTTGTGTGCATTTGATATGGGGCCTCCGTATAAGTAATTGCCTCATTAAACACACATCTTGGTAATCCTCATAGCCAAGAGCTATTGTTTCATGATAATAAATTAATAACAAAGGTAGCTCCTTTTGATTATGTGGACTTCCTATGTAATTACATGACTTGAACACAATTTGTGGTGAGCCTTTCAATATAATCTGATTTTAAAGATGCCAATCATGAAATGCTGAAGGGTGCTATAGGTTTCTGACTATGTAGGGACAAGAAACACAGCTTTCTAAATTTCATGAATTATTCTGTTTTCTCTGTCATATAGGTCGGCAGCTCTTAGCTCTTTATGCAATGTGCTCTTTAACATCCTTGAAAGCCAATTAACTTGTATGATGATCTTGCCAAACATTTTTTGTCGCATATTGGTGTGAAAAAACTCTTAAAATATTTCAGGAACTTACCTAGCTGTTGCCCTTGAAGAATATAACTCATTTTGGCTTCTTCATGCATTTCAAATATACTTCTTATTGGATCTTTCAAGTCCTGCATAATTACAGAACTTTCAATACTCTTATTAAACAAAAAGAAAAGGACATTACAGTTGTTTCTATATCATAACAATCAAATTCCAACAACATTAGTTCCTAGTTAATATCTAGAGACATTGAACTCACAAATCTTAGGAAAAAGGAACTTCATCTAAATATTAAAATTTTCTTTTGGGAAACTATTGCCTGGCCACCTCAAGCAATTTAGCATGGGTCTTCCCTTTGAAATGTTGATTGATAAAAAATAAGAACGTGGCATTGGTTTACATTTGCGAGCACCAGCAACGCAAATTGTAGAGAATGGGTACTTAATTAGAACTTGAATGTGTTTTGAACTGTTATCTCGATATCTCTTCTATTGATTTATCTCCTATCTTTCATTTAAATTTGACTGCATAACCATACTCTTTTAATTATAATCTTATTTTATATATTTATACTACGATAGTAGTATTTGCTTGAAAGGAATCTTGTTTCTTTATGTTAATACATAATAATCCATAATTGCAGGCAAGGAGACTGGAGGCGCAGCTGGATGAGCAGATGCATTCATATCGTAAGCTGGTTTCTACCAAGGTTCCTACGAAGGTTGATGCTGCAGAGAATGATCTCGAATCTGGGATAGACCGATTGTTAAAACAACTACAGCAAGTAAATATACAAATGCAAGATTGGGTATCGTCAGGAGGATCTGAAATGGTTTCTCATACCTTGACTCGTCATCAGGAAATTCTTCAAGATCTTACTCAGGTATAATGACTTAATGAATTTTTATCATTGTAGCTGAACTTGATGAACATTTTATTGTTATAAATTAGTGTGCACTTGACATTTTTCTCAAGAGGTCTCTCCTTCACACTATTTCTTTAATTATTTTTTCTCTATTTTCTCAAAAGCATGAAAAGCATTTGTGGTTTTTGTGCTTTAAGCGGAAAACATAGAGTAAGATAACAACTGTTCCTAGAGCCTGAAATTGAACATCTAGTACCTGTCATTTTATGCTTAATTTTAACCATACCACGTGGTTAGCTAATGGCACATTTTGATGTAGGGGATAATTGCATTTTGAGATTTATTTTCAATTTTCTTCCTGCCCTTCTTCTCTCTTTCTCTGGCTTGCACCCAATACACTCACACACCCACTCAAACGCATACAAACATTTGTTTTCCGAAGTTTGCAACATGTGTCCATAGTGTATAATTGCACAACCTTTTCATTCTTATTCTTTACGTGGTCCACCAGAGTTGATCTACTTGTAATGCCTTTTTTCATCTTTAAAAGAGCTGAAAATTGTTGAGTATTGATGACCAATACCCCTTCAAAGTCTCATTTTGAAATCTAAATTTGTTAGTGGGAAGTTTGAGGCTTAAGTTTAGTAAATATAAATATATATATATATATATATATATATTTTTTTTTTCATTTTTTGGTTTATCAGTTTTGCATTGATTTGGTATGAACCATTAGATTGCTACAATAGAACACCAACTTCTTGTTAGAAATGATTGAAGTGCAGGAGTTTTATCGTCTGCGTTCCAGCCTTAAAGCTAAGCAAGAACATGCTTCACTCCTCGAGGATTTTAGGGAGTTTGACCGAGCTAGATTAGACTTGGAAGATGGTGTTGGATCTACAGATCAAGCTCTTCTTAGAGAGCATGCATCCATTAGCCGAAGTACAGGACAGGTATGTAATAGTACAATTGTTGCTTCTTTTTTAAGAAATTAGAATGCCATTGATCTAATTCTTTCAAATGAATAGCTTTCAATTCTTGTGCCATTGTGGACTTGATTATGGTAACTGATGAATTTATCTGTAAGAATTATTAAATAAAGAGGGAATGCAATCATAGATACCATTTCTTGGTTAATTGTATCTCTATTTTAAGTAGTAGTTGTAGGACTGGTGGCAGTCTTAAACCTTTTTATTTTGAAGGACATTGCAGATGGAACCTTTTTTTTTCCTTAATGAGACTCGCAGATGGAACATCACTATTTATAGATTAACATATTACATTTTCTGATGTTTCTTTTAATTGAATCTGTTTGTCCATGTATTAATGTTTATAATACATGGACAAATTTTTAAGAAAATGTCTATGTAAAGGTGAATTATTCGGAATACAATTTAAGTAAGTTGGATTAAAGAATGAGATGTGAATAACTGCTAGTTGTGTACAGCTGCTTTACACTAAAGTTGCCTGCTCATATTTTGGTGATGTAGATGGATAGTGCGATTTCACAAGCTCAAGCGACTCTCGGTGCACTGGTCTTTCAGCGTTCAACGTTTGGGGGCATCAATTCAAAGCTCAGCAATGTTGGCAGCCGCCTCCCCACGGTATGAACACTTTTTAAGGTGTTATAAATGGTTTCAGAATGTCCCAGAGTAGTAATTTACTTCATCTATGAGCCAGTTTGGTTGGTCATGAAAAAAATTTGTATCTTTTCGCTTATTTAGTGTGTGGACTTTAAAAGAGTTAAAATGCTTGAGAAAATGACTGATCACAGCGAAGGAGATCTACTATGAATTATAGTGAATGACTTCAAACAAATTAGTGAATTTTTTTTTATAAAAATAATAATAATAAATGAAACATTTACTGAAAATATATTGTACAATATAGGCTCCCTTTAGCATCATACCCGAAGCCCTAAGATCCCTTCACCTTCGGTGTTCATTTCCACTATTTTATACTCTGTCATTAGGTTGAACTGTTTCTTTTAATTAACATATTACTTTGACTTAATGGTGCAGGTAAATCATATTCTTTCATCAATAAAGAGGAAAAAGTCATTGGATACCATCATACTTTCCCTTGTCGCGTCCGTATGCACATTTCTGATTTTCATCTATTGGTTGAGCAAGTAAGATGTTGTTGTAGCCTTATTACGATTCGTTCTGGGTTAAGGGGGTATGTGGTTCGTTTGTTGTTATTCTATGGTGAATTATTTCTACTTGGTAGCGAATTTTCTTCCGTCTTGTAAACAGTAAGGGATCACCTGGTAAATGTTAGTTCAAAAGATGTATAGGCAGACATCATTTATGATAAGTGAGGGTTGAAAATATGACATTGATGTTACTGTTTTCACACATAGCTGCAATTTGAATTCTCATTTGATTCTTTGAATAGGAGATTTTTGTGTTTTATTTGACCTGAAACAATGAATATGAAAAAGCAGAGGTTCTTAGAACTTGGAAGCTATATACAAGTCCGTAGGATTCTACCAAACATGGACCGGTATCCGATACTTTCAAAGGGCAAGCATTATTGTCTCAATCAGTCTTTTCCAACTTATCCTAAGAAGAAAAAATCCGTGAGGTTCGTAGGAAATGTCCCATCTTTTCAGTGAGCTATATCTGATGCTAGATTGGATTTGGTAATCCTGAACATTTGTAGTGTTTGAAAAAAGTGAGTCATCTAAGCAATAATATTTATTCATAGTGATTCCTAGCACAATTTTATTAGACACCACTTGAGAATTCACTATTGGAGCAATGACTTCCATAACCATATTGTCACCTTACTGTTCATTGCACGAGTAAGGTTTAGCTCTGTCATGTATGTTTTTGTTTATTTTCACTTGCGCATAACAGATAACAGGGGACGAAAGATGAATAAAGATCCTCAGACTTATTTACTTTTAATTTATTAAGGAAAGTTTTGATGAACTTTAGGGTACTTTAGGGTGAATATCAAATTGTTTGGAGTACAATATGAACAAGTAATTTTGTAAGCTGCTCTTGACACTAATATGTGAACAAAACTTTTGATTTTTCAACCAAATTCAGGTTAAACAAAATATGCTTGGCCAATGGGTTGGTGCCAATATCATTGTACAAGATAAGATTCTTTATGCCTCTAGAAGCGTAGTTCAGTTGCTAGATAGATGAGTTTGAACTTGGGTAAATGACTCACAAGTTAGCGACTTGAATGCTATCAATAGCAAAAGCTTTAAAAAAATACCCGATAGATTCAAAAAAAAAAAAAGAAAAAAGATGAGATTCTTTATGGATTTGAGTTTTACCTATTAATCAATATTATAATAATAATAAAAGATTCTAACTTTATAATAATGATAATGACATCATGTTTGGAGATCGTATAGAGTCTAAACAGAACTTGGATTAGTAGATGACCCTGGTTCTTCGGTTGTGCACGAGGGCAACCCTGGTCCTTTGTGCTTTGTAGTATTCAAGAGGATAGTGACAGGAAAGTGTGGAAACTCTGTCTTGAAACTAACTATATAATGCAGATAGATAGATGGAGAGACAGAGAAATCTATGGAGAGATTTGGGGTCCAATTTGATTTGACAAAGCAAGCCAAACCCAACAAAGTTACAAAGGAATCATATTGGCTTTTCTTCAGCCATAGACAAAACAGATAATTTCAAAAGCAATATTGCAAGTGCAATCATAATAATCTGTTTCATTAACTTGTGTGTGAAATACTTGATGCTTATCTCAAAAGTGCTTTTTTCCCTTAGGATGACTTTTTTTTTTTTTTTTTTTTTCATGTGTTACACTCATAATAATTCATAAAGTTAACAAGTAAAGGACAAGCACTATGGGAGGCATATGAGGCCTCTCCGCATCAACTCCTCCATCTACTTGTCGGCCACATGTCGACTTCCCCACAGGCCACGGGTTCCTATTTACACGTGGGACAGTCCTATTGGGCATCAAGTTAGTGTTTTTTTGTTTGGAGATGATGTACATGCCTGTTCTGTGGCTAGCTAAGCTACAGTAAGTGCTTGTGCTTCCAATCAAATAGGAACAAAGAGCTTTTTGGGAGAGGAAGAAAGTACTTTTTTAGTTTTCTTTTTTACATTTTTTGCTTCAAAGGAAAGTAGATCACAAGACTCGTTTCACACTCTTCAATATGTGGGCTTAAAACTAGACAATTTTTTTGTGAGATTGCCACTTTAATTTTTCGGTTCTATACTTCTAGAGAAGTTAAAAAAAAATTTGACTAATAATCAACTCTCACTCATTTGGTTATTGGTTTGTGATTGCTTTTACCAAAAGCATTTATATATGTGATGGGGATTCAAATCTCATCTTACTCATTTAAAAAAACAAGTGTAGAGAACTATCCAGACTATATTAGTAGTGAGATAAAGTTTCGGCAGATCTTTGACCAACTCGATGTCAGTTTCAGATACATCATACATATACACACCCGTTTGTCGTTTAAATGATTTGTAGTTGTGTACAATTAAAAAGTATTTACAAGGATGTTAAAAGCATTTTCAGACACATTATTCAAGTTGGATATATCTAGAGACAAGATTAAAAAAAAAAAAAAATGATATAGATCGATAGAAAATAACATTAACACTCAAAAACTTTCTTGTAAATCAATAGAGGAGATTGTGCGGGAAACAGAAAAAGAAAGAGAAAATATTAAACATGGTTTTGTTTGTACTATAATGGCTGATTATTAGTGAAGAATTGGGACAGGAAAACCTTATTGCAAGCTTCACATGTAGTGTCTAAACCATGGTTCCAGTAATCGGTATAGGCGGCTGTCTAGGCCTTAGGCGGACCCGACCGCCGCGAGGAAGGTCTAATCGGTCTTTTTAAGCGACCAGACTCCTAGACAGGTTAGGTGCTCGACTAGGCGAGCTAGGCATCCGACTTTGCCCGGTATTTTTTTTTTCTTTTCTAAAACGATTAGAGATATTAAAAATCCTCATGGGTACGGGGCCCCGCGAGGACCCACCCCATTGGGGATGGGTTTGGTACATGTTAATTGGGGTATGGGGCGGAGATGAGATTTGATTTTAAAACCCAATTAATTTGGGGGCGGGGAATGGTATTTTGGTCCCCGCCCCGTCCCCGCCCCATACCCCAATTAACATGTTGCATGGATGATTAAAAAACAAAAAACATAGTTATGTTACAATTTTTTTCTTCAATTTACTTTCAAAATATAATTGGGAAGAAACTTTTTTCTTATAAACAATTCAAATGTAATGTGTTTTTTTTTTTTTTTTTTTTTGATACAATTATACATGGAGATGGAAGATGCATGGTCACATTTTTGTCATTAGCACTTGTTCTTAGACAAGTATCAGGAGTTAAACTTTTAATCTTTATTTTCTTTTGACAGATTCAATCATTTAATATTTTTAAAGGCTGATTAACACTTGTGATTGTGACTTAAAATATAAGGTATATAATTATTAATATTGTCTTAATCAAACAGGGCGGGGCAAGATGGGGCGGGTACCAGGAGCCCTCTCCCCAAATGTGGATTCCCCGTCCCCGCCCCAAGTGGGGAATGGGGCGGGGACAGGAATCCTAGTTATATTTGGGTTTGGGGAATGGGGATGATATCCCCGCCCCGTACCTGCCCCATTGACATCCCAAAAAACGATACCGTTTTGAATAATCGTTTTGACTAATTCGGCTTCACCGTCTAGGCGGTCTAGACACTAGTCTAGCACCTACTAGAACACTGGTATAAACTTTGAAAATTTTAATGTTTTCACATAATGACTTAGCATTATTATGACAATTATCTATATTGATTAATAAAGATTAGAATATCCACTTGTGTTTTCATGATGAAGTACATAAATGTCTATTTATAATTACAAATTTGTCACTTTATTAAATAGTACACATGCTTATTGCCATTGAAAGTGAAGAGAATAATAAAACCCTATGACTGTCATAAAGGAATATAAACTGTGACGTAAATTACAAGTTACAGTACTTTAGCAGTTGTTGGATTGTATAAAAATGTGAATTGACATTATTGAAACAACATCACTAAACCCTAAAAACGATGACAGATTTGCGTATCATACATTTTCAAATGTCAATAATATTTCTTTTTTCGTTTTTGTTTTTTTGTTTTTGAATTATTGTCAAAGGTATCTTTAGTTGTGAAAGTCTATATATATATATATCTAGCTCATGTGTGTATAAATATATATGAATGTCCAAACCCCACCACCATCACCACCATTGATATATATGATATTATCTCATTTGGATTAATTGAAACCTAGGACACACACACAC
Organism: Acer saccharum; assembly: GCA_030490815.1. NCBI lineage: Eukaryota > Viridiplantae > Streptophyta > Magnoliopsida > Sapindales > Sapindaceae > Acer > Acer saccharum. The sequence goes on from CM059877.1 coordinate 310,730, forward strand.
AAGAAAGTGCAGATGCTGCACGCTGGCTTTGATCATCTTGTCTTTAAAAATGGACTTGTCATGATCATCAATATCCGTCAAAATTTGATCATGTCATCTTCTATTTCTTGAGGTGTAAAATGATGAGGATAACAATGCACAATAACTACTATGTAAAAAGCACATTGATTCTTTTGCTCAACTTGATGTCTAATGAGAATTTCGATACGTATATCAATCATTCTTTGGTGTGAACGATCCAGAATGTTATTAAAATCTAGATGTCAAATTTCACCTTTTGTGTGCTTTTTAGGCGACAGTAAACAATCAAAATGCTTTTTATATTGAAATTTGAAAGCAAGCCATGTATTTTCAACATTTATACTGCACAAATATATATTAATTATTGAACAATTCTTGAGAGATCATTACATTTCAACCCATATATAAGATATCAATTTCCTTAATAGCATGAAAGTTTAAGACAACCGATTCATAAATCTATCAACCAAAAAAAAAAAAAGGTTTAATTTATTAGATCTCTTACAATGAAGCAAGAGGTTTGATGATCAATCCCTCTCATATAATTAATAAATGCTATATACTTTGTATATGTACTTGTATGTTTTATTTGTATTTGATTTTGTTAACATTTACTTGAGTGTGTATGCGATAAGTTATCGAAAACACAATGACACTATTATAATTATAAATTATTAGAGTCACATATTAATTAACGACATAATTCTTTCTTATTTTGAATAATCATTACTTCATTCTTTCACTAATCTTTCCTAAATCCACTGCCGACACAATTTAACCTTTACTTGTCACTTTCAATTATAATCAAAACAGGAAAAAGAACCTAAACAGCTCCCTAAACACCCATACAATAATAATGAATCTCAAAAGACATGTAGTTCTCACTTATCCATCAAATGTCAATAGATTATTTTTTAAGGAAATGTAAAACATAAAAAAATAAATAAAAAAAGGTAGGAGGGGAAGATTAATTAAGAGAAATTAAGATCCTGTGAAAACTATCATTTCTTCTAGGATCATTATAATAATTAATGATTATTATAACAGATTTGTATGTATACAGATGGATCCAAAATTAAAGATGTGATTGGGGGGAGAGTTTTCATTGGCCATTAATTTCAAATATAGCTTTTTCAAAAGTGTGGAACCCTACCTAACACTTACGATCATAAATTCAACTACATGTCACCTAAATCAACTATGAGATGGAAGGAGAGAGGACAAAATTTGTATATATTTGTAATTCTTCCAATTCTAGGTGGGTATTTTGGGAATTTTAGTGGGGGATATATCCAAAAAAATTTGGTCTCTATAGTCTATATACCCATCATTTGATAAGAATTTTTTATTTTTGTTTTGAAATTTCTTCAAGTTAAATTAATATAGAGATCAAGTTAATCATTTAAATAAATAAAACTAATTAATTTTCAACAACCATGCATATAGAGAAAAATAATAATGAGTTCATAGATGTTTTATTGAAGTAAATTTTTGGGATTTTGGACTACATTAGAATAAAAAAAGTTTGATTTTTGAAATATTTTCTGAATTGTTTAAAAAAAAAAAAAAAAAACTTATTTTTTGAAATAGATCACTAAATTAATGACAAACTATGTGGACAATATCTATTAATTCGGGACCATATATTTTTTTGAAAGGTTTTCGCCATTGGAAGTATTCGATCGAGCCGCTGACCTGGGAGTCATTTGCTCAAGCCCCAAGCTCGTCCATCTACCAGCTGAGCTACGCCCCCCCGTTGTCTATTAATTTGAGGACCAGGTATTTAATGACAAACTAGAGGCAGGCATATATATATATATATATATATATATATATATATATATATATATATATATATATATATAATATACACTGCCTATAAAACTATAGCTCTTTGTTTGCTAGTGAAACTTTTAAATAAAAATATATATAATTCAGACTACAATTATTAAAGACTAAATTACTGATAAATTATATGAGGTTATAACCATAATAATTAATTTAGAAAAAAAAAAAAATAGCATTACTCTTTGTATTTTTTTGAAATATGAATTTTAAATTATACAAATGACATGACATCTCAATTGTATATAATTAAGTTATTCTAAATTTGAATTTTATTGAAATATATAGCACTAGTTCTGGTCTTAAATTACCAATCCACCTAAAAGTTATATATATATATATATATATGTGTGTGTGCAGTTTGATGATTCAAACCTGACATATTATCAAACTGATAATAAACATCATTTAACACCAAGATTCACGTAAATACAAAGGTTAATAAAGTTAATTTGACTGATATGTGGGTTATATCATGTATAAAATTGGTGATGCAACCCAATATTTAAGTCACGAAGCTGAATAATTTGGACACACAACTAAATAATCTGAAGTCTCAACCTGAGTACTGTTGTTACTTCAATCAACATATAATTTCTCCAGTCTCCATCAGGTACTGGCCTTTAAATGCATGTACACATCTCAAAACTACGTACAAAAAGCTAGCTAGTTTAACCGATAAGATTAAAATTCTTATAGTTGTATAGGGATAAGTTGGAGAAGTGATATACGTTATACGTTATACGTTATACGTACGGGATAAGGATATGTACACTTACAAGTGCTTCTTCTTTGAAGATTCTGCAAATATCCTCTCAGTCTTTGAGTTATTATAACTTTTACAAAAACCACACCTTTTCTAGGACAAGTCCATTTCTAAATCCAACATATTTCAGGAACCACAGTACCATATATTATTATTATTATGATTATTTTATGTTGGATTTTATATATTTGTGAAAAAAGTTACAACTATATATGATATATATAGCTAATTTTATAAAAGAAAATACAAAGAAAAAGAAAAAAGTTTCTACTGAAAGACAAGAAATGTGAAGACACAAGTGTGGGAAGACAAAAGAAAACAGAAAAAAACAATATTCAATGGGGTATATGTGCAGGAAAAAGAGCTACACATGCTGCTCCTCATCAGTTTCAATCAAACTGAAATATTGCTAGCAGCTGCAACATCACTCTCTCTCTCTCTCTCTCTCTCTCTCTCCTGGTTAAAATTAAGTTCAGATCAACAGAAATTTCGATTCAGATAGTACAAAACAACAGAAACGCCCAAGCTCTCTTAAATCTCTCTCTCTCTCTCTAAATGTCTTAATCTCCAAGTCTTACTAAATCAAAAAGACCTTGTAACTGTAAAACAGTGGCATATATGATCACAACATTTATTAACATTTCACCTCTCTTTCTATTAAACCCCACAAAAGCATAGAAAATCATCAAAACAATTCTCTTCTGATAATATGGAGCCTCCAAAATCATCAAACCGCTCTTTCTCTCCATCTTCAACCATCATCTCATCATCAGTTTCAAATCCTCCTCCTCCTCCTCCATGTCTGAAAACTTCAGTTGATGATCATGATCGTGTTATGTTGTTGGATCTAAGCCTCTCTAACAAGAAGGAGGACAATTCGAATCATGGGTCGAAGCCAGAACTCAATCTCATAGATTGTTTCAAGACAATAAATTCATCATCATCATCAACATCTCTAGGTTCATTAGATGATGATCATTATAACACTCCTCCTCCTCCTCCTCCTCCTCCTCCACCTCCTGATCAAGGTAATGATCAAAGCTGTACTGATCATGATCATGATCAGCCTAGAGTTTTTTCATGCAATTATTGTCAAAGAAAATTCTATAGTTCACAAGCACTTGGAGGTCACCAAAATGCACATAAAAGAGAGAGAACACTAGCAAAAAGAGGCCAAAGAAACATCACTACAGCTTCCTCAGTCTCTTTCTTGGGATTTTCTTGCCCTCCAAACAGATCATCATCATCATCATCATCATCATCATATCCTAGCATGGCCTCTCTTCCTTTGCATGGTTGCTCTTTGAATAGATCACTTGGAATTCAGGTTCATTCTATGATTCACAAGCCATCTAATTTTCTACCTTCCAACAACAGCATGATGATCATGAATTCTCCACATATTTTTGGTCAAAATGGGTGGTCATCATCAAGATCACAAGTTGTTATTGATCAGCAACCAGCAATTGGGAGGCTTGCACAAGATAGTTTTCTTCAAGTGGGAATGATTTCCAATAACATTCTTGGATCACCATCATCATCATCATCATCAATATCATCTTCAACTCATGTTGTTAGTGGAGGAGCTGCAAGATTTGATCAAGGAGTGAGAAAATTTTCTCAACCAAATGAGGGAATTAATAAAGGGCATTGGTGGGATAGTGTTAGTCCTTTTAAGACCAAACAAGATGACTTGCAAAAGCTGGACTTGTCCCTCAAGCTCTAAGCCTTTTTTTTTCTATTGATTTTGATTTTTTTTAATTTTTTTTTTTTTTTTTTTTGTCAATTTAGTATTATTTTTTTCCATTTTTTAGTTGGGCCACTTGTAAATGCCTTTCGGCCACAGAATTGAAGGCTTTGGGAGATTTTTTTTTTGTTTTTTTGTTTTGTTTTGCAATTCTTAATTCAAGTTGGAATGTTTGCCAATTAATTTCTATAGGTTTTGTGCTGTAACTATATATGAACTTTGATGATATTGTTGGTAATAATAACTTGCTTATTGTAGTGGAAATTAACCAATTATATTTCTCATTTCTTTCTGATCATTTTAATTTTTTTTCAATTTATTCTTAATTGATCAGAAGAATTCATGGTATATTTGCTCATCTTAAGCTTTGGTATTTTGTTTAGGGTTAAAACTTTCCACTGTAGAGATATTTTTTAATCAAAATTTGACAAATTGATAGGAAGCTAGCTTTAAACAATTTTAAAATTTAATAGATGAATTTCAAAATCATTCAAAATATATCAATATTTAATATAAAACAAGGGAGGAGATCAATGATAGATACTATTCTTAAATTATATTTTCAATTCTCTTATGAATGGTAGTTTTCAAATTTCAAATTCAATTAAATACAAACAACATGGGGTGTGAAATTGATTATGGAGTGGATGGAGAAAGAGAGATGACATATAAAAGTGTAGCAAAACATCATTAATGAGGCATTGATAAAATTTTCCATGTTTGTTTGACAAATGGTCCACAATGTAATGTATAAAAATTTGCTTGTTTGTTGTGTTTGTCATCACATGTGGTCAATTTATATATGTATTGTAGATTTGTAGAATAGAAGATGGTCCACAAAGAATGTATACAAATTGGATGGTTGTGATTGTTTCAATGACAACATCTTTGACCCACTTGTAGTTGAAGAAATTGACCATCTCTATTTGGATTTAAAAAATATTTTATTTATTAAAAAAAAAAAAAAAAAAGTGGTGAAAGAGGTAGTAGGTGTATTTAGTCATGTTAAAGTAAGGAAAAAACAATAATAATAATGACCCTTAATTTGCTATGCAATCACATCACTTCCCCCATAATATATTACAAATAAATCTTTGATTTCCCTTGATTTCTCACCTAGGAGATTTCCCTAATTTGTTTTTGTGGGGGTGGGGGTCCATCAAACAGTGAGTCCAAATCAACTTGATGTAAACAAACTAGATCATACTAATCATGATGCAAATTTGATTTATTTTCCTAGAATCAAGATGTTAAAAGTAACAGAAATCCATAATTAAGACAGTTAATTATCACATTAACATGAGGGGGGATGTGATAGGGTGTCGGGGCACAAATAATGTTGAATTTGGAATTAATGGGGAAGATGGGCTTTTGCCACGTGTCAAACATCAGTTGGGCTGTCTATTTTCTTTGTGTTGGACTGCCTTTATCCTCCTTATTTTAATTGTCATTTTAAAAATTGGCTACCTTTTGATTTTGCCTCTTAGTTAAGAAACATTAAAATAAAATACAAATGTGTACTACTTAGAAAGTGATGCATGTAAAATGTAGAGCTATCATTTTGATGAGATTGGGTGAAAAATTAAGGCAAGATCTTATCATAATTAAAGAAGAGATTGTTTTCTATTAAAAATTCCTTAGTGAAAGATTAATATTTCAATATGAATTGTTTTTGTTGCTTTTCAAAGGAGATATGTATATGCAAATCTTACTATCAATCACTCATATCCAGTGACACTTAGCAATACACACATGAATTACGTGGACATGCACAACCTCTCACTATCAAAGATTGATTAATTCAATAATCTTTGTCTAATATATATTAGTTAAGTGTTTTTTTTTTTTAAACAAAAAAATTTCATGTCGCATAATTTAATGATTTATGAACATGCATTGTTGATTTTTTATTTATTTTTTTAATATTTGTTTGGGATTGCGAATCTATCATATAATACTTTTCCTTTCGTGATACATGTTAAATAATATTTTATTTGTTTCGTGATAGAGTAATGCTAGGCTTCCAAGAAAAACGCGTAGGATCTTACATCGGATAATTCTAAAAAATGCGCCTTTGTACTCTCAAACCCTTTAAAAGGGAAGTTTCATAGAAATAGAAATTTATATCTCGTTTATGGATTATTTCTTATCAGGGAAATTCATATCATGTTGCGCAGTTGAAAATCCATTAAAATGGAGGGAGTGAAGCAATGCTGGAGCCATTAATCGAAGGAAGTTGAATCAATTATGAATATCCTTGAGGCTTGAGTGAAGCTTCTGGTCTGTACTCTTTAAGAGATTAATACTTGTAAGATTCCAATACTTAATTATGTTTTATTTATTGCTTTTTGAACGATTATAATATGGGGTTTGAAGAGAGATACATGACTCGAACTCATAATCTCATTGATACAGGTCCTATATCAATGTGCTTGTTTGAGATTGATTTTTTAATACATATATTTCCTTTCTTGTTAATCTTTTCTGTCGTTTATTTTTATTTTTCATACAAATTGTTTGCTTTGATCGAGGAAATAACAAATTAACACAATTTTCTATATATGTAATGTGGATATATATCACCGGCATTATCTAGCTGCTGACAAAGATTTATGATAATCTTCCAAATTTTCTTTACTTCAAAATCAAATAATTTTTTTTATAAGGAATGCAAATATATCATCGTATGAAAGTCTTGCTATACCTTACTAGTTTGGTAATATTACAAGTCATCATCTAGTTGTGACCACAAAATTATGGTAATATCAAATCTCCTTACATGGAAATAAATAAATATAGTAGTTGTCTAGTTGATCAATGATCATACTGAGTTAAAAGAAATAATTTAATTATTGACTTTCCTAATTAATCAAACAAACTTGTGATTTTCCTACTGAATCAAGGTTCACAGTTGAATCCTACTTATAAGTTGAATCTAATGGGAGCAAAGCACAGCCTAATTGTTCAACCATATAGGATTCAGAAATCAGAATAGAGATATTGTGTTAACGGAGATGGACAGACTTAGCGATAATGGAAGCACCAGTGGAGGCAGACGTATCAGCTTCGGTTGCGACGATTTGTTTGAAATGAATACCTTCTAGGATTTCATCCTTCACATATTGCAACACTGCGAACACTCAATCAATCTCGATCGGTTCATTTTCTTCATGATCAATGATTTAGGGGTCATTTGTTTTTTTGTCTAAAGACTGAATAGTCTTAAATTTTTCTGAAGATTGAATAGAGACTGAAATCTGAACTTGAATGACATGTTTTTTTTTTTTTTTTTTTTTTTTTTTTTTTTTTTTCTCACATCTGAATGTATTGTCAACACGTTTGTTTTTTAAAAGTAAAATTGTCTGAAAATAAGTAATTTTACATTTATACCCATATTAAACAATTATATATATAATCCAAAATAATAATTATATATGAACACATATGATCATGATCTTCCTCTTCCATCACAAACAAACTTCATTTTTACTAAGAAAAGAAAATGTTTTTTTTTTTTTTTTTCAAAAAATAAAAGAGGTAGTAGGAAAATCACACAAAACACTCTAAGAAAAATAATATATAAATACATCACCATAATATCATAATAAAGTATTGATATTAAACACGAATATGAGAAGTGATTAGGGTTCTTTTTTATTTTTAAAGCTATTTAAAATAAGGAATATATTAAAATAAAGATTTTCATACCATATATAATTATGATGAAATTGGAAATATGTTATATATGGAAGATAGTATCGGAAGAAAAGATTTTGGATAGCATTTAATGCAATTCAGTGATTTGCAACTAAGTTAAAAGTCAAGATTTTTTACTTTTTATTTTAAGTTGTTTGACCACTTAAAAAAAAAAAAAAAAACTTAATAATTATGATTCAAACTCATTAAGTTTTAAGTGAAAAAAAAAAAAAAAAAACAATCCCTTATACATCTTATTATTTTTTTATGTCTCTGATTCAGTTCACATATTTCTATGCACTCTCACACAGACTAGAAGAGCTCAAAACCATTATCATATGGTTTCCTTCCATGTCTTTTGGGTTTACATCATTTGCATCATTGAAAACTCTGATACTTCGTGGAGTTGAGATATTGGATTACTACCAATTTGATTGTATTTTCTCCAAAAGTTCAAAAACCTGGAGAATTTAGAATGAATTGATTGGGGTGTGGGAATCCTGGAGACTCCTCTCAACATCAAAAGTCCAAGCCTAGTTAATTTAACTGTATCATAATGGGGTGGAGATATAATAGTGCTTGACTGCTTGTGATATCGGCCCAGGCCAAGACTTAAATTTTTCGATTTCAACTCGGTTTTTGATGTGGAGTTGATTAAATTTGAGAATTGGGTGATGATTGAAAAGGTGAATATTAAAGCTCCCCCTAGAGATTGCTTGGAGAGAAACAAATTATCCGAATCAAGGGTACAATTTGGAAATTACGAGTATTTATAGAGTACAGTACACTTGGGAACTAGCAGTATCACTGAATTTTTATAAGGTAATTACTCTATTTGTATTCTCTCATTTTTCTGTCATGTTTTAGGTGCAGGATTCCAAACACTAAAAAAAAACATGTAGGATCTCACACCGGATAATTCTAAAAACTATGCCTCCATACTATATCTCAAACCCTTTGAAAGGGAAGTTCCATAGAAATAGAAATTTATATCTCATTTATGGATTATTTCTTGTCAAGGGAAATTCATATCGTGTTGCGCAGCTGAAAATCCACTATAATTTTGTAAGGGCAAACCCATTGAGGTATCAAATCTCAATCATTTAAAATGCATGAACTAATAATTGGTCCGATATATATGTATATATATATATATATATATATATATATATATATATATGAGTTAAAAAGAAAAATTCATGTTTCGTCTTGTTTATCTAACCCTATGTTAATTTGGTATTACAAGAAGACAAGGAACCGCGTGTGTGGTTTTTAGATGGAGATGATGTTGATAGAAACCTTCAAAGTTATTGGAAAGAATTAAGAGAATATAAGGAAGTTAAGGGAGAATGGAAGATCATACATTAATATAATTAATTAGGTGGTTGTCTGTTTTTCTTTAATTTGACTAGTTTGTGCCATGCTAGCTAGAAGAATGCAATTATTATAGAATCTTTTCACTTAGTTGATATCGCTTTTAATATTTTCAGGGGAATATAAATTCATAACCAAATTAACATATCAAAACAACCAATATCATTATATCATCAATGAGAAATGTCATTGTCATTGTAAAAACAATCTCTACTTCTTCTCAATGAATAATTTAACAGTTTCCATCCATCTGATAAACTCAGTTTTGTCTTTGTTCACCATGTATTCATGCAACAACTCTGCAAGTTTTTCATCAATACCTCTTTCCTCCAAGAACTCATAGAGCAAGTCTTGCAGCTCATCATCCAATTCCCTGTTAACAACACAATCACCGAATCAGAATTGAAAACAATGTTGTTCGGTTAAAACTGTATGTGAAAACAGATTTCAGATTCATGTCCTAATTTTGAAAACTATTTATCAATCAAGAATCAAACATATCCTTACTTAGTATAACAGGCATTTAATTTCCAGCAACCAATTAGTGTATGCAAATGAAACTCAAAATAGATGACCATACTTGAATTGAGGACTGAAATAAGGTCGAGAAGGCTGCTTATCATTTCCTCGCACGAATAGGTTTGTAATCTCTATGCTATCTGGCCAGGCAGAGCACAAGAACTCCAACACTTCACCATCACCCTTGTGGATATTAATAACCAAACTAATGTGAAGCTTAACATCTTGTCCCGGTCCACCTGCTTTTGAAACGGGAATTGACCCATCAAACATGGTGGCTTCAACCTTAATATCTTCGTTTTCTCCAAATTTCCCCTTCAATCTAATCCACTGTTCTCCAGGTTGCTCATCGACCGTGAATGAGTTGAATTTGGTAGCTAGCTGCAAAATAAATTCAAGTTAGAATCCAAAACCTAACCAAAACATTCAAATAATCATCCAATACTCTATTTAGATACAAAATGATTTCATACAAATTTTATTAGCACAAAAATATGTTCCGGCCTCCAGGACATTACGGTTTTTCAGCCAAAGTAAACAAATTTGCAAAGAAAACAAGTCAAATGGAAAGATAGCAAATATATTTCCATTTAATGTCATGCTTTCAGAAACATAAGCTCATATGAGCACCACAAGCTTCCATGTAAAATATCAATAACATTATGAAAATTCTTCATTCAATTTCATTAGAGTAAACTCAATGAAACATGAATTAAAATCTAATGATTTGTTTAAGTAACTAAATCTCCCAGCCAAGCTAATTGAATTGTGTTAGGAATTTATTTCATTTTCTTGCAACCCAAAGCAATCAACTCAAACCTCCTTTGCATTTTCTCGGAACCTAAAAACATTAGCTCACCAACCAACCAAACTCTCATTGAAAAAAAATATATCACAAAAACAGAACAAAATATCATTTGCAGAGCACATACATAGACCCACTTCAAAACACCCAATCAAATAATCATCTTTTAGTACCAAAATGAAAACTTCAGACGTAGTAACATTGATTGGGATGACATGACTTGGGAAGATCAACCTGCTTTAAGAGGACACTGGGAAGAAAAAGTGAGGCGATTTAATCCAAGATTTATTGGCCATTATAATCTTGGAGGCAGGAGTCGACCTATGTTGGTAGATGTAGATTTGAAGGTCCAAGCTAGCTATCAGAAGGAACCTGTTCCTATTGTTTCTCTTATGAGCAAGTTAGATCGAAAGGCAATAATAGGGCACCCTATTCAAATTGAATCCCTACAAGATGGTTTATCAGAAAGCCTTATTCCTGCAAATGATTATTTTGGTAATGAAGCAATTGATCATGATGGAAATATAACTGTTCCACCGGCATGGAGGACTGCTAGAAGAACCAATTTGAGGGTTCTGCGACCTAATATATCATCATCACTCAACAGTGACATGGGTGCTACAAGTCATTCCTTTTTAGATGATGAACGAAAATCACTGAGGAAGCCAAATATAGGGAGTTCCGGTCAAAGGGAAAGCTTGGAGAAGAAGAGCCAGTCTCGCATTCCAGGCCTACGAACAGATAGGAAGTTTCCAAAAAAGTTGGCGAAGAAAGTAAGCTTATCTTCTAGCCAAAAGACAAGAACACTGTTGTCAATTGCTATTGACCGTAATCTCAGTTCTAGACCGGTATGCCCGTATATGATCGCAGTAACAGTCAAATGAATGGATTGATCAAATCAGATTCATCTAGGCCCACAACAGTGGCTTGTATACCGGTGATTATTTCATTTTCTTGCAACCCAGAGGCCAGAGCAATCAACTCCAACCTCCTAAGCCTTATCTCAGAAACCAAAAACACTTTTTTTTTTTTTCAAAAATCTCTCAATTTGTGACTAATTTTAGCATCCAATAAAAGAAATGTCATTTACAGAGCATAGACACAGACCCACTTCAAAATACCCAATCAAATAATCATCCTTTGGTACCAAAATGAAAACTTTGCATTCAAAAACCAACTAGAGTCTCATTTGAGAGAAAATGAAAATATAAAAACACGCACAAACATATCAAAACTAAGCTAAAAATTAAAACAGAGACAGTAACAATAATAATAACAATAATAAAGTGAAGAAATAAGAACCTGTTTAGAAGGAAAGTGTTCAAGCTCGTATTGAATCTCTCTACGAATGAGTCTCGAAATGTTGTCTTCGAAGGCGGCCTTGCGCATCTCCGAGACACAATTTCTGATTGTGATTCGAGAAACCGGGTGCAGTTTTGATGTAAAGAGAGCTGGGTTTTGTTTAGTTGCGTTGAACAAATTGGAGTTGGAGAGGCTTTCATGTGTTTTTCTTAGACTTCTCATCAGTTTCGCCATTTTTGAATTTTTGTGGTGTCTGAAGCAGCTGAGAAGTGAGAAAAGAGAACACTTTTCGGGGTTTTAGGGTTTTAAGCAGTGATTGGGCACGTCAACACAATATGACGAAATAAATATCGACATGTCAGCCACATCATCAAATAAATGGTGAAGTCCATTTTTGCTCACCCCCTACAAGGGGGTAAACCCCTCCCAAATGGATGACATGTGTCCATGGAGAGGTAAATTTGTGCAAACATAATTACCTTCCTAGACACATGTCATCCATTTGGTCAAATAAATGGTGAAGTCCATTTTTGCTCACCCCCTACAAGGGGGTAAACCCCTCTCAAATGGATGACATGTGTCTAGGGAGGTAATTATGTTTTGGGGGTGGGGGTGGGTGGGTGGGTGGGTGGTGGTAGAGGTGACACGGTTCCGGTTCGGTTCCGGTTCCGGTTCCATAGGAACCGGCGGTTTTGAACCGGTTTTTTTTTTTTTTTTAATTTAAACAAAAAAAAAATCTTTCTAAGTTCTAACTTGTAACTTATAAGTTGTAGATTGTAATTGAATAAAATAAAATATATAAATGACAAATTACAAAATAAAATTCATTGAGTTCATAAGTTCATTGGATGTTGGAAGTTAGATCATCGTCATCCGACTATCCGAGTATCCAACCGAAAATAAAATAAAATAAACAAATGACAAATTACAAAATTAAATTAAAATAAAAGTAAACAAAGTTACAATTTACATTTTATTGGGTATTTGGAAATTGAGTCACCCAAATTTCAAAAATAACATAAAATAAATAAATGACAGATTACAAAATTTAATTAAAATAAAATAAAACTAAAAAAAAAAGTAAAGTTATTAGCCTTGCACTTAATTTTTACCACAATTAAGTTGCCTACGTATCCTCTTAGGGGGGTTTAGAGGAATCAAAGGCCACGTAGTTCTCATACCTTTTATTACAGATTTACAGATTTATGGTTCCGCTGCTCAGCTTGCTCCAGAGCCTTCGCCCGCTTCGGGTTCGTCTTCTTTAAAGAAATCATATGTTGGCTCTTGTTGGAGCTCTTGTTGTCTATATTCTGCTTTTGTCCAATCGTCAACACAAACCTGTATCTGTAGTGCTTTTGGAGTCAAGCACGAACGTTTTTCATCCAAAATATTCCCCCCGGCGCTGAACTCTTGTTCCACCGCCACAGTAGAAACCGGTGTTGAAAAAATATTTTTGGCTATCATAGCCAAAATTGGATAGTACTTTGTAGCATCACTCCAATATTTTAAGAGTTCAAATTCTTCAGGAAAGTCACAAGAAGAAGCTAGATAAGATTCAAGCTCAGCATGCGAATCGGAGCTTGATGAAGAACATCTTGGTTTTTTGTTTTTTTTGGAGAACATACTATACCCTAAATTCATAAATCCAGAGGAAGATGATGGAGGCTGAGATGCAGTTTTGGTTCGTGTAACATCTACGATCGGAGTACCGGATCCATAAATTGTAACATATTCATCATATAAATCATACAATAATTTCTTAACTCTATCACAACATGCTTCAATATCATATTCAATATTTAAACCATCTTTGCCATAATAACCGTCTAGATAATAAGACAAAGATTGTAATTTGTGTCGTGGATCAAAAACCATACCAATCAAATAAATATTTGGAAAATCCGTATAATAATTTAACCATTTTTGCTTCATAGCACTAACGGCTTCCTTTATTGCTGGGTCAGATTCACAATACAAAAATGCACCAGCAATATTTATACTCTCAATAACAAATAAATGTGTTGTAGGTTTATAAATTTTAGAAAAATTTTGTGTAGCATTATAAAACACTTTTAATAAATTGAAAACATTGTAACAAGCATCCCAATGAGTTTCAAAAAGTTGAATGTTAGGAACATGAAATTGAATAAAAGTAACTAATAAATCCCTATACTCATAACTTTGAGCAAGCAATTTATAAGTAGAATTCCAACGTGTTGGAACATCACGAGCAAATTTAATGGCACGTCTACCATTTTGTTTACAATATCTTGCCCATGCTTTCATTGTAGAAGGATTTCTCCATAAAAACATTAGGGCTTTTTTAATAGGTTCAATAAAACATTGAAGAGTTTCTAATCCTTTTTGAACACATATATTTAAAACATGGCATGCATATCTTTGATGAAAAAATGTACCACCAAGAAAGGGTTTGCATAAATCAATTAAAAGTGGAATAGCAGCGGTATTGGCAGAAGCATTATCAAAACCAATTGCAAAAATTTTGTTTTCAATATTATACTCTGAAAAAATAATTCTAAGCTGTCTAAAAATATTTTGAGCATTGTGTGAATCATCAAAAACTCTAAAAGCAAGAATTATTTTTTGGATTGTCCATGCATTATCCATATAATGGCAAGTGACACCCAAGTATGAATGCGTTTGCCAATGGTCAGTCCATATGTCGGCACATACTGTAACATGACCATTATATTTTTCAAAATATTTTTCTAACTTTTTTTTGTCTCTCACATAAATCTTTTCAAGTGTTTGTGTGAGCGTGGCTCTAGGGACACGGCATGCAGCAGGGTTTAATGCTCGTCGACAATGGTTAATAAAGCCAACTCTCTCACCAAAACTGAATGATAAATGTTCTACTGCTACCATCCTAGCTAATTCTTCTCTATTTTGTTCATCATTATAACGAAATAATTGTTGGTTAGGAGTAGCGTACCTGGGAATTTGTGTTTGTGACCTCATTCTGATCACTGCTTCTGGATGTTTGGCTTCAATATGCTTCCAATAAGTGCCATATCCTCCGGATCTGCTCCATTTATATACTTTGTTGCAGTAATTGCAAGCTACTGTAATGCTTCCATCTTCACTCCTAATTTTCTTCATATGTTTGACGAAGAGATCAGATTTGCTCTGCTTCTGTATCAGATCTTCCTCCCTTTCTAGTTCCACTTCCGGTGTATCAAAACCAAAATCCGGAGGTGTATCAGTATCAGGCATATTTTCTGACTGGCTTATCAAATTGGGGGTGTTGTCATTGGGATCGGATTCAGAAATTATTAGAGGGGGAGTAGGAAAGTTTAGGCCTAGGTCTTCAGCATAGGCCCGACGTTGCAGATAGTCGTGATAGGTGGAGTCGTTATGACCGAGATTATCGACCATAGGACCCTTACCGTGCATCGAAATCGAACGCCTAGGACCTTCACGGCCGTGACCCCTTCCACTTCCACTTCCACTTCCACTTCCACTTGCCATTTAAAAATAAATTTGGGAGACAATTGGAAACTTAGAACTTAGAAGAATAGTTGACTAATTGGAAACTAAATAAATTGGAAATAAGATAAATTGCAAATAAAATAAATTGGAAATAAAATAAATTGAAAATAAAATAAATTACAAATAAAATAAATTGGATATAAAATTAATTGAAAATAAAATATATTGGAATTTGGAAATAAAATAAATTGCAAATAAAATAAATTGGATATAAAATTAATTGCAAATAAAATATATTGGAATTTGGAAATAAAATAAATTGCAAATAAAATAAATTGGATATCAAATTAATTGAAAATAAAATAAATTGCAAATAAAATAAATTGGATATAAAATTAATTAAAAATAAAATAAATTGACAATAAAATAAATTGGAGATTTGAGAGACTTATCACTTGAGACTTGAGAGTTGAGAGTGTTGGAGAGAAATTAGAGAGAATTGAGAAGAAATTGGTGTGAGGAAAAATGAAGGGGGGGGGGGGGGGGGGGGGGGGGGGGGGGGGGGGAAAGAAAAAAAAAAAAAAAAAAATTTGAAAAGAGAGGGTAGCCGTTGGACCCAACGGCCTGCTGACGTCAGCAGACCGTTGGGCCAACGGCACCCAACCCAAAAAAAAAAAAAAAAAAAAAAAAAAAAAAAAAAAAATTTTTATTCATGGAACCGCTGGTTCGAACCGGAACCGGAACCGCCGGTTCCAATCCGGTTCGAACCGGCGGTTCGAACCAAGTAACGAACCGGAACCGGAACCGGTCCAACCGGTTCAGGTTCCGGTTCCGGTTTCGTCCGGTTCCGGCGGTTCGAACCGGAACCGTGCCAGGTCTAGGTGGTGGTGGTGGTGAGCAAAAATGTTCTCTAAATGATGACATGCCAGATATATCATCACATTATTTGAGTCTATTTTTACTCACCCCCTTGAAGGGGGGTGAACATTAGCTCCTTCCCAAAAATATAACATGTGTCCATTAAAGGGAAAGTTGTCTAAAAAAAATAAAGAGTTTGGACAAATTTACCCTTCTATAAACATATGTCATGTGTTTTAGGATGAGGGTAATGCTCACACCCCGGGGTGAGGGGTGAGCAAAACTAAACTCTAAATTGTGTTTGATGAGTTGGCAATGATTGTTGTCTCTTTCTTTTCTTCTTGATTATTATTTTAAGTTATATTAATCTTTGTCTCTTTGACTTAGTTCTTATAGCATCATGGGCCTACCAACCAATCATGCAGCACCCTAATGATCAAAGAGATATTTTTTATGCAATCAAAATCTGGATAATAACCTAACTTACAAAATTACTAAGTAACGCCAGACATTACTCATAATTAGTTTATTAAATTTTTCTATATATATACTATATACAAATTTAAGATATTATCAGTCTAATTAAGTGTAGATATATTGGGTGGTGGTAATAGTTTATTAAATTAAAAAATGCTGCAAATTAAAAGTTTGAAAATACATACGTTCGTACTAAAAATTATTGTATAATTAACACATTAATATTATACAAGGCTTGAAATGAATTGGTAGATTTTGCCTCTAATTTTCAACAATTACAAGAGGTGAGCAATCAATTCTCTTGCTCTTAAATACAAAAGACTCCACCCCAAATCATTGCTCGTATCATTATGTTAATAGCAACTTTGATATCAGTCTTGCCCTTACAAAACTAATGGCTGATTTTTGTTCTTCTTCCAAAATTACAATTTACAAGATAATGACAATTCATACTATGGTGGGGGTCTCATACATCTACCTAAATAAATAAAATAAAATGTCATAAAAATTATCTAAATTTTTGTTGGTTCAATCATCATCAATCAATAATCATTCCTAAGACCAGATATTTCTTTGAAGCTATTTGCCAACGTCCTTAGTTTTTCAATTTATAGAATTCCAAAAAGTAAATCAAATGCCTTCATTACATGTTTTTAGGAAATGAATAATGCCAAAAGTACCAATTCTCATATTTAAAAGACAAATATATAAATTTATTAATAATTACAATAATATAATTGTTTTAATACTAATTTTCCCATATTAACATATTATAAGACTTCAATTTAGGGATGGGTATGGGCCCAATGGGGCACGGAGGGTCCACCCACCACCATTCCTCAACCCTTCCCTCGCCTCCCACCCTAAAACCCATTTGGGGGGATTGGGGGTGGGGCCGTTTTACGAGGAGGTCCCGTTGTGTTAAATGCTCGCAAGTTACTTTGCATTCTTGAAGCTCCTGTTGTAGGTTTGCATTGCTAGCTTCAAGTAAAGATACTTTGTGTTTAAGTATCTGAAAGAATAAAAGGTTTGTTAAACAACCAAGTCTAGAAAGTTTTAGTAGCAGAAGGAGGAAAACTGTTAACACCAACATACTTGTAGTTCATCAAATGGTAAACTGGAATCGCCACGATAAAATAGATTTTCAGCTTGCAACTGCTCAATTTGGCTCATTCTTTGCATTTGAGCCGCCATTGAATCACGATTAATCTAAGATCATGGAAAAGAAACTTAAAGGGTGTCATTATAAGATAACTATAACAACAAAAAAATAAAAATTAAAAAGTGCCAAGTAAGAAAACATACAACTGCTTTATTTTGAATGTTGCAAGCACGATTTGCACAATTTTTCATTGTGTAAAATAGCATACCTATCATCACAATTTTGTTGTTTCCACGTACTTGGAGAAGAAATTCTTGAGTTCATCTGAATGATAAAACATGCCAGTTAAAAATGGGTAAAAGAAATACTACTACCTTGAGGATAAAATAACAATACAAACAGCAACAGAGAAAATGAAAATTAAATAATGGTATCTTAGCAGACATACCTTCAGAGACCGATGGTGGTATCCCACCAACAAATATCTTCTTCGTCTTGAAATCCTTCGATTGACCTGAACCTTTAGGAATGGTTCTTTTAATCTCAATCTGGTCAACATTCATAAGGTAAGTAAGCATTGAAAACAGAAATGTATTCCATTAATGATCTACAGCCAATAACAGCTTCAAAACAAGTGATATGAGTAAACTTCAAAATATCCCTAATGAAAATAAAAGTTTTTAACAAATCTGAACCCTGAACAAAAGAAATTGGTAAAACCATGTGCCACTTAAGACTATGGTTCCTCAGCAATATCACATTGGTCAAATAATCAACTCACTGACCTTATTTGAAGTACATTCAATCTCATCCCATGATTTACCATTACAAGCAGATTCAATTTTCAACACCAATTTGTCTTTTTAAACCTAAATATTAAACATGTGTAACCCGTATGGCAAGGATTAATCAGTGGCAGAAGACATTTTATATTGCTGAAAGTCTGAAACATATGGGGAAAAAAGAACCTATGCATCAAGAGCACGTTGTGTTAAATGCTCATAAGTTACTCTGCATTCTTGAAGCTCCCGTTGTAGCTCTGCATTGCTAGCTTCGAGTAAAGATACTTTGTGTTTTAAGTATCTGAAAGAATAAAAGGTTTGTTAAACAACAAAGTTTAGAAAGTTTTAGTAGTAGAAGGAGAAAACTGTTAACACCAACATACTTGTAGTTCATCAAATGGTAAACTGGAATCGCCACGATAGAATAGATTTTCAGCTTGCAACTGCTCAATTTGGCTCGTTCTTTGCATTTGAGCTGCCATTGAATCACGATTAATCTAATATCATGGAAAAGAAAATTAAAGGGTGTCATTATAAGATAACCATAACAACAAAAAAATAAAAATTAAAAAGTGCCAAGTAAGAAAACATACAACTGCTTTAATTTGAATGTTGCGAGCACGATTTGCACAATTTTTCATCGTGTAAAATAGTATACCTATCATCACAATTTTGTTGTTTCCACCAAGAGAATCCTAAAAGTTTAAATATTAATCGGATTTCAAACATATTTATCAAGATAACATAACCAGCACATGTGAAATTGAAACAAAAGTCAAAAACTCCATTTCAAAGTATGAAGGATAAATGAAATAATTTATATACCTATAACAACCATGTCAATTTGCTATCACGGTTTGGAACATGACCTCCATCCTTTCGCTTTTTCTCATCTCCCAAAGCACTTACACATTTACACATTTCCAAGAGCTAGTAAGCCCTTATTGATATCAAGGCCTAAATCATTAAAATTCTAGTTAACATTTCAAACAAAGATGATTCGATATAAGAAAATTGTGATTCTCTTGAACCCGAAAATACCAAAGGCTAATTGGCACAGATGTCCTCTGGACTCTTCAAAAAGATGCACTGTGCCCCATATACTTTTTTTTTTTGGCACTAAACCCCCTAAACTCTTGTAAATTGGCAATCACTGAAGGAATATGCCCCCTGGTGAGGGGGTAAATTCCTTCAGCAATTGCCAAATTACGAGAGTTCAGGCGAAAAAAAAGTATAGGGGGTAAATGTGCAAATTCGGCTATAGTTCAAAGGGTATCAGTGCCAATTAGCCAATACCAAAAATCATAAACAACAAGAATACCTGTTTGTTTTGCATGTTCAGAACCAGCAAGGTCCACTAAATGGAGTTTTGCACATAAAATATTAGAACCAGGAATCTGTCTTTCCGGCAAAAGAGATATCTATGGAAAGTGCGAAAGAATCTCGGAGCCTAAAATCGCAAGCTATTAATGTGGGCGAAAATCATGGGATTCCGGAGAATCAGCGACGTGTAGTTAAGGACCTCGAAATCAGTTTTGGGAATGTTAAGTTGACTACTAATAAGGAGTTTGGTGACAGTAATACTCTTAATAAGGGAAAGATGGTGGGAGATACAGATTCGAGTGAGGATAATAGGGAATTTGTGGATGAAGTTTGTACTGGGCCATCAAGTCCATAAGAGATTGTAAAGGGGGCTGCTATCAATAGGGTCCACAGAGAAGGAGTAAAACTAAGGAAGGAAGAGGATAGGCATTTGGGTATATTGATGGGCCTAGCTAAATAAATTAGTGCAATGGTAGTGGATAATGGGCCAACTACGATTAGGCCACAAGAGAACGTGATCTGTGGGCCTGATGGTACCGGTGCTAAGCAAAGTAAGAAGGGGAATCCAGTTGGGCCTAAGCGAGGTAAATGGAAAAGATGGGCAAGGGATGGGGCCCATTGGGACAATAGAGTGGTTACAGACTCCTAACTAGGAAAAAGAACGCAGTTAGAACATGATGACCATGTAGGAAAAAAGGTTAAGGTGGTGACAATTGATGAAGTTTCTGTGGAAATTTCAAATGACATATCGGCGGGTCGGTTTTATCCGACCTACCGGGAGCAATGAAAACCTTAGTTTGGAACGCTTGGGGAATGGGTAGTACTCGGGTGTTCCATATCCGTCGGAGCTTCAAGCGAGCTCATAATCCGGATGTGGTGTTTTTAATGGAAACAAAGGCGGACAATGCGTGGTTGGAAAGTATTCATGTTAAGTTGGGGTTCTTCGATAAACGTGTGGTGGACTGTGAGGGCCGAAAAGGAGGCCTTTGTCTTTTTTGGTCGGATTTAGTTGATGTTAGTTTGCTATCTTTTTCTAGGTTTCATATAAATGTTAAGATTGTTTCTCATAGGAATTTTGTTTGGCGTATGACGGGTTTCTATGGGCATCTTGAGGCGAATCAACGCCTACATGCTTGGATTCTCCTTCGTTGGCTTCATCGTATGAATTCTCTTTCGTGGTTTTGTGCGAGAGATTTTAACGAGATTCTAGAAGACTTGGAAAAACTTAGGGGTCATTTGAGATCGCGAGCTCTAATGAACAATTTCCAAGCAATGTTGGATGACTGTGGTCTGTAAGATGTGGGATTTGTGGGTTCGCCCTTCACTTGGTGTAACAAGTGTGGAGGGTCTGATCTGGTACATGAGAGATTTGACTGAGGTGTGTGTAACTTCCAGTGGAGGGACTTGTTCTTTGGTTCGACAGTGACGCATTTAGAGTATTGGAAGTCTGATCACATACCTCTTCTGGTTGAGGTTAGTCTTCATGCCCAATTGCCAACTATGGTGGATACATGCAGGGATCGGAGGTTCCTTTTTGAGGAATGTTGGGTGGAAAAGGTGGAGTGCACTAACTTGGTGAAACATGTTTTGGCGAGGGATACTGGCGGGTCAAATATGGATATTGTTCTAGATAATGTGAGGTGTTGCACAAATGTTTTGAGGAAGTGGTATGCTGGGAACAAAAGAGAGTTAAACATGGATATTAATTTGAAGAATCGATCACTGCAGATGGCTAGAAGCAGCATTGGGGACAACTCGTAAATGTGAGTCAATATTCGAGACCAGATCTAGGGGAGAGTTAAAGGTTGGCAGAGTAAGCTTTTTTTAGCAGGTGGCAAAGAGGTGTTGCTGAAGGCGGTGGTTCAAGCAATCCCTACTTATGCGATGTCTTTGTTTAAGCTTCCTAAAAGGTTGGTGGACGACATTCATAGTGTTTGTGTAAGATTTTGGTAGGGTTCCAGCAGTGATAAGAAGAAGCTTCATTAGGGTTGTTGGAAAAAGTTGTGTTTGAGCAAAGATAGAATGGGTTTAGGTTTTCGAGACCTCTCTATTTTTAATCAAGCCTTACTTGCTAAACAATGTTGGCGCTTGTTTTCTCACCCGAATTCTCTTGCTACCAGAATTCTAAAGCACAGCTATTTCCCGGATTGCTCTGTTTTTCTGGCTGAGTGTGGTAAGGCGATCTCCTATCTTTGGAAGAGTTTCATATGCGGCTTGGAGCTCTTGAAAGCTGGTTCTGGTTGGCTGATTGGGGATGGTGCCTCGGTTTCTATTTATGAGGACCACTGGCTGCCTAGGCCTTTTACTTTAAAACCTTTCTCCTCTGCTTGTTTGGATCATGGTTCCTTAGTCAAGGATTTATTACTGCCTGATGGAGGGTGGAATGTTGCTCTTATTCAAGAGTCCTTTTGGCCTGAAAATGCTAACATGATCTTGAGTCTGCGTATGCCCCAAATGGCAATTTCAGATTCGTTAATGTGGCACTATGATAAGCTTGGGTCGTATTTGGTTATGAGCAGGTACCATTTTGGTTGCAACCTCTCTTCTAGAGCTAGTTCTTCGCGGTTTAGTTTGTCGAAATCTTGGTGGAAGTTTTTGTGGCATATGCACATTCTGGTGAAAGTTAAAAGTTTCATTTGGCGTGCTTGTCTAAATTGGATTCCTGATATAAAATATATATATTTTTTCAGGACAAAATATGTGAACCATTAGAGTTACATACTTTGACTCAAAGTGTATGCACTTATCAAAACTTCTCCATAATCTATGGTCCACATTCATCGTTCTGATATATTTATGTCAAGACGAACTGACAATATAGAAAGACTATATATATATATATATATAGGTTCAAAAATTAAATAGCACTTTTTGTGGGAGGGCTTGTGCAAATAACACCACTTTAATAAGTGTTGTTTTAATAGCACCAAAATAGGTGATGAGACCAAAATACCCCCACTTACTCTTTTCCTTTTTATTTTTTTTCTCCAAAATTCGAGACTTATTTGCAGTTTCGAGACTTATTCATGATTTTTTTCAAGACTTATTCATGCATTTTTGAGACTTATTCATGTGTTTCGAGACTTAATTCAAGTTTGCTCAGGACTTATTCTGTTCGACCTCCATCAATGGTGACAGTGACGATCCGACGACGGAGCCGGTTGACTCTGGAAATTTTTTGGATCTGGGAGATTGAACGATGCCGAGTTCGTTGGCGCCATCGGTTTCATTAGATTCACGACGGATCATCATAGATCGGACGATGAAGATTCGCGATGGTTTGGGTTTTGCTTCGTTTTTCTCTCTACACAACTCGAAAATGAAAACGAACACTTCGGTTACAATTATTGGCACTCGATGAACGTTTTCCCGGTGGTTTTGCTAGTCAACTCGCCGGTCGGCGGTGGCACCTCCATTGAAACTCTATCAATGGAGGTTTTGGAAAAAGGAAGAAGAAGGTGAAGGACACACGAGAAAAGAAAAGAAACTGAGGGGTATTTTTGTCCAAATTCCATTTTTGGTGCTATTAAAACAAGAGTTAATAAAGTTTGATAGTTGTAAAATTCAAAATTTAAAAAGTGCTATATACCCTTATTTCCTATATATATATATATATATATATATATATGAAAGATGGTATTGAATTTTTGAATTTTTGAGGACAAACATTAGGTATATCGACTGGAAATCTGGAATAAGCATATCAAATTACTGAATTCAATTAATAGACCTCTCACTTCTTTCCTTTAATTATTCCAAAAAATATAAATAAGTTTATTGTCGTCGATCATGCATGAACTTCAAAGGGCGGTGCTTAAATACTTAACATCCAGAGAATTTTACCATTTTTTTTTTACACATCTCAAATTCTCATCATATGCATTGATTTTTTTTCTATTATTATTTTCACATGGCCAAAGGTATACCGTGAAAAATCTCACAAAGCGACAAATGAAGGGGTATTTTTGTCTGATGACCATAAATGGTGCCTTTTAAACTTAAGTTAATAAGTTGGTGACTTTTCCCCAAAAAGCACCCCATAAAGTGCTATTTAAATTTTGAGCCCAAGGTATACCATTATAAATGAAAAATAGATATCAAAATTTACATCAAATAAATGAAATTTGGATTCTCTATCTCTACTAACTATTTTATCAATCATTTGGTAGGTGAAGGTGACATTCCAATAACATCATATAAAATAATTCCACGATTATTTTGATCAAGAGCACTAGCTACTTGCATTATTCTTGGATTTTGATGAGAGCTTGACTTGTCACTTTTGTTGTGAATTGTTTTGGTTTCACTGAAGAATTGTTAATGGACATCAAATCAGGAAATAATGGCTAGGTCAAATACAATTGTTGTAAATCTAATAATTGGTTTTCCTATTCATATAAAAATTGTAATATATTTATTTTTACATATTATAAAGATATATCCACTGTCAACATGTAAGTAATTTTTTTATGTTAACATTGGTAAATTAAAGCCTAATGGATGCTTTATTCGGTACTCTATATTCCATAAAGCAAAGGCATACCTAGAATATATAGTTGAAATTGTGCTACTACTAATTATGGTTTTACTGGCTAAATATTTATTAATTAAAAAATACTTTAAACTAGGAATGGCAACTTGTCAGCTTCAGACGGGTTTGATAAAATCCAAACTCGAACCCGTAAAACTTTGGGTCACCAAAATCCACCCACGAACCAACAAAAATAAACGGGTTCGGGGGACACACAAACCCACCTATGAACCCGTGAAACAAGGGGGTCCACGAGTCAAACCCGCCAATTTTTTTTTTTGAAAAATATTTCTATATTATTTAAGTATATGAAATATTATAATTTCATAGATTAAAAACATTTAATAGAATGAAATCTTCCACTCATTTCAAGTGTATTTCTTAGTTGAGACAAGAGTTACAAGAGACAAAGCAATATATATATATATATATATATATATATATATATATATATATATCAGTCTTTCTATTATCAGTTCGAACTGACAAAAATTATATCAGTTCCTTATATGTGGACAACTGGATTTAAATACTTTGGCTGACAAGTGCATACAGCCAAGTCAAAGAATTTAAATCCAGTGGCCCACATGTAAGGAACTGATATAACTTTTGTCAGTTCGAACTGATAATAGAATTTCTGTATATATATATATATATATATATATATATATATATATATATATATATATATGAGAGTTGAGAATTGCAACTTAGAATGATTGAAATGTTTACATTTTATTCTCTGTTTTTATTATTTGCAGGTTCGCGGGTCATCCGTGGGTTTGTTTTCTAAACCCACACCCGACCCCGTTGGGTTTTTACTTATATGAGTTCATGGATCGTAAATTCACCAACCAAACTA
The DNA here is from genome assembly GCA_030490815.1 of Acer saccharum. Taxonomy (NCBI): domain Eukaryota; kingdom Viridiplantae; phylum Streptophyta; class Magnoliopsida; order Sapindales; family Sapindaceae; genus Acer; species Acer saccharum. The sequence continues at coordinate 336,190 of CM059877.1, forward strand.
TTTCAGATTTGGATGTTTCAGTTGCTTTTGGTAGGCAATGGCAACAGTGGTACTGTTGAAACTTGGAAATGATTGGATGCTTGGCACACTGCAAGGAATGCAGTAACTTGTTGCTCAAGTATTAATGTCCTCTTAAAAAGTATGAAAGATAGAGTTAACTTCTCTATTAGAGTTTGAATTTTCTTTCATTATATGTTTCTGCAGGAATGGTATCAACCCAACAAGGTTGGAAACGTAATTTGGGTGTAACATTTTCTCAAGAAACAGACAGAAACAATTAAAAGAAGCATTGAAGAGTTCACACAAACCTCAAAAATGTGAAGAAAACTCTTCCACAATTAAAAAAAAAAAAAAAAAAAGTAGACCTCTCCCGTTGACTCATGTAATGTTTTTATTCACTTGAACATCGAAATACATACACATTATAGGGCTCGAAGAATATATCAACATTACATACCCTAATAGCAGCAAAATCATAAAACAAACCCCAACAACAACCAGAATTCTAACCAAGTGTTTTTATCTTTTGGTAGTTAGTTGATGCTTTCACCTTGCGAACTCCAAACTGTCTTTGAGAGCAGGCCTCACATCCTCCTCACACGACTCCCTATACTGATCAACACTGTCTCCTGCCGATTTCGACAGCTCCACCACTGTCACCACCAGCGCCACCTCCGCGGTCACAGCCAGCTTCCCTTTCCTGCAAAATTCACTCCAAAGCTTCCCGATAATATCTGAAGCTGCAAATTTGGATGTAAACATGGAACTGGATTTTCGCTTACTCTTGAACAAACTTGACAGATCAAATCACAATGACATCAAAGATATGAACTCAAACTCATTGCAAAATGGTGGATTTGATAATGATTTTGATCTCACTAACTCAACTTCTCCATTCTTTTCAACAACTTTCTCACGGCTAATTACCCGAGAAAATTCTCTACCAAACCCTTTTCGGAACCGAGGATTCTTCATGATACCTGAAACTGTGATTCTCTTATCATCTTCAGCAATCAAAACCCTAGATATCAACTTCTTGGCATCCATGGAGGAAACACAAACTCTGCCTTGAAAATCTTCCTGTACATCTTCATCACATTTTCATGTTGAAACGGCAAGTACCCTGAAAGCAAAACAACCCCACAAGACCAAATATCAGATTTAACAGCTACACTTTCTTGGGTTGCAAGATTTTTCCGGTAATAAACCTTGGTGAAGGTGCCTTGTCCCGAAATCCTCCCCATTTTGTACTTGCCAAACACAACAATATTTCTTGCTTCTTTCTTCATTTTGTAACCATTTTTGGACACCAAATTCTCTGTTTCTTTCTCCATAATCAACTAGAAGGAGTGTCCGTGCCAAAACTTGACTCAATATTTCACGTTTTTTTTAAGATCAAGTGGGTTGCTAGAGAAGTTGATATTTGCTGAGAAAATTGAGAGGAATGGGAGGAAAGTTGGAATATTTGAGTGTTTGGATAAATAATATAAGGGGTGAGAAAAAACGGTGATTGGAAAGGAAGAAAATGGAGTGAGTGAAGCAGTGCTGGAGCCATTGGATATATCCGATAAGTTGAATAATTTATGAATATCTAGACCAATAGGAAGCTGGACATGTGGTGAAGATGTGCACCAAATAATGTTTTTGACATTTTTGGATCCATGTACACTTTGAGGTTTGAGTGAAGCTTCTGGTCAGTAATACTTGTAAGATTCCAATACTCATGTTACTCACAACCACACATCTAGTCCAGGAGAAGCTGCAAAGAAGAGACAAATCAGTTAGTTTGCTTTCCAGCATCTACAACCATAACCATTGCATATTTAGTGTTTGATGTTATAAATGTAAAGATATTTAATTTTTTTCTTTCTTCAAGAATATTTGCCGTCTCTTCAACCATAACCAACCCCATTAAACTATAATTTTTTAGCAGCAAAATTAATGAAACAAGTATACAACAAAACAAAACATTCTGTTACAATAATCATCAGTCACGAAAATAAAGACATTATGAGAGAATTGAAGTTGATGTGGAAGCACCAAGACTTCACTTTTTACTGTTTAAATATGGCCAAAGTTATTTTCAGCCCAAGAGATAGCAATTCCTTTGCTGATGCTCTTGCTAAAAATGGTTCGGCTTTCGTTGTGGATAGAGTGTTTTGGGAGGTTAACTGAGTTGTTTCCTGTTGGGTTTGCTGTCCTGTTTGTTTGTTGCTTGGCCCTTTGTATTTGGGCATCTTGTTGTTTTCTTGTTCTCGTTCTTTCTTTTTCTGGTGTGCTGTGCTGGTTGTTTTGGGTGTTGGTGGCTTTTTGGGGTTTGGCTGTTGTGTGCCACCCTTGCACCTGTTCTCTTGGGATTTTGCCTTTGCAATAAACTCAGCTGTTCAAAAAAAACTAACTAAACATAGGAGGCAGAGAATGATGTTGTTTTGGAAGATTTTGAATAATATAGAGCCTTTCCTCAACAAGAATACAATAATGAATATCATAGTGTCAATATACAAACCTATAACAAAAGGTAGCCTGAGGCAACTGAATGCTGCTTGTGCCCAGTTGCATCATCAATCCGACTTCTTGTTAATGTTACCGAAACTGCATATTTACAAACAAGTTTAATTTAGTTATCAATAATAACTTAATAAGTTTACTAAATAGGAACCTATTTTAGTTTCTTTGGTGGGCACAATACATCTGTAAATATACAGTACATTAAAAAGAACATCCCACTATGACTTTGTTCCTAAAAGAGTCAGTTGAAATCATGTATACATAAACAGTACATGAAAACATATAAATATGACCCAAAACAAGCATGCAAATGAGATAATAAATGCATGAATTGTCATTTGATCAAACACCTCTGAAACATCATGTAGTCATCTTCAAATTTGCATAAGATATAATCACCTCGAAAAAGAGCAGCAAAAGAATTTTGAATTTTAGTATCAATATCCTAAAAATCCATCAACAACATAATTAGAATAAAAGCATCTTAAGTTTATTAAAGCATTTGATATACTTCCTGAACTAAATACAAGTATAAAAAAAAAAAATCTCAAGCATACCAAGTACACATAAACATACATTAGTAAAATCAGCATGAGAATCCTTTGAAAGCAATACCATCTTCACTTGCAAGCTCTGTCCTGTCCTCATTAGAATCCTAAGCATTTTAAAAGGTATTTCCTCTTGGGGATCTTGGAATCAACAGCCTCCCCTTAGATTGCATGTAATTACTTTACTTCAACATATTATGAACCAGAGAGAAAACTGAAATAAAGGAAAACAAGTTACAGAGAGTGAGAGAGAGAGAGAGTACCTACTGGTTCTACTGCTCCAACACCTTCTCAGCTTGCCGATGTAATTCCACTGCTTTGTTCAAAAGGATTGCAGCTATTACGTTCTCAAATTCCAAATCCATCTAAACCTGCAAAGTGAGTTCCAAATATTATTAAGTAAAAAGTTCACACATAGAAAAATGTATAACTTTCTCTATAGCTGCATGGTCTTTTCATCTAAAATTCATTATTCCAAAAATAATAATCAACTTGACTTACAAAGGACAAGTAGATAGACGATTTCAAAAATAAATAATATTGAATGAGGTTATTTGTGCTATATCAATGTTATTTTGAAAAATATACTGATAATTGTGGATTCCAACAACTCAAATGAAGTACAAGTACATCATTTTTGAAATTAGAAATGGCAATATGAGAGAACACAAGGAAAATATACCTCTTTCTAATATTGAAATGAATTACGGTCTGGGTTCTTCCACCCATCTCCTTCACCTGCAATCCAAATTAATGCAAGAAAAATGAAATGTAAAAATAGAAAAGAAGAGAAAGATGAATGATTACAGCAAGTAGTGATGACAGATTTGAGATAAGCACGTGAAGAAATCAAGTAGTGAGAAGCGGCTGCTGCGACGAAGAAGTGAGAAGCAGCGGCGGCGGTTACACGACGACGTCGCAGGTCAACGAAGCGAGACGCAGCATTGACGGCGACCAAGACGGCAACCAAGTGAGAAGCATTGGTGTGGATGAAGTGCTGCGGCGGCTATGAAGTGAGAAGCTTGGGTACCTTTGAAAAGTGAAAAGTAAAAAAAAATTTAAAAAAAAAAGATACATATATTTTTAAAGTTTTCTAATTACCATGGCAAAAAACTCTGCGTGAAAATTACCAAAAATAACCACCGTAATTATAGGAAATTCGTTTTTAACCACATATGAAACTTTAATTGTTAATAACCATGTTTTGAAAAAAAAATTCAGTGGGTGTCCATGAATTACCAAGATGCCCCTAAATATATATTTCTATTTTGTTTCTCTTTCTTCTCTCACTCACCGTCTTCTTCACTGTTCTTGTTCATTCCTCACCTTGTATTCGTTCTTCATCACCGTCCTGCAAATCGAACACCAATGACCACACCATTGTTGGCCTAAAGAAAATATTACGAAGATTTCACGAAGGTTTATTGTCATAATCGCTTTGAAGATTTTACGAAGTCTCCTGAAGAAAATATCATTCATCTCATAATCTAGTTTGCTCTAAATCGGTAAGTATGATTTATTTGTTCATTAACTGAGTTGAAAATGGTTACTTTAACATGGGTTTAACTTTAATGCATGAGTTTATGTGTGTTTTGGTGAAGAATCGATTTCAATAAAACTTAAATTTTTTTCAAAAGATTTCAAGTTTCACGGGTTCATAAACTTGAAATCTAATATAAAAACTTGGAATGTTGACAAAACTTGAGATTTGTTTTAAAGCATGATTTCAAGTTTTATATCACAAAAAACGTGAAATGTTTAGAAAAACTGGAAATCTTACAATTTCTTTTGGAAATCATTTTTTCCAGGTAAATGGTTTACAGGCTAGTAATCAACTATGGTGGGAAGTGGGATGATTTACGATATGTTGGTGGTGATACATTTGTTGAGGTGGTGTCGATTCATTTAAAATATTTAGAGTTAGAGAACTTGGTATACCAATTCACCAACTTGGTATACATTTGTTGAGGTGTTGTTGACCATGGTCGTTTTTGTTTTAGTATAAACCTATCATGTATGAACTCATTATTGTAAGTTTATGTTTCAGTATTGACTATTGTGGTTTTACGGGAAGATTTGAAGTTGTTAATCTGTTTGACATCTGAATTGTTGGTTTTTCGAGAAGATTTTTAGTTGTGCCAGAGATTGAAAGTATGATTTCAAGTTTGTGCCACAGATTTAAAGTATGATTTCAAGTTTTATGCTAGCAAGTGACCAACCATCTCATGAGGCTCCTCTTTCTATTCCACTGTCTGATTATTGCCACTTGTTAATCAAATTATTCTCTCATGTCTGATTTATTTTTTAAACTCATTTAGGAAAATATTTCAAAGAAAAATCAATTTAACACTTTCTTAAGAAACAAAATCATCTATAACAAGTTTTCAAACAAAAATCAAGTAAACACTGTCAAGTCTTCAAATAACAAGTTTTGTTTCAGATCAAGCCATCTGATTTAATGGAGATTTAAAGCATGATTTCAAGTTTGTGGCAGATATTTAAATGTGATTTCAAGTTTTATGCTAGTTTGTTGAAATCAACAAAACCTGCCCACATAACAAATAAAACCATTTGAACTACAACCATTTGAACATAAACAAAACCTGCCAAAAATATATAATATAATATATATCATCATATATCTACAATTAGCCATTTCCAAAATACAATTTAACATCCAAAATATATAAATATGCAACATAGGGAATTCTCTGAGAATAAAGTACTGAAATAAGTTTAACATCTCCGGGAATTCTTTCTCACATAAACCAAGTCCTTCACCAACCTAGGGACAGTGTAAGGGGTTTGAACCACTGCTGTTAGCTTCTTAAGTCTTTGACTACGTCTTATCACGCCCTCCTCCTCATCATTCTAGTTGTCAGCGCCTTGATGCGCATCAACCTACTCATCCCCAACTTGCTGCTCTTGTTGAACCACTGTTGCTAGCTTCTTAAGTCTCTTACTACGTCTTATCATGTTATCCTCATCCTCAACCTGCTGGTCATCATCAACCTGCTGCTCACCTGTCTCTTCCATGCCATATCTATGCATTCAAGCTTTAGCCAACACATTTCAAGAAAGCCATAAAAGGCACAAAACAACCAGCTAGTACAAGCCACAAACCCAACGTACTGCTATTCGAACCAAACCAGCATGCACAGGTATTGCTATTCAATCTTTTTATGATTGATAAAAACTCCACCAGTAAGCAACTTTATTTCAACATCAATAACCATTGTTAATACATATATAATTACATATAATTACAGTTTATTCAACATCAACTTTATTTCAAAAGTCAAAGAAACGAAACCCTCAAAACAGCAAAGCCCATTGTTAATACTACAACACCACAATCATGCCACTCAATAAAGTTGCATAGGTAGTAGCATAGATCAAAACAACCCATTTATTTGGTATAACCAAGCAAACCCTTTTAGAAACCTCGAACAGAACAAGGCAGAGACAATATATAAGTGTAATAGTAGAAATAAATACAAAACCATTTCAAGATTCAATCTTTTTATGATATCCAACTACTGTGAACACAAATGTTTAAAAATATTTACTGTTAAGTCAAACTTAAACATAAACTTAGATTCAAAGCAACAAGAACACTAGCCGAGCAAGGCACCACATTTATTTCAGAAAATTTTAATAATGAAAACCTACAACATCAAAAGAACAAAAAGGCAGTAGTAGAGGATGAATCTTACCCAAAATCAGGTGACAATGTGAGATTTGAGGAGGTTCATGATTTAGGACTCTCGTCTGTATTCTCCGGCGACTGGTGGGGTCTCTTTTCTCTCTCGCTGAAAACGCCTTTCCTTTTTGGTGGGGTTTCTCTTCTCTGTCGCTGAAAACGAATGGTAGGGTTTTCTAATGGGGTCTCTCTCTTCTCGCTAAAAACGACCTCTAGTTCTGGTGGGGTTTCTCGCTGAAACGAGTATTTGATGTTGTTTTGGGTTTTTAAGGTTTATATATATGTGGGTATTGGGGTAATTTCTTAAAAAAGTGGTTATTAACAATCAGAGCTTCTTTTGACAATCCATTTTTTTTCTTTTTACACTTCTTTTTTAAAAACACTCCATTCTCTAAATTTAAATTTTAAAAAATTCTAAAGACACTTCATTTTGTTACAGGATTATCCTTTTTATTTTTTTAATTAAATTATTAAAAAAAGAAATAATATCTCCTAAATCATTAGATTAATTATTGCATATTAAATACTCTCTCCTAAATTTTTAATTACCATATTAAACTCTCTCTCCTCCAATACATATCTTTAATTTTCTATCTCCATTTTTTCTCAAGTAAGACTAACAATTAAGAAAAAAAAAAAACTTACTAATAAACTTGATTTTTAGGAACCATATGTATGTATATACTAAAAAAAAAAAAAAAAAAAAAAAAAAAACTCAAAAAACAAGTACCTCGTTTTTTTGTTTTTGTTTTTTTTTTTTGTTTTTTTTATATAAAAAAATCAAAATATGAAAATGTTTTTTGTTACTCTTGTAAGTATATGATTGCCTAGAGAACTTTAATCCTTTCATTAGTCTTAAAAATTCTAAGTTTAATTGAATCTAGTTGAAACAATTCAAGCTTTCATATATCTATTTTTTTATTTTTATTTTTGAAAATTGACTTTTATATATATATATATATATATATATATATATTACTGTTAGTGAAAAACTAAAATATTCATAAGTTTTTTTTTTTTTTTTTTTTAATTATTAATCAAAGATTGATTGAGAAAATAAGGAAATATGATTTATTTATTTATTTTTGAAAAATGGAGAGAGATTAATTAGGAGAGGGTGTGAAATATGGTAATAATAGATTTAGGAGAGAGATTTAAAAAAAAAATAATTTAATTAGTTTGGAGTGTCTTTAATTTTTTTTTTTTTTTGTCTTGTTTAGTAATTTTAATTTAGGTTAAAATTGTCATTAATAAAAAAAATTAAATTGGAGTGTGAATAGATAATTTGTGGATTGTAAGGAGAAGCTCTCATTAACAATTATAATTTCAAAAGTGGTTATAAACAAAAGTACGATGTTTTTGATTGTTATTTTTGGTTTTCTCTCAAAAACTGCAGGAAATAAATGTAATATTTGACACACCTGTCAATCTGTGGCAAACATTTAAAAAAAAAAACTGGGCAATTTTGTTTCCGTGGTTTTAAGTAATATTTGCGGCAGATTAATATCCATGGCAAATTATGTGTGGTAAAAACATCTTTTTCTTGTAGTGATCGTTAAGTGTTATTTTCATTTCTAAGAATGTAGCAGTGGAAGATAAGATTTGAGTTTTATTTTATCATAAGAAGAGAAAAATCAATAATACCAATTAAGAATTTATATTCCCCTGAAAGCAAAATCACCAATATATAGAATTCATTGTCACACACAAATAAAAGATTGCATGCTTGTTTTAATTCACGTAATGGTCTCACAAACAACCAAAAAGAATCAGGCGAAAATATGCAAAGGCTGCTTGAACTTGATAATTGCTTTAACAGTGAACTGTTGACTGGACATTTTACTACCACCGTTAACTAATAGTGATAAGAGGAAATGACATTTTCACCATTTTCACCATTTTGTACAATTATTAAATTACAACACAAATATCCTACCAAATCAAATTATGATAAATTAACCGTACATAATTAATAAGAGTAATGCTACATACAACTGTAGTTGCGCAACCATGGTTGTATATATAATTACTCAATTAATAAATTGCTTTAAACAAACTATCTAATATGGTTTGATAATAAATGACTTTCAAACTGACAATGTCCCACATCGAGTCGATAAAAAAAATGACTGATTAAACAAACAAACAACTAAGTGAAAAGATTCTATAATAATTAGATTCTTCTGAGAGTATCTCCAATGGTATAAGTAAATTTAGATCCTCAAAAGTTGTCACCTCAGCATTTGAGGATTGTTTTCAAGGATTGCTAAATTTGAAGATTGTATAGTCTACATTGGTACATTATTTTTTTTTTTGCTAAAAAATAAAAAATATATATAAAAAAGACAAGAAAAGGTATATAATATGGGTATTGATCAATTCGTAATGAAGAGACGAATTTTACCTAATTGAAATTTTTGGGATCGAAACAATGATGGGATACATAGGTGATCAAAGAAAAAAAAAAGCCATGGAAGAGAAAGAAAGAATAAAATTACAACAGTTATTTTGGGTTAAGTTTATATTTGATGATTGAAAGTTAATCTTCAAATTTGATTATTGAAGAGTCAATTTGATTATTGATAACTGCTATTGCTAAATTTTAATGACTCTATTGAATAGTGGTTTTTGGATAAATAATCAAATTTTGATTACTCTCATACTTTTGAGGATACCATTAGATATGCTCTAACTAGTTTAGCACAAACTAGTCAAATTAAAGGAAAAACAAACAACAACCTAATTAATTATATTAATATATGATCTTTTATTCTCCCTTAACTTCCTTATATTCTTTTAATTCATTCCAATAACTTGGAAGGTTTCTATCAACATCATCAGCATCACCATCAAAAAACCATATGCGCTGTTCCTTGCCTTCTTGTAATACCAAATTATCAGAGGGTTAGATGAACAAGATGAAACATGAATTTTTCTTTTTGATTCATATGTATATAAATGGTCATGTACCGGACCAATTATTAGTTCGATGCATTTTAAATGATTGAGATTCGATACCTCAATGGGTTCGCCCTTACGAAATTGTAGTGGATTTTCAACTGTATAACACGATATGAATTTTCCCTGACAAGAAATAATCCATAAACGGAGATATAAATTTCTATTTCTATGGAACTTCCCTTTAAAGGGTCTGAGATATAGTACGGAGGCATAGTTTTTAGAATTATGAATTATCCGGAGTGAGATCCTACACGGTTTTTTTTTTTTTTTTTTTTTTTAGCGTATGGAATCCTGCACCTAAAACATGACGGTAAAAAAATAAATAAATAGAGTAATTACCTTATAAAAATTCATTGATACTGCTAGTTGCCCAGTGTACTCTATAAATACTTGTAATTTCCAAAATGTACCCTTGATTCGGATAATTTGTTTCTCTCCGAGCAATCTCTGGGGGGAACTTTAATATTAACCTTTTCAAGTATCACACAATTCTCAAATTTAATCAACCCCACATCAAAACCGAGTCGAAATCAAAAAATTTAAGTCTTGGGGCCGATATCACAAGTACTATTATATCTCCACCCATTCTGATCAGTGTTCTAGTAATCGGCCTAGGCGGCCGATTAATAGGTCCAATACGGTTAGGCGGTTGGAAACTGAAGAGAAACAGGCAAATCGGAGCAACTAGGCGGTTTCCGACTAATCGGGGTAGTCGCCGACTAATCGGCTAGGCGGCTGGACGGAGTCAAAGCCGTTGACTCCACCTAGCCAATTAAAAAAAAAAAAAAAAAAATTGAAAACGACAACGTTTTTTTCACATTTTTCACATATGTTCAGTTCACTGCTTTCCCTCTTCTTCAATCAAACAACACACTAACCTAATCAGAATACCAAATCGCCAAACAAAGCTTATTGCCGCCTGCCTTTAGTCGCCGAAAGCTTCCGTCTTCCATCGCCGCCATCACCAGTTCGCAGCCGTCTCCAACTCGCCAGTTCGCTGGTCTGTCAGTATGGTTGAGAGCACTAAAATCTAAATGAGTGAAAGAGAAGACCCTAATAATTTGATTCATGATCGTACCCACTTCTCTCTGTTGTTAGAGGCGGCGGATTGAGAGCAGTGGGTGAGATTATAGGCGGCGGATTGAGGAGGAGGAAGAATAAGGGAGGGAGACGACCGGTGATGCGATGGCAATAGAGGGAGAAAGACGGTCTCTGGAAGTCTGGAGAGAGATCGATGGATTGTGAGTTTGTGACTCACAAAGTCTGGATAGAAAGGATAAGATTGTGAGTTGTGACTCACAATTTGTGAGAGAGAGGATAAGATTTTTTAAATATTTATTTATTATTTAATTCATTATTTATTGTTATTTTTAATTAGTTATATATATATATATATATATATATATATATATATTTTAAATTTAATTGGTTTTATTTATTTTTTTCATTTTTTATTTAATTAAATTTGTCCAAATTGATTTTAATTAGTTTTATGAGGAAATTGAGGAGATTAATTAGTTTTAATTCATGGTTTATGATTGGATTTGGAAAGAATTTGTTGGAAATAATTTTCTTTGGAGTTCTAATTGGAATTTGTTTGTAATTGTGTTTTCCGATTAATCCCCGATTAATCGCCGATTAATCGGCCTAGGCGCTAGGCGCTGGGTCTCCGCCCAACTAGCGGTTAGCGCTTATTAGAACACTGATTCTGATACAGTTAAATTAACTAGGCTTGGACTTTTGATGTTGAGAGGAGTCGCTAGGACTCCCACACCCCAATCAATTAATTCCAAATTCTCCAGGTTTTTGAACTTGGAGAAAATACAATCAAATTGGTAGTAATCCAATATCTCAACTCCACGAAGTATCAGAGTTTTCAATGATGCAAATGATGCAAACCCAAATGACATGGGAGGAAACCATATGATATTGGTTTTGAGCTCTTTTAGTCTGTGTGAGAGTAGATAGAAATATGTGAACTGAATCAGAGGCATAAAAGATAATAAGATGTATAAGTCGTTGATCATGAAGAAACTGAACCGATCGAGATTGATTGAGTGTTCGCGGTGTTGCAATACGTGAAGGATGAAATTCTGGAAGGCATTCATTTCAAACAAATCGTCGCAACCGAAGCTGAGACTGTACGTTTGTCTCCACTGGCGCTCCATCTTTTAGACAAAGCACAAGTCTTCACCGCGGTCTTCATGGGCAAACGTGACAAAATTTCATGGATTATATTATCTGGTAAATTGCTAAGTCTGTCCATCTCCATTAACACAGTATTTCTATTATGAATTATATATTCCTATCCATTATCCCTAATAAATAAATATTTACATGATAAATAAATGAAAAACGGTCTGCCAAAATTTACAATATACACTGTACCTCATATTTATAGGCCATATATCAAACGATTTACATTACACCCTTACGGCCTTACCTGTCACCTTGAGAAATGCACACAGTAGAAATTTAAAATGGTGCATTAATTTGTGCACTTTCCCAACAACACCTTACCGGCTTTCCTGTTAGTCAGTGCACCCTCCCAAACAAAATTTAAAAAATAAAAACCGGTTCAAGTTCAACACTTCAACCGGATGCATTGGACCTATAACCTGAAATCCATTAAAAATGATAAATATATATCTTAAGAAAATCTGAAGAATCATAAACAAAAAAATATTAATTACCCACAGGTTGAAGTATCAAAATTATTCCTGCCTCTCTACAGTGGAGTGTATTTTTGCTTACCCACACTAACTAGGGTGAACCATTACCCTCCACCCCAAACTTTGGGTTAAGTTTGGGTTAACTTTGGACTTTGGGTTAAGTTTGGGACACGTGTCAACACTTGGGGTGAGAGGTAATGGTTATCTCTAGTTAATGTGAGTGAGCAAAGTTGCACTCCTCTGCAGTGCTGGTCCTGAGGTTTTGGCGACCCAGGGCGAATATATAAAATAAGGCCCTTTGTTTAATCTCGTATCTGAATCTTGTAAAATCTCATACTTAATATATATATATATATATATATATATATATAATTTTTTGAAAAAATTTACAAAAGCTTAATCGAAGTATTTTTCATCAAGTTTATATCGCTATACATATATATATATATAAAAAAAAAAATTAAAAAAAAAACTGAAACAAAAATTACGATGAAATAGATCTACATGACAGTTTCCACTCAAAAAAATAACATATGTAAATAAGGAGAGATGAACTTGCTTAGAAAATGAAAATGGATGAGGAGACCTCCTCCTTTTTTATTTTATTTTAATTTTTTTAGAATTTAAAATAAATAAATAAAAGAAATGGTATATTTGGTAATGTTTGGGGCGTGCTTACAAAATATAATTTTTAAAAAACTCTTATGAGGTGTATATGCAAAAAGGGTTGCACATACAAATTTTCAGGGGTGCAAATAGAGCTACTCTTTTAATTTGCTTTTAATAATTATGATGAAAGTCCATATTGAGCTCAATCTTTATATAAGAAGTTGATTTCTTTAGGGCATAAATTTGATATAATTATAAGAAGTTTGAAAAATAACAATAAATTTGGACTCTTTTTGGACTATTTATTTATCAAAGTTCAATATATAAGTACTAAACACATAAATAAAAATAAAAAATAGGCTCTTTTTGTGCCCTTTTTTCTTGGGCCCTGGGCGGGAGCCCTAGTTGACCCACCTTGGCATTGCCTCTCTGGATGTCAACTGTTACATGGAATCATTTGAATTGCTTGAAATTTCATGCTTATCAATGCATCAATTTGTATCAGCTGAATGATATTATTTGTATGTAATATGAAATAGAATAACTTAGTAATATCGTAATATATGCTTTAAATTTTGTAAATGAGTAATTTTTATGCTTCGTAAGTGTGAATGTGTGATAGGTGAAGCTGAGATAGAATTATTTTGAAATGGGTATCTTCAAAAGCACTTCTGATCCGATTTCAATTAAAAAGAAATGTTTTTGAAAGGACCCTTCTATTTGTATAAGTGATTTTTGATTGTTTTGTTGCTGATTTTCTGCATCCCCATGACCAAGATGAAAAATTTAGTAAATCTGAATGAAGATGTGCCATGAGCCCATGAATATTTCAGAGGTTATCAATATCCTTGATCGTGTTCTGTCTAGACCTGGCACGGTTCCGATTCGAACCGTGGAATCGAACCGAACCGAACCAGAATCGGAACCGGAACCGAAAAAAACCGGAACCGAAACCGGAACCTGAACCAGAACCAGAACCAAGGGAGGCCGGTTCCGGTTCCACATTTTGTGGAACCGCCTGGTTCGAACCGGATTGGAACCGGCGGTTCCAGTTCCGGTTTGAACCGGCGGTTCCTAATTTTTTATTTTTTTTTTAATTTATTAAAAAAATAACACTTAATTATAAAAATAAAATGTTTAAAAGATAAATGACATTGAAGAGTATTGAATCATGGTCCATAACCCTTGTCTAGGTAAGTAAGTTTTCCCATCCATTCTCCTCCTTTTTATACAGGTTAGGCGTCTTTTCATTATTCTTATTTATCTGATGTGGGATGTGGGATTGAATACAACTATGGTTAACCCCATACCACTTTTATTCTTGTAGTTCCTCTTTACTTATTGCACAATTGACAACTACTTCCCAACATTTAATATTTTATTTTTTCATGGTAAATTAATATTTGATTTGATTTGATTTATCATTTAAACATAAAGATCTTAAAAGAGAATAGTTTATTGTTCCTTTTAAGCTCTTATACAAATGCTCGGTATTGAAACAATTTGCATAGGTAGATAACGAAAATTAGTCAATTTGTCAACGTTTGAGGATTCAAGATTACACTCATTGCAAACTAAAAGTCACCTTCATGAATTCTTTATCAATATTATTCTCTTATAATTTTGTTAACCAAATTAATACTATATAAAAAGAAATGCCTTTTTAACATTTCCTTTCGAATCAAAGGTTGTGTACTGTGCAGTATAACTAAGGTGCACAATTAACAACACATTGAAAGAGATTAATACAATAATCACAATCAAGATATAACAACAACCCACTTCTCATTTGTCAACTACAATATTAGAGAAGAGAAATCTGAAAAACAGATACATACATGATCATTAAACAAAAACGAAGCATGAAAACATGTACCTAATCATCATTTATATTAAAACTCTTTTTTAACACACTGTTCTTCACAAGACAAACACAAGAGTTGGAGCCTAATACATAATCTGGGGTTGCTTAAACTTGACCTCCCTATCAAAATCCCCTTCAAAGTCCAAAGATGCTAAATAAATTAATACATCCCACATCGGATAAATAAGAAGTGAATGAGATGTCTAACCTATATAAAAAGAAGGATAAGGGAAGGGAAAACATAATTAATTGGACGAGGGTTATGGACTATGGCCCAATACTCTACATTGTCCATTCTAACATTTTTTTTTATTTTTAAATAAAATGTAATATTTTGTAATGTGTTTAAAAAAAATAAAAAATAAAAAATAAAAAAAATCTGGTTTAGAACCGCCGGTTCCTTTAGAATTGGAACCGGAAACCGGAACCGGCGGTTTTGGAACCGGAACCGGCATAGACCGATTTCGGTTCCGGTTCCACCTAACCGTCGAATCGGAACCGCTGGTCCGGAACCGAACCGGAACCGTGTCAGGTCTAGTTCTGTCTCTCATTTTCATTAGTTGAGTTAATTAGAACAAAAAATATGGATCAAAGTTACATATTGCAGCAACTTTGTTAATGGTATTCTTTCCAGTCATTTGCAATTGTTTCAAGCCCTCATCTTCATCATAGTCTCCAATAATGATTTTAATGAATCAAATGTAACAAAGGCTTCTTCTAATCCGGAGAAACAACCCAAAAAGCTCCAATTATTGTAGTTTCTTACTTCCTATTAATTCCTAGATGTCTTTGCTGCTTAATGGAATTTATGGAGCCTGAAGCCAACTCAAGCAGTAAATTTGACGACTGGACTGGACTGGAGAGGGCAACATCGATCAATTAGTTATAATCTCATGATCATGGAGTTTATTCTTGTCACTTTTCTTGATTGATTACACATTTTGAATGTTGATTTCTGATTTTCTAGGGTTTGCAAAATTAAAAATCAAAATAAACTTTAATCCATTATCAAGTAAATGAAAAACAGCCCCAAAAATCATATATAGTATAGATTTACAGGTGATATGAGTATATGACTGCTCAATCCATATCAAATGAGCTGTTTAATATTTTTGGATCATGGAAGGATTGATTTTTATGTATCTATCTTCCAAACTACTCTGCTCCCATATAAATGATAAAACATTTCAGATTATATACCAACCGAAATTTAAATATAAATTGTCGAGTATGCCTATATATATGTGAAAATTGTCAAAATTGTGAGGCAGAGTTGAGACGGTTGCAGAGTAAGAAGAAAGAGTTACAGAAGGAAGTTGACAGATTGAATGAGGTTGCAGAGAAAACTCAGATGAATGCCCTAAAAGCTGAAGAAGACTAGCAAACATCATGCTATTAGCAGAGCAAGCTGTTGCTTTTGAACTTGAGGCTGCACGTTTCAACGATGCAGAGATTGCATTACAAAAGGCAGAGGAGTCACTTTGATTTAGGGTGGTGGTTGATTTAGGTGTCTGGTTGATTTCAGGGAGGTTTCTGGGTTGCTTTGATTTAGGGTGGTGGTTGATTTAGGTTTTAGGTTGGATTGTGTGTTTGACTGGTGGTGGGTTGGTCGGTTTGGTTTGGTGTTGGTCTGATGATGATGATGAATTGTTGATGATGAATTAGAGAAAAACATGAAGATCACCATGCGATATGTATTCTTTTATTATATTTCTGTATGTATACAGTGTGGGTTGGGTTGAACAAAATTAAATCTGGGTTTGAACAATTTTTTTTTTTTTGAAACAAATTCGATAGCAATCTTAATCAATATCAGTAAGAGTGATATAAACACACCAGACATCATAGAAGGCATACAACAAAAAATCAATAAGGAATCTGGAAAAAAAAAAAAAAAAAATTCTACATGAATTGTGTATATAAATTGCTTGGACCCGAATAGGGTCGAGGTCTGATGATGTAAATCCATCAATGGAGTCTTTGGCTCTTTGGACAGGTGACGAGTGAGTGTAATCTGGGTTTGAACTGATTTTTTTTAAACAATAAGATTATTTTTCTTAATATTTATTTAACAATAATATATATATTTTTAATTTAACAATAAGATTATTTTTTTTAATATTTATTTAACAATAAGATTATTTTTATATATTTTTTATTGTTTAATTCTTTTTTAATTTTAAAATATTTGAGATGATCACGATGATAATTCTTTTTAGTTTTATTGTTTTTAAATTCTTTTTTATTTTTGAATTTTT
The DNA here is from genome assembly GCA_030490815.1 of Acer saccharum. Classification (NCBI taxonomy): domain Eukaryota; kingdom Viridiplantae; phylum Streptophyta; class Magnoliopsida; order Sapindales; family Sapindaceae; genus Acer; species Acer saccharum. The sequence continues at coordinate 353,313 of CM059877.1, forward strand.
TTGAATTTTTTTTATAAAGAGATAAAAACAAATTTGTTTTAATTTTTTTATTTTTAAAATTAAATAAAATAAAAAGAGATATCTCCACCATCCATCTCAGATATAGACGATGGAGATCCATCTTTTTTTTTTTCAATTGTTTTTTTATTTATTTTTTTGTTTTCTGTTTTTTAAAATATATATTTTTATTTAATTAATATTTTGAGGGTTAAATGGTAATTATATGTAGTTAACTGAAGGATAAAACGGTCATTTACTTCAATTTTAATGGTCAAAGGGGCATAAAATCCATTTAATGGATGGAAAATATAACAGAAGGGGCGTTTTTAACGTTTCTTGAATTTAGGGGGGGAAACGGCCAATATGGCCAAACCATGTTCTCGTCTTAACAATAAGGTAAACGTCAGGGGAGAAAATGATACTTTCCCTTAAATTGACCTAAAATAACTGATGTTGTAATTTTATTTTTTTCTCACTCATTTGTGGTTTATTTATTTTTTATTTATTTTTTATTTTTTTATTTTACTCTTTTTGTCTCTGATCGCCTATGTACATCGTCATTGTTTCGACCCCAAAAATTTCAATCAGGTAAAATTCGTCTCTTCTTTACAAATGGATCGATACCCATATCATATACTTTTTTTTTACGGTCCCATATCATATCCCTTATCTTGTCTTTTATAGTTTTTTTTTTTTTTTTTGTTTGTTTGTTTGTTTGTTTGTTTGTTTGTTTGTTTGTTTGTTTGTTTGTTTGTTTGTTTTGTTTTGTTTTGTTTTGTTTATATATATATATTTTTTACCCTATTTGGCTAATGATAAATTGAAGGAAAATTTTATTATGATTTGGTAACAATAATTAAGGAAAATTTTACCTTATCTCTACAACCATAACCAACCCCATTAAACTATAATTTTTTAGTAGCAAAACTAATGAAAAACTAAGATTATTACTGTACCTGACCTTTTGCTTGTTCGGTCATGCTCGACAGGTTCTTGTCGTTTTGGGGTTGAATGGTTTATGAGGTTTTGCGATTTGGGAGTGGGATCTGTTTGGGTCGCAGGAAACTGATGGAAAAGGAAAGAAAATGAGGGAAATGCTCATGTGTATGTGCACGTCATCACATTGTAATGGAATATTCATGTGCGGGCACGTGATCGAACACAGTGATATGTTTGGTATGGGCTCATCATCACATGGTTACCCTATCAGGTAACGACACGTTATCAAATGTGTGATGATGTGGCTGAGCACGTCAACACATGGAATCTGAAAAGGACGTGACGTGCACACTCACGTCATTAAAATAAGGGATATAATCATTTTCCCTCTTGTAGTTTGCCATATTAGACTATTTACCCAATCTAGTTTCAATAATGGCTATTTCTCCCCCTGAAAATGAAACTATTCGTTATTTTCCCCCCTACCGTTTGCTTTTCCGTTAAAACCACTAGTTGACCGTTAAATTAGAAGGGTATTATGGTAAAAGGAAAATTAAATTAATTTAATCAATATTAAATAATTTTTTAAATAATAATAATAATATAATATGATTGTAAAAAAAAAAAAAAAACGATATTAAAAAAAATCTCACTTTTTCTCTCAACATTATCTGTGATCTCTCTCTCTCTCTCTCTCTACAATCTCTTTGATCTCTCTATTTCTTCATCCTATCACTGTCGAGAAGTGACGATCTCTTCCGATGAGAGAAGATCAGCTCTCTTCTTTCCTCGTGCTTCTCTCTCTTCTTTCTCTCCTGATTTGAGCCAAACTGGTTGGCTGCCGGTGAGTATTTGAGCGCCGATCTTTTCTACTGAGAAGCGATCGACGCTGGTGGTGGTCGTTCAACGACGACACGCCGGTCTCTTCTCTCTTCTTCCTCGTTCACAGTGATTTGCATTAGGTATTTGGTTGATGGGTTCGGTGGTTGTGGTGCGACACCGATTAGGGTGGTGGGGGGTTAGGGTTTGGTTTCGATGTTGGGTGGTGGAGGGTTTTGTTTCGGTGGTGGTGGTGGTTTGATTTGCAGTTGCTGTCGACGGTGGTGGTTGGATTTAGGGGTTTTGGCCATTAAAGGTTTGGGTGCTAATTCTGGAGATAAGATTTAGGGGTTAAGGATTTTTTTCTTACAGGGTTAGTGGGTTTTGAATTAGCTGGTGGGTTTGTTTCTAATGTTGTAATTTTTTTTTCTTACTCATTTGTGGTTTTTTTTTTTTTTTTTTTTTTCTCTTTTTGTCTCTGATCGCCTATGTACCTCGTCATTGTTTCGACCCCAAAAAATTTCAATCAGGTAAAATTCGTCTCTTTTTTACAAATAGATCGATACTCATATCATATACTTTTTTTTTTACGGTACCCATATCATATCCCTTATCTTATCTTTTATAGTTTTTTTTTTTTATCTTTTATTATTATTATTAATATTTTACCCTATTTAGCTAATGATAAATTGAAGGAAAATTTTATTATGATTCGGTAACAATAATTAAGGAAAATTTTACCTTATCTCTACAACCATAACTAGGAATGGCAATGGGGCGGGTTCGGGCGGGTTTGGTAAAACCTAAACCCAAACCCAAACCCATAAAATTTTGTGTCTGCCAAACCCGTCCGCGAACCCGCGAAAATAAACGGGTTCGGGTTCGGGTTTTACCCACGGGTTTGGGGGACACCCAAACCCGCCCACGAACCCGTGAAACAAGTGGGTTCATGGGTAAAACCCGCGAACCCGCCATTTTTTTTTTTGAAAATTGTTTCTATATTATTTAAATATATGAAATATTATAATTTTAAAAAATAAAAATACTTAATAGATTGAACATTTTATTCTTTATATAATTAAAAAGTTTTTATTGGAATTTAAATTTATAATAGTTTAAATAATAAAATATTATATAATTTTTATTTTTCGCGGGTACGCGGATTCGGGTATGGATTTTTTTCCAAATCCATACCCGAACCCGAACCCCTGACAAGTATAATTTTTAAAACCTAAACCCGTCCACGGGTACACATATCCCAACCCAAACTCTCTTTAAACGGGTTGGGTTTGGACGGGTCCCACGGGTTCGGGTTTAATTGCCATCCCTAACCATAACCAACCCCATTAAACTATAATTTTTTAGCAGCAAAAGTAATGAAAAACTAAGATTATTATACTGTACCTGACCTTTTGCTTGTTCGGTCATGCTCGACAGGTTCTTGCCATTTTGGGGTTGAATGGTTTATGAGGTTTTTCGATTTGTGAGTGGGATCTGTTTGAGTCGCGGGAAACTGATGGAAAAGGAAATAAAATGAGGGAAATGTTCATGTGTATGTGCACGTCATCACATTGTAATGGAATATTCATGTGCGGGCACGTGATCGAACACAGTGATATGTCTAATATGGGCTCGTCATCACATGGTTACCCTATCAGGTAACGGCACATTATCAAATGTGTGATGATGTTGCTGAGCACGTCAACACATGGAATCTAAAAAGGTCGTGACGTGCACACTCACGTCATTAAAATAAGGGATATAATCATTTTCCCCCTTGTAGTTTGCCATATTAGACAATTTACCCCATCTAGTTTCAATAATGGCCATTTCTCCCCCTAAAAATGAAACTATTCGTTATTTTCCCCCCCTACCGTTTGCTTTTCCGTTAAAACCACTAGTTGACCGTTAAATTAGAAGGGTATTATGGTAAAAGGAAAATTAAATTAAATTAATTTAATCAATATTAAATCATTTTTTAAATAATAACAATAATATAATATGATTGTAAAAAAAAAAATGATATTAAAAAAAATCTCACTTTCTCTCTCAACATTATCTGTGATCTCTCTCTCTCTCTCTTTTCTTCATCCTATCGCTGTCGAGAAGTGACAATCTCTTCCGATGAGAGAAGATCAGCTCTCTTCTTTCCTCGTGCTTCTCTCTCTTCTTTCTCTCCTGATTTGAGCCAAACTGGTTGGCCGCCGGTGAGTATTCGAGCGCTGATCTCTTCTACTGAGAAGCGATCGACGCTGGTTGTGGTCGTTCAACAACGACACGCCGGTCTCTTCTCTCTTCTTCCTCGTTCACAGTGATTTGCATTAGGTATTTGGTTGATGGGTTCGATGGTTGTGTTGTGACACGGATTAGGGTGGTGGGGGGTTAGGGTTTGGTTTCGATGTTGGGTGGTGGTGGTTTGATTTGCAGTTGCTGTCGGCGGTGGTGGTTGGATTTAGGGGTTTTGGCCATTAAAGGTTTCGGTGCTAATTCTAGAGATAAGATTTAGGGGTTAAGGATTTTTTACTTACTGGTTTAGTGGGTTTTGAATTGGTTTAGTGGGTTTACTGATTTAGGGGTTTTGGCCATTAAAGGTTTGCTTTTTGAATTTTAGGCATTCCACCTTATTTTGGGAATGATTTTATCTAGTAGATTTGCTCCCTTTTTTTTTATTTGTTTTGGAAATATCTTAGTTGATTTGTATTTTGTTGTTTGTTGGGGATGAAGGTGATGATTTTGAAGATGGTGGTGTTCTAGGTTTGGTTCAAGAGGTGGTGGGGTTTTGGCCTTCTGGGTTTGGACCACCTGGTGGTGTTCTCCAATCTCCATCAATGGAGATAAGATTGAATATCATCAAAAAAATTTAATTGTTTTGGAAGGGAAAAATAATTATACATGGGCATAAATGTATTTTCTCAATAGCCTCAACTATTCAAGGGTAAAATTGTCTTTTTAATGTCTTTTAATAGAAAACATGCTGGTAGGGGGGGAAATGATGAATAGATTCATTTCAGAGGGGAAATTGACCATTATTGAAACTAGAGGGGATAAAGTATCTAATATGGAAAACTACAGGGGGGAAATGAATATATCCCTTAAAATAAGGTCTACGTGGCTGGCCACGTCATATAAAAAAAAATAATAAAAAACCACCTCTTTGAAGTCTCTGTTTTCTTCACTTTGTCTTTGTGAAAAATTGGTGCAGCCAAGAAGATTGAACAAGGAAGATGGCTTACTCAAAACGACTTGACGTCTTGGAAGAACCGACAACAATTTCTGTATCTAGGTTCGGCTGCTATAACCGACCTGACCCGAGCTTCATTGTTTTTTGTCTATCTAAGAGGCAATGAAACCTTCAAAAACCCTAACAATGTAGGCCCAGATTGATCCTACTCATATTTGAAGACTTCCCACATTCAAATAACAGAAGCTAATTGAGTGAGTTTTGATAGGTACGCTTGCAAATTGTTTGTCTTTTTATGCTATACTGAAACATTTTTTATTTTTTGTATTTGTAGTTGAAATAGAATCAACTACATAGCTGCTAATTTTGAGTAATTTGACTTCAAGTTTTGATTTTTAGTAGTACCGATGAATGTGTAGACTTTTTTGTTGTCGTTGAAGAGATTGGTCGAGTCCTAGTAGTCTTTTTACATTTTCGCCATTACATGAATTAAAACAAGAAGGGTTTTGTTTTGTTGCGTTGAACAAGTTGGAGTTGGAGAAGCTTTCTTTCATGGCGGCTTCTTACACTTGGCATTAGTTTCACCATTTTTATGGTGTCTGAAGCAGCTGAGAAATTCGAAAAGAAAAGACTTTCTGATGGTTTTTTTTTTAAATTTTATTTTTATTTAAAAAAAAGTTTGTTTGGGGCTTGAGAAAGTGATGGAGAAGGAAATATCACCGGCATTAATTCCTAATTGAGTGAGGGGAATCAAGTTCCCTTTCTTTCGGGAGCCGTAACTTAATTCTCTAAAACATATTTAATTCCTTTTCCTGATTGAGATTCCTGATCAGTAACCAGACCATGAATATATATTTGAATACAGTTTAGAGGAAATAACAAATTAACTCAATTTTCTTTTTAAGGAATGTAAATATATCATTGTATGAAAATCTTGCTATACCTTACTAGTTTGGTAATATTACATATCATCATCTAGCTATGACCACAAAATTAAGATAATATCAAATCTCCTTACATGGAAATAAATAAATATAGTAGTTGTTCATACTAAGTTAAAATAAATAATTTAATTATCGACATTGTCATCATCTAATTGTAATAAATAAATAATTTTATGACAAGTCATCATCTAGCTGTCCATTGTCATGCTATTAACTTGCATCATTTAATAAAAGAAGTAATTACAGGTTACTTACCTGAGGTTTACCAATTTACAATAAAAAACGACTTTATCAAATATTGACACTCACCTCCCCTACCATTAGTGTTGACCGTTATATTTAACCGTTGACTTTTCAAAACGCTGAAAAGACAAAACTACCCCTGACAACTATAATTAAAAAGGGTAATTTAACAACAAAAACAATTAATAAAAATTAAAAAGTAATAAAATTAAAAATCTTTTAAAAAATTTATCACAAAAAAATGGAATTTTTTTTTCCAAATTATCATCATCCTCAACTCTCCACCGCCATCATCTCCCCCTCATCTCTCCACTATCGTCATCATCATTCAATCTCAAAATTTCCTGATTTTTTTTCTTTCATAAACAAATTTCATATAGAATCTAATAGCAAAAAATAAACAATCCACATACTGTGTATTCATCCAATAACAACCCTTCATCAAACAAAAGTCAAATCAAATAATAATAAAAAATTGAAGATCTGGAAGTTGAAGATCATCAACCTTCCATCTGCAAAGTTAGCAGCATGGCTCTTCCTAGGTTTCACCCCTCTGCATCGCACGATTCACACCAGGTTAACAAATTATTTAATCTTTATTTTCCTTCACAGAAACTTGAGGTAACAGTTCATGTTGATGGATTTTAAATATTATAGTGAACAAATGAAAAAAAATGGAAAAAATGAGCTTAGATCTTATGTTTTTTTTTCTTTAATGTGAAAGATAAATAAAAACTTTCATATACCCAAATTGCAACCATGTATGTATTAACGATCGAACAGATTTTTAATGATTCTTAGTTGTTTTTGTGATTGTCTGACTAGGTAGATCTTGGTAATAACTAATATGTGTTTTCTGTTTCTAGGTTAGGTCTATATTTGTTATTGCATTGTGTTGGTTATGAGATTGGATGCTGACGAAGTGTAGAAAAAGTAAATAAAAGAGAATGGAATTAAATGGTTCAATGTCTTTTTGGGGATTTTTTTGTTGTGATGTTATTTGATTTTTTCTGTTTTTGAAGCCTAAATCATTTCAGCATTAGGGTTCGTGTTGCTGTTGTGCTGTAGATTGTTAAGCTTGTTACCAGAGAAATCAATGATAGAGCTTGGCGTCTTTACCATTGCCTTATCTGGTTCTCACATTGGTTTAATGGACGATCTGGTGAAGAGTTTCCAGATTTCTTTTTATATTATCCAGATTTTATTTTTTTTCTTTTTGTTTTTGATTTTGATTTTTTATTTTGATTTTGATTTTTTTTTATTTTTATTTTTTTTACAATGGTAAAGATTGAATAGATAGAGCAGATCAAATCATTTATTTTTTAGATTTTTTAAAAAAAAATTCTATTTTTAACAAATTAATTTTTTATATGAATATTATTATTATTTTTAAAGAATATTTTATCTTTCTATTTGAAATACTTTTTTTATTATTTTTTTTTATAATTTCTGATTTTATTACAATAAGAGAAAAGGTTAAAAAGACGATATTACCCCTTATGTGTCAAAGTTAACGGTTAAACTTAGTCAAACTTTAATAGTAGGGGAGGTGAGTGTCAATTGGAAAACCTCAGATAGGTTTTCAGTAATTACTTCTTAATAAAATTAATTAACTAACAATTTTATTAGTTAATTGAAAGATTTTGTTCTTGATCATTTAATAAAAAAAAAAATTAAGATACTTATACGTACTTCATTTTAATTTTCCATTAATCCGTCTCTAGTCTCTACGGTCCTCCCATTGAATTTTTTTTTTTTCTTTAAAACAATGTTTTTTTGTTAATAAAAAAATTGTTAGTTAATTGATTTTATTACAATAAAATCTCAAAAATAATAATTATTATAATAAAATAATTAATTTAGGGGTAATTTAGACATTTTAAATTTTATAATTAGTCAAATTGTCAATTTATATTTAATCAACGAAAAGTAAGAGAAGTATGTGCAATTTTGGCAAAAGTTGCAGCTGAGTGCAATATTGATTAAACTCATAAGATGTTGGTGCAATTTTCCCTTATTTATTTATTGCTTTTTGAGCGATTATAATTTGTGGTTTAGGGGAGATACAAGACTCAAATCCATAACCTCATAGATGCAGGTCCTATATCAATGTGCTTATTTGAGATTTATTTTTAGGGATATTATCATTTCCCCCTTTGGAAAAATTCTTTTAGAACAATGAGGACAGGGTTTCAGCATATTGGCCGCTCTCCCCCCTAATTTGGAAATATTAATAAAAAACCCTCTTTTGTTAGCTTTTTGGACTGAACAGTTTGAGAACAGTACACACTGACACAAGTCAAACTGTTAAAAGACCAAATTGCCCTTACATCCTGTAAATGAAAAATATTAAATGAATTAAAAAATAATAATAATAATATATATATTATTTCTGTTTAAATTTAATAATAATAATAATAATAATAAATTAAAAACAAAAAAAAAATTATGGAAACAAAATTAACAATCATCATCAACCTAGAAATCCTACTAACAAATCTAACCCAGAAAAAAAATAAAAATAAAAATTAAAAAAATAAAATTAAAAAAAATTAAAAAAAAATCCACCGAGAATCATCCCAGATTATTCAACCATTCAATCAATTGTTTGTATATCCAGAACATCAATTTTAGAAACCCAAACCCAGATTTGAACAAGTATGTGCAAGAACAAGTTTGGAACACCACCAAACCCAAATTCGATTCAGACACCCAAGAAACAAACCGAACCAAACTTGTCCTCAGCCATCAGATCTGGAATCGAACCCAGTTCTGGGTTCGAACCAACACACCAGCCCAACCCAACCCCACACCCAAACAACCACCACCCAGTCCACCCCACCCAATCGAACCCACACCCAAACCCAATCGAGTACGAAAATGAAGAAGATAAAGAAGAGAGAGAAAGAGAAGAAGATTTTTGTTTTGGTTTAGGTGAAGATCAAGATTTTTGTTTGAAGATGATGATGATTGTTTGAAGATTTTTTTTTATTTTAATTTTTTAAAGAAAAATGAAATGATGGTCAGGTGGATAAGAAGAATTGAAGATGATGTGGTTGTGTGGTGGAGAGAAGAAGAAGAATTGATGATGAGAGAAGAAAAATTGAAGATGATGTAGTCGTGGTGGAGAGAAGAAGAATTGGTGATGATATTGATATTGATATTATTATTATTATTATTATTATTATTAAATGGGGGTGGATTTGGGAGCACACATTTTTGCCCTCTCAAATCATTTACTATATTGCCCTCTCAATTATAACAATTAACTCAAATTTGGACAGAAATATTAACAGAAGGAGTGCTTTTTACATTATTTCGATTGGTGGGGAAGGAATAACAACTAATATGAGTAAACCCTGTCCTCATTGTTCTAAACACAGACGCACGCACGCACGCACGCACGCACGCAAGCAAGCATACACACACAAACACATACACACACACAAAATAAAAAACACATGCAAGCAAGCAAGCAAGCAGACACAAACACATACACAAGAAATAAAAATAAACACAAACATACACACACAATAAAAATAAACACATACGTACGCACGCACCAGATAAAAATAAAAATAAACACACACCCACACAAGCAAGCAAGCGTGCGCGCACACAATAAATAAAAATAGACAAACAATAAAACAGACACTCGCAAGCAAGCAAGCACACACAATAAATAAAAATAAACAAACACAACAAAACACACACACACGCAAGCAAGTGAACAAGCAAACAAGTAAGAAAGTAAGCACACACAAACACAAAGACACATAATAAATATAAATTAAAAAAACAATTAAGCAAGCACGCAAAACACACGCATGCACGCACACACGTAAGAATGCAAGCACGCCATGCACGCATGCACGCACATAAGCAAGCAAGCAACCAACCAACCAATGCATGCAAGCAACACAATAAAAATAAACACATACGCACGCACGCACCAAATAAAAATAAAAATAAACACACGCACGCAAGCAAGCAAGCGCGCACACACAATAAATAAAAATAAACAAACACAACAAAACACACACACGCACACACGCAAGCAAGCAAGAAAGTAAGCACACACAAACACATAGACAGACATAATAAATATAAATAAAAAAAACATGCAAACAAGCACGTAAAACACACGCATGCACGCACACATGTAAGAACGCAAGCACACCATGCACGCATGCATGCACACAAGCAACCAACCAACCAACGCAACAAAAATCAACACACACACACAGACACGCACTAGATAAAAATAAATACACACATACTATATAAAAATAAACATAAATATACACACTAAATAAAAATAAACATGCACACACACTAAAAATAAACACAAACACACAAACAGACACCCTAGATAAAAATAAAAACACACACTAAAATAAACACAAACACATACACAAAATAAATAAACATAAACACACATGCAAGCAACACACAATAAAAATAAACACAAAAACGCACAAACAATTAATAAAAATAAACACAAAAAAATAGTAATAAACACACAATAAAAACAAACACAAACAGACACAAAATAAAAATAAAAATAAACACAAACACAAACACACAAAATAAAAATAAAAACACACAAACATAATTAAAATAAACACAAGCGCGCACACACAAAAAGCAAAATAAAAATACACACATACAATAAATAAAAATAAACACTCAATAAAATAGTTAAAAAATAATTTTGAAAGAATAAAATAAAAGAAAGTTACCCAGTTCCCACTCTCCGCTCCAACTATATTATAAAATAGTTATAAAAAAAATAAAAATTAAAACAATATTGAAAAAAAAGAAAAGACAGAAAGTTACCCAACTCCTGCTCCCGCTCCCTCCCACTCACCACTCCTGTTAAATTATAAAATAGTTAAGAAATCAATTTTTTTAAAAACGAAATAAAATAAAGTTCCCACTTCCCGCTCTTGCTCCGCTCCGTGCTCCTGTTAAATTATAAAATAGTTAATAAAACAATTTTGAAAAAAACGAAATAAAAGAAAGTTACTAACCTCACGCTCCTGCTCCGCTCATTGCTCCTATTAAATTATAAAATAATTAATAAAACAATTTTGAAAAAATAAAATAAAAGAAAGTTACTCACCTCTCGCTTCCGTAGCTCCCCTTCCCTGCTCCGTTCCCCGTTCCTGTTAAATTATAAAATAATTAATAAAACAATTTTGAAAAAACAAAATAAAAGAAAGTTACTCACCTCCCACTCCTGCTCCGCTCCTTGCTACTGTTAAATTATAAAATAATTAATAAAACAATTTTGAAAAAATAAAATAAAATAGAAGAAAGTTACTCACCTCCCGCTTCTGTAGCTCCCCTTCCCTGCTCCGCTCCCTGCTCCTATTAAATTATAAAATAGTTAATAAAACAATTTTGAAAAAACAAAATAAAAAAAAGTTACTTACCTCCCACTCCTACAACGTCCACTCCCTATTAAATTAAAAAGTAGTTAAATAAAGAGAGTTACTCACCTCCCGCTCCCACAGCAACCACTCCGCTCCGCTACTCGCTCCTGTTAAATTATAAATAATTAATAAAACAATTTTGAAAAAATAAAATAAAATAAAATAAAATAAAATAAAGTTACACACCTCCCGCTCCTGTAGCTCCTGCTCACTGCTCCCGATCCCTGCTCCTGTTAAATTATAAAATACTTAATAAAACAATTTTGAAAAAACAAAATAAAAGAAAATTACTTACCTCCTGCTCCTGCAACATCCGCTCCCCGCCTATAAATTATAAAATAGTTGATAAAACAATTTAAAAAAAAACAAACACACGAATGCACACACCAAATAAAAATAAACATTAACACACAATAAATAAAAATAAACACACACAATAAAACACACGCACGCAAACAAGAAAGCTAGCACACACACAAACAAACATCACAATAAATAAAAATAAACACAAAAACGCAAGTAAGCACGCAAGAGACACAAACACGCAAGCAAGCAAACACTAGCACACTTGCCCGCCACGCATGCACACAAGAATGTTAAATTATTAAATATTTAATAAAATAATTTTGAAAAAATAAAATAAAAAGAAAGTTACCCACGAAGTCATCGGTTTGTTATCCTCGGCATACCTTTGATCCATTGAGCGAGAGCCCTTCCACACAGAACTCCCAGATCAAGACAAACACAAACTAAATGAAAATAAACATAAATACACACACACACAAAAACACACAAAAACAAAATAAAAATAAACACACACAATAAAACACACTCGCACGCACACAAGCACACAATAAATAAACACAAACACATACAATAAAAACAAACACGCACGCACACACCAAATAAAAATAAACACAAACACAAACGAACGCACCAGAAAAAAACAAACACAGATACACACTAAATAAAAATAAACATAAACACACACATAAAAACTAAATAAAAATAAACACAAACACAAAATAAATAAAAATAAACACACAATAAAATACACTCGCACGCGCGCACGCAAACGCACACACACACACACACACGCAAGTAAGCACAAACACACATAAGATAAATAAAAATAAAAACAAACACACGCACTAGATAAAAATAAACATCAACACACACAATAAATAAAAATAAACACGAACACTAACACACATAATAAATAAAAATAAATACAAAATAAAACAAACACACAAGCAACCAAGCACACAAACACATACACAATGAATAAAAATAAACACACAATAAAACACACGAACGCAAGCAAGAGAGCAAGCACACACACAAACACAAATCACAATAAATAAAAATAAACATACAAACGCGCAAACAAGCACGTAAGACACATACAATGAAACACACGCATGCAGGCAAACAAGCAAACACACTTGCACACACGCCCGCCCGCCTACCGCGCACAGCACGCACATAGGCAACACACGCACGCACTAAAAATAAACACCAACACACATACAAAGACACTAAATACAAACAAACACACATTAAATAAAAATAAACACAAACACACGCACTAGACAAAAATAAATATACACATAAACACAAAATAAAATAAAGTTACCCACCTCCCATTTCCGCAGCGTCCACTCCCCGCTCTACTCCTTACTAATGTAAAACTATAAAATAGTTAATAAAATAATTTTTTAAAAAAATAAATAAAAAGAAACTAACTCACATCCCAATCATGTTAAATTATAAAAATACTTAATTAAATAATTTTGAAAAAATAAAATAAAAAGAATGTTACTCACCTCTCTCTTTTGCAACTCCCGCTCCTGTCAAATTATAAAATAGTTAATAAAACAATTTTGAAAAAATAAAATTAAAGAATGTTACACACCTCCCGCTCCCATAGCTCCCGCTCCACTCCCCGCTCCTATTAAATTATAAAATAGTTAATAAAACAATTTCGAAAAAATAAAATAAGAGAAAGTGACCCCCCCCCCCCCCCCCCCCCCCCCCCCCCCCCCCCCCGGTCCCATAGCTCTCGCTCCCCGCTCCTGTTAAATTATAAAATAGTTAATAAAATAAATTTGTAAAAACAATATAAGAGAGTTACTCACCTCCCACTCCCGCAGCTACCTTACTCACCTCCCACTCCTATAGCTACCGCTCCCTTCCTTACTCCTGTTAAATTATAAAATAATTAATAAAACCATTTTGAAAGAACAAAATAAAAGAAAGTTACTCACCTCCCGCTCCTCATTCCTGTTAAATTACAAAATAGTTAATAAAATAATTTTGAAAAAATAAAATAAAATAAAGTTACTCACCTCCCACTCCCGCTCTGCTCTTTGCTCCTATTAAATTATAAAATAATTAATAAAACAATTTTAAAAATATAAAATAAAATAAAGTTACCCACGAGAGTCGTCAACCTATTATCCTCGGCGTACCTTTGATCCGTTGAGCAAGAGTCCTTCACACAGGACTCCTAGATCAACACAAACACAAATTAAATAAAAATAAACACACAATAAAACACATTCACACGCACTCAAGCAAAAGCACACAAACACACACACAATAAATAAAAATAAACACAAATAAAAATAAAATAAACATAAACACAAACACAAACACAAACACAAACTCATACACCAAATAAAAATAAACACAAACACACACTAAATAAAAATAAACATAAACACACATAAAAACAAAATAAAAATAAACATAAACACACATAAAAACAAAATAAAAATAAACACACACATAATAAATAAAAATAAAAACACAATAAAACACACTCTCACGCACACAAGCAGGCACACAATAGATAAAAATAAACACACAATAAAACACACTCGCACGCAAGCAAGCACACAATAAATAAAATTAAACTCAAAAAAATACAATAAAAACAAACGCACGTACACAGATGAAAATAAACACAAACGCAAACACAATAAATAAAAATAAACACACAATAAAACAAACACACACAAACCAACAGGAAAGCAAGCACACACAAACACACAGACACAATAAATAAAAATAAACCCACATCCACAAACAGGCACGCAAGACACAATACAATAAACCATACATGCACGCAAGCAAGCAAGCAAACACACACACCCACCAACCACGCACGCATGCAAAAACGCAAGCAAGCAAGCAACTACGCCATGCACGCCCGCCACACATGCAATAAAAATAAACATAAGCACGCACGCACGCACTAAAAATAAACACAAATACACATAGACAGGCACTAGATAAAAATTAACACAAACATACACATAAAAACACACACTAATAACACAACACACACAATAAAGAAAAATAAACACATTGAATAAAAATAAACACATGCAAGCAAGCAAACAAGCGTATGCACACGATAAATGGAAATAAACAAACAATAAAACACACATAAGCATGCAAGCAAGCAAGAAAGCAAGTGCACACAAACACGCACACGTAATAAATAAAAACAAACACCCACGCAAGCAAGCACACAAGATACACATACAATAAAACACATGCACGCACACACATAAGCAAGCAAGGCATGCATGCAAGCATACAATAAAAAAATAATCACAAACACATACACAATAAATAATAATAAACACACAATAAAACACACTCGCACGCATGCACCCAAGCAAGCAAGCACACAATAAATAAAAATAAACTCAAAAAAATACAATAAAAACAAACACACGTACATAGATAAAAATAAAAACGAACACACAAACACATAAACAATAAATAAAAATAAACACACAATAAAACAAACGCACACAAGCCAACAAGAAAGTAAGCACACACAAACACACAGACACAATAAATAAAAATAAACACACATCCGCAAACAAGCACGCAAGACACACAATACAATAAAACACACATGCACGCAAGCAAGCAAGCAAACACACACCCGCCAACCACGTACACATGCAAAAACACAAGCAAGCAAGAAACTACGCCATGCACGCCCGCCACACATGTAATAAAAATAAACACACGCACACACGCACTAAAAATAAACACAAACACACAGACACGCACTAGATAAAAATAAACACAAACATACACATAAAAACACACACAATAATAACACAACACACACAATAAAGAAAAACAAACACAAGCACACAATAAAGAAAAATGAACACATGAATAAAAATAATCACACGCATGCATGCAAGCAAGCAAACAAGTGCATACACATGATAAATGGAAATAAACAAACAGTAAAACACACGCAAGCAAGCAAGCACACATAAACACACACAATAAATAAAAATAAACACACAATAAAACAAGCACAAACGCACGCAAGCAAGCCAACAAGTAAGAAAGCAAGCGCACACACATAATAAATAAAAACAAACACCCATGCAAGCAAACACACAAGATACACATACAATAAAACACAAACACATGCATGCACGCAAGCAAGCAAGAAAGCAAGCGCACACGTAATAAATAAAAACAAACACCCACACAAACAAGCACGCAAGATACACATACAATAAAACACATGCACGCACGCACATAAGCAAACAAGGCACGCATGCAAGCAAGCAAGCAACGCACGCAATAAAAAAAAATACACGCAGGCACTAAAAATAAACATAAACACACAGACACGTACTAGATAAAAATAAACACACACAATAAATAAACATAAACACATGCAAGCAACGCACACAATAAAAAAAAATACACGCATGCACTAAAAATAAACACAAACACACAGACACGTACTAGATAAAAATAAATACACAATAAATAAACATAATCGCACATGCACATTCCACAAAAAACAAAATGTAACAAGTGTGTGGGTGTTATGCCATTAATAAATTGTGAAGCATTCAAGCATAAAAAATCAATTCCTAAACATGGCATATTCTACCAGAATACAATCACAAGCATGTTCTGATACCAATAAAAGTAAATTCAATAGATAAGGAAAAAGAATTTCGAATTACCGTTCACCAACAGACTCCAAATTTCTACACTGGAAACAGGATCGAGCAATGACTACCATCTCTGGTCGGGGGACGATCACAAAATCAGAAAGTCCCCTCAATCACAACGCAAATACCCACACACCTAACTTCTTGACTGTGAGGCTACAGTAGTGCGTTTTGTGTCTTTTTTTTAATCAATTAAATTAAAACTGAATCTATTACTATACGCACATCTATCTATCTATCTATCAATATACACGTTTGTCTATCTATCTTTTTATACGCACGTCTATCTACCTATTTAGCTATACGTACGTCTATCTATATATGTATCTATCTATCTATACGTACATCATGGAGGCATGACCATTTCGCCTCGCTTTTCGAGTTTTAAAACATTGATTACAGTCACAGGTTTCTAATTTTAATTATTCAAAATTCTCAAAATTTTGAAGTCAATTCAAGGCATGTATTTCCAGAACATATATATATGTATACATATATTCCACAAAAAACAAAACGTAACAAGTGTGTGGGTGTTATGTCATTAATGAATTGTGAAGCATTCAAGCATAAAAAATAAATTCCTAAACATGGCATATTCTACCAGAATACAATCCCAAGCATGCTCTGATACCAATAAGAGTAAATTCAATGAATATAGAAAAGGGATTTCAAATTACCATTCACCAACGGACTCCAAATTTCTACAGTGGAAGCAGGATCGAGCAAGGACTACATCTCCGGTCGGAGGACGACCATGAAATCAGAAAGTCTCCTCTGGTCAAAACGCAAATACCCACACTACCAACTTCTTGAATGCGAGGCTACAGTAGTGCGTTTTGTGTCTTTTTATTTTAATCAGTTAAATTAAAACAAATCTATCTTTCTATCTGTCTTTCTATACGCACGTCTATCTATTTATCTATCTGTATGTCAAACAATCTCTCTATCTATACGCACGTTTATCTATCTATCTATATATACACAAGTCTATCCATCTATCTATCTATGAACATGTGTATCCATCTATATATCTATCTATCTATCTATCTATACGCATGTTTATCTATCTATCTATAGATACGCATCTCTATCTATCTATCTATCTAACAATCATTACGCAAGTCTATCTATCTATCTATCTATATGCACATCTCGGAGGCATGACCGCTTCGCCTCGCTTTTCGAGTTTTAAAACAAGGATTACTGTCACGGGTTCTAATTTTAATTCTTCAAAATTCTCAAAAATTTTAAGTCAATTCAAGGCATGCATTTCCAGAACATATGATGACATATATATATATATATATATATATATATATATATATATATATATACACATATATTCCACAAAAAACGAAATGTAACAAGTGTGTGGGTGTTATGCCATTAATGAATTGTGAAGCATTCAAGCATAAAAAATAAATTCCTAAACATGGCATATTCTACCGGAATACAATCCCAAGCATGTTCTGATACCAATAAAAGTACATTCAATAGATAAGGAAAAAGAATTTCGAATTACCGTCTATATGCACGTCTTTCTATCTGTTTGTGTATCTTTCTATACGCATGTCTTTCTATCTGTCTGCGTATCTATATGCATGTCTATCTATCTATCTATCTATACGCACGTCTATCTAACAATCTATACGCATGTCTATCTATCTATCTAACAATCTATACGCAAGTCTATCTATCTATTAATATATCTACCTATACACACGTCTCGGAGGCATGACCGCTACGCCTCGCTTTCCGAGTTTTAAAACATTGATTACAGTCACGGGTTTCTAATTTTAATTCTTCAAAATTCTCAAAATTTTGAAGTGAATTCAAGGCATGCATTTCCAAAACATATAATGACATGTATGTATACATATATTCCACAAAAAACGAAATGTAACAAGTGTGTGGGTGTTATGCCATTAATGAATTGTGAAGCATTCAAGCATAAAAAAACAATTCCTTAACATGGCATATTCTACCAGAATACAATCTCAAGCATGCTTTGATACAAATGAGAGTAAATTTAATGAATAAAGAAAAGGAATTTCAAATTACCGTTCACCAATGGACTCCAAATTTCTACAGTGGATGCATGACCGAGCAAGGACTACATCTTCAGTCGGAGGACGACCACGAAATCGGAAAGTCTCCTCTGATCAAAATGACCAGATCATGTGAATTGTGATAGTGCAGGAATAAGAAGTTGCAAAGCAACAGCATACTAAATTTAAATTGCAGAGAAATGTAAGCATACTGGATGCTTCTAGCTATCACACTAACCAAGCAAAGCAACAACATCCTAAATTGCAACTATAAACCACAAACAGTGAAATAATTAAACCAACAATTGTGATTTTGGATTACAACATAACCCACTTAGCAAACAGTAGCGATTACAGATCTAGACAATGCCCAAAAAGCAACTACGAACAAACATTACATTTTTTTGAATGGTAAATATATTATAGGGCAAAAAGGCACAAGAAGAGCAAAACACTACACAGCAACAGAGGGCCAGGCAATCCAAAAACAGCCAGCCACCAAAAAGAGAGAAACCAGAGCAAAACCAAAGACAAAAACAGCCACCGGCAGACCAACACAGTACACACCACCCAGAAAAACAATGAAAAACAAAAGCCAAACATACCCAGGCTAACTAGAAGCACAACACTGCTTACAAGCCAAACAAATGAAAAACGCACCAAACCCAAACATCTGTGCTGCATCTCAGCTCCATGACTATCAATTTGGAGGGTGCATATGGGTTTATCGAAAACATAGCATCTAATAACAATCTAACTAGAGATCGAATTCTATAGATCATCAAAAGAAAAATTAACATGATAGGCGGTGGGTGAAGAGGTCAGTCAGCAGAGAAATAGTAGAAATCAGAAAAGTAATGAAGACTCCAACCTAATCAAAATTTACAAAACTTCACTAACATGTTACTAATTCTAAATCTAATTGATCACTACTAAGAACAAACAAACATACATACATACTTAAAAAAAAAAACCCTAATTATTATCTTTTCAGATTAAATTTTCCTCTAATCAATTAAAAATTGAACATATTAAGGCCAAAAGAGGGAATAGAAGAGAATCTTGCCTCCGTGTTGCTGCACTGCATTATGGCACATCCAACCGACGCCCAATATTCCTATAAAGAATAACCTTGTCAGTCAAAGAACAAGAATCCGTAGAAAAAAATTTAAGTATAAAAAAGATAAAAAAGAAAAATATAAAACAAGAATCAAGAAAATTGTGTATTGCAATCTGTGCTATCTGCAAAGAAACAGATAATTGTCATAAATAAATAGAGAAATAAAACCAGAGAAAAGTTTCTTTGCTTTTCTGCAAAGAATACTAAAAGGGAAATTTCGTGTCTTTGAATTGAAACGGTGAAGTTTCGGGGGGGTTTCTAGGAATTACTTCAATTTATTATTACATTACACAACTAAAAATCAGAGCTTGAATTTTGATTGGTGATAATAAAAATTCAAGAAAAGCCTTATTTTGATGATGTTTGATTCAAAATTAAAACTATATTAAACATATGATTTCAAGATTCGTTTTTCAAATTCATTGGATAGAGAGAGGAAGACCTGCTGAGAAGAGTCATCGGCGGTTCGAGGCTTGTTGTTGAACTGCAGAAGTGCCAATCGCAGCCGCGGACAGATTTCGACCAAAACGACGGCGTCTCAGAGGCGGCGGCTTGAAGAGAAAGCTAAGGTTTCGCGGGCTTCGTGTAACAGAGAAGAGAAGAGTAAGGGATGAATAATGGGTTTTTTACGTGTAACAGAGAAGAGAAGAGTAGGGGTGAATAATGGGGTTTTGAGGCTGACAATAAAGAGGGATGCTATTTATTTATAGGGGAAAAATAACTTACTTTGCGTGACTCTTACGATTTTAATTTTATTTTATTTTAAAAAAAATTACGATTTTATTTCACTCCTCCATTTTACGCCACTAACGGCTGGCTAGGTTTCCTACTCTAACGCGGTTTTACATATACTTTAATTTAAAATAAATTTTAATATTTTGATTCTCTTAAAATAAATAAATTATAATTTTGATTTCCTAATCACAAAACAAACTTCAATAAATCATGAGAGAAAACCAAAACTAACCATGTGAAACATTAAACTTTTGTTAGTAACCACTTTTGAAACTTTAATTGTTAATAACCACTTTTTTTTAAAAACTTTCAGTATATGTCCATAAATTACTAGAGTACCCCTGAATTGAGTCTTTTTTTTTAAAAAAAACTCAAACTTGAAATCATGGCTAAAACTTGAATGGTGAAACTTGAAATCATGTCTAAAATACAATATGTGAAACTTGAAATCATGCCTAAAATGCAATATGTGAAACTTGAAACCTTTCTTCCCCAAATTCCCAAAATTAATAAATTAGGTTTTTTTTTGTTTCCCTTTTTTGTAGACCAAATCGCCGATAGTGGGGGAGTCCGTCGGTCATGAAGTTGAGGCAAACGAGGCACGACGACGATGACAGTAGCATTGAAGCAAGACGACGACAGCAACAGCAGACGGCAACAGCAGCGAAGCTAGACGACGGCGCCACCTCTTCGTTCGTGAAGCACCAGCTCGCAAGGCGGCACGATCACGACGACAGCGCCTAGAAGGACACCGACGCTCGGCGGGCACACCCTCTTCAGCGGTGAGCTCAGTCGACAACACCGGCGATCACTTTGAGGGAGAGAGAGAGATCGGGGAGAGAGAGGAGAAGAGAGAGAGTGTTTTGGGAATGGTTTTTATATGAGGGCTTTCCAGTAATTTTACAAAAACTTGGTTATTAACAATTAAAATTTTGTTTGTGGTTAAAAACAAATTTTCCATAATATATGTGGTCATTTTTAGCAATTTTCACATAAATCATTCATTCATTTCATCATTTGGTTGTTTTGGATTATTATTAATTGCTTTGCCAGTAGTTCAATGCAGAGAAAAAAAAAAGGCTTATCTACCAAATCGGCCCATAAAAGTCCATTGATGCCTTTAAAAAAAAAAAAAAAAAACCCAAAAATCTATTAATTATTTTAATTATATAGATAAATGGAAAAAATAAAATAAAAACAAACATGCTCTGAGACTTTTACTAACATATTGACTATTCATCGTCTTCCCCAATCCAACCCTAGAAACCAATAACCTGGTCTTCCCTAATTTTCGGGAAGGTCATCAATGCGCTGAGACAGCCTTTTGAATTTATTTAATGAAGAGATAAAAACAACTTTGTTTTTTAAATTTTTTTATTTTTAAAATTAAATAAAAATAAAAAGAGATATCTCCACCATCTATCTTAGAGATGGACGATGGAGATCCATCTTTTTTTTCAATTGCTTTTTTATTTTATTTTTTTGTTTTATGTTTTTTTAAATATATTTTTTTATTTAATTAATATTTTGAGGGTTACATGGTAATTATATGTAGTTAACTGAAGGAAAAAACGGTCATTTACTTCAATTTTAACGGTCAAAGGGGCATAAAATCCATTTAATGGATGGAAAAAGTAACATAAGGAGCGTTTTTAACGTTTCTTTGATTTTAGGGGGAAAAACGGCCAATATGGCCAAACCTTGTTCCCGTCTTAACAATAGGGTAAACGTCATAGGGAAAAATGATACTTTCCCTTAAATTAACCCAAAATAACTGATGTTGTAATTTTATTCTTTCTCACTCATTTGTGGGTTTTTTTTTTTTTTTTTTTTTTTTCTCTTTTTGTCTCTGATCGCCTATGTACCTCGTCATTGTTTCGACCCCAAAAATTTCAATTAGGTAAAATTCGTCTCTTTATTACAAATGGATCGATACCCATATCATATACTTTTTTTTACGGTACCCATATCATATACATTATCTTTTCTTTTATAGTTATTTATTTATTTATTTATTTATTTATTTATTTTTTTACCCTGTTTGGCTAATGATAAATTGAAGGAAAATTTTATTATGATTCGGTAACAATAATTAATGGTAACAATAATTAAGAAAAATTTTACCTTATCTTTACAACCATAACAAACCCCGTTAAACTATAATTTTTTAGCGGCAAAACTAATGAAAAACTAAAGATTATTATAATGTACTTGACCTTTTGCTTGTTCGGTCATGCTCGACGGGTTCTTGTTGTTTTGGGGCTGAATGGTTTCTGAGGTTTTGCAATTTGGAAGTGGGATCCGTTTTGGTCGTGGGAAACTGATGGAAAAGGAAAGAAAATGAGGGAAATGTTCATGTGTCTGTGCACGTCATCACATTGTAATGGAATATTCATGTGCGGGCACATGATCGAACACAGTTATGTGTCTAGTATGGGCTCGTCATCACATGGTTATCCAATCAGGTAACGACACGTTATCAAATGTGTGAGGACGTGGCTGAGCATGTCAACACATGGAATCTGAAAAGGTCGTGATGTGCACACTCACGTCATTAAAATAAGGTCTACGTGGCCGGCCATGTCACATAAAAAAATAATAAAAAACCACCTCTTTGAAGTCTCTATTTTCTTCACTTTGTCTCTGTGAAAAATTGGTGTAGCCAAGAAGATTGAACAAGGAAGATGGCTTACTCAAAATGACTTGTCGTCTTGGAAGAACCGGCGACAATTTCTGTATCTAGGTTCGGCTGCTATGACCGACCCAACCCGACCCGAGCTTCACTGTTATTTGTCTATCTAAGAGGCAACCAAACCTTCAAAAACCCTAACAATGTAGACCCAGATTGATCCTACTCATATTTGAAGACTTCCCACATTCAAATAACAAAAGCTAATCGAGTGAGTTTTGATGGGTACACTTGCAAATGGTTTGTCTTTTTATGCTATACTGAAACATTTTTTATTTTTTGTATTTGTAGCTGAAATAGAATCAACTATATAGCTGCTAATTTTGAGTAATTTGACTTCAAGTTTTGATTTTTAGTAGTATTGATGATTGTGTAGACTTTTGTTGTTGTCGAAGAGATTGATCGAGTCCTAGTAGTCTTTGCACATTTTCGTCATTACATGAATTAAAACAAGAAGGGTTATGTTTTGTTGCGTTGAACAAGTTGGAGTTGGAGAGGCTTTCTTTCATGGCGGCTTCTTACACTTGGCATTAGTTTCACCATTTTTATGGTGTCTGAAGCAGCTAAGAAATTTGAAAAGAAAAGACTTTTTGATGGTTTTTTTTATTTATTTAAAAAAAAGTTTGTTTGGGGCTTGAGAAAGTGATGGAAAAGGACATATCACCAGCATTAATTCCTAAGGATCAAGATCCTCTCATTGGCTTGTTTTTCCTTGACTTTCCATAATCCAATGACACATAAACAAAATACAAAATACATGGTCAAGATTGATTCATTTTTTCTCTCTTATGCAACTTGATAATTGAATTACACTTGAAGAATGCCAAGAAAAAATAAGGACCAAGGAAAGGATCCCAACTCTAATTCCGAATTGAGTAAGGGGAATCAAGTTCCCTTTCTTTCGGGAGCCGTAACTTAATTCTCTAAAATATATTTAATTCCTTTTCCTGATTGAGATTCCTGATTAGTAACCACACCATGAATATATATTTGAATACGGTTCAGAGGAAATAACAAATTAACTCAATTTTCTTTTTAAGGAATGCAAATATATCATTGTATGAAAATCTTGCTATACCTTACTAGTTTGGTAATATTACATATCATCATCTAGTTATGACCACAAAATTAAGATAATATCAAATCTCCTTACATGGAAATAAATAAATATAGTAGCTGATCATACTAAGTTAAAATAAATAATTTAATTATCGACATTGTCATCATCTAGTTGTAATAAATAAATAATTTTATTACAAGTCATCATCTAGCTGTCCATTGTCATGTTGTTAACTGCATCATTTAATAAAATTAATTAAATAACAAATTTTTTTAGTTAATTGACAGATTTTGTTCTTGATCATTTAAAAAAAAAAAAAAAATTGAAAGATTTGTACATATTTCATTTTAATTTTCCATTAAAACAATTAATTCAGGGGTAATTTAGACATTTTAAATTTTATGATTAGTCAAATTATCAATTAACATTTAATCAACGAAAAGTTAGGGAAGTATGTGCAATTTTGACAAAAGTTGCAGCAAAATGCAATATTAATTAAACTCATAAGATGTTGGTGCAATTTTCCCTTATTTATTTATTGCTTTTTGAACGATTATAATTTGGGGTTTAGGGGAGATACATGGCTCAAATCCATAACCTCATAGATGAAGGTCCTATATCAACGTGCTTGTTTGAGATTGATTTTTTAATACATATATTTCCTTTCTTGTTAATCTTTTCTGTGGTTTATTTTTATTTTTCATACAAATTGTTTGCTTTGATCGAGGAAATAACAAATTAACACAATTTTCTATGTATGTAATATGGTAATATCACCGGCATTATCTAGCTGCTGACAAAGATCTACAAAAGTCTTGCTATACCTTACTAGTTTGGTAATATTACACGTTATCCTCTAGCTGTGACCGCAAAATTATGATAATATCAAATCTCCTTACATGGAAATAAATAAATACAGTAGTTGATTCATGATCATATTGAATTAAAAGAAAGAATTTAATTATTGACTTTCCCAATTAATCAAACAAACTTGTGATTTTCCTATTGAATCAAGGTTCCCCGTTGAATCCTACTTATAAGTTGAATCTAATGGAAGCAGGGCACAACCTAATTGTTCAACCATATAGGAATATATAATTCAGAATAGAAATACTTTGTTAATGGAGATGGACAGACTTAGCAATTTACCAGATAATATAATCCATGAAATTTTGTCACGTTTGCCCATGAAGACCGCGGTGAAGACTTGTGCTTTGTCTAAAAGATGGAGTGCCAGTGGAGACAAACGTACAGTCTCAACTTCGGTTGCGACGATTTGTTCGAAATGAATGCCTTCCAGAATTTCATCCTTCACGTATTACAACACCGCGAACACTCAATCAATCTCGATCAGTTCAGTTTCTTCATGATCAATGACTTATACATCTTATTATTTTTTGTCTCTGATTCAGTTCACATATTTCTATCTACTCTCACACAGACTAAAAGAGCTCAAAACCAATATCATATGGTTTCCTCCCATGTCATTTGGGTTTACACCATTTGCATCATTGAAAACTCTGATACTTCATGGAGTTGAGATATTGGATTACTACCAATTTGATTGTATTTTCTCCAAGTTCAAAAACCTGGAGAATTTGGAATTAATTGATTGGGGTGTGGGAGTCCTAGCGACTCCTCTCAACATCAAAAGTCCAAGCCTAGTTAATTTAACTGTAACAGAATGGGGTGGAGATATAATAGTGCTTGTGATATCGGCCCCAAGACTTAAATTTTTTGATTTCGACTCGGTTTTTGATGTGGAGTTGATTAAATTTGAGAACCCGAGATTGCTCGGAGAGAAACAAATTATCCGAATCAAGGGTACATTTTGGAAATTACAAGTATTTATAGAGTACACTTGGCAACTAGCAGTATCAATGAATTTTTATAAGGTAATTACTCTGTTTATTTATTTACCGTCATGTTTTAGGTGTAGGATTCCATACGCTAAAAAAAAAAAAAAAAAAACCATGTAGAATCTCACTCCGGATAATTCATAATTCTAAAAACTGTGCCTCCGTACTATATCTCAGACCCTTTAAAAGGGATGTTACATAGAAATAGAAATTTATATCTCCGTTTATGGATTATTTCTTGTCAGGGAAAATTCATATCGTGTTGTACAGTTGAAAATCCACTACAATTTCGTAAGGGCAAACCCATTGAGGTATTGAATCTCAATCATTTAAAATGCATCGAACTAATAATTGATCCGGTACATGACCATTTATATACATATGAATCAAAAAGAAAAATTCATGTTTCGTCTTGTTCATCTAACCCTCTGTTAATTTGGTATTACAAGAAGGCAAGGAACAGTGCATATGGTTTTTTGATGGTGATGCTGATGATGTTGATAGAAACCTTCCAAGTTATTGGAATGAATTAAAAGAATATAAGGAAGTTAAGGGAGAATAGAAGATCATATATTAATATAATTAATTAGGTTGTTGTCTGCTTTTCCTTTAATTTGACTAGTCTGTGCTAAACTAGTTAGAGCATATTCAATGGTATACACAAAAGTAGGAGAGTAATCAAAATTTGATTATTTATCCAAAAAGTACTGTCCAATAGAGTCATTAAAATTTAGCAATAGCAGTTATCAATAATCAAATTGCCTCTTCAATAATCAAATTTGAAGATTGACTTTCAATCATCAAATACAAACTTAACCCAAAATAATTGTTGTAATTTTATTCTTTTTTTCTCTTCTGTGACTTTTTTTTTTTTTTCCTCTGATCACCTATGTATCCCATCATTGTTTCGACTCCAAAAATTTCAATTAGGTAAAATTTGTCTCTTCATTACTTATGGATCAATACCCATATTATATACCTTTTCTTGTCTTTTATGTATATATTTTTTATTTTTTAGCAAAAAAAATAATAATGTACCAATGTAGACTATACAATCTTCAAATTTAGCAATCCTTGAAAACAATCCTCAAATGCTGAGGTGACAACTTTTGAGGATCTAAATTTGCTTATACCATTGGAGATGCTCTTAGAAGAATCCATGACTTATATGTTAATTTTGTATCTTTATATTCTATGTCAATTGATACAATCTTGTATCTCCCCACCACTCACTTTTGTTTTCAATTTTCCTCCCACTTATTCAAATGTTTGTAACATATGGATATTTATAGGACTCACGAGAGAGTTCTAGATCACTCTCATAAATACAATACAATAAACTCACACATACATGCATCACATTAAATAATATACAAACTCATCATCTCAAATTCGTAAATATTACAATGCTTAGAATATATTTGTGTTAAAATGGTTTTTGAAATCTAATAGTTTCCTTCTCTATTCTCTGAAAGATTAAGCTTGTGGGAATTGTTGAGTGTGTTTTAGCTCTAAATGATATCAATATGATTTAACAGGTTGGTAATCATAAATGGTATGCACTCGTATGGCATTGATTGATGTTAATGATGAGATCGTAGATATATAGATTTTGATCATGAATTAAAAATAGTACTTGAAATATATCTTCATAAGAGATCTAGACATATTTGCAACCATTATGATTCCAAAGTTTAATATACGGCGTGTATTGTAATAATAGGGCCTATTAATGTAATATGACAACCGCTAATTTTTCTCCCTTTCCATGCAGCTTGATATTGAAGAAGCTTATCCTGCAGAATATGGATATATTCAGATCAATGGGGAAAATCATGCTCAATGCCTGTGCATTTTTGTAATAGTTGTAATTTAAATTAGTTTTTCAAAACAATAGCGTAGTTTAGAGTTTAAAAAATAAAATTTCATAAAATAATTAATATTGATGGTTCAATGTCTAACATTTTTACAATTTTTGTAGTTTTGCAGGCGAAGAATGTGTAATAATAGGTATTGAATCTTTCCTAATTTGTTCTCCATTTAAAACATTGTTATTGCACACTCTACACTGTCACATGTTCATTGTTCCAGTTTCAAGAATCAAAATTGTTTCATTATAGCTGATTTTGTCTTGGGATTAATCAAGCTTGCCAGTTGCTTCATCTAAAATGTCAGTACCAACAACAGGGCTCACCACATTGTTGATTCGTTACCAGTTCTGTTATTTTCTTCTCTAACTCTGCCATTGATTTTATCGGCTTCAACCATTTTTTGCTGCTCTTCATGATCAGTTAGTTCAGTTTCTTTCTATTTTCCATTTCTCTATTTCTCTATTTGTTTATTTGTATATATATTTTTGGATGTATTTTTATTGTATATGTCTGTCTGCATAAAGAAATATATATTTTTTCCTTCTAGTTTTCTGATTATATGAGCTTGAGTTTTCTACTAGTAAGAAGCTTCAATAAAGTCAAATAGATTGTTAATTAATTAATTTATTTATTTTAATATTTGTTCGTTTCACCAGGTGTTTGACTAAATGCCTATGAGAGCATGTTAAGTGCGTTGTAGACTGTTTGCATCTTGTCGATTGACTTATAGAAATGGATTTCGCGTGTAGTCTGCGGCCACCAAATGTGCTCCGTTCCTGTGAAGGTACTACTAGTTATAGAATATTAGGATATCGGATGTATTAACTAATTCAAGGTTTAGATACCCGGGATTCGATTATAATGTTTTTAATCTGTCAATGGTTTAGAAAGGCCAGTTCGGGAGAAATGTAAGGAGAAGTATTGGTTATGGTGGTTGGTTGTCTTCGTGTTTGTACCTTGTAGGTTTATGTTCAAATAAGTCATCGTTTTGTAGTTTCGATGATGTTTTAAATGTGTCGAGGGGAGTTAAGTCACAGTGTCAAGGTAATGATTCTTTAGCTTATATTGATGGAAATGGTCGAAATGTTGAATTATTTGGTGGGAGTGGCGATGAGAGCTCGAGAGGAGGGTCCGCTGATGGTGCTGAGTCGATTGATCTGGGTGAAGAAGAAACAGAAGAAAAGGATGTGGATGCACCTAGTTTGGATGAATTAAGGGAATTGTTGCTGATTGGGAAGCAAAGAATTGGAGGTTGCAAAACTTAATAGTACCATGTTTGAGGAGAAAGCTCAGAGAATATCAGAAGCTGCAATAACTTTGAAGGATGAGGCAGCAAATGTGTGGAACCTTGTTAATACTACACTTGAAGAAATTGTGAATGAGGAGTGTGTTGCAAAAGAAGCTGTTCAAAAAGCAACGACGGCACTTTCTTTGGCTGAGTCAAGGCTTCAAGTGGCGCTAGAATCATTACAAGTTGTAATAGGAGAGGATGATACTACACAAAGTTCTGGAGAGAGTGATGCTGAAAGTGCTGATAAAGAAGATGATGGAGTGCTGTTGGCTGCTGAAAGTAATATTAGGGAGTGCAAGGGATATTTGGAAAATTGTGAGGCAGAGTTGAGACGGTTGCAGAGTAAGAAGAAAGAGTTACAGAAGGAAGTTGACAGATTGAATGAGGTTGCAGAGAAAACTCAGATGAATGCCCTAAAAGCTGAAAAAGACTAGCAAACATCATGCTATTAGCAGAGCAAGCTGTTGCTTTTGAACTTGAGGCTGCACGTTTCAACGATGCATAGATTGCATTACAAAAAGCAGAGGAGTCGCTTTGATTTAGGGTGGTGGTTGATTCAGGTGTCTGGTTGATTTCAGGGAGGTTTCTGGGTTGCTTTGATTTAGGGTGGTGGTTGATTTAGGTTTTAGGTTGGATTGTGTGTTTGACTGGTGGTGGGTTGGTCGGTTTGGTTTGGTGTTGGTCTGATGATGATGATGATGAATCGTTGATGATGAATTAGAGAATACATATTATATTTCTGTATGTATACAATGTGGGTTGGGTTGAACACATTTAAATTTGGGTTTGAACAAATTCGATAGCAATCTTAATCGATATCAGTAAGAGTGATATAAACACACCAGACATCATAGAAGGCATACAACAAAAAATCAATAAGGAATCCGAAAAAAAAAAAAAAAAAAAAAAAAAAAAAAAAATCTACATGAATTGTGTATATAAATTGCTTGGACCTGAATAGGGTTGAGGTCTGATGATGCAAATCCATCAATGGAGTCTTTGGCTCTTTGGACAGGTGACGAGTGAGTGTAATCTGGGTTTGAACTGCTTTTTTTTAAGCAATAAGATTATTTTTCTTAATATTTATTTAACAATAATATATATATATTTTAATATAACAATAAGATTATTTTTTTTAATATTTATTTAACAATAAGATTATTTTTATATTTTTTTTATTGTTTAATTATTTTTTAATTTTAAAATATTTGAGATGATCACGATGATGATGATAATTCTTTTTAGTTTTATTGTTTTTAAATTCTTTTTTATTTTTGAATTTTTTTGAATTTTTTTTATAAAGAGATAAAAATAAATTTGTTTTAAATTTTTTATTTTTAAAATTAAATAAAAATAAAAAGAGATATCTCCACCATCCATCTCAAAGATAGACAATGGAGATCCATCTTTTTTTTTTTCAATTGTTTTTTTTAATTTTTTAATTTTCTGTTTTTTTAAATATATATTTTTATTTAATTAATGTTTTGAGGGTTAAATGGTAATTATATGTAGTTAACTGAAGGATAAAACGGTCATTTACTTCAATTTTAACGGTCAAAGGGCATAAAATCCATTTAATGGATGGAAAATGTAACAGAAGGGGCGTTTTTAACGTTTCTTGATTTTAGAGGGGGGAAATGGCCAATATGGCCAAACCCTGTTCTCGTCCAAACAATAGGGTAAACGTCAAGGGGGAAACTGATACTTTCCCTTAAATTGACCCAAAATAACTAATGTTGTAATTTTTTTTTTCTTACTCATTTGTGGTTTTTTTTTTTTTTCTCTTTTTGTCTCTGATCGCCTATGTACCTCGTCATTGTTTCGACCCCAAAAAATTTCAATCAGGTAAAATTCGTCTCTTTTTTACAAATAGATCGATACTCATATCATATACTTTTTTTTTTACGGTACCCATATCATATCCCTTATCTTATCTTTTATAGTTTTTTTTTTTATCTTTTATTATTATTATTAATATTTTACCCTATTTAGCTAATGATAAATTGAAGGAAAATTTTATTATGATTCGGTAACAATAATTAAGGAAAATTTTACCTTATCTCTACAACCATAACTAGGAATGGCAATGGGGCGGGTTCGGGCGGGTTTGGTAAAACCTAAACCCAAACCCAAACCCATAAAATTTTGTGTCTGCCAAACCCGTCCGCGAACCCGCGAAAATAAACGGGTTCGGGTTCGGGTTTTACCCACGGGTTTGGGGGACACCCAAACCCGCCCACGAACCCGTGAAACAAGTGGGTTCATGGGTAAAACCCGCGAACCCGCCATTTTTTTTTTTGAAAATTGTTTCTATATTATTTAAATATATGAAATATTATAATTTTAAAAAATAAAAATACTTAATAGATTGAACATTTTATTCTTTATATAATTAAAAAGTTTTTATTGGAATTTAAATTTATAATAGTTTAAATAATAAAATATTATATAATTTTTATTTTTCGCGGGTACGCGGATTCGGGTATGGATTTTTTTCCAAATCCATACCCGAACCCGAACCCCTGACAAGTATAATTTTTAAAACCCAAACCCGTCCACGGGTACACATATCCCAACCCAAACTCTCTTTAAACGGGTTGGGTTCGGACGGGTCCCACGGGTTCGGGTTTAATTGCCATCCCTAACCATAACCAACCCCATTAAACTATAATTTTTTAGCAGCAAAAGTAATGAAAAACTAAGATTATTATACTGTACCTGACCTTTTGCTTGTTCGGTCATGCTCGACAGGTTCTTGCCGTTTTGGGGTTGAATGGTTTATGAGGTTTTTCGATTTGTGAGTGGGATCTGTTTGAGTCGCGGGAAACTGATGGAAAAGGAAATAAAATGAGGGAAATGTTCATGTGTATGTGCACGTCATCACATTGTAATGGAATATTCATGTGCGGGCACGTGATCGAACACAGTGATATGTCTAATATGGGCTCGTCATCACATGGTTACCCTATCAGGTAACGGCACATTATCAAATGTGTGATGATGTTGCTGAGCACGTCAACACATGGAATCTAAAAAGGTCGTGACGTGCACACTCACGTCATTAAAATAAGGGATATAATCATTTTCCCCCTTGTAGTTTGCCATATTAGACAATTTACCCCATCTAGTTTCAATAATGGCCATTTCTCCCCCTAAAAATGAAACTATTCGTTATTTTCCCCCCTACCGTTTGCTTTTCCGTTAAAACCACTAGTTGACCGTTAAATTAGAAGGGTATTATGGTAAAAGGAAAATTAAATTAAATTAATTTAATCAATATTAAATCATTTTTTAAATAATAACAATAATATAATATGATTGTAAAAAAAAAAATGATATTAAAAAAAATCTCACTTTCTCTCTCAACATTATCTGTGATCTCTCTCTCTCTCTCTTTTCTTCATCCTATCGCTGTCGAGAAGTGACAATCTCTTCCGATGAGAGAAGATCAGCTCTCTTCTTTCCTCGTGCTTCTCTCTCTTCTTTCTCTCCTGATTTGAGCCAAACTGGTTGGCCGCCGGTGAGTATTCGAGCGCTGATCTCTTCTACTGAGAAGCGATCGACGCTGGTTGTGGTCGTTCAACAACGACACGCCGGTCTCTTCTCTCTTCTTCCTCGTTCACAGTGATTTGCATTAGGTATTTGGTTGATGGGTTCGATGGTTGTGTTGTGACACGGATTAGGGTGGTGGGGGGTTAGGGTTTGGTTTCGATGTTGGGTGGTGGAGGGTTAGGGTTTGGTTTCGATGTTGGGTGGTGGTGGTTTGATTTGCAGTTGCTGTCGGCGGTGGTGGTTGGATTTAGGGGTTTTGGCCATTAAAGGTTTCGGTGCTAATTCTAGAGATAAGATTTAGGGGTTAAGGATTTTTTACTTACTGGTTTAGTGGGTTTTGAATTGGTTTAGTGGGTTTACTGATTTAGGGGTTTTGGCCATTAAAGGTTTGCTTTTTGAATTTTAGGCATTCCACCTTATTTGGGAATGATTTTATCTAGTAGATTTGCTCCCTTTTTTTTTATTTGTTTTGGAAATATCTTAGTTGATTTGTATTTTGTTGTTTGTTGGGGATGAAGGTGATGATTTTGAAGATGGTGGTGTTCTAGGTTTGGTTCAAGAGGTGGTGGGGTTTTGGCCTTCTGGGTTTGGACCACCTGGTGGTGTTCTCCAATCTCCATCAATGGAGATAAGATTGAATATCATCAAAAAAATTTAATTGTTTTGGAAGGGAAAAATAATTATACATGGGCATAAATGTATTTTCTCAATAGCCTCAACTATTCAAGGGTAAAATTGTCTTTTTAATGTCTTTTAATAGAAAACATGCTGGTAGGGGGGGAAATGATGAATAGA
This sequence comes from Acer saccharum, assembly GCA_030490815.1. NCBI lineage: Eukaryota > Viridiplantae > Streptophyta > Magnoliopsida > Sapindales > Sapindaceae > Acer > Acer saccharum. The sequence continues at coordinate 386,909 of CM059877.1, forward strand.
TTCATTTCAGAGGGGAAATTGACCATTATTGAAACTAGAGGGGATAAAGTATCTAATATGGAAAACTACAGGGGGGAAATGAATATATCCCTTAAAATAAGGTCTACGTGGCTGGCCACGTCATATAAAAAAAAATAATAAAAAACCACCTCTTTGAAGTCTCTGTTTTCTTCACTTTGTCTTTGTGAAAAATTGGTGCAGCCAAGAAGATTGAACAAGGAAGATGGCTTACTCAAAACGACTTGACGTCTTGGAAGAACCGACAACAATTTCTGTATCTAGGTTCGGCTGCTATAACCGACCTGACCCGAGCTTCATTGTTTTTTGTCTATCTAAGAGGCAATGAAACCTTCAAAAACCCTAACAATGTAGGCCCAGATTGATCCTACTCATATTTGAAGACTTCCCACATTCAAATAACAGAAGCTAATTGAGTGAGTTTTGATAGGTACGCTTGCAAATTGTTTGTCTTTTTATGCTATACTGAAACATTTTTTATTTTTTGTATTTGTAGTTGAAATAGAATCAACTACATAGCTGCTAATTTTGAGTAATTTGACTTCAAGTTTTGATTTTTAGTAGTACCGATGAATGTGTAGACTTTTTTGTTGTCGTTGAAGAGATTGGTCGAGTCCTAGTAGTCTTTTTACATTTTCGCCATTACATGAATTAAAACAAGAAGGGTTTTGTTTTGTTGCGTTGAACAAGTTGGAGTTGGAGAAGCTTTCTTTCATGGCGGCTTCTTACACTTGGCATTAGTTTCACCATTTTTATGGTGTCTGAAGCAGCTGAGAAATTCGAAAAGAAAAGACTTTCTGATGGTTTTTTTTAAAATTTTATTTTTTATTTAAAAAAAAGTTTGTTTGGGGCTTGAGAAAGTGATGGAGAAGGAAATATCACCGGCATTAATTCCTAATTGAGTGAGGGGAATCAAGTTCCCTTTCTTTCGGGAGCCGTAACTTAATTCTCTAAAACATATTTAATTCCTTTTCCTGATTGAGATTCCTGATCAGTAACCAGACCATGAATATATATTTGAATACAGTTTAGAGGAAATAACAAATTAACTCAATTTTCTTTTTAAGGAATGTAAATATATCATTGTATGAAAATCTTGCTATACCTTACTAGTTTGGTAATATTACATATCATCATCTAGCTATGACCACAAAATTAAGATAATATCAAATCTCCTTACATGGAAATAAATAAATATAGTAGTTGTTCATACTAAGTTAAAATAAATAATTTAATTATCGACATTGTCATCATCTAATTGTAATAAATAAATAATTTTATGACAAGTCATCATCTAGCTGTCCATTGTCATGCTATTAACTTGCATCATTTAATAAAAGAAGTAATTACAGGTTACTTACCTGAGGTTTACCAATTTACACTAAAAAACGACTTTATCAAATATTGACACTCACCTCCCCTACCATTAGTGTTGACCGTTATATTTAACCGTTGACTTTTCAAAACGCTGAAAAGACAAAACTACCCCTGACAACTATAATTAAAAAGGGTAATTTAACAACAAAAACAATTAATAAAAATTAAAAAGTAATAAAATTAAAAATCTTTTAAAAAATTTATCACAAAAAAATGGAATTTTTTTTTTCCAAATTATCATCATCCTCAACTCTCCACCGCCATCATCTCCCCCTCATCTCTCCACTATCGTCATCATCATTCAATCTCAAAATTTCCTGATTTTTTTTCTTTCATAAACAAATTTCATATAGAATCTAATAGCAAAAAATAAACAATCCACATACTGTGTATTCATCCAATAACAACCCTTCATCAAACAAAAGTCAAATCAAATAATAATAAAAAATTGAAGATCTGGAAGTTGAAGATCATCAACCTTCCATCTGCAAAGTTAGCAGCATGGCTCTTCCTAGGTTTCACCCCTCTGCATCGCACGATTCACACCAGGTTAACAAATTATTTAATCTTTATTTTCCTTCACAGAAACTTGAGGTAACAGTTCATGTTGATGGATTTTAAATATTATAGTGAACAAATGAAAAAAAAATGGAAAAAATGAGCTTAGATCTTATGTTTTTTTTTCTTTAATGTGAAAGATAAATAAAAACTTTCATATACCCAAATTGCAACCATGTATGTATTAACGATCGAACAGATTTTTAATGATTCTTAGTTGTTTTTGTGATTGTCTGACTAGGTAGATCTTGGTAATAACTAATATGTGTTTTCTGTTTCTAGGTTAGGTCTATATTTGTTATTGCATTGTGTTGGTTATGAGATTGGATGCTGACGAAGTGTAGAAAAAGTAAATAAAAGAGAATGGAATTAAATGGTTCAATGTCTTTTTGGGGATTTTTTTGTTGTGATGTTATTTGATTTTTTCTGTTTTTGAAGCCTAAATCATTTCAGCATTAGGGTTCGTGTTGCTGTTGTGCTGTAGATTGTTAAGCTTGTTACCAGAGAAATCAATGATAGAGCTTGGCGTCTTTACCATTGCCTTATCTGGTTCTCACATTGGTTTAATGGACGATCTGGTGAAGAGTTTCCAGATTTCTTTTTATATTATCCAGATTTTATTTTTTTCTTTTTGTTTTTTGATTTTGATTTTTTATTTTGATTTTGATTTTTTTTTATTTTTATTTTTTTTACAATGGTAAAGATTGAATAGATAGAGCAGATCAAATCATTTATTTTTTAGATTTTTTTAAAAAAAATTCTATTTTTAACAAATTAATTTTTTATATGAATATTATTATTATTTTTTAAAGAATATTTTATCTTTCTATTTGAAATACTTTTTTTATTATTATTTTTTTATAATTTCTGATTTTATTACAATAAGAGAAAAGGTTAAAAAGACGATATTACCCCTTATGTGTCAAAGTTAACGGTTAAACTTAGTCAAACTTTAATAGTAGGGGAGGTGAGTGTCAATTGGAAAACCTCAGATAGGTTTTCAGTAATTACTTCTTAATAAAATTAATTAACTAACAATTTTTATTAGTTAATTGAAAGATTTTGTTCTTGATCATTTAATAAAAAAAAAAATTAAGATACTTATACGTACTTCATTTTAATTTTCCATTAATCCGTCTCTAGTCTCTACGGTCCTCCCATTGAATTTTTTTTTTTTCTTTAAAACAATGTTTTTTTGTTAATAAAAAAATTGTTAGTTAATTGATTTTATTACAATAAAATCTCAAAAATAATAATTATTATAATAAAATAATTAATTTAGGGGTAATTTAGACATTTTAAATTTTATAATTAGTCAAATTGTCAATTTATATTTAATCAACGAAAAGTAAGGGAAGTATGTGCAATTTTGGCAAAAGTTGCAGCTGAGTGCAATATTGATTAAACTCATAAGATGTTGGTGCAATTTTCCCTTATTTATTTATTGCTTTTTGAGCGATTATAATTTGTGGTTTAGGGGAGATACAAGACTCAAATCCATAACCTCATAGATGCAGGTCCTATATCAATGTGCTTATTTGAGATTTATTTTTTAGGGATATTATCATTTCCCCCTTTGGAAAAATTCTTTTAGAACAATGAGGACAGGGTTTCAGCATATTGGCCGCTCTCCCCCCTAATTTGGAAATATTAATAAAAAGCCCTATTTTGTTAGCTTTTTGGACTGAACAGTTTGAGAACAGTACACACTGACACAAGTCAAACTGTTAAAAGACCAAATTGCCCTTACATCCTGTAAATGAAAAATATTAAGTGAATTAAAAAATAATAATAATAATATATATATATTATTTCTGTTTAAATTTAATAATAATAATAATAATAATAAATTAAAAACAAAAAAAAAATTATGGAAACGAAATTAACAATCATCATCAACCTAGAAATCCTACTAACAAATCTAACCCAGAAAAAAAATAAAAATAAAAATTAAAAAAATAAAATTAAAAAAAATTAAAAAAAAATCCACCGAGAATCATCCCAGATTATTCAACCATTCAATCAATTGTTTGTATATCCAGAACATCAATTTTAGAAACCCAAACCCAGATTTGAACAAGTATGTGCAAGAACAAGTTTGGAACACCACCAAACCCAAATTCGATTCAGACACCCAAGAAACAAACCGAACCAAACTTGTCCTCAGCCACCAGATCTGGAATCGAACCCAGTTCTGGGTTCGAACCAACACACCAGCCCAACCCAACCCCACACCCAAACAACCACCACCCAGTCCACCCCACCCAATCGAACCCACACCCAAACCCAATCGAGTACGAAAATGAAGAAGATAAAGAAGAGAGAGAAAGAGAAGAAGATTTTTGTTTTGGTTTAGGTGAAGATCAAGATTTTTGTTTGAAGATGATGATGATTGTTTGAAGATTTTTTTTTATTTTAATTTTTTAAAGAAAAATGAAATGATGGTCAGGTGGATAAGAAGAATTGAAGATGATGTGGTCGTGTGGTGGAGAGAAGAAGAAGAATTGATGATGAGAGAAGAAAAATTGAAGATGATGTAGTCGTGGTGGAGAGAAGAAGAATTGGTGATGATATTGATATTGATATTATTATTATTATTATTATTATTATTAAATGGGGGTGGATTTGGGAGCACACATTTTTGCCCTCTCAAATCATTTACTATATTGCCCTCTCAATTATAACAATTAACTCAAATTTGGACAGAAATATTAACAGAAGGAGTGCTTTTTACATTATTTCGATTGGGGGGGAAGGAATAACAACTAATATGAGTAAACCCTGTCCTCATTGTTCTAAACACAGACGCACGCACGCACGCACGCACGCACGCAGCAAGCAAGCATACACACACAAACACATACACACACACACAAAATAAAAAACACATGCAAGCAAGCAAGCAAGCAGACACAAACACATACACAAGAAATAAAAATAAACACAAACATACACACACAATAAAAATAAACACATACGTACGCACGCACCAGATAAAAATAAAAATAAACACACACCCACACAAGCAAGCAAGCGCGCGCGCACACAATAAATAAAAATAGACAAACAATAAAACAGACACTCGCAAGCAAGCAAGCACACACAATAAATAAAAATAAACAAACACAACAAAACACACACACACACGCAAGCAAGTGAACAAGCAAACAAGTAAGAAAGTAAGCACACACAAACACAAAGACACATAATAAATATAAATTAAAAAAACAATTAAGCAAGCACGCAAAACACACGCATGCACGCACACACGTAAGAATGCAAGCACGCCATGCACGCATGCACGCACATAAGCAAGCAAGCAACCAACCAACCAATGCATGCAAGCAACACAATAAAAATAAACACATACGCACGCACGCACCAAATAAAAATAAAAATAAACACACGCACGCAAGCAAGCAAGCGCGCACACACAATAAATAAAAATAAACAAACACAACAAAACACACACACGCACACACGCAAGCAAGCCAACAAGCAAGCAAGAAAGTAAGCACACACAAACACATAGACACACATAATAAATATAAATAAAAAAACATGCAAACAAGCACGTAAAACACACGCATGCACGCACACATGTAAGAACGCAAGCACACCATGCACGCATGCACGCACACCATGCACGCATGCATGCACACAAGCAACCAACCAACCAACGCAACAAAATTCAACACACACACAGACACGCACTAGATAAAAATAAATACACACATACTATATAAAAATAAACATAAATATACACACTAAATAAAAATAAACATGCACACACACTAAAAATAAACACAAACACACAAACAGACACCCTAGATAAAAATAAAAACACACACTAAAATAAACACAAACACATACACAAAATAAATAAACATAAACACACATGCAAGCAACACACAATAAAAATAAACACAAACACGCACAAACAATTAATAAAAATAAACACAAAAAAATAGTAATAAACACACAATAAAAACAAACACAAACAGACACAAAATAAAAATAAAAATAAACACAAACACAAACACACAAAATAAAAATAAAAACACACAAACATAATTAAAATAAACACAAGCGCGCACACACAAAAAGCAAAAATAAAAATACACACATACAATAAATAAAAATAAACACTCAATAAAATAGTTAAAAAATAATTTTGAAAGAATAAAATAAAAGAAAGTTACCCAGTTCCCACTCTCCGCTCCAACTATATTATAAAATAGTTATAAAAAAAATAAAAATTAAAACAATATTGAAAAAAAAAGAAAAGACAGAAAGTTACCCAACTCCTGCTCCTGCTCCCTCCCACTCACCACTCCTGTTAAATTATAAAATAGTTAAGAAATCAATTTTTTTAAAAACGAAATAAAATAAAGTTCCCACTTCCCGCTCTTGCTCCGCTCCGTGCTCCTGTTAAATTATAAAATAGTTAATAAAACAATTTTGAAAAAACGAAATAAAAGAAAGTTACTAACCTCACGCTCCTGCTCCGCTCATTGCTCCTATTAAATTATAAAATAATTAATAAAACAATTTTGAAAAAATAAAATAAAAGAAAGTTACTCACCTCTCGCTTCCGTAGCTCCCCTTCCCTGCTCCGTTCCCCGTTCCTGTTAAATTATAAAATAATTAATAAAACAATTTTGAAAAAACAAAATAAAAGAAAGTTACTCACCTCCCACTCCTGCTCCGCTCCTTGCTACTGTTAAATTATAAAATAATTAATAAAACAATTTTGAAAAAATAAAATAAAATAGAAGAAAGTTACTCACCTCCCGCTTCTGTAGCTCCCCTTCCCTGCTCCGCTCCCCACTCCTATTAAATTATAAAATAGTTAATAAAACAATTTTGAAAAAACAAAATAAAAAAAAGTTACTTACCTCCCACTCCTACAACGTCCACTCCCTATTAAATTAAAAAGTAGTTAAATAAAGAGAGTTACTCACCTCCCGCTCCCACAGCAACCACTCCGCTCCGCTACTCGCTCCTGTTAAATTATAAATAATTAATAAAACAATTTTGAAAAAATAAAATAAAATAAAAGAAAGTTACACACCTCCCGCTCCTGTAGCTCCTGCTCACTGCTCCCGATCCTTGCTCCTGTTAAATTATAAAATACTTAATAAAACAATTTTGAAAAAACAAAATAAAAGAAAATTACTTACCTCCTGCTCCTGCAACATCCGCTCCCAGCCTATAAATTATAAAATAGTTGATAAAACAATTTAAAAAAAAACAAACACACGAATGCACACACCAAATAAAAATAAACATTAACACACAATAAATAAAAATAAACACACACAATAAAACACACGCACGCAAACAAGAAAGCTAGCACACACACAAACAAACATCACAATAAATAAAAATAAACACAAAAACGCAAGTAAGCACGCAAGACACACAAACACGCAAGCAAGCAAACACTAGCACACTTGCCCACCACGCATGCACACAAGAATGTTAAATTATTAAATATTTAATAAAATAATTTTGAAAAAATAAAATAAAAAGAAAGTTACCCACGAAGTCATCGGTTTGTTATCCTTGGCATACCTTTGATCCATTGAGCGAGAGCCCTTCCACACAGAACTCCCAGATCAAGACAAACACAAACTAAATGAAAATAAACATAAATACACACACACACAAAAACACACAAAAACAAAATAAAAATAAACACACACAATAAAACACACTCGCACGCACACAAGCACACAATAAATAAACACAAACGCAAGCAAGAGAGCAAGCACACAATACACAATGAATAAAAATAAACACACAATAAAACACACGAACGCAAGCAAGAGAGTAAGCACACACACAAACACAAATCACAATAAATAAAAATAAACATACAAACGCGCAAACAAGCACGTAAGACACATACAATGAAACACACGCATGCAGGCAAACAAGCAAACACACTTGCACGCACGCCCGCCCGCCTACCGCGCACGCACGCACATAGGCAACACACGCACGCACTAAAAATAAACACCACAACACATACAAAGACACACTAAATACAAACAAACACACATTAAATAAAAATAAACACAAACACACGCACTAGACAAAAATAAACATACACAAAAACACAAAATAAAATAAAGTTACCCACCTCCCATTTCCGCAGCGTCCACTCCCCGCTCTACTCCTTACTCATGTAAAACTATAAAATAGTAAATAAAATAATTTTTTAAAAAAATAAATAAAAAGAAACTAACTCACATCCCAATCATGTTAAATTATAAAAATACTTAATTAAATAATTTTGAAAAAATAAAATAAAAAGAATGTTACTCACCTCTCTCTTTTGCAACTCCCGCTCCTGTCAAATTATAAAATAGTTAATAAAACAATTTTGAAAAAAATAAAATTAAAGAATGTTACACACCTCCCGCTCCCATAGCTCCCGCTCCACTCCCCGCTCCTATTAAATTATAAAATAGTTAATAAAACAATTTCGAAAAAATAAAATAAGAGAAAGTGACCCCCCCCCCCCCCCCCCCCCCCCCCCCCCCCCGGTCCCATAGCTCTCGCTCCCCGCTCCTGTTAAATTATAAAATAGTTAATAAAATAAATTTGTAAAAACAATATAAGAGAGTTACTCACCTCCCACTCCCGCAGCTACCTTACTCACCTCCCACTCCTATAGCTACCGCTCCCTTCCTTGCTCCTGTTAAATTATAAAATAATTAATAAAACCATTTTGAAAGAACAAAATAAAAGAAAGTTACTCACCTCCCGCTCCTCATTCCTGTTAAATTACAAAATAGTTAATAAAATAATTTTGATAAAATAAAATAAAATAAAGTTACTCACCTCCCACTCCCGCTCTGCTCTTTGCTCCTATTAAATTATAAAATAATTAATAAAACAATTTTAAAAATATAAAATAAAATAAAGTTACCCACGAGAGTCGTCAACCTATTATCCTCGGCGTACCTTTGATCCGTTGAGCAAGAGTCCTTCACACAGGACTCCTAGATCAACACAAACACAAATTAAATAAAAATAAACACACAATAAAACACATTCACACGCACTCAAGCAAAAGCACACAAACGCACACACAATAAATAAAAATAAACACAAATAAAAATAAAAATAAAAATAAACATAAACACAAACACAAACACAAACACAAACACAAACACAAACTCATACACCAAATAAAAATAAACACAAACACACACTAAATAAAAATAAACATAAACACACATAAAAACAAAATAAAAATAAACACACACACATAATAAATAAAAATAAAAACACAATAAAACACACTCTCACGCACACAAGCAGGCACACAATAGATAAAAATAAACACACAATAAAACACACTCGCACGCAAGCAAGCACACAATAAATAAAATTAAACTCAAAAAAATACAATAAAAACAAACACGCACGTACACAGATGAAAATAAACACAAACGCAAACACAATAAATAAAAATAAACACACAATAAAACAAACACACACAAACCAACAGGAAAGCAAGCACACACAAACACACAGACACAATAAATAAAAATAAACACACATCCACAAACAGGCACGCAAGACACAATACAATAAACCATACATGCACGCAAGCAAGCAAGCAAACACACACACCCACCAACCACGCACGCATGCAAAAACGCAAGCAAGCAAGCAACTACGCCATGCACGCCCGCCACACATGCAATAAAAATAAACACAAGCACGCACGCACTAAAAATAAACACAAATACACATAGACAGGCACTAGATAAAAATTAACACAAACATACACATAAAAACACACACTAATAACACAACACACACAATAAAGAAAAATAAACACATTGAATAAAAATAAACACATGCAAGCAAGCAAACAAGCGTATGCACACGATAAATGGAAATAAACAAACAATAAAACACACATAAGCATGCAAGCAAGCAAGAAAGCAAGTGCACACAAACACGCACACGTAATAAATAAAAACAAACACCCACGCAAGCAAGCACACAAGATACACATACAATAAAACACATGCACGCACACACATAAGCAAGCAAGGCATGCATGCAAGCATACAATAAAAAAAATAGTCACAAACACATACACAATAAATAATAATAAACACACAATAAAACACACTCGCACGCATGCACCCAAGCAAGCAAGCACACAATAAATAAAAATAAACTCAAAAAAATACAATAAAAACAAACACACGTACATAGATAAAAATAAAAACGAACACACAAACACATACACAATAAATAAAAATAAACACACAATAAAACAAACGCACACAAGCCAACAAGAAAGTAAGCACACACAAACACACAGACACAATAAATAAAAATAAACACACATCCGCAAACAAGCACGCAAGACACACAATACAATAAAACACACATGCACGCAAGCAAGCAAGCAAACACACACCCGCCAACCACGTACACATGCAAAAACACAAGCAAGCAAGAAACTACGCCATGCACGCCCGCCACACATGTAATAAAAATAAACACACGCACACACGCACTAAAAATAAACACAAACACACAGACACGCACTAGATAAAAATAAACACAAACATACACATAAAAACACACACAATAATAACACAACACACACAATAAAGAAAAACAAACACAAGCACACAATAAAGAAAAATGAACACATGAATAAAAATAATCACACGCATGCATGCAAGCAAGCAAACAAGCGCATACACATGATAAATGGAAATAAACAAACAGTAAAACACACGCAAGCAAGCAAGCACACATAAACACACACAATAAATAAAAATAAACACACAATAAAACAAGCACAAACGCACGCAAGCAAGCCAACAAGTAAGAAAGCAAGCGCACACACATAATAAATAAAAACAAACACCCATGCAAGCAAACACACAAGATACACATACAATAAAACACAAACACATGCACGCAAGCAAGCAAGAAAGCAAGCGCACACGTAATAAATAAAAACAAACACCCACACAAACAAGCACGCAAGATACACATACAATAAAACACATGCACGCACGCACATAAGCAAACAAGGCACGCATGCAAGCAAGCAAGCAACGCACGCAATAAAAAAAAATACACGCAGGCACTAAAAATAAACATAAACACACAGACACGTACTAGATAAAAATAAACACACACAATAAATAAACATAAACACATGCAAGCAACGCACACAATAAAAAAAAATACACGCATGCACTAAAAATAAACACAAACACACAGACACGTACTAGATAAAAATAAATACACAATAAATAAACATAATCGCACATGCACATTCCACAAAAAACAAAATGTAACAAGTGTGTGGGTGTTATGCCATTAATAAATTGTGAAGCATTCAAGCATAAAAAATCAATTCCTAAACATGGCATATTCTACCAGAATACAATCACAAGCATGTTCTGATACCAATAAAAGTAAATTCAATAGATAAGGAAAAAGAATTTCGAATTACCGTTCACCAACAGACTCCAAATTTCTACACTGGAAACAGGATCGAGCAATGACTACCATCTCTGGTCGGGGGACGATCACAAAATCAGAAAGTCCCCTCAATCACAACGCAAATACCCACACACCTAACTTCTTGACTGTGAGGCTACAGTAGTGCGTTTTGTGTCTTTTTTTTAATCAATTAAATTAAAACTGAATCTATTACTATACGCACATCTATCTATCTATCTATCAATATACACGTTTGTCTATCTATCTATCTTTTTATACGCACGTCTATCTACCTATTTAGCTATACGTACGTCTATCTATATATGTATCTATCTATCTATACGTACATCATGGAGGCATGACCATTTCGCCTCGCTTTTCGAGTTTTAAAACATTGATTACAGTCACAGGTTTCTAATTTTAATTATTCAAAATTCTCAAAATTTTGAAGTCAATTCAAGGCATGTATTTCCAGAACATATATATGTATACATATATTCCACAAAAAACAAAACGTAACAAGTGTGTGGGTGTTATGTCATTAATGAATTGTGAAGCATTCAAGCATAAAAAATAAATTCCTAAACATGGCATATTCTACCAGAATACAATCCCAAGCATGCTCTGATACCAATAAGAGTAAATTCAATGAATATAGAAAAGGGATTTCAAATTACCATTCACCAACGGACTCCAAATTTCTACAGTGGAAGCAGGATCGAGCAAGGACTACATCTCCGGTCGGAGGACGACCATGAAATCAGAAAGTCTCCTCTGGTCAAAACGCAAATACCCACACTACCAACTTCTTGAATGCGAGGCTACAGTAGTGCGTTTTGTGTCTTTTTATTTTAATCAGTTAAATTAAAACAAATCTATCTTTCTATCTGTCTTTCTATACGCACGTCTATCTATTTATCTATCTGTATGTCAAACAATCTCTCTATCTATACGCACGTTTATCTATCTATCTATATATACACAAGTCTATCCATCTATCTATCTATGAACATGTGTATCCATCTATATATCTATCTATCTATCTATCTATACGCATGTTTATCTATCTATCTATAGATACGCATCTCTATCTATCTATCTATCTAACAATCATTACGCAAGTCTATCTATCTATCTATCTATATGCACATCTCGGAGGCATGACCGCTTCGCCTCGCTTTTCGAGTTTTAAAACAAGGATTACTGTCACGGGTTCTAATTTTAATTCTTCAAAATTCTCAAAAATTTTAAGTCAATTCAAGGCATGCATTTCCAGAACATATGATGACATATATATATATATATATATATATATATATATACACATATATTCCACAAAAAACGAAATGTAACAAGTGTGTGGGTGTTATGCCATTAATGAATTGTGAAGCATTCAAGCATAAAAAATAAATTCCTAAACATGGCATATTCTACCGGAATACAATCCCAAGCATGTTCTGATACCAATAAAAGTACATTCAATAGATAAGGAAAAAGAATTTCGAATTACCGTCTATATGCACGTCTTTCTATCTGTTTGTGTATCTTTCTATACGCATGTCTTTCTATCTGTCTGCGTATCTATATGCATGTCTATCTATCTATCTATCTATACGCACGTCTATCTAACAATCTATACGCATGTCTATCTATCTATCTAACAATCTATACGCAAGTCTATCTATCTATTAATATATCTACCTATACACACGTCTCGGAGGCATGACCGCTACGCCTCGCTTTCCGAGTTTTAAAACATTGATTACAGTCACGGGTTTCTAATTTTAATTCTTCAAAATTCTCAAAATTTTGAAGTGAATTCAAGGCATGCATTTCCAAAACATATAATGACATGTATGTATACATATATTCCACAAAAAACGAAATGTAACAAGTGTGTGGGTGTTATGCCATTAATGAATTGTGAAGCATTCAAGCATAAAAAAACAATTCCTTAACATGGCATATTCTACCAGAATACAATCTCAAGCATGCTTTGATACAAATGAGAGTAAATTTAATGAATAAAGAAAAGGAATTTCAAATTACCGTTCACCAATGGACTCCAAATTTCTACAGTGGATGCATGACCGAGCAAGGACTACATCTTCAGTCGGAGGACGACCACGAAATCGGAAAGTCTCCTCTGATCAAAATGACCAGATCATGTGAATTGTGATAGTGCAGGAATAAGAAGTTGCAAAGCAACAGCATACTAAATTTAAATTGCAGAGAAATGTAAGCATACTGGATGCTTCTAGCTATCACACTAACCAAGCAAAGCAACAACATCCTAAATTGCAACTATAAACCACAAACAGTGAAATAATTAAACCAACAATTGTGATTTTGGATTACAACATAACCCACTTAGCAAACAGTAGCGATTACAGATCTAGACAATGCCCAAAAAGCAACTACGAACAAACATTACATTTTTTTGAATGGTAAATATATTATAGGGCAAAAAGGCACAAGAAGAGCAAAACACTACACAGCAACAGAGGGCCAGGCAATCCAAAAACAGCCAGCCACCAAAAAGAGAGAAACCAGAGCAAAACCAAAGACAAAAACAGCCACCCGCAGACCAACACAGTACACACCACCCAGAAAAACAATGAAAAACAAAAGCCAAACATACCCAGGCTAACTAGAAGCACAACACTGCTTACAAGCCAAACAAATGAAAAACGCACCAAACCCAAACATCTGTGCTGCATCTCAGCTCCATGACTATCAATTTGGAGGGTGCATATGGGTTTATCGAAAACATAGCATCTAATAACAATCTAACTAGAGATCGAATTCTATAGATCATCAAAAGAAAAATTAACATGATAGGCGGTGGGTGAAGAGGTCAGTCAGCAGAGAAATAGTAGAAATCAGAAAAGTAATGAAGACTCCAACCTAATCAAAATTTACAAAACTTCACTAACATGTTACTAATTCTAAATCTAATTGATCACTACTAAGAACAAACAAACATACATACATACTTAAAAAAAAAAACCCTAATTATTATCTTTTCAGATTAAATTTTCCTCTAATCAATTAAAAATTGAACATATTAAGGCCAAAAGAGGGAATAGAAGAGAATCTTGCCTCCGTGTTGCTGCACTGCATTATGGCACATCCAACCGACGCCCAATATTCCTATAAAGAATAACCTTGTCAGTCAAAGAACAAGAATCCGTAGAAAAAAATTTAAGTATAAAAAAGATAAAAAAGAAAAATATAAAACAAGAATCAAGAAAATTGTGTATTGCAATCTGTGCTATCTGCAAAGAAACAGATAATTGTCATAAATAAATAGAGAAATAAAACCAGAGAAAAGTTTCTTTGCTTTTCTGCAAAGAATACTAAAAGGGAAATTTCGTGTCTTTGAATTGAAACGGTGAAGTTTCGGGGGGGTTTCTAGGAATTACTTCAATTTATTATTACATTACACAACTAAAAATCAGAGCTTGAATTTTGATTGGTGATAATAAAAATTCAAGAAAAGCCTTATTTTGATGATGTTTGATTCAAAATTAAAACTATATTAAACATATGATTTCAAGATTCGTTTTTCAAATTCATTGGATAGAGAGAGGAAGACCTGCTGAGAAGAGTCATCGGCGGTTCGAGGCTTGTTGTTGAACTGCAGAAGTGCCAATCGCAGCCGCGGACAGATTTCGACCAAAACGACGGCGTCTCAGAGGCGGCGGCTTGAAGAGAAAGCTAAGGTTTCGCGGGCTTCGTGTAACAGAGAAGAGAAGAGTAAGGGATGAATAATGGGTTTTTTACGTGTAACAGAGAAGAGAAGAGTAGGGGTGAATAATGGGGTTTTGAGGCTGACAATAAAGAGGGATGCTATTTATTTATAGGGGAAAAATAACTTACTTTGCGTGACTCTTACGATTTTAATTTTATTTTATTTTAAAAAAAATTACGATTTTATTTCACTCCTCCATTTTACGCCACTAACGGCTGGCTAGGTTTCCTACTCTAACGCGGTTTTACATATACTTTAATTTAAAATAAATTTTAATATTTTGATTCTCTTAAAATAAATAAATTATAATTTTGATTTCCTAATCACAAAACAAACTTCAATAAATCATGAGAGAAAACCAAAACTAACCATGTGAAACATTAAACTTTTGTTAGTAACCACTTTTGAAACTTTAATTGTTAATAACCACTTTTTTTTAAAAACTTTCAGTATATGTCCATAAATTACTAGAGTACCCCTGAATTGAGTCTTTTTTTTTAAAAAAAACTCAAACTTGAAATCATGGCTAAAACTTGAATGGTGAAACTTGAAATCATGTCTAAAATACAATATGTGAAACTTGAAATCATGCCTAAAATGCAATATGTGAAACTTGAAACCTTTCTTCCCCAAATTCCCAAAATTAATAAATTAGGTTTTTTTTTGTTTCCCTTTTTTGTAGACCAAATCGCCGATAGTGGGGGAGTCCGTCGGTCATGAAGTTGAGGCAAACGAGGCACGACGACGATGACAGTAGCATTGAAGCAAGACGACGACAGCAACAGCAGACGGCAACAGCAGCGAAGCTAGACGACGGCGCCACCTCTTCGTTCGTGAAGCACCAGCTCGCAAGGCGGCACGATCACGACGACAGCGCCTAGAAGGACACCGACGCTCGGCGGGCACACCCTCTTCAGCGGTGAGCTCAGTCGACAACACCGGCGATCACTTTGAGGGAGAGAGAGAGATCGGGGAGAGAGAGGAGAAGAGAGAGAGTGTTTTGGGAATGGTTTTTATATGAGGGCTTTCCAGTAATTTTACAAAAACTTGGTTATTAACAATTAAAATTTTGTTTGTGGTTAAAAACAAATTTTCCATAATATATGTGGTCATTTTTAGCAATTTTCACATAAATCATTCATTCATTTCATCATTTGGTTGTTTTGGATTATTATTAATTGCTTTGCCAGTAGTTCAATGCAGAGAAAAAAAAAAAGGCTTATCTACCAAATCGGCCCATAAAAGTCCATTGATGCCTTTAAAAAAAAAAAAAAAAAAAACCAAAATCTATTAATTATTTTAATTATATAGATAAATGGAAAAAATAAAATAAAAACAAACATGCTCTGAGACTTTTACTAACATATTGACTATTCATCGTCTTCCCCAATCCAACCCTAGAAACCAAAAACCTGGTCTTCCCTAATTTTCGGGAAGGTCATCAATGCGCTGAGACAGCCTTTTGAATTTATTTAATGAAGAGATAAAAACAACTTTGTTTTTTAAATTTTTTTATTTTTAAAATTAAATAAAAATAAAAAGAGATATCTCCACCATCTATCTTAGAGATGGACGATGGAGATCCATCTTTTTTTTCAATTGCTTTTTTATTTTATTTTTTTGTTTTATGTTTTTTTAAATATATTTTTTTATTTAATTAATATTTTGAGGGTTACATGGTAATTATATGTAGTTAACTGAAGGAAAAAAACGGTCATTTACTTCAATTTTAACGGTCAAAGGGGCATAAAATCCATTTAATGGATGGAAAATGTAACATAAGGAGCGTTTTTAACGTTTCTTTGATTTTAGGGGGAAAAACGGCCAATATGGCCAAACCTTGTTCCTGTCTTAACAATAGGGTAAACGTCATAGGGAAAAATGATACTTTCCCTTAAATTAACCCAAAATAACTGATGTTGTAATTTTATTCTTTCTCACTCATTTGTGGGTTTTTTTTTTTTTTTTTTTTTTCTCTTTTTGTCTCTGATCGCCTATGTACCTCGTCATTGTTTCGACCCCAAAAATTTCAATTAGGTAAAATTCGTCTCTTTATTACAAATGGATCGATACCCATATCATATACTTTTTTTTACGGTACCCATATCATATACATTATCTTTTCTTTTATAGTTATTTATTTATTTATTTATTTTTATTATTATTATTTTTTTTACCCTGTTTGGCTAATGATAAATTGAAGGAAAATTTTATTATGATTCTGTAACAATAATTAATGGTAACAATAATTAAGAAAAATTTTACCTTATCTTTACAACCATAACAAACCCCGTGAAACTATAATTTTTTAGCGGCAAAACTAATGAAAAACTAAAGATTATTATAATGTACTTGACCTTTTGCTTGTTCGGTCATGCTTGACGGGTTCTTGCTGTTTTGGGGCTGAATGGTTTCTGAGGTTTTGCAATTTGGAAGTGGGATCCGTTTTGGTCGTGGGAAACTGATGGAAAAGGAAAGAAAATGAGGGAAATGTTCATGTGTCTGTGCACGTCATCACATTGTAATGGAATATTCACGTGCGGGCACATGATCGAACACAGTTATGTGTCTAGTATGGGCTCGTCATCACATGGTTATCCAATCAGGTAACGACACGTTATCAAATGTGTGAGGACGTGGCTGAGCATGTCAACACATGGAATCTGAAAAGGTCGTGATGTGCACACTCACGTCATTAAAATAAGGTCTACGTGGTCGGCCATGTCACATAAAAAAATAATAAAAAACCAGCTCTTTGAAGTCTCTATTTTCTTCACTTTGTCTCTGTGAAAAATTGGTGTAGCCAAGAAGATTGAACAAGGAAGATGGCTTACTCAAAACGACTTGTCGTCTTGGAAGAACCGGCGACAATTTCTGTATCTAGTTTCGGCTGCTATAACCGACCCAACCCGACCCGAGCTTCACTGTTATTTGTCTATCTAAGAGGCAACCAAACCTTCAAAAACCCTAACAATGTAGACCCAGATTGATCCTACTCATATTTGAAGACTTCCCACATTCAAATAACAAAAGCTAATCGAGTGAGTTTTGATGGGTACACTTGCAAATGGTTTGTCTTTTTATGCTATACTGAAACATTTTTTATTTTTTGTATTTGTAGCTGAAATAGAATCAACTATATAGCTGCTAATTTTGAGTAATTTGACTTCAAGTTTTGATTTTTAGTAGTATTGATGATTGTGTAGACTTTTGTTGTTGTCGAAGAGATTGATCGAGTCCTAGTAGTCTTTGCACATTTTCGTCATTACATGAATTAAAACAAGAAGGGTTATGTTTTGTTGCGTTGAACAAGTTGGAGTTGGAGAGGCTTTCTTTCATGGCGGCTTCTTACACTTGGCATTAGTTTCACCATTTTTATGGTGTCTGAAGCAGCTAAGAAATTTGAAAAGAAAAGACTTTTTGATGGTTTTTTTTATTTATTTAAAAAAAAGTTTGTTTGGGGCTTGAGAAAGTGATGGAAAAGGACATATCACCAGCATTAATTCCTAAGGATCAAGATCCTCTCATTGGCTTGTTTTTCCTTGACTTTCCATAATCCAATGACACATAAACAAAATACAAAATACATGGTCAAGATTGATTCATTTTTTCTCTCTTATGCAACTTGATAATTGAATTACACTTGAAGAATGCCAAGGAAAAATAAGGACCAAGGAAAGGATCCCAACTCTAATTCCGAATTGAGTAAGGGGAATCAAGTTCCCTTTCTTTCGGGAGCCGTAACTTAATTCTATAAAATATATTTAATTCCTTTTCCTGATTGAGATTCCTGATTAGTAACCACACCATGAATATATATTTGAATACGGTTCAGAGGAAATAACAAATTAACTCAATTTTCTTTTTAAGGAATGCAAATATATCATTGTATGAAAATCTTGCTATACCTTACTAGTTTGGTAATATTACATATCATCATCTAGTTATGACCACAAAATTAAGATAATATCAAATCTCCTTACATGGAAATAAATAAATATAGTAGCTGATCATACTAAGTTAAAATAAATAATTTAATTATCGACATTGTCATCATCTAGTTGTAATAAATAAATAATTTTATTACAAGTCATCATCTAGCTGTCCATTGTCATGTTGTTAACTGCATCATTTAATAAAATTAATTAAATAACAAATTTTTTTAGTTAATTGACAGATTTTGTTCTTGATCATTTAAAAAAAAAAAAAAAATTGAAAGATTTGTACATATTTCATTTTAATTTTCCATTAAAACAATTAATTCAGGGGTAATTTAGACATTTTAAATTTTATGATTAGTCAAATTATCAATTAACATTTAATCAACGAAAAGTTAGGGAAGTATGTGCAATTTTGACAAAAGTTGCAGCAAAATGCAATATTGATTAAACTCATAAGATGTTGGTGCAATTTTCCCTTATTTATTTATTGCTTTTTGAACGATTATAATTTGGGGTTTAGGGGAGATACATGGCTCAAATCCATAACCTCATAGATGAAGGTCCTATATCAACGTGCTTGTTTGAGATTGATTTTTTAATACATATATTTCCTTTCTTGTTAATCTTTTCTGTGGTTTATTTTTATTTTTCATACAAATTGTTTGCTTTGATCGAGGAAATAACAAATTAACACAATTTTCTATATATGTAATATGGTAATATCACCGGCATTATCTAGCTGCTGACAAAGATCTACAAAAGTCTTGCTATACCTTACTAGTTTGGTAATATTACATGTTATCCTCTAGCTGTGACCGCAAAATTATGATAATATCAAATCTCCTTACATGGAAATAAATAAATACAGTAGTTGATTCATGATCATATTGAATTAAAAGAAAGAATTTAATTATTGACTTTCCCAATTAATCAAACAAACTTGTGATTTTCCTATTGAATCAAGGTTCCCCGTTGAATCCTACTTATAAGTTGAATCTAATGGAAGCAGGGCACAACCTAATTGTTCAACCATATAGGAATATATAATTCAGAATAGAAATACTTTGTTAATGGAGATGGACAGACTTAGCAATTTACCAGATAATATAATCCATGAAATTTTGTCACGTTTGCCCATGAAGACCGCGGTGAAGACTTGTGCTTTGTCTAAAAGATGGAGTGCCAGTGGAGACAAACGTACAGTCTCAACTTCGGTTGCGACGATTTGTTCGAAATGAATGCCTTCCAGAATTTCATCCTTCACGTATTACAACACCGCGAACACTCAATCAATCTCGATCAGTTCAGTTTCTTCATGATCAATGACTTATACATCTTATTATTTTTTGTCTCTGATTCAGTTCACATATTTCTATCTACTCTCACACAGACTAAAAGAGCTCAAAACCAATATCATATGGTTTCCTCCCATGTCATTTGGGTTTACACCATTTGCATCATTGAAAACTCTGATACTTCATGGAGTTGAGATATTGGATTACTACCAATTTGATTGTATTTTCTCCAAGTTCAAAAACCTGGAGAATTTGGAATTAATTGATTGGGGTGTGGGAGTCCTAGCGACTCCTCTCAACATCAAAAGTCCAAGCCTAGTTAATTTAACTGTAACAGAATGGGGTGGAGATATAATAGTGCTTGTGATATCGGCCCCAAGACTTAAATTTTTTGATTTCGACTCGGTTTTTGATGTGGAGTTGATTAAATTTGAGAACCCGAGATTGCTCGGAGAGAAACAAATTATCCGAATCAAGGGTACATTTTGGAAATTACAAGTATTTATAGAGTACACTTGGCAACTAGCGGTATCAATGAATTTTTATAAGGTAATTACTCTGTTTATTTATTTACCGTCATGTTTTAGGTGCAGGATTCCATACGCTAAAAAAAAAAAAAAAAAAAACCATGTAGAATCTCACTCCGGATAATTCATAATTCTAAAAACTGTGCCTCCGTACTATATCTCAGACCCTTTAAAAGGGAAGTTACATAGAAATAGAAATTTATATCTCCGTTTATGGATTATTTCTTGTCAGGGAAAATTCATATCGTGTTGTACAGTTGAAAATCCACTACAATTTCGTAAGGGCGAACCCATTGAGGTATCGAATCTCAATCATTTAAAATGCATCGAACTAATAATTGATCCGGTACATGACCATTTATATACATATGAATCAAAAAGAAAAATTCATGTTTCGTCTTGTTCATCTAACCCTCTGTTAATTTGGTATTACAAGAAGGCAAGGAACAGTGCATATGGTTTTTTGATGGTGATGCTGATGATGTTGATAGAAACCTTCCAAGTTATTGGAATGAATTAAAAGAATATAAGGAAGTTAGGGGAGAATAGAAGATCATATATTAATATAATTAATTAGGTTGATGTCTGTTTTTCCTTTAACTAGTTTTCTAACCCGAGCATTGCACGGGCTTTGTATTAAAAAATTGTTTGCAAAACATTGTGTTGTTTATACCGAATTTTTTTATGCAAATATGTTTAAACATAATGAATATATAGTTTTACCTTTAATTACCTAAGTCATGTTAACCTAGGGGTAGAAATGCTCATACTCCAACAGTTTATAAATTTTTGAGAGTATGTTCAACTCTATATAATAAAAAGCATACAATCGGAATAAAATGAGTCAAGTTTAATTATATAACAAAGGGAAGAAAAAAGAAATTCAACAAACCATTATAGTTTGAGAAGTCTGATACTCTTGTAAATAAATTGAAATGTATTTATAAAGATAGATGGAATAATATGGAGGTTGAGTTACTTTGCTGTAACTCAAAGTAACATTTCACTTGTTTTCTTTCTTAATAGTTGTCATGTAAAAGAAGCTCAATGTTATATTGCGTTGGTTATGCGTTATAATGAATTTAAATTTAAATTATATGCGAGGTATAATTTTCGGCAAATTATTACTTTTGTATGCATATTGGCTTATTCTTCTATTGAAGTTCTTCATCATGTCCAAAATCTTCAGGGTTGACTGTATTTTTTTTTTCTATTAATTGATGTCGAACTGGCATAATATTGTTTTTTTTCCTGTATTATTTAAGGATTTAGTAATTTCACTAATACACAATCGTTAAATTAATTTGTGATTTTTAAATTATATGGGTACTTAACATTATGATAATTTTTTGAAAGAGTACAAAAAGAATTTTAAATATTTTTTAATATTCTAAATAAATTTAAATGTGAATAGAACAATAAATGCATATACTATTGGTGATAATAACTCAATAAGAATTTAAATCCAAAACTCCCTCACGACGACACGTGGATACAACTGCAACTTTTCACCATTTTCATAAACAAATCTCATGTTATCCTATTATCAATAATTATAATGTGTATAATTTCTCCTGTTTTTAGAATCTCAAATGCAAAGACGGGAAGAAGACTTAAAACAATCTAAGCTAAATCAAATTCCCAACTTCTTGGTCTTCGCCATATCGCACATTCCAACATCAACATAAATTTTAGAAAGCAATATAAATGGTCTTAATACAATGACTAACAAATTAATCATTTAAGATTGCAATAATATAAAATTTAACCATTATAAAAGTCTCACTATTAACAATATCTACTATAATTTTAGAATAAGTATTGTATAAAAATATATAGTCTTGTGTTTCAATCCTCATCTTCAATTACCTTTAAAAAAAAAATTCTTCATCTTCAATTACATTCCTGCATCCAAAAGAGAAACCAATTAAAGTTCATATATTTAAGAAAATACTATATTATATATACTTGATCATATAATGGTTATTAATCTAGAAGGAAATAACTTTACCTTACCAGTCACAACTTATGAGGGCTTTGAAGATAAATGTCATAATATACATGAAAACCAACAGTAAATGATTTTACATTATTCATAGAAATGCCAGTTCTAAGACCAAAAGATTCGTATTTGTTATTGTTTATTTCAAAACTTAGAAATTGAACTACATAAAAATATGTAAAAAATTCACTACTTCCTAGTGAAATTACTGTAGGCTAGCCAAGCTTAATAATCAACATAATAAAAGTAAATGCTTACGTGTTCTGTTTTCCACTATTACCACCAAATTTCATTGAACTCTCAATAGTACAATTTACATCAACTTTTTTTGAACGAAAGCGTTTGGATAACCTTTATCAGAATAAGAGATAAGAAGCTATAATACCTTCGGTTGGCTCTCCATTTACCTTCCTTTGAAAATTTGCTCCCCCAAATACCATATCTTGGAAGAATTCTAGATATTGTATGATTGTTCCTGCGTGAAGAAAATGAAAAATAGAAATATAATAACATAAATTTAAAAAAGTGATAAAACTGCACATATGTGGCAAGCCATCTTTACTATTTGTATTATAAGAGATTCTAGATTGTAATAAAATTAATTTTTATATACCCAGCAGTTGGGTTTTGTAAATGGATACTCATAAGTCTATATTTATAGTACCACGTGTGTAATCATAAAAAGTCATTACTTGTTTTGGTACATTAATGTAATCGAAGCGGCATAAGAAATAAATAATAATAATAATCTCGTACACTGTAACAATTACTCAATGGAGGCAAATGAATTATTGGTAAATGGAGCTCAAATTAAATATGGCATGACACAACAAACGTTTTACATGCCATGAATTGGTCTGTATTTCAAAAGATTGACATTATCTAATAAATTATGGAATTCAAGGAGTTGGTTCTGATATCCATAAAATTATGAAACTCATGTTTAATAAACATTTTCTGATAACAATAATAGAGTGAGTAATTGATATAATTAATTGAGAGAGTCGTTATGATCCGCAAAATATTAAACTCATAGTATTATTATTATTATTATTATTATTATTTTTTTTTTGATGTTACAACAACTGCCATATTAAACTCATAGTTAATAACCATTATCTGATAACAATAGGTCATTCAACAATCACTTTATTTATATAATTTTTTTAAAAAAAAATAACAACATTTATGAATGCCATGTGTTACAACCATATCAAAAGTAGGAAAAAATCTATATTATTAAAAGAAAAAGTAATGCTACATTGCCCAAATGTAGTGCCTAAATCTGGTGCCCAAATGATGTGGCAACACTCTGAACTATTCATTTAAAACATGTAAATCTAATACAATTTAAATGAATGACCCACGGTGTTGCCACATCATTTGGGCACCAGATTTGGGCAATGTAGCATTATTGTAAAAGAAATTTAAAAAAAAAACACAAAAAAACAAAAAAAACAAATTTAACAACATTTATGATTGCCATGTGTATAAAATCTGAAATTCATAATAATAATAATAATAATAATAATAATAATAATAATAATAAAAGAAATGAATAGCAAATATAGAAATCAATATATATATATATATATATATATATATATATATATAATTTAATTTCAAAGCTCCCTCATAGTGACATGTAGCGCTTTGAAACTCTATTATTATTATATATATATATATATATATGATTTGACTAGTTTGTGCTAAACTAGTTAGAGCATATCCAATGGTATCCCCAAAAGTAGGAGAGTAATCAAAATTTGATTATTTATCCAAAAAACCAAGAGTCATTAAAATTTAGCAATAGCAGTTATCAATAATCAAATTGCCTCTTCAATAATCAAATTTGAAGATTGACTTTCAATCATCAACCCAAAATAACTGTTGTAATTTTATTCTTTCTTTCTCTTCCGTGGCTTTTTTTTTTCTCTGATCACCTATGTATCCCATCATTGTTTCGACCCCAAAAATTTCAATTATGTAAAATTCGTCTCTTCATTACGAATGGATCAATACCCATATTATATACCTTTTCTTGTCTTTTATATATATATTTTTTATTTTTTAGCAAAAAAAATAATAATGTACCAATGTAGACTATACAATCTTCAAATTTAGCAATCCTTGAAAACAATCCTCAAATGCTGAAGTGACAACTTTTGAGGATCTAAATTTGCTTATACCATTGGAGATGCTCTTAGAAGAATCTAATTATTATAGAATCTTTTCACTTAGTTGTTTGCTTGTTTAATCAATCATTTTTTTTATCGACTCAATGTGGGACATTGTCAGCTTGAAAGCCATTTATTATCAAACCATATTAAATAGTTTGTTTAAAGCAATTTATTAATTGAGTAATTATACATACAACCGCGGTTGCGCAACTGCGGTTGTATGTAGCATTACTCTTATTAATTATGTACGGCTAATTTATCATAATTTGATTTGGTAGGATATTTGTGTTGTAATTTAATAATTGTACAAAATGGTGAAAATGGTGAAAATGGTGAAAATGTCTTTTCCTCTTATCACTATTAGTTAACGGTGGTAGTAAAATGTCCAGTCAACAGTTCACTGTTAAAGCAATTTATCAAGTTCCAGCAGCCTTTGCATATTTTCGCCTGATTCTTTTTGGTTGTTTGTGAGGCCATTACGTGAATTAAAACAAGCATGCAATCTTTTATTTGTGTGTGACAATGAATTCTATATATTGGTGAAATTGCTTTCAGGGGAATATAAATTCATAATTGGTATTATTGATTTTTCTCTTCTTATGATCAAATAAAACTCAAATCTTATCTTCCACTGCGACATTCTTAGAAATGAAAATAACCCTTGACGATCACTACAAGAAAAAGTTGTTTTTACCACACATAATTTGCCATGGATATTCATCTGTGGCAAATATTACTTAAAACCACGGAAACAAAATTGCCCAGTTTTTTGTTTAAATGTTTGCAACGGATTGACAGGTGTGTCAAATATTACATTTATTTCCTACAGTTTTTGAGAGAAAACCAAAAATAACCATAAAAAACATCATACTTTTGTTTATAACCACTTTTGAAATTATAATTGTTAATAACCACGTTTTTGAGAAATTACCTCAATACCCACATATATATAAACCCTAAAAACCCAAAACAACATCAAATACTCGTTTCAGGGAGAAACCCCACCAGAACCAGAGGTCGTTTTCAGCGAGAAGAGAGAGACCCCACCAGAAAACCCTACCATTCGTTTTCAACGACAGAGAAGAGAAACCCCACTAGAAAAGAAAGGCATTTTTAGCGACAGAGAAGAGAGACCCTGTTAGAGAGATTGTAATAATTTTAATATTCAATAGGTGCAATTATCAGATATGTCTGTTCTATGAATAGATACAAGTCTAAAAGATGCAAATCTACAGACTTGTCTAATTGATGTACAGATACAAGTGTGAAAAGGTACAATTAACAAACTTGTCTGTTAATGAATAGACATAAAATGATTTGTCTATAAATATGTACAGAATTATCCAAATCAAAAAAAAAAAAATTAAGTTTTTACTTTCAGTTTCACAGAGTGTTATGAGAAATTCTACAAAATTACTATTTGTAGTCTTTCAAGGATTTGTTGTATCTTGGAGGTAATTTGCCTTTGAACCCATTAGCAAACATTTGAGTGGGGGCAAATAACACCTTAAGGAAAGTAATTCCTTACACCTCAAATCCATTTTTCGTTCCACCAAATTTATTCTACAATCTTAAGGTGTTAATATGGATGCTGAAAAGAATATGGCTTCTTTTTTGAATCCAAATGTTCAACTGGATCGATTTGACGGAACCAATTTTACTCGCTAGAAAGGAAAACTTTTCTTTCTTCTTACTGTACTGAAGATAGCATATGTTCTGGATCCCAATCTGCAGCCACTTCCAGAACTAGATAAAGACAAAGACACCGATACATTGCAGGCCGAAAGAAAGAAGCGATCAGAGGATGAAGTAATGTGTCGGGGACATATTCTGAATACTTTGTCAGACAGTCTTTATGATCTTTACAATACCATGAAGTCTCCAAAGGAAATCTGGAACGCACTTGAGTATAAATACAAAGCAGAAAAAGAAGGTACTGACAAATTCCTTATTTTAAAATATTTTGAGTTCACCATGGTTGATACTAAACCTATTCTTGATCAAATACATGAGTTACAAATTCTTGTCACAAAACTTCGTGAATTGAAGGTTGAGATTTCTGAATCATTTCAAGTAGGGGCAATTATAACAAAATTACCCTCTAGTTGGAATGATTACAGAAAGAAACTCCTACACAGAAGAGATGATATATCTTTGGAAGAATTACAAAAACATTTGAGAATTGAGGAGGAGACTAGATCTCGTGATCAAAAAAATATTTCTCAGAATTCTTCCAAAGTTAATATCGTGGAAGGGAGTAAATTTAAGAAGAACTTCAAAGTGAATAACAATAAGAAGTTCAAGAAATCTGGAAATAACCAGAAATTTGGAAACAACCTGAAATTCAATGGGAATTGTTTCAATTGTGGCAAGAAAGGCCACCATATTAGTGATTGCAAGCTCAAGAAAAAGAAAGAAGAAGACACTTCCAATAATGCTAACCTGGTTGAGAATCAATATGAAGAAATAGTTGCTATGGTTTCTGAAATACAAATTGGCATGATAACAGAATTAAATATGGCAGCAGCAACCAAGTCTTTTGATTGGTGGCTGGATTCTGGTGCCACCATACATGTCTGCAATGATAAATCATTGTTCTCTGCATATGAAGAAGAAAAGGATGGTGAAGTGGTTCTCATGGGAAATCATGTTTCTGCCAAGGTTCTTGGAAAGGGAAGTGTCGATCTTCAATTTACCTCTGGAAAGAAATTGTTTTTAAAGAATGTATTTCATGTTCCAGAAATTAGGAAGAATTTGTTTCTGTAAATTTACTATGTAAGAGTAACATTAAGGTTGTTCTAGAGTCAGATAATTGTATTCTGACCAAAAACGGGGTTTTTGTTGGTAAAGGGTACTCATGTGATGGAATGTTCAAACTCAATATTATTATGAATAAAGTGAATAATTCTGCTTATATTGTTGAATCTTTTGATACTTGGCATGCTCATTTAGCACATTTAAATTTTAGAGCTTTGAAATATATGTCCAAGCATGATTTAATTTCTTGCAATAATTATAATCATGAAAAATGTGAAATCTGCATCCAAGCAAAATTGACAAAAAAGCCATTTCCAAAAGCAGAAAGAAATACCCAATTATTAGACTTAGTACATTCTGATATTTGTGAGTATAATGGTGTTTTAACTAGAGGAGGAAAAAGATATTTTATCACTTTTATCGATGATTGTTCTAGGTTCACATATGTATATTTATTGAGAACAAAAGATGAAGCATTTGATGTGTTTAAACGGTATAAGTCTGAAGTTGAAAATCAGAAAGATAAGAAAATTAAAATGCTTCGTAGTGATAGAGGTGGAGAATACTTTGGAAATGAATTTGATAATTTTTGTGAACAACATGGAATAATTCACCAAAAATATGCTCCATACACACCACAACAGAATGGTTTGGCTGAAAGAAAAAATAGGACTCTGACTGATATGATTAACTCTATGTTAATTAATGCTAAGTTGTCAAATAATTTGTGGGGAGAAGCTTTATTTACTGCATGTCATGTTCATAATAGAATTACTTCTATGAAAACACATATATCACCATATGAAGTCTGGAAAGGTAGAAAACCCAATCTAAGTTACTTGAGAGTATGGGGTTGTTTAGCCTTTTACAGAATTCATGATCCTAGTTCTTCAAAATTAGGACCAAGAGGGATAAAAAGTGTTTTTGTTGGATATGCAGAAAATTCCAAGGCATATAGGTTGTTGAGTTTAGACTCTAATATCATTGTAGAATCAAGAAATGTTGAATTCATTGAAAATAAATTTTTTAATGATTCTACACTTGAATCAGAATCTGTTTATAGTTCACCATGTGACATAATTCCTAGTTCAATTTTGTGTAAAAGAAAAGAAATCGAAAAACATTTTGAACCTAGGAGAAGTCAACGTGAAAGGAAAGAAAAATTACTGGGCACTGATTTTATTTCATCTCAAGCCTTAACCTTTTTGGTAGAAGGAGATAAAAATATTGTTCTTAACAAAATACCTATTTTACTTAATATTGAAGAAGATCCTAAAACATTTATTGAAGCCATGTCATCTAGAGATGTTTCTTTTTGGAGAGAAGCAATAAACGATGAAATGGATTCAATAATGTCAAATCAAACTTGGGTTTTAGTTGATTTGCCTACAGGATCAAAACCAGTAAGTAGTAAATGGGTATTTAGAAGGAAATATAATACAGATGGGTCTATACAAACTTTTAAGGCTAGATTAGTAGCAAAAGGTATTAAACAGAAAAAAGGTATAGACTATTTTGATACATATGCACCTGTAGCTAGATTAACATCCATTAGAGTGTTGATGGCTATTGCATCGTTATATCATTTGTATGTGCATCAAATGGATGTTAAAACTGCTATTTTAAATGGTGATCTTGATGAAGAAATATATATGGAACAACCTGAAGGTTTTGTATTACCTGGAAATGAAAATAAAGTTTGCAAGTTAGTCAAGTCACTTTATGGTTTGAAACAAGCACCAAAACAATGGCATGATAAATTTGATTCTGTTATTTTATCAGATGGTTTCAAACATAATAGTGCTGATAAATGCATATATTCTAAATTTACAAATAATTGTGTTGTGATTATTTGTTTATATGTAAACAATTTCTATGAATATTGTGATGATTTCATTAACTGAGAAGATTACATTATGTAGTGATTTGTTTCCTGTAATTATGGACATGTAAGGAAACTAAATCAACCTAATTAAGTGTGATTTGTTTCCTGTAATTATGGACATGTAAGGAAACTAAATCAACCTAATTAAGGTGAGATTACAAAAAAAGATTACAATCAGAAACGTAAACTGTCAACATAAATGAATTCCTAACTTGGTGTTCTATCATGCCCCCGCAAGCGCAAGGATCCAGGAAGGATGCTTAGCTTGGACCGATGCAACTGAAACTGTTTTCGAGCAAGAGGCTTGGTCAAGGAATCTGCAAGTTGGTCTGATGTGTGCACATGAGAGATACGAATCAACTTGCGGGCTACTTGATCACGAACAAAGTGAAAGTCTATGGCGATGTGCTTCATGCGAGAGTGAAATACTGGATTAGAGCACACATAAGTTGCACCAATATTGTCACAATAAATTGATGGTAGAGAAGAGAGTGTAACACCAAGTTCACCCAGGAGATTTGTTAGCCAATTTACTTCGGCAGTGGCTGAAGCAATGGCCCTGTATTCGGCCTCAGTAGAAGAGCGAGCAATGGTAGACTGCTTCTTGGAGCTCCAACTGATGGGATTAGAGCCAAGAAAGACAACATAAGCGGAAGTGGAGTGGCGAGTGTCGGAATCGCCAGCCCAATCGGCATCCGAAAAGGCATGGAGAGATGACAAGGAACGAGCAGATAGAAATAAGCCATAGTGAGAGGTACCTCTTAAGTACCGAAGAACACGCTTGACCGCATTCCAATGAGTAGTCGATGGGCGGTGCATAAATTGAGCCAACTTGTTGACCGCAAAACTGATATCGGGACGAGTCAGAGATAGATATTGAAGTGAACCAAGAACCTGTCGATACTCAGTCGGATCATGACTTGGTGAGCCATCATCAAGTTTTAGAGATTCAGATGAGGACAGAGGTGTGCTGACTTCTTTGGCATCATGCATGTTAGTTTTGTGAAGAAGATCAAGGATGTACTTTTGTTGAGATAGAAGAAGACCATCCGATGACCTAGTAGTTTCAACACCTAGAAAATAGTTGAGGTGTCCAAGATCCTTAAGAGAAAATCGAGTAGATAATTGAGCGGTGAATGCACGAATAGCTTCTGGATTACTGCCAGTGAGAATGATGTCGTCCACATATACAAGGAGGTACATTGTAGTAGAGCCAGAGCGGTGGATGAAGAGAGAGGCGTCACTTTTAGAGTTTAGGAACCCATTGCCAAGGAGAAAGGTGCGAAGTTCGGTATACCATGCCCTAGGAGCCTGACGAAGACCATAAAGAGCTTTATGTAGTTTGCAAACATGAGTCGGATTCGTGGAATCAATGAACCCTTGAGGTTGCTGCATAAAAACATGGTCAGAAAGAGTGCCCTATAAGAAAGCATTGTTAACATCCAATTGATTCAAAATCCAACCACGAGATACTGCCAAACTAAGAACGAGACGAATAGTGGCGGGTTTAACAACTGGGCTAAAGGTTTCAGTGTAATCTATACCAGGTCGTTGGTGAAACCCTTTAGCTACAAGACGAGCCTTGTAACGTGCAATGGAGTCATCAGGATTTTTCTTGATCCGATAGACCCATTTACATCCGACAATATTTTGTGTGGGGGAGAACGGGATGAGAGACCACGTGTTATTTTTTTGGAGGGCTAGAATTTCATCCTTCATGGCATCACGCCAGTGAGGAATTTTATTGGCTTGCGTAAAAGAGGAGGGTTCGGTGGGAGTGGAGGAGGGAGAGGCCGTAATAGTAGTGAGAGAGAAGGGAATTTTTGGCTTGTGTATATTGTTTTGGGCTCGTGTTACCATTCGGGAAGGTTGAGGTGATTTTGTAGGAGATGGAGATGAATTGGGTGACGCAATTAAGGGAGGAGAGAGGGAATCACATACTAGAGCAGGGGACATATGAGAGTCAACTATGTTGGAAGGAGGAGTGGGAATTTGGGCAGGTGGTGATTTGGTATCCAAGGAAATTGGTGACTTATTTGTTACCTGATTAGAAGATTCGGGAATGGTAGGAGGCAGTATTTGAGTGGATGATTTGGTATTAATGATAGTAGGAAGAATATTTGAATTGGAGGGAGAAGAATCTGGTGAGGTGGTGGTGGGAGAAGATTTACTTGCTAGATTTTTATCTGTAAAAATGGAAAATAATTTTGAAAAAGATTGGTCAGTGACAGACAATTCAGGACAGGAAATATTTTTGTAAGGAAAGAGATTTTCAAAAAATACAACATGCCTAGAAATAAATATTTTATTAGATTTTAAGTCAAGACAAATAAAAGCATGATTTGGAAGAGAAAAACCAAGATACACACAAGGTCGAGAACGTGGTTCAAGCTTATGGTGGTTGTAGGGCCGAAGCCATGGGTAACAAAGACACCCGAAAACACGGAGGGTCGTGTACTTAGGATGGTGGCCGAAAAGTTTGTGATAGGGGTTGTCATTTTGGAGTACCTGTGTAGGCATGCGATTGATTAGATAGGTAGCAGTTTGAAAGGCATGGGGCCAAAAACGAAGGGGGACAGAAGCTTGATGAAGGAGTGTGAGACCGGTTTCAACAATGTGACGGTGTTTTCGTTCTGCAGAGCCAACATGCTCAGGGGTATAAGGGGGTGAGGTGAGATGTTGAACACCATGCTTGGCTAAGAGATGAGAAAGTGCCTGATATTCTCCACCACCATCTGTGTAGGCAGTTTTAATCCGAGTTTGAAAAAAATTCTCAACAAGTTTTTTGAATCTGTCAAAGACACTAAAAACGTCAGATTTTAATTTGAGAGGATATAACCATGTGTATTTCGTGAAATAATCAACGAATATAACATAATAACGAAAATTTCCAAAAGATGTGATAGGAGCAGGCCCCCAAACGTCAGAATAAATTACTTGAAATGGTTTATCACACATAAGAGAAGAATTTTTAAAAGACAGCTTGTGACTTTTGTTACATAAGCAAGAATCACAAACATTATTAGACAAGGAAAAATCTGAAACAGAAATTTTATTTCTAGCAAGTAATTTCTTCAGGATAGGTAGAGACGGGTGGCCAAGTCGCTGATGCCAGACTTGGGACGTTAGTGCAATGGAAGCGGAAGGTGGCGGTTTTGGAGGATTGGTTGGGGATGTTGGCGATGACCACTCATACAAGTTGTTCCTACTCTAGCCTTGGGCCAAGGATTCCCCCGTACTCAAGTCCTTCACAAGAAAATGGTTAGGAAAAAATTCTATGGAGGTATTATTTTGTTTGCAGAATTGAGAAACTGAGATAAGATTTTTTTTTAATCAGAGGTGCACACAAAATATTGTCTAACGTAAATGAAGTAAGAGGTGAATTAATGGTAGAAGAACCAGTGTGAGAGATTGAGATTCCATTACCATTGCCAACAATAACATCTTCGTTCCCAACATAATCGGAGTGCATGGACAGATTTTGAAGATCGGATGTAATATGATGTGTGGCCCCCGAATCTAACACCCAATTGTTGTTTCCACTGTTTGAGTCCCTATCTATATAGTGAGCTTGAGGTCGAGAGGATGGTTGACCTTGAGAGCGACACGTTTTTGCACTATGACCCGGCTTATCACATAGTTGACACACAATACGGGGTTGGCCATGTTGTCCCTGATAAGAATTCGGATTCCATGAGAAAGGTTGAGAACTAGAATTGAAATTCATACCTTTAGAGGTGAAGCCTTGGCCATTGGAGGGATATTGCCGAGATTGATTGGACTGAGGACTAGAGTGGATGAAATTTGAGGGTTGTCCAGAATAACCATACGATTGTCCAGGACGTCCATGATTCGGATTTGGAGGATTGGATCCGCTTCGGTTCCCTCTTCCACCCTTGCCCTTGTAGTTGTTTTGCCTTTGAGATAATTGAGCGGTGATTTGTGTATCATCCTCTTTGATTTGTCCATGATTTTGTGTCAACTCCTCATCAAGAAGCTTGTCATGGAGATCCTCAAAGGATATAGGTGAGTCACGAACACGAACCGCAGCCGTCAATTCCTTGAACTCGTCAGTGAGGCCATTTAGAGTATGAGCCATGATTTCTGCATTACTCAAGGGATGGCCAATAAGTGTTAAGTCATCAACAATACCTTTTATTTTACTCATATAAGTGGCAACCGATTTTCCTTCTTTCTTAGTGTTCGTTAGTGTGGACAGTAGAGAGAGCATGCGAGTGTTAGACCGATTAGCATAACTGGATTCCAGTTTGTTCCAAGCATCAGCAGAAGTAGAGCAGTTGTTGATGGTGGGACCGATTGTGCCATGAACAGTGGATTGAATCGCTAGTAGCACTAGTCGATCCTGACGAAGCCAAGTGACGTGTTCCTGGTCGGTATTTGGTGGACATGGATGAGAGCCATCAACATAACCGAGTAGACCATAACCGAATAGGAGATTGGTCATCTGTGATTTCCAGGACGCATAATATTCTCCACCTTTTGCTAACTTGAATGGGATCTGAGATGAGGCATTCAAAGAAATCAGATTGCTGCCAGGAGAAGGAGGATTACCTTGAGCCAGCCGGGTGATCGTCGGTGTCGTCACAGCAGGGGCAGCAGCCGAACCAGAGGTGGGATGACCAGTTGAAGGAGCCGAACCAGAAGTGGGAGTGGTCGGTGGTGTAGGCATGGTTGCTAGGTAAAGGTTTTGGTAGATTTGAGAGAATAGAGGGAGGGAGATCGAAATCTGTTCTATGACAGAGAGTGCTCTGATACCATAAACAATTTCTATGAATATTGTGATGATTTCATTAACTGAGAAGATTACATTATGTAGTGATTTGTTTCCTGTAATTATGGACATGTAAGGAAACTAAATCAACCTAATTAAGTGTGATTTGTTTCCTGTAATTATGGACATGTAAGGAAACTAAATCAACCTAATTAAGGTGAGATTACAAAAAAAGATTACAATCAGAAACGTAAACTGTCAACATAAATGAATTCCTAACTTGGTGTTCTATCAATATGTTGATGACTTGCTAATCTTTGAAACAAATATGAAAGGTATATCTGATGCTAAGAATTATTTAGCTTCACAATTTAAAATGAAAGATCTTGGTGAAGTAGATACTATTTTAGGTATCAAAGTAAAAAAACATAGTGGGGGTTATTTACTGTGTCAATCTCATTATATTGAGAAAATGCTTATTAAATTCAATCATTTGAAATTTAAAGAAGCAAATACCCCCTATGATTCTAGTATCAAGATACTAGAAAATTCTGACAAAGCTGTTGCACAGCTTGAATATGCAAATGCAATAGGAAGTTTAATGTATGCCATGCATTGTACAAGGCCAGATATTGCTTTTGCTGTTTGCAAAATGTCAAGATACACAAGTAATCCTAGTATACAACATTGGAAATCAATTGGAAGGATACTTGGTTATCTCAAAAGAACCAAAGAGTTGGGTCTATTTTACTATGACTATCCAGCAGTGCTAGAAGGATTTTCTGATGCAAGTTGGATAACTAGTGTTAGTGACAATAAATCCACAACAGGTTGGATATTTACTATGGCCAGAGGAGCTATATCTTGGGCATCCAAGAAACAAACATGTATAACTCACTCAACAATGGAGTCTGAGTTTATAGCACTAGCAGCAGCAGGCAAAGAAGCTGAATGGTTGAGAAATCTATTATTAGATATAAATTTGTGGCCACAACCGATGCCATTTACTTCTTTGTATTGTGATAGTGAAGCTACTTTATCTAGAGCATATAATAAAATTTATAATGGAAAATCTAGACATATTAGCTTGAGACATGAATATGTCAAACAATTAATAACAGATGGTGTTATTAATATTGTTTATGTTAGGTCAAATAAGAACCTAGCAGATCCTTTGACAAAAGGTTTATCGCGAGACCTGGTAAATGATACATCTAGTGGAATGGGACTGAAACCCCTCTTTGAAAAAATCACCTGTGACGGTAACCCAACTTTATAATAGAATTATCACTATTCTAAAGTTTAATGGGTAATAACAAGTTACTGATAAGTGATTAGTTAGGCACTGAAATTTATTTTAAGTGTCCATTCTAGGATGTTCAGTGCTGATAGCTACGTTTGAGGATGAGTGCAAACTCTTAATGAAGTTCGAATATTATAATTTAAGTGTCTTAAGTAACTAAAGACATATGTTAAACTTCACCTATGTGAACATAAGAAATGGTGCCGTTTCTAACAAAAGTTTGGGTTTACTTTTATAAATGTTCATGAGACCAAGATCGAGCACAAGGCCATAATAGTGCTAAAATGATTTGAACATCTCATAGAAACTGAGATAACTCATATGTGATGTATTTCCGGTATTAACTTATAGAGACTTGGTTTAAATGATTTGCATACCTTTGTCTTGTAAATACTTTGAATTGCATTCACTAATTGAAGGTTTAAATCGAAAGATACCTTCTTGTAAGTATGAGATTATCAATAAAGATTTGGAGAAATATTACAATCTAGTGGGGGATTGTTAGAGAGATTGTAATAATTTTAATATTCAATAGGTGCAATTATCAGATATGTCTATTCTATGAATAGATACAAGTCTAAAAGATGCAAATCTACAGACTTGTCTAATTGATGTATAGACACAAGTGTGAAAAGGTACAATTAACAGACTTGTCTGTTAATGAATAGACATAAAATGATTTGTCTATAAATATGTACAGAATTATCCAAATCAAAAAAAAAATTAAGTTTTTACTTTCAGTTTCACAGAGTGTTATGAGAAATTCTACAAAATTGCTATTTTTAGTCTTTCAAGGATTTGTTGTATCTTGGAGGCAATTTGCCTTTGAACCCGTTAGCAAATATTTGAGTGGGGGCAAATAACACCTTAAGGAAAGTAATTCCTTACGCCTCAAATCCATTTTTCGTTCCACCAAATTTATTCTACAGACCCCACCAGTCGCCGGAGAGTACAGACGAGAGTCCTAAATCACGAACCTCTTTTGGATTTTTAGCTTTTGTTACTTGTCTCATATAGATTCTTGCTAGAAACTTTCTTTTACAGGTTTTGTACTATCTCCTGGTGTGTAGACCCTTTTAAACGGGATGATTTCTTGCAGGTAAGTTTCAATTACCTGTTAAAAACCTTTATACTGTGGATTTTTTGGTTGATACTACAATTATAAATTCATGACTTATATGTTAATTTTGTATCTTTATATTCTATGTCAATTGATACAATCTTGTATCTACCCACCACTCACTTTTGTTTTCAATTTTCCTCCCACTTATTCAAATGTTTGTAACATATGGATATTTATAGGACTCACGAGAGAGTTCTAGATCACTCTCATAAATACAATACAATAAACTCACACATACATACATCACATTAAATAATATACAAACTCATCATCTGAAGACTTTCAATGACCAAATCAAGTTCAGAATCAAGGCGATGCTTCTGACCAGATGATGTTTTTAACCACGACAAACCAACACATCTATCCGTGCTTGAGTCAGATTGTGGAGTCTGGATAACGTTTCCGCTCCCCAATGTGTCCATAGTGGATGGAAAAATTTCCCCATCAATATCATAATCTGCCTCCTCCCTTCTTCCACACAACCCATTTTCAGAATTACAAGGAGATGAAAATAGCCAATGCATTGAGGCCTCAGCAGGTAAAGGCACCATATCTAAGTCAAGCAAATTATTATCTCCTACTGTTAGAATCCCTCTAGACCTACATTTCCTCTTGTCCGTGACCCCGGACACTATATACCCAGCAGCATAACAAGCAGGTGTGGTGGTTTTAAACGCTAAAGTCGAATCACCATAGTGTTTGAATCTCTGGAGACACTAAGTCCTATTATGTTTTGTTGTTGTTACCGCTAGTGTTTGACATTTTCTCTTCTTCATCACCAATTGTAACCTTTTTATCAGCAGTAAAATCTAAACTTGACCCAGTTGCTATCTTAGTCAAAGGAGTGAAATTCACATCACTAACACTACAAACTCCGAGCTCGGTCCTCCCAAGTGGAGGCTTATTTACAGGACTGCCACTGGAACTCAAAACTGATAATTTTTTTAATGTTTTGATGCATTTTTTGAAGTGGGTTTTGACGGGTTTGGAGCAAATTTAGGATTCTGGCAGGATTTCAACTAATCATTATGATGAGTTTGTCCTCTAAGGGTTATGAGTTGATATCAAGTTTTCAATCGCCTTCCAACTTTGTTGATCATTACCAGTTTCAGAAAATTTTGGATGATCGAGCTTCTTGGATGTCTACTTCTACATTAGACAATGTATCGCAGTCACAGATGAGGATATCATGGAGGGAAGGATTAGTAAGTCAGATGTTTGAGATGGATGAGTTTGATAGCTGTAGATACTTATCAGATGACGAGGAAGATGCCAATGGCTGTCATAATAATGACTAGTTGAAATCATGCCAGAATCCTGAGCTCAATGTTGATGGACAGAGATGGGAGAATCACTGGTGAGCAGGCAAGGAATTTATTCACTGGTGACATTTGTTATTATCTTGTGTAACAACCAAGTGAATTTAATGAACACGTTGTCTGATGTATGTGTTGTTAGCTTCACTATACAAAAAATTTAAGTCTAGGCCTGGGCCGATATCACAAGCAGTCAAGCACTATTATATCTCCACCCCATTCTGATACAGTTAAATTAACTAGGCTTGGACTTTTGATGTTGAGAGGAGTCTCCAGGATTCCCACACCCCAATCAATTAATTATAAATTCTCCAGGTTTTTGAACTTGGAGAAAATACAATCAAATTAGTAGTAATCAAATATCTCAACTCCATGAAGTATCAGAGTTTTCAATGATGTAAATGATGCAAACCCAAATGACATGGGAGGAAACCATATGATATTGGTTTTGAGCTCTTCTAGTCTATGTGAGAGTGCATAGAAATATGTGAACTGAATCAGAGGCATAAAAAATAATAAGATGTATAAGTCATTAATCATGAAGAAATTGAACCGATCAAGATTGATTGAGTGTTTGCGGTGTTGCAATATGTGAAGGATGAAATTCTGGAAGGCATTCATTTCAAACAAATCGTCGCAACCGAAGCTGATACGTCTGCCTCCACTGGTGCTTCCATTTTTTAGATTAAACTCAAATCTTCACCGTGGTCTTCGTGGGCAAACGAAACAAATTTTTCATGGATTATATTATCCGGCAAATCGCTAAGTCTGTCCATCTCCGTTAACATAATATCTTTATTCTGATTTCTGAATCCTATATGGTTGAACAATTAGGCTGTGCTTTGTTCCCATTAGATTCAACTAGGATTCAATGATGAACGTTGACTCAATAGGAAAATCACTAGTTTGTTTGATTAATTAGGAAAGTCAATAATTAAATTATTTCTTTTAACTCAGTATGATCATTGATTAGCTACTATATTTATTTATTTCAATGTAAGGAGATTTGATATTATTATAATTTTGTGGTCACAACTAGATGATGACATGTAATATTACCAAACTAGTAAGGTATAGCAAGATTTTCATACGATGATATATTTGCAAAAAAAAGTTATTTGATTTTGAAGAAAAGAAAAACTGGAAGATTATCATAAATCTTTGTCGGCAGCTAGATAATGCCGGTGATATTACCATATTACATATATAGAAAATTGTGTTAATTTGTTATTTCCTCGATCAAGGCAAACAATTTGTATGGAAAATAAAAATAAACCACAGAAAAGATTAACAAGAAAGGAAATATATGTATTAAAAAATCAATCTCAAACAAGCACATTGATATAGGACCTGCATCTATGAGATTATAGATTCGAGTCATGTATCTCCCCTAAACCCCAAATTATAATCATTCAAAAAGCAATAAATAAATAAGAGAAAATTACACAAACATCTTATGAGTTTAATTAATATTGTACTCAACTGTAACTTTTACCAAAATTGCACATACTTCCCCTGCTTTTCGTTGACTAAAATGTTAATTGACAGTTTGACTAATCATAAAATTTAAAATGTCTAAATTACCCATGGATTAATTATTTATTATAATAATTATTATTTTTGAGATTTTATCATAACAAAATCAATTAACTAACAATTTTTTTTATTTAAGAAAAAAACATTTTTGTAAGAAAAATAAACATCTTTTCCATGGGAGGACCGTGGAGACTAGACACAGATTAATGGAAAATTGAAATGAAGTACGTACGTACAACTGTACAAGTCTTTTAATTTTTTTTTTTTTTTAAATGATCAAGAACAAGATCTGTCAATTAACTAAAAAAAATTGTTAGTTAATTAATTTTATTAAATGAAGCAGTTAACAACATGACAATGGACAGCTAGATGATGACTTGTAATAAAATTATTTATTTATTACAACTAGATGATGACAATGTTGATAATTAAATTATTTCTTTTAACTCAGTATGATTAGCTACTATATTTGTTTATTTCCATATAAGGAGATTTGATATTATCTTAATTTTGTGGTCACAACTAGATGATGACTTGTAATTTGACCAAACTAGTAAGGTATAGATGATATATTTACATTCCTTAAAAAAGAAAGTTGAGTTAATTTGTTATTTCCTCTAAATTGTATTCAAATATATATTCATGGCGCAATCAGGAAAAGGAATTAAATATGTTTTAGAGAATTAAGTTCGGGCTCCTGAAAGAAAGGTAGCTTGATTCCCCTCACTCAACTAGGAATTAATGCCGGTGATATTTCCTTTTCCATCACTTTCTCAAGCCCCAAACAGACTTTTTAAAAAATAAAAATAAAAAACCCATCAAAAAGTCTTTTCTTTTCGGATTTCTCAGCTGCTTCAGCCTTCAGTCACCATAAAAATGGTGAAACTAATGCCAAGTGTAAGAAGAAGCCATGAAAGAAAGCCTCTCCAACTCCAACTTGTTCAACGCAATAAAACAAAACCCTTGTTGATGTGCAAAGACTATTAGGACTCGACCAATCTCTTCGACATCAACAATACTGCTAACCACTAACCAATAGTGACTCCTGCATTATCAAATGCAAGTTCGATACACATTACACAGAAATGCCATACTTGATTAAAACTTGAAGTCAAATTACTCAAAATTAGCAGCTATATACTTGATTCTATTTCAGCCACAAATACAAAAAATAAAAAATGTTTCAGTATAGCATAAAAAGACAAAAAATTTGCAAGTGTACCCATCAAAACTCAATCGATTAGCTTATGTTATTTGAATGTGAATATGAGTAGGATCAATCTGGGTCTACATTGTTAGGGTTTTTGAAGGTTTCATTGCCTCTTAGATAGACAAAAAACAGTGAAGCTCGGGTCGGGTTGGTTATAGCAGCCGAACCCAGATATGGAAATCGTCAACCCAGACACGTCGTTTTGAGTGAGCCTTCTTCCTTGTTCAATCTTCTTCGAAAACAGAGACTTCAAAGAGTTGATTTTTTATTATTTTTTATGTGACGTGGCCAGCCACGTAGACCATATTTTAATGACGTGAGTGTGCACGTCACGACCTTTTCAGGTTCCATGTGTTGACGTGCTCAGCCATGTCATCACATGTTCGATGACATGCCGTTAGTTGATTGGGTAACGATGTGATGACGAGCCTAGACCAGACACATCACCATGTGTTCGATCACGTGCCCGCACGTGAATATTTATTCCGGAGATGACGTACACAAACACATGAACATTTCCCCCATTTTCTTTCCTTTTCCATCAGTTTCCCGTGACCCAAACAGATCCCACTCCCAAATCGCAAAACCCCAGAAACCATTCAGCCCCCAAAACGGCAAGAATCCGTCGGGCATGACCGAACAAGCAAAAGGTCAAGTACAGTATAATAATTTTATATGTTAAACTTGAAAAGTTAATTAATTTCTCTTTCGTATTGCTATTTGCTTGAAATATCTTGGCTATTTGTTTAATGGAGTGATGATAATCAATGGGATTTTAGTGGTATTGCATTTTTGACATGTCTATATGATTCCAGTACCCAGCATCTAATTATTAGAATACTGCCATCTTAATAATATTATGTCAATCTTAGCAAGTTGGTACTATATTGGATACAATTACAACATGCATTATGCATTATGTTTTACTTTATTTAGTCTTTTAATTGATTCTTCTTTCAAAATTCAAATTACTAATATTAATTCAACTTACAATTGCAAAATTTCTTGCCATCTATCATGATTTTACTGGCCAAAGTATACATACTGATTTGATCCGAGATTTTGAAATCATACTGAAAATCTTAGGAAAATTATAAAAATCTCTCTACTTGTCATTATCTTGTTGAGCTTCCAACCTTATTGATCTACTATCTTTTATTGTATTCTTGTTAAGAAAAAGCTCTATATTATTCAAAATCTTCCAAAACAACCATCATTCTCTGCTATCGAAGCTTAAAATAGAACTCCAATGTTTACTTAGTTGCTACATAATTTAAAGTTAAGTCTCTATGCTTCCACATCAACTTCTCTCATAATGTCTTTATTTTTATGACGTCGATTGAGGATTATTGTAACAGAATGTTTTGGTCTGTTGTATACTTGTTTCATTAGTTTTGTTGCTAAAAAATTATAGTTTAATGGGGTTGGTTATGGTTGTAGAGACAAAGCAAATATTCTTGAAGAAAGATTGAATTAAATTATCTCTACATTTACAACATCAAACACTAATATGCAAAGGATATGGTTGTAGATGCTGGAAAGCAAAGAAACTGATTTGTCTCTTCTTAATTTGCAGCTTCTCCTGGACTTGTGATGTGTATCAGAATCTTACAAGTATTAATCTCCTACAGAATACAGACCAGAAGCTTCACTCCCTTCATTTTCTTCCTTTCCAATCACCATTTTTATCGAAACACTCAAATCTTCCAACTTTCCTCCCATTCTTCTCAATTTTCCCGGAAAATATCAATTTCTCTAGCAACCCAGCTGAAGTATTGAGTCAAGTTTTGGTACGGACACTTTCTGCAATTGATTATGGAGGAAGAAATAGAGAATTTGGTGGACATGAAGAAAGGAGCAAGAAATATTGTGTTTGGCAAGTACGAAATGGGGAAGATTTTTGGACAAGGTTTATTACAGGAAAAATCTTGCAACCCAAGAAAGTGTAGCAATCAAAGTCATGAAAAAAGATGAGGTGAAGGAATGCGGGTTGATGGAGCAAATTGAGCATGAAATCTCAGTCATGCAGTTGGTGAGACACCCCAACATAGTTGAACTTAAACAAGTCATGGCCACCAAGACAAAGATCTTCTGTGTAATGGAGTACGTTAAAGGAGGAGAGCTCTTCGCCAAAACGCCGTTGCTGAAGGAGGCACTGGTGGAGGGAAACTGGCGCCACCAAACAAGCAAAAGGTCAAGTATAATAAGCTTATTAAACTTGTTTTGCTTAACTTG
Source organism: Acer saccharum (assembly GCA_030490815.1). NCBI lineage: Eukaryota > Viridiplantae > Streptophyta > Magnoliopsida > Sapindales > Sapindaceae > Acer > Acer saccharum. The sequence continues at coordinate 430,159 of CM059877.1, forward strand.
AAAAGTTAATTAATTTCTCTTTTAATGGAGTGATGCAGACTTAACTTGATAATAATGAATGGGATTTGAGTGGTATTGCATTTTAGACATGTCTATATTTTCTATATGATTCCAGTACCCAGCATCTAATTGTTAGAATTCTGCCATCTTAATAATATTATGTCAATCTTAGACATCAAACTTTATTTCACATTATTGATGTACTCTTGTTGTGCTTCCAAACTTATTCATCTACTGTCTTTTATTGTATTCTTGTTGAGGAAAAGCTCTTCAAAATCTTCCAAAACAACCATCATTCTCTACCTCCTATGTTTAGTTAGTTGCTCCAACTAATTAGTTGTCTTTGGCCATATTTTATATCTTTGGCCATATTCATATCTTTGATGTCATCGTGATTTGATCAGTCAAGTTTGTTCAAGAGTAAGCGAAAATCCAGTTCCATGTTTACATCCAAATTTGCAGCTTCAGATATTATCGGGAAGCTTTGGAGTGAGTTTTGCAGGAAAGGGAAGCTGGCTGTGACCGCAGAGGTGGCGCTGGTGGTGACAGTGGTGGAGCTGTCGAAATTGGCAGGAGACTGTTGATCAGTATAGGGAGTCGTGTGAGGAGGATGTGAGGCCTGCTCTCAAAGACATAGTTTGGAGTTGGAAAGGTGAAAGCATCAACTAACTACCAAAAGATAAAAACACTTAGTTAGAATTCTGTTGTTGTTGGGGTTTGTTTTATGATTTTGCTGCGATTAGGGTATGTAATGTTGATATATTCTTCGAGCCCTATAATGTGCAGGTATTTTGATGTTCAAGTGAACAAAAACATTATATGATTTGTTTTTTATATAGCACATTACATGATCCAACGGGAGAGGTCTACTTTTTTTTTTTTTTTTAATCGTGGAAGAGTTTTCTTCACATTTTGAGGTTTGTGTGAACTCTCCAATGCTTCTTTTAATTGTTTCTGCCTGTTTCTTGAGAAAATGTTACACCCAAACTACGTTTCCAATCTTGTTGGGTTGATACCATTCCTGCAGAAACATATAATGAAAGAAAATTCAAACCCTAATAAAGAAGTTAACTCTATCTTTCATACTTTTTAAGAGGACATTAATACTTGAGCAACAAGTTACTGCATTCCTTGCGGTGTGCCAAGCATCCAATCATTTCCAAGTTTCAACAGTACCACTGTTGCCATTGCCTACCAAAAGCAGCTGAAACATCCAAATCTGAAATAGTTTGGTTGGTGAATTTACGATCCGTGAACCTGCATAAGTAAAAACCCAACAACGGGGTTGGGTGTGGGTTTGGAAAACAAACCCATAGATGACCTGCGAACCCGTAAACAATAAAAATTATATAATATTTTATTATTTAAAATATTATAAATTTAAACTCCAATATTTTTTTTTAACTATATAGAGAATAAAATGTAAACATTTCACTCATTCTAAGTTGCAATTCTCAACTCATATATATATATATATATATATATATATATATATAGTGCTTTGCCTCTTGTAACTCTTGTCTCAACTAAGAAATACACTTGAAATGAGTTGAAGTTTTCACTCTATTAAATGTTTTTAATCTTTGAAATTACAATATTTCATATACTTAAACAATATAGAAATGTTTTTCAAAAAAATAAAATAAAATTGGCGGGTTTGACTCGTGGACCTGCTTGTTTTCACGGGTTCATGGGGTGGGTTTGGGTGTCCCCTAAACCCGAACTCGAACCCGTTTATTTTCGTTGGTTCGTGGGCGGATTTGGGTGACCCAAAGTTTTACGGGTTCGAGTTTGGATTTACCAAACCCGTCCGAAGCTGACAAGTTGCCATTCCTAGTTTAAAGTATATTTTAATTAATAAATATTTAGTCAATAAAACCATAATTAGTAGTAGCAGAATTTCAACTATATATCCTAGGTATGCCTTTGCTTTATGGAATATAGAGTACCAAATAAAGCATCCATTAGGCTTTAATTTACCAATGTTAACATAAAAAATTTACTTACATGTTGACGGTGGATATATCTTTATAATATGTAAAAATAAATATATTACAATTTTTATATGAATAAGAAAACCAATTATTAGATTTACAACAATTGTATTTGACCTAGCCATTATTTCCTGATTTGATGTCCATTAACAATTCTTCAGTGAAACCAAAACAATTCACAACAAAACTCTAGTTCATGACACATGCATAAGTGACAAGTCAAGCTCTCATCAAAATCCAAGAATAATGCAAGTAGCTAGTGCTCTTGATCAAAATAATTGTGGAATTATTTTATATGATGTTATTGGAATGTCACCTTCACCTACCAAATGATTGTAAAAATAGTTAGTAGAGATGGAGAATCCAAATTTCATTTATTTGATGTAAATTTTGATATCTATTTTTCATTTATAATGGTATACCTTTGGCCATGTGAAAATAATAATAGAAAAAAAATCAATGCATGTGATGAGAATTTGAGATGTGTAGAAAAAAAATGGTAAAATTCTCTGGATGCTAAGTATTTAAGCACCGCCCTTTGAAGTTCATGCATGATCGACGACAATAAACTTATTTATATTTTTTGGAATAATTAAAGGCAAGAAGTGAGAGGTCTATTAATTGAATTCAGTAATTTGATATGCTTATTCCAGATTTCCAGTCGATATACCTAATGTTTGTCCTCAAAAATTCAAAAATTCAGTACCATCTTTCATATAAATATATATATATATATATATATAGTCTTTCTATTGTCAGTTCGTCTTGACATAAAATATATCAAAACAATGAATGTGAACCATAGATTATGGAGAAGTTTTGACAAGTGCGTATCTTTGAGTCAAAGTATGTAAATCTAATGGTTCACATTTTTTTGTCCTGAATATATATATATATATATATATATATATATATATATATATATATATATTTTATATCAAGAATCCAATCAAGACAAGCACGCCAAATGAAACTTTTAACTTTCACCGGAATGTGCATATGCCACAAAAACTTCCACCAAGATTTCGACGAACTAAACCGCGAAGAACTAGCACTAGCTATAGAAGAGAGGTTGCAACCAAAATGGTACCCGCTCATAACAGAATACGACCCAAGCTTATCATAGTGCCACATTAACGAATCCGGAACTGCCATTTGGGGCCTAGGCAGACTCAAGATCATGTTAGCATCTTCAGGCCAAAAGGACTCTTGAATAAGAGCAACATTCCACCCTCCATCAGGCAGCAATAAATCCTTGACTAAGGAACCATGATCCAAACAAGCAGAGGAGAAGGGTTTAAAAGTAAAGGGCCTAGGCAGCCAGTGGTCCTCATAAATAGAAACCGAGGCACCATCCCCAATCCGCCAACGAGAACCAGCTTTCAAGAGCTCTAAGCCGCATATGAAACTCTTCCAAAGATAGGAGCTTGCCCAACCACACTCAGCCTAAAAAACATAGCAGTCATGGAAATAGATGTGCTTCAGAATTCTAGTAGTAAGAGAATTCGGGTGAGAAAACATGCGCCAACATTGTTTAGCAAGTAAGGCTTGATTAAAAATATAGAGGTCTTGAAAACCTAAACCCCTTCCATCTTTGCTCAAACACAGCTTTTTCCAACAACCCCAATGAAGCTTCTTCTTATCACTACTAGAACCCCACAAAAATCTTGCACAAACACTATGAATGTCCTCCACCAACCTTTTAGGAAGCTTAAACAAAGACATCACATAAGCAGGGATTGCTTGAACCACTGCCTTCAGCAACACCTCTTTGCCACCTACTGAAAAAAGCTTACTTTGCCAACCTTTAACTCTCCCTCAGATATGGTCCCGAATATTGACTCACACATTTACGAGTTGTCCCCAATGCTGCTTCTAGCCATCTGTAGTGATCATTTCTTCAAATTAATATCCATGTTTAACTCTCTTTTGTTCCCAGCATACCACTTCCTCAAAACATTTGTGCAGCACCTCACGTTATCTAGAACAGTATCCATATCTAACCCACCAGTATCCCTCGCCCAAACACGTTTCACCAAGTTAGTGCACTCCACATTTTCCACCCAACATTCCTCAAAAAGGAACCTCCAATCCTTGCATGTATCCACCATAGCTGGCAATTGGGCATGAAGATTAACCTCAACTAGAAGAGGTATGTGATCAGACTTCCAATACTCTAAATGTGTCACTGTCAAACCAAAGAACAAGTCCCTCCACTGGAAGTTACTCACACCCTGGTCCAATCTCTCATGTACCAGATCAGACCCTCCATGCTTGTTACACCAAGTGAAGGGCGGACCCACAAATCCCACATCTTACAGACCATAGTCATCCAACACTGCTTGGAAATTGTTCATCTGAGCTCGCGATCTCAAATGACCCCTAAGTTTTTCCTAGTCTTCCAGAATCTCGTTGAAATCTCCCGCACAAAACCACAGAAGAGAATTCATACCATGAAGCCGACAAAGGAGAATCCAAGCATGTAGGAGTTGATTCGCCTCAAGATGCCCATAGAAACCCGTCAGATGCCAAACAAAATTCCTATGAGAAACAATATTAACATCTATATGAAACCTATAAAAAGATAACAAACTAACATCAACTAAATCCAACCAAAAAGACAAGGGCCTCATTTTCAACCCTCACAGTCCACCACAAGTTTATCGAAGAACCCCAACTTAACATGAATACTTTCCATCCACGCATTGTCCGCCTTTGTTTCCATTAAAAACACCACATCCGGATTATGAGCTCGCTTGAAGCTCCGAAGGATATGGAACACCTAAGTACTACCCATTCCCCGAGCGTTCCAAGCTAAGGTTTTCATTGCTCCCGGTAGGTCGGATAAAGCTGACCCACCGATATGTTGTAAGGTTTATGATTTGTATTGGCTTAATTCCATTGCAAAACACTCTATGATTGTATTAGTTGTTGCTTAGGACATTATTTGAAGAAAGGAAGCTCAAAGAGTGAAGAGCAACATCTTGTGCAAAAGTCGTCTTCAAGAGGTGAAAATCGTCAAAGGTAAAACTTGACTTCCACCCTCTTGCAAGGCGTTAGCGCACACACACACAATTCATACATGTGTGTCCCTGCATCGTGGTTCAAACATTTGGTATAACACATTCACACACTTCATAGCATGCTCATGCATTGATCTTGTATTGACAAACATTGTGAAATTGCATGATTTGTAACTATCTCTTTGATATGGCATGTTTGTGTGAATATGTGTTTATTTGTTTTTGTATTTTGTGTTTAGGACTTGAACATGTTCTTATTTAATGCCTTATCGAGTTCCGGTCGTTTCGGTTACTCACTCATAAGGTTTCGAGTCCAAACAAGTTGACTATGCTACTTTTCGTTCTCATTTGTTGTGTTGATCTCATCATCGGATTCCGAGATGATTTCTCAACCATTTTTCAAAGTTGAGTAGTCGTAGTCGTGCGTGAGGGAGTCACGGTTCGTAATCCAAAAACGGATTCCAAATCGGAGGTCGGATGCTCAAGATATGGGGCAACGAACCGAGGGAGCGCGCGAGAGGTGTGCAAACCACGTGTGGCCACTTGGCCAGCCCGTGTGGGAGGCCGTGGGCCCCACGGGAAAGGGAGCCTTCTGCTCCCGTGGGCCCCACGCGCCCCCCACGGGGTTCTGACATGGCAGCACGTGATTCGCTCGTAAATTCTTTCCTTTCCCTCCTTTTAAGCCAACCTCCTTCCCTCCACACTTGTGCAATTTTTGAAGAACACTTCATTTCCCGCATCAGTTTTTCAACCATTTTTGCTTACTTGTTTTGATCATATCTCTCTCATACGAACTCGAAATCATTCGATTCAAAAACCAAAATTGTTGGTCTCGAAGAGAGCTACAAACCCCAAGCATTTCCAGAGGCATTTGACTTCGGCATTTTTCTCAGCTGGTCCATTTCCAGTCCGTGGTCAATGTATGATTTTCAACTTCTTCTTTTTTCAATTTCATCTTTGATCATCTATTGATTCTTTCCATTTGATTGATGAAATTTGTTGAGAAGTATGTTAGATCACATGCTAGGGTTATTTGATCATTTGTTAATTGAGATTTAGCTTTGTGATTAGTCTTGAACATTTATGTGCTAAACTTGATTTATCATGAAATTGATTCTAGAAAATATATGTGTGATGTGCTTCATGTTATTTTCTATGTTTTATTTCATGATCTAAGAACTAGGTTTTTAGTGTGCTAAATTGAATATTGATACCTTTGTTCTTATTGATTTGCATGTCTTGATTTCTAGATAACTTTTGTGATTGTGTGTTGAAATCATGTTCTAGACTATCATTGAACATGTACATTTTGCTTGATTGATCATCTAGCTTAATTTGATTGTGCTTGCATCATTTGCATCACTTAGATCATTGCCTTGTGAAAGGTTGAAGTCTCTTGCAAAGTGAGTGAAGCTTTGTCTTGAGCAAGGAGTCTTGGCTAGGAAAGTGTTCCGGATAGCCAAGCAAAAAGTCTTGATTAGAGTCGGGAGGACTCGGATAGTCAAGCAAGAAATCTTCCTAGAGACGTGAGCGTCTTGGATAGGAAGTTGCTTTCTAGAGGTGTAGGACACATCTCGGATAGGAAGTAGGCTTGGTAGTTCACTTGCCCGAGGGTAGATTAGGAGGTGATAGCTTGAGCGGATATCATGTGTTGATAGCTTAAGTGTGTAAGTCCTTTTCGTATAGTGGATTGCTTTGCCGGTGGTTGTGGTATCAACCCGTGGATGTTTCCTCTTTGAGGTTTTACCACGTAAAAAATACTTGTGTTCATTTTTGTTTTTACTTTTCTTTATCTTCCATATATTACATTGTTTGCACATCTTGTAAATTGATTAACTCTTGTCTTAGTGAAATCAATTCATTTGCTAAATCTTATCAAGTGTGCATTTTGCTTTGTAATTTTCCGCACTATTTTTAATTGGAAGAATTTGGAGCCTATACCTATTCACCCCCCCTCTAGGTATATTTACACTATATTGCTTAAGGGAATTTCAATTGGTATCAGAGCAGGTGTGTAGAAGTAATTAGATAGATCCATATTATAGTGTTTGTGTTTTGTTTTGTTGTGTTTTGTTGTGTTTGTTCATTTTTGTAGCTATGGGTGATTCAATGCCGGAAGGTGCTTCTAGTGGTAGACCTCCTCTATTGAATAGTGGTAACTACTCCTTTTGGAAAATTAGGATGAGAGCTTACATTAGATCCATTAATGAAAAAGCATGGATAAGTGTTGAGGAAGGTTATGAGTTGCCTACCAAAAGGATTGAAGATGGCACTATGATTGCGAAGCCTAGAGCCGAATGGACGGCCATTGATTTTGATAATGCTAAATGGCATCATCGGGCGATGAATGCTATTTTTGGAGGTGTAGATTGTACTCAATTTATCTACATCCAAAACCTTGAATCGGCAAAGGAAGCATGGGATACTTTGCAAACTACCAATGAGGGTACGTTAGCGGTTCGAAGGTCTAGAGTACAAATGCTTACTTCTCAATTTGAAAGTCTTGTTATGAATGAGGATGAGAAGTTAGTAGACTTCCAAACTAGACTCTTGAATATCACCAACCAAAGTCAAACTTTGGGAGAGCTATATCCACAAGAGAGAATTAATTGGAAGATCTTGAGATCCTTGCCTAAGAGATTTAATGCAAAGGTGACCGCAATTGAAGAAAGCAAGAATGTCGATCTTATGAGGGTTGATGAGCTTCTTGGGTCTCTACAAACTTATGAGCTTGGGTTCAAGCCGAAGATTGAAGGTAAGGAAATAGCACTCAAGGTAACCAATGAGGAGAGTGAAGATAATGTGGCTTGTATGGTGAGAACTTTCAAGAAATTTCTAAAGAACATATGTTCTAAGAGAGAGGAAGTCAAGAAGAAGATCACTCCAAAAGAAGTGGTAGATTGCAAGGATAAATCTATGAAGAAGTTAATTCAATGCCATGAATGCAAAGGGATTGGATTTATCTCCACCAAGCGTGCTAATGAGAAGAGAGAGTCTAAGAAAGGATTAGCTATGGCGGCTTCTTGGAGTGATATGAGTGTGAGTGATAAAGAAGAGGAAGAGGAGTCCTCGAATGAACGAGAATATACTAGCAATTATATTGCTCACCCGGCTATATATGAAGGAAGATTTGAGGATAATAGTGAAGACTCCTCAAGTATTGAGGAAAGTGAAAACTCTTCAAGTAGTGAAGATAGCGAAATCTCCTCCAATGATGAAGAGTTCGAAGCCTCCTCAAATCAAGATTTTATAAGCTTCAATGACAAGATCCTTCAACAAAAGAATGAAGAGAACATCAAGTTGAAGTTGATCAATGCCAATTTAGTGGTGATTTTTAAAGCTCTTATCAATGAAAAGAAGATGTCTTTGGAGAAGATGAGCAAGCAAAGTGAAGTCATCAAGGAGCATGAAAAGACCATTGAAAAGAATTTCTCAAAGGTGGAAGAAAGTGCTCAAGAGCTAGATTATCTAAGAGAAGACTTTACAATGAAGTTGTTTGCCATGGAAGGAGAGATTAAGCAAAAAGAGAACTCTTTAAGTATCATGAAGATAAAGGAGTGTGAGCTTAATGATGAAGTCAAATCTCTTAAAGAGTCTATTAATGGTATGAAGATTGGAGCCATTAAGCTTGATGAAGTAATAAAGCTTGGAAAGCATCATGGAGATATGAGTGGCTTGGGCTTTGTAGAAGAAGTTAAGAAGACTCCTACAACCAAGAACAAGTCAAGAAAGTCCAAGAAAAAGAAAGACTCAACTACTATTCCTTCCAACATCAAAGACAAAGGCAAGAAGAGCAATGGAACTTCTCAACCGACTTCTCAACCAAAGCATGCACACCAAAAAGGTAACTTTTCTAAATTCATTCCGGTTTGTCATTATTGTAATGTGGTTGGTCACATTAGGCCTAAGTGTTATGAATATGCTAGGCAATGCAAACTAGGAAATGTGGAACATGATAAAAATGTGAAAAAGTTACCTAATCATTCTCCTAAGCATGAGTTTAAGTCTAGAGCTAGACATAACATCTCTAAGTTTGTCCCGGTTTGTCATTTTTGCAATATTGTTGGGCATATCAAACCTAAATGCTATGAGTATATTAGACAATGCAAACTTGGGAATGAGATGCATGCTAGGGAGATGAAAAGACTTCCTTTGGTTGTTTCTAAACATGTTAGGGCATTAGAGACTATGCATGATGAACATGTTAATGAAAAGAATTCAACAAGGAAAGTTTGGGTTAAGAAAAATAATGTGCATTCTTGTGAAATGGATAAATCTTCTTTGAAAGTTTCTAAACATGACAATAGCTTTGATGCTTTTAGAAATGTGCATATTGATCATATTCATGTGAAGAAACCTACCAAGAAAATTTGGATTGAAAAGAATGACATGCATGTTAATAGTAATCATGTTAAGAAATATGTTGAGAAGAAGTTGATTAAGAAGAGTGTTAACCATGATCATTTGAAAAGTCTTGATGAAATATTTGTGCGTGGCAAAAATGATGACTTTAATATGAGTGATGTTTTCATAAAGAAGATAGTTGATGATTTATCTTCTAGATTTCATATTGCCATGCGTAATGATCATGATGTTGTTTGTGTTGGTTCACCTAAGACCAATATGGTCAAAGGTGAGTGCTCTCATACTTGATTGAGTAGCACATATGAGAATATTTTTGTTCTTGTTTGATAAGAGTTCTAAGTTTGATGCTTGACTATGCCATTTTTAATGTGCTAGTCTAGTATTCAAACTTGGTGTCTCTAATCAATTCATGAACTTAATATTCTCATAATCACTATGATAGTCAAAATTTGTTGATTAACTTTAAAGAAGTTGAATTTTGAAATCTATTTGGTGAAAGTTTGTGTTAAGACTTTTAGTGAAAGTCATTTTCATGTGTTTGTTTGAGTTGAAAGTGTTTGGTCTTTATTTTCTTAGGATGACACACCAACAACTTGTTGTCATGAGGACAAACAAGCCAAGAAAGCTCATAAAAAGAGCGGAGACCTTTCATTAGTGAAAAAGCTTGCTAAGGTATTTCTCTACTCTAAAAGCTTGCTTTCTATTTCATCTTTTCAACTCTTTGTATGCATGATATCATTGCACATAGATATTTTAGGCATCATTTCATTAGAGAACATGTTGAACATTCTATTGTTTCTCTAAAGCATATGCCTACTAAAAATCAACTTGCGGATTTGTTTACTAAGTCTTTGGACAAAAAGAGGTTTAAAACTCTTCTAAGATCCATTGACATGATTTGTGTTGATTATTGTCTATGTGTGATTGTGAGTGGCTTGATGAGCAAAACTTTATTTGAATATTAATATCTTTGAGAGCTACTCACTTAAGAAGTAATGATCTTAAATAAATAACTCTTATTGTTTCTAGATCATGCACTTGAGCTTGAAAATTTATTTTTTGAAAAGTGCACTAATGCTTCTCTTGTATGTTTTAGTTTTGAGTATATGTGGTTGAATATGTGTAGATAATGGATGCATCTAGAAGTTTATTGTTAAGTACATGATAGATGACCTATGGTATGTATCCATTTTGCTTCGGCACTACATAGTAATCAACGAGCACCCTCATGGAAAGGGCTACACACCTTGGTTGTGAAGCCACCCAATGTAGGAAAGGGCTACGCCATTGTGATGAGTAAAAGCCGCCATGAGGAGTATATGTTTTTGTTAGTAAAATCAAAGAAGTGTTGAAAATGAATCATAAAAAAAAAAAAAAAAAAAATCTTTGATTCTAAGCCTAAAAGAAATGAAAAATAAAAGGCTTATTGGTGTATAGTTGAGAATTGTGAAATAGCTCGGGTTGACAAATAGAAACGGGAAAACGAGCCACATGCACACACACGCTCATACGTTGATATCTATTCATTTTTAAAAGCAAAAATCCGGATGAATATCGGTTTGACCTATTTTTGGAAAGGCTTTAAATGGATAGGTGTGGATAGAGTTTGCATGTTGATATCACAATTACTCCTACTATATATTTGAGAAGCATTCACACACACACATTTTGCTTATGTGCTTGATTCATTAGCAATGTGAGAATATTTTTTAGAGATTAATGAAAATCTATGATTCTCTCTTAGACTTTGACAAGTTATGAAATATTTTCTCTTATTGCTTGATTGTGTGATTGTGTGATGTCCCTTGTGAACAAATCTACTTGTTGATAATATGTGGAGCATATGTTAAGGGGGAGCTTTAGTTTATTCAACTTTCGCTTTCTATACGATTTGTTTGCTTAATATCTCGTTCTTTATCTCTTGTGTCCCTTGTCTATTCCTTGACAAAAAGGGGGAGAAAATGTATACCTCACCATGTTTGATATTGGGGAGATTTTGTATACTTCACACTTTATGTGGAAAAATGTTCCAATTGTGTGATCATATTCCTCTTTGTGCTTAATTGAGACTTTGTCTTAAGGGGGAGAAAGAATTCTTTCTTGACAATGTTAAGGATAGTTGGTTCTTGGAAATTGGGAAACTAAGGAAATGCTTTAATATGAACATATTTTATTCACTTGAGATAATGCATTTGTGTATGAGATAAGGGATATCTTCTATGTTTGTTGTTTGTTTAAATAACTCACCATTCTTCTTTAGAGAAGATCTCTTTTTGGTTGCTATTTTCTCTCATAGGTACTTTGAAGACCGAAAGAGGAATTCTTGAAGACTTGAAGACTTTTTAGTCTAGGAATTTCTTTGTAATGTGAGATTGAGAGTATGCTATCATTTTGAGTTTATTTGAGTGAAACATTGTATGGTGAGGTTGAGTGCTTTTGCCATGGAATAGCCAAAGGGGGAGATTGTAAGGTTTATGATTTGTATTGGCTTAATTCCATTGCAAAACACTCTATGATTGTATTAGTTGTTGCTTAGGACATTATTTGAAGAAAGGAAGCTCAAAGAGTGAAGAGCAACATCTTGTGCAAAAGTCGTCTTCAAGAGGTGAAAATCGTCAAAGGTAAAACTTGACTTCCACCCTCTTGCAAGGCGTTAGCGCACACACACACAATTCATACATGTGTGTCCCTGCATCGTGGTTCAAACATTTGGTATAACACATTCACACACTTCATAGCATGCTCATGCATTGATCTTGTATTGACAAACATTGTGAAATTGCATGATTTGTAACTATCTCTTTGATATGGCATGTTTGTGTGAATATGTGTTTATTTGTTTTTGTATTTTGTGTTTAGGACTTGAACATGTTCTTATTTAATGCCTTATCGAGTTCCGGTCGTTTCGGTTACTCACTCATAAGGTTTCGAGTCCAAACAAGTTGACTATGCTACTTTTCGTTCTCATTTGTTGTGTTGATCTCATCATCGGATTCCGAGATGATTTCTCAACCATTTTTCAAAGTTGAGTAGTCATAGTCGTGTGTGAGGGAGTCACAGTTCGTAATCCGAAAACGGATTCCAAATCGGAGGTCGGATGCTCAAGATATGGGGCAACGAACCGAGGGAGCGCGCGAGAGGTGTGCAAACCACGTGTGGCCACTTGGCCAGCCCGTGTGGGAGGCCGTGGGCCCCACGGGAAAGGGAGCCTTCTGCTCCCGTGGGCCCCACGCGCCCCCCACGGGGTGCTGACATGGCAGCACGTGATTCGCTCGTAAATTCTTTCCTTTCCCTCCTTTTAAGCCAACCTCCTTCCCTCCACACTTGTGCAATTTTTGAAGAACACTTCATTTCCCGCATCAGTTTTTCAACCATTTTTGCTTACTTGTTTTGATCATATCTCTCTCATACGAACTCGAAATCATTCGATTCAAAAACCAAAATTGTTGGTCTCGAAGAGAGCTACAAACCCCAAGCATTTCCAGAGGCATTTGACTTTGGTATTTTTCTCAGCTGGTCCATTTCCAGTCCGTGGTCAGTGTATGATTTTCAACTTCTTCTTTTTTCAATTTCATCTTTGATCATCTATTGATTCTTTCCATTTGATTGATGAAATTTGTTGAGAAGTATGTTAGATCACATGCTAGGGTTATTTGATCATTTGTTAATTGAGATTTAGCTTTGTGATTAGTCTTGAACATTTATGTGCTAAACTTGATTTATCATGAAATTGATTCTAGAAAATATATATGTGATGTGCTTCATGTTATTTTCTATGTTTTATTTCATGATCTAAGAACTAGGTTTTTAGTGTGCTAAATTGAATATTGATACCTTTGTTCTTATTGATTTGCATGTCTTGATTTCTAGATAACTTTTGTGATTGTGTGTTGAAATCATGTTCTAGACTATCATTGAACATGTACATTTTGCTTGATTGATCATCTAGCTTAATTTGATTGTGCTTGCATCATTTGCATCACTTAGATCATTGCCTTGTGAAAGGTTGAAGTCTCTTGCAAAGTGAGTGAAGCTTTGTCTTGAGCAAGGAGTCTTGGCTAGGAAAGTGTTCCGGATAGCCAAGCAAAAAGTCTTGATTAGAGTCGGGAGGACTCGGATAGTCAAGCAAGAAATCTTCCTAGAGACGTGAGCGTCTTGGATAGGAAGTTGCTTTCTAGAGGTGTAGGACACATCTCGGATAGGAAGTAGGCTTGGTAGTTCACTTGCCCGAGGGTAGATTAGGAGGTGATAGCTTGAGCGGATATCATGTGTTGATAGCTTGAGTGTGTAAGTCCTTTTCGTATAGTGGATTGCTTTGCCGGTGGTTGTGGTATCAACCCGTGGATGTTTCCTCTTTAAGGTTTTACCACGTAAAAAATACTTGTGTTCATTTTTGTTTTTACTTTTCTTTATCTTCCATATATTACATTGTTTGCACATCTTGTAAATTGATTAACTCTTGTCTTAATGAAATCAATTCATTTGCTAAATCTTATCAAGTGTGCATTTTGCTTTGTAATTTTCCGCACTATTTTTAATTGGAAGAATTTGGAGTCTATACCTATTCACCCCCCCCCCCCCCCCCCCCCCCCCCCCCCCTCTAGGTATATTTACACTATATTGCTTAAGGGAATTTCATATGTCATTTGAAATTTCCACAGAAACTTCATTAGTTGTTACCACCTTAACATTTTTTCCTACATGGTCATCACGTTCTAACTGCATTCTTTTTCCTAGTTAGGAGTCTGCAACCACCCTATTGTCCCATTGGGCCTCATCCCTTGCCTATCTTTTCCATTTACCTCGCTTTGGCACAATTGGATTCCCCTTCTTACTTTGCTTAGCACCGGCACCATCAGGCCCATATACCACGTTCTCTTGTGGCCTAATCGTAGTTGGCCCATTATCCGCTACCATTGCACTAATTTCTTTAGCCAGACCCATCAATCTACCCAAAGGCCTATCCTCTTCCTTCCTTAGTTTTACTCCTTTGTCGTGGACCCTATTGATAGCAGCCCCTTTTACAGTCTCTTGTGGACTTGATGGCCCAATACAAACTTCATCCACAAATTTTCTATTATCCTCACTCGGATCTGTATCTTCCACAGTCTTTCCCTTATTAAGAGTATTACTGTCACCAGACTCCTTATTAGTAGTCAACTCAACTTTCCCAAAACTGATTCTGAGGTCCCTAACTACACGTCGCTTATTCTCCAGAATCCCATGATTTTCGCCCACATTAACAGCTTGTGATGTTAAGCTCCGAGATTCTTTCGCACTTTCCATAGATATCTCCTTTGCTGAAAAGACAGATTCCTGGTTCTGATATTTGATGTGCAAAACTCTATTTAGTGGACCTTGCTGGTTCTGAACATGCAAAACGAACATGTGCAGATGGCATGCGCTTCAAAGAAGGTATTCTTTCTGTTTATGATTTTTGGTATTGGCTAATTGGCACTAATGCACCCTGAACTATAGCTGAATTTGCACCTTTACCCCCTATACCTTTTTTTTTTCGCCATTAAACCCCTTGAACTCTTGTAATTTGGCAATCGCTGAAGGAATTTACCCCCTCACCAGGAGGCAGATTCCTTCAGTGATTCCCAATTTACAAGAGTTCATGGGGTTTAGTGCCGAAAAAAAAAGTATATCAGGCATAGTGCAACTTTTTGAAGAGTTCAGAGGGCATCTATGCCAATTAGCCTTTGGTATTTTCGGGTTCAAGAGAATCACAATTTTCTCACATTGAATCATCTTTGTTTGAAATGTTAACTATAATTTTAATGATTTAGGCATTGATATCAATAATGGCTTACTAGCTCTTGGAAATGTGGTAAGTGCTTTGGGAGATGAGAAGAAGCGGAAGGATGGAGGTCATGTTCCATACCGTGATAGCAAATTGACATGGTTGTTATAGGTATATAAATTATTTCATTTATCCTTCATACTTTGAAATGGAGTTTTTGACTTTTGTTTCAATTTCACATGTGCTAGTTATGTTATCTTGATAAATATGTTTGAATTCCGATTAATATTTAAACTTTTAGGATTCTCTCAGTGGAAACAGCAAAATTGTGATGATAGGTATGCTATTTTACACGATGAAAAATTGTGCAGATCGTGCTCGCAACATTCAAAATAAAGCAGTTGTATGTTTTCTTACTTGACGCTTTTTATTTTTTATTTTTTTGTTGTTATGGTTATCTTATAATGACACCCTTTAATTTTCTTTTCCATGATCTTAGATTAATCGTGATTCAATGGCGGCTCAAATGTAAAGAATGAGCCAAATTGAGCAGTTGCAAGCTGAAAATCTATTCTATCGTGGCGATTCCAGTTTGCCATTTGATGAACTACAAGTATGTTGGTGTTAACAGTTTTCCTCCTTCTGCTACTAAAACTTTCTAGACTTGGTTGTTTAACAAACCTTTTATTCTTTCAGATACTTAAACACAAAGTATCTTTACTTGAAGCTAGCAATGCAGAGCTACAACGGAAGCTGCAAGAATGCAGAGTAGCTTGCGAGCATTTAATACAACGTGCTCTTGATGCACAGGTTCTTTTTTCCCCATATGTTTCAGACTTTCAGCAGTATAAAATGTCTTCTGCCACTGATTAATCCTTACCATACGGGTTACACATGTTTAATATTTAGGTTTAAAAAGACAAATTGGTGTTGAAAATTAAATCTGCTTGTAATGGTAAATCATGGGATGAGATTGAATGTACTTCAAATAAGGTCAGTGAGTTGATTATTTGACCAATGTGATATTGCTGAGAGACCATAGTCTTAAGTGGCACATGGTTTTACCAATTTCTTTTGTTCAGGATTCAGATTTGTTAAGAACTTTTATTTTCAGTAGGGATATTTTGAAGTTTACTCATATAACTTGTTTTGAAGCTGTTATTGGTTGTAGATCATTAATTGATTACATTTATGTTTTCAATGCTTACTTACCTTGTGAATGTTGACCAGATTGAGATTAGGAGAACCATTCCTAAAGGTTTAGGTCTATCGAAGGATTTCAAGACGAAGAAGATATTTGTTGGTGGAATACCACCATCGGTCTCCGAAGGTATGTCTGCTAAGATACCATTATTTAATTTTCATTTTCTCTGTTGCTGTTTGTATTGTTATTCTATCCTCAAGGTAGTAGTATTTCTTTTACCCATTTTTAACTGGCATGCTTTATCATTCAGATGAACTCAAGAACTTCTTCTCCAAGTATGTGGAAACAGCAAAATTATGATGATAGGTATGCTATTTTACACGATGAAAAATTGTGCAAATCGTGCTCGTAATATTCAAAATAAAGCAGTTGTATGTTTTCTTACTTGGCGCTTTTTTTTTTTTTTTTTTTTTTGGGTTATGGTTATCTTATAATGACACCCTTTAATTTTCTTTTCCACGATCTTAGATTAATCGTGATTCAATGGCCCTCAAATGCAAAGAATGAGCCAAATTGAGCAGTTGCAAGCTGAAAATCTGTTCTATCGTGGCGATTCCAGTTTACCATTTGATGAACTACAAGTATGTTGGTGTTAACAAAAATCTAGTTTACCATTCCAGAAAATCCATTTTACCAAATTCTGTGTTCATTATTCTGCATTTTCTGAAGGTTATAGTACTATACAAGTGCTAAGGCTTCTCAATCAATCATCTAAATTTCGTTAAGTAGATAAGCAATAAAGTTTTTCTGTAGGAAACGAAGAAATTATGTACTTATGAAAGAAGTATGTTATCTTGAATACCATGTCCCCCCCAAATCCCATGTTTCTATTATGCTAATTCATTGGCTGAGTTCATTGAAAAACTATGAATGCTTAAAATCTATGTTTTACATTGCTTCTGTTGTGCAACACAGTGAATGTATCATGGGTGGTGTAGAATCTCATATCCAGTGCTTGGTTCCTGGAGGATGTGTAATATTCAGGTAATTTTGCTTGTATTTTTGCTTCTTCTAGCCCACTCTTGTTGGCAATATATTGTTGATCGAAGGACACACCAATATATGCAACTAACTGTTAACTTTTTCTGGGTCTTCAGGTTGGAATGTGTTAGTAACCAACATACCCAAAAGCTTAAGTTGATGGGAAAGGGCCCAACAATAGCATTTAAACCTTCTAACATACCCCCTCACGTGTAAGACCATATGGCTTGACATGTGGCCCAAGCCCAAACACATATTCAAACAAATTCAATTACAAATAACAAATGCAAATGCAATCACGTGTGGGGAGTTGAACCCAGGACTCCTAGGACAACCAAGACTTTGATACCATGTTAGTAACCAACAAACCCAAAAGCTTAAGCTAATGGGAAAGGGCCCAACAATAGCATTTAAACCTTCTAACAGAATGTTCAGCAATCCTGCCAATCCATAACTTATTTCAAATTTGTTGACATTATTGGGACATGAAAACATGTAGCTACAATCTGCTAATTTTGTTTTCTTCTTGTTGCTTCTCTATGATTCTCGAATCTTATCCCTGTTTTTAATTTGTTCTACTTAACATGATTTGTTGAACACTGAAATATGATATAGTAAAGTTGTCTAAATTCTGGTCAAACAAAGTATAAAGTAAAACCAGAATATTAAACAATATTGGAGATGCCAGAGAAGATCCAGTTCACACTTTTTAGTATACAGTTGGTCCTGCTGGCTGCCATCATGCAGTCAATTATGAGGAGATAAGTAATGACTGAGAGTTTTTAACTTTAATAACAACTAATCAACTACTAAACTTGCTAATCATCTCTGCAGCTTGATTTGAAGAAGCTTATCTGGCGCAGAATATGTATGTTCAAATCAAATGAATAGTCCAGCTGCTCCGGTTGGTAAAATCATGCTCAATTCTTGCTTCATTTTGTATTAGTTGTGATCTAAAATTACTTTTAAAAACAATAACATACTTTAGAGGTTAAAATATACAATTAATTAGATGCAATTTCTGGAAGACTAATGAAAACAGTTCACAGTTTTACTCTTTTGCAGTATTTGAGGGCTGGGGAGAAAGAATGTCTAGTACTGACTTACATTTGAAAGCCAAGGTCACGTGGTATTTATCTATAATTCTTGCATTGGTTGTCTAGATTTTCAATTTTAAATGAGTTGCTAACATAAGAATAGGTTTTAATAAGATATTATTTCTCCTACCTCTCATGTTGTTACATTGCTCAAATAGTTTGGGTCAAAACTTTTGCAGGTTGTCCCAGAGACCTTGGAACCAAGTCTTGCAGTTAGCAGCCGATGTTCTTGCACAGGTACATTTAATGATTCACCCCTTAATTGCATGCATCTTTTTTATGCAGCACATACATGAACTGTGCAGATTTTGATTGCAGCATATTTATCTAGGCAGAGATATACATTTTGTTCATTTTCTCATTTTGTCACCCACTATTTTTAAATATATTGAAACAAGGGGGAAAAAGAAGGAAACTGAATAAAAAGTGTTGGAATCGGTGTCGGATTGACTTTTAATGAAGTAGTAATCCGAACAAGGTGTGACAAATCTCAGTGAATTTTCTTATTATTCATGGGATCAATATGGAGGATGAATTCTGCATAGAGCACGTCATGCTTTCATTTTGTCAGTGTGTTAAAGTAATCATTTCACTCTCACCGGATTTATTGTTAAATGTTCTACATGAAACTAAAGTGTTATAAAATCTATAGCAATAGTTCGAAAGAGTTGTGTGCACTGTTATACTTAATCCTACTAAAAATGTTCATATTTTTAACCCATTTTCCTATGTTTTGCGTTCGCTTCTCGGGCATTTTTGTGTTTTAATGGGCTCAAATGAGTATTTCAGGTGAATTGGGAAGTTCCCGAAAGTTTGCATAATTATGGAGAAATCAGGGACAAAAGTGAAACTTTAGAGTCAGGATTGAAGATATTGTGATTAAGGAATACTATAGCGGCTTTTCATAATTTACCATAAAATTCGCCAGCTGCCACGTCAATTAGTGATGATGTGAGTTTTGAAGGAGTTGATTTGAGCCTTTTTAATAAGCCAAGCCCAACCTCTTTATAGCCCCAACTAAGAGGCGAATTTGGGCCTCTATTTACACCCCGGTCTGCCTCTAAGAGAACCCCTTGTAGAGGGGTATTTGTGTCCTTTCATGCCATTTTTCATGCCCAAACTTTTCTTCCTCAAACTCTCCAATAACACCATTTTCTCCTCTCTATACCCGAATCCAACCATTTTTTCACAAAACCACACCATTTTCCACTGCAACCCCACCATTACTCTACCAACCCGAAAACCCACATTTTCCCTCACCATCAAGTGTAGAAGATGAAGCTCACCATGTCCATAATGGGTTTTATCTTTCCTTTCTCATGCTTTCTTTAGTTTCTTTAATTATGTGTAACTAAATACTTGATGTTGGAAATTTAGTATACATGAATTATTTATCTATATAATTAAAAATTTTACTGCTAGATTATGTTGATGTAAATGCCTCAAGTATATTATATCTTTCCTTTGTTCCTGACTAGTGATTCTACTCCATTGTATTTTTATCATTTGCATTTGTTATTATACTGTCATATTCACTGTAAAGATTGCAATTGATCACGCGGTGCTTAATTGATCACAAGAGTACTCTGCAGCTACAACACCAGATGTTATTACCACAAGTATTGAAGAAGTGTCATCAAATGCAAAGCCTGTTATCCGACAAATACGGAAAGTTCCTAAGAGAATCAAAATGTTACTTGATATGCTTCTTCAGCAAGAGGGAGGCATGCGGTATTATGTATCATTCACTAGTTCTTCCTTTGGTCTTAAATCCAACATCATAATGCCTTCTTAACAATTTTCACTTCAATTTTTCTTAGGGTAAATGAGGAGGAAGATTCCCTCTTTGACATGTTTTAGTTACTGCTTGCAAGTGTGATGTTTGTGCCTTTATTTCAGAAAATTCCTTGAGGTATTTGAATTTCTTCACATCCTTAGAATCCAGTTTTTTTTGTAGTTCCAAAATATCACTGAATGATTATATATCAAGAAATGCTTCTTGGCATTTTCTTATATTTTAATTCCCTTATTTGCAATCTACTATGCTTTCTCAAATAAATCCCTGAAGTATAGTATGCTCAATGCTTTTATAATGCCTTCCTAGTGATCGTCATCTTGCATTGAGTTTCTGATGTGAATCTTTGTAAGTTTTATATATTGTTGATTTGTATATTATATCCGTTTCCATTTACAGGCTGTCCTGTTCTTGGTTACTTGGCTGCTGGCATCTTGATTTCCGCCATCTGCATTGGACAAAAGTTATTGCGGAATTTGGAGTTGTTTTCTTGCTGTTTAATATTGGCCTGGAGGTGGAATCCCTTTCTATAGATAAACCGTTCTACATTTACATTTTAAATGCACCATAATGAAGAAAGGTAACACCGATGCTTTGTTTCTCATTTCATAGCTTTCTGTTGAAAACGTAAGTTCCATGAAGAAATATATTTTTTGATTAGGCTCTATGCAAGTGATTGGTAAATTTCCATTTTAATCATTGTCATATTTGTTTGGCTGCAACTTCATCTCGTCTGTTGCATTTGAAGACAGTTTTTTAAATTTATATCATGCATAGTGTACTGCTTCCAAAGTGGTGTTTGGTATAAAACCTTCATAAGATTTCACACATTTTAAATCATCTGTACTATTTTGACAATTTTGACAAGCCTTAGCACTTGCATAGTACTGTAACCTTCAGAAAATGTGTAAACTATAATGAAGGTTATAGTATTGTGCAAGTGCTAAGGCTTCTCAATCATCTCAAATTTGTAAATATTACAATGCTTAGAATATATTTGTGTTAAAATGGTTTTTGAAATCTAATAGTTTCCTTCTCTATTCTCTGAAAGATTAAGCTTGTGGGAATTATTGAGTGTGTGTTAGCTCTAAATGATATCAATATGATTTAACAGGTTGGTAATCATAAATGGTATGCACTCGTATGGCATTGATTGATGTTAATGATGAGATCGTAGATATATAGATTTTGATCATGAATTAAAAGTAGTACTTGAAATATATCTTCATAAGAGATCTAGACATATTTGCAACCATTATGATTCCAAAGTTTAATATACGGTGTGTATTGTAATAATAGGGCCTATTAATGTAATATGACAACCGCTAATTTTTCTCCCTTTCCATGCAGCTTGATATTGAAGAAGCTTATCCTGTAGAATATGGATATATTCAGATCAATGGGGAAAATCATGCTCGATGCCTGTGCATTTTTGTAATAGTTGTAATTTAAATTAGTTTTTCAAAACAATAGCATAGTTTAGAGTTTAAAAAAATACAATTTCATAAAATAATTAATATTGATGGTTAAATGTCTAACATTTTTACAATTTTTGCAGTTTTGCAGGCGAAGAATGTGTAATAATAGGTATTGAATCTTTCCTAATTTGTTCACCATTTAAAACATTGTTATTGTACACTCTACACGGTCACATATTCATTGTTCCAGTTTCAAGAATCAAAATTGTTTCATTATAGCTGATTTTGTCTTGGGATTAATCAAGCTTGCCAGTTGCTTCATCTAAAATGTCAGTACCAACAACAGGGCTCGCCACGTTGTCGATTCATTACCAGTTCTGTTATTTTCTTCTCTAACTCTGCCATTGATTTTATCAGCTTCAACCATTTTTTGCTGCTCTTCATGATCGGTTAGTTCAGTTTCTTTCTATTTTCCATTTCTCTATTTCTCTGTTTGTTTATTTGTATATATATTTTTGGATGTATTTTTATTGTATACGTCTGTCTGCATAAAGAAATATATTTTTTTTCTTCTAGTTTTCTGATTATATGAGCTTGAGTTTTATACTAGTAAGATGCTTCGATAAAGTCAAATAGACTGTTAATTTATTATTTATTTATTTTAATATTTGTTCGTTTCACCAGGTGTTTGACTAAATGCCTGTGAGAGCATGTTAAGTGCGTTGTAGACTGTTTGCATCCTGTCGATTAACTTATAGAAATGGATTTCGCGTGTAGTCTGCGGCCACCAAATGTGCTTCGTTCCTGTGAAGATACTACTAGTTATAGAATATTAGGATATCGGATGTATTAACTAATTCAAGGTTTAGATACCCGGGATTCTGTTATAATGTTTTTAATCTGTCAATGGTTTAGAAAGTCCAGTTCAGGAGAAATGTAAGGAGAAGTATTGGTTATGGTGGTTGGTTGTCCTCATGTTTGTACCTTGTAGGTTTATGTTCAAATAAGTCATCGTTTTGTAGTTTCGATGATGTTTTAAATGTGTCGAGGGGAGTTAAGTCACAGTGTCAAGGTAATGATTCTTTAGCTTATATTGATGGAAATGGTCGAAATGTTGAATTATTTGGTGGGAGTGGTGATGAGAGCTCGAGAGGAGGGTCCGCTGATGGTGCTGAGTCGATTGATCTGGGTGAAGAAGAAACAGAAGAAAAGGATGTGGATGCACCTAGTTTGGATGAATTAAGGGAATTGTTGCTGATGGGAAGCAAAGAATTGGAGGTTGCAAGACTTAATAGTACCATGTTTGAGGAGAAAGCTCAGAGAATATCAGAAGCTGCAATAACTTTGAAGGATGAGGCAGCAAATGTGTGGAACCTTGTTAATACTACACTTGAAGAAATTGTGAATGAGGAGTGTGTTGCAAAAGAAGCTGTTCAAAAAGCAACGACGGCACTTTCTTCGGCTGAGGCAAGGCTTCAAGTGGCGCTAGAATCATTACAAGTTGTAATAGGAGAGGATGATACTACACAAAGTTCTGGAGAGAGTGATACTGAAAGTGCTGATAAAGAAGATGATGGAGTGCTGTTGGCTGCTGAAAGTAATATTAGGGAGTGCAAGGCATATTTGGAAAATTGTGAGGCAGAGTTGAGACGGTTGTAGAGTAAGAAGAAAGAGTTACAGAAGGAAGTTGACAGATTGAATGAGGTTGCAGAGAAAACTCAGATGAATGCCCTAAAAGCTGAAGAAGACTAGCAAACATCATGCTATTAGCAGAGCAAGCTGTTGCTTTTGAACTTGAGGCTGCACGTTTCAACGATGCAGAGATTGCATTACAAAAGGCAGAGGAGTCGCTTTGATTTAGGGTGGTGGTTGATTTAGGTGTCTGGTTGATTTCAGGGAGGATTCTGGGTTGCTTTGATTTAGGGTGGTGGTTGATTTAGGTTTTAGGTTGGATTGTGTGTTTGACTGGTGGTGGGTTGGTCGGTTTGGTTTGGTGTTGGTCTGATGATGATGATGAATTGTTGATGATGAATTAGAGAAAAACATGAAGATCACCATGCGATATGTATTCTTTCATTATATTTCTGTATGTATACAGTGTGGGTTGGGTTGAACACAATTAAATCTGGGTTTGAACATTTTTTTTTTTTTTTTTTTGAAACAAATTCGATAGCAATCTTAATCGATATCAGTAAGAGTGATATAAACACACCAGACATCATAGAAGGCATACAACAAAAAATCAATAAGGAATCTGGAAAAAAAAAAAAAAAAAAAATCTACATGAATTGTGTACATAAATTGCTTGGACCCGAATAGGGTCGAGGTCTGATGATGCAAATCCATCAATGGAGTCTTTGGCTCTTTGGACAGGTGACGAGTGAGTGTAATCTGGGTTTGAATTGATTTTTTTTAAGCAATAAGATTATTTTTCTTAATATTTATTTAACAATAATATATATATATATTAATTTAACAATAAGATTATTTTTTTTTAATATTTATTTAACAATAAGATTATTTTATATTTTTTTTATTGTTTAATTCTTTTTTAATTTTAAAATATTTGAGATGATCACGATGATGATGATAATTCTTTTTAGTTTTATTGTTATTAAATTCTTTTTTATTTTTGAATTTTTTTGAATTTTTTTTATAAAGAGATAAAAACAAATTTGTTTTAAATTTTTTTATTTTTAAAATTAAATAAAAATAAAAAGAGATATCTCCACCATCCATCTCAGAGATAGACGATGGAGATCCATCTTTTTTTTTTCAATTGTTTTTTTATTTTATTTTTTTGTTTTCTGTTTTTTTAAATATACATTTTTATTTAATTAATATTTTGAGGGTTAAATGGTAATTATATGTAGTTAACTGAAGGATAAAACGGTCATTTACTTCAATTTTAACGGTCAAAGGGGCATAAAATCCATTTAATGGATGGAAAATGTAACAGAATAGGCGTTTTTAACGTTTCTTTGATTTTAGGGGGGGAAACAGTCAATATGGCCAAACCTTGTTCTCGTCCTAACAATAGGGTAAACGTTAGGGGAGAAAAGTGATATTTTCCCTTAAATTGACCCAAAATAACTGATGTTGTAATTTTATTTTTTCTCACTCATTTGTGGTTTTTTTTTTTTTCTCTTTTTGTCTCTGATCATATATATATATTCACAATTTGAAATTATTTTTAAAGTTTTTATTTATTTTCCCTGATTTGTCACGAAAAAAATCCTTGATTTGTCACGAGCGTTGATTAATTTCGTGACAAATGAATTTCAAAGTTTTTATTTGTTTCACTGATTTGTCACGAAATTTCAAGGATTTGTCACGAAAAATTCCTTAATTTGTCACGAGACTTGATTATTTTCGTGACTAATGAATCTCAACGTTTTTATTTATTTCACTAATTTGTCACGAAATTATCAAGGATTTGTGATGAGCCTTGAATATTTTCGTGACAAATGAAATTTAAAGTTTTTATTTGTCACGAAATTTCAATGATTTGTCACGAAAAAATCATTGATTTGTCACGAACTTTAATCATTTTTTTTTTTAAAGTGAGAAATGTATTGTTTTTAACGAGCTCTGTATTGGAATTCTTCAATGTCCTGCAAGCTGTATTTGGTTTTGTGAAGTTTGGGCTTTTCTGCTGGTTGAACCATGATAGTTGGATAAGCATCTAGAGAACATGGTAGATTCAGTGGTTGCAAACACATTAATACTAAATAATCCATGTTGTTGAGTGGAGTGGTTGTTTTATCCGTATAGATGCCAATGAACTTAACGAACTGTCTTAAAAGTTACGAGTTTATGACTAATTTAGTTTGAGCAGGCATTCAAAACAAACCAATTGTGTTGTTCGTTTAGTTGTCTTGTTAGTTTTGTTCATATGCTTTCTTGTCCATTCTGTACGGTTAAACTTTAAAGATAAGTGTCCGAGTGGATGCCATTTGATCAGCCAAGCGTATTCATGTGTTTTCTTTCTTTCTGCAGCTTAATAGGGAAGGAGTTCTGCTCTTACGTGGTCTGGATTCAAGGCTCTCTAAAGATCCTCCCTCTGATATTCAGAAGCTTCGCTGCAAGGTTTATATAATCTCTCCTTCTCTCCCTCTCTCTATGTTTTATCATTTGTCGACATTAATTGTTCATGTGTACTCTTCTGTTCTTTGTTTGTGGTTGAGATTTTTGGCCTATTGTTTTTCTTCCTAATTCATCCAAGCTACTTGACATTGCATATTCTAAATTCTTTTTCATTTGACTTCAGGTGGCATTTCACGCATTGTGGTTTGCGCCACCAATTTTGGAACTTGGTACTGACAGGATGCGGAACAAGGGATCCTATCTTGCTCTCCATCTCCGAATGGAGAAGGATGTGTGGGTAAGGGCTGGTTGCCTTCCTGGTTTGAGCTCTGAGAATGATGAGATGATAAACAATGAGAGGTAATGACGACCAGAGCTTTTAACAGGTAGATCAAACATGACTTACCATGAAGCTTGCTGGTCTCTGCCCGTTAAATCCTACGGAGGTGACCAGGTGAAAATCTAAATTTGAATATGCAGTATTCCTTTTTCATATCTATCAGTTTTACCGACTGAATTTTGGTTGTGTTTTTATTTAGGCTGCTTAAGGCCCTCGGAGCTCCACAGAGTGCGAAAATATTTTAGGCAGGAGGGCAACCATTGGGTGGGAAAGAAGCACTATTGCCACTAACCCGAGAATTTCCCCATTTATACAATAAGGAAGATCTTGCCTTGCCTGGTGAGCTAGAACCATTTGCGAACAAAGCTTCAGTAATGGCTGCCATTGACTATATAATTTCGGAGAAGAGTGACAGTTTTCATGCCATCTCACGGAGGAAATATGGGCCATGCAATCCAGGTATAGTCACTTTTCCTCAGCAATTACCATGTATACCATGTATAGAATATAGTTCTATTAATTGTAGCCAAGTTTGGAAGTTACAAATATGGAATGCTTGAACATAGTTGTCAAACTTAAATGACCTTATAAAATGATATCAAAGATGCTTATATTTATCGTTGATGCAGGGACACCGGGCGTATGCAGGACAAATGAAGTACATAACCCCGAACAAAGGACACATGCTTCCTTATTTTTTGAACTCCTCTCTCCCTGAAGCAGAGTTCAACAACATCATAAAAGAGTTGCATGGTGAATCCGTAGGACAGCCTGAACTCCATGCTATTAAGGCTGGAAGGGATGTTACGAAGTATCCTGTCCTCAAATATGTCTATTTAGCATCAGCCATACGGGGAGCTTCTTTAGAAGAATATGGCCAAAATGGTGAAAGTGACACAACCTTTCCGATGACTATTAATGTCGGAGAAATCAATTCTGCCGATGAAATTTTATCAGTAAGATCCTTCAGTTCTGCAAAAACCTGCATGATTTCAAAAGCATATATACATGGGAACTACATATGGAAACAATTTCTTACAGTTTTATGTTTTTTAAGGTACTTGACAAAATTTTGCCTCAGTAGTATAAGGATCAAGCTTACCACGTGCTGTTGAGGAGTTGTCCCTCTCTCAATTGCAGCAGCTGGTGTATTCGGTGGCAGACCATGGTGCATCAAAACTTCAGTGCAAGAGAAGGGAGGGTTGATAAGCCCATATACACAACCAAGGTCGAATCAGGGTCAGCTGCATTCTCAGCAACGAACAGTGGATCCGTTCCGCCTTTTCTTGAGCTCTGCTGTGATCCTGAGGCAGCTGTTATACCTGCAAACAAAAATGCATCAACTATTGAACCACAGAAAAGGTTCATTTGCTTATAAGAAAATCAGTTCCCCACAAGATCAGCTAAATATAGTTTAGTAATGAAAAGAAAAGAGGTATAAGTACTGTTTATAGCACCACTTATTATCATCAAGTGAAGACAGAATGCATTGTTTGTGAAAAAAATTCAGTATGTTTGAGGCTGTCTAGTCCATTTTGACGCATTCCAGAGTCAAAGCTTTGCATGTGCATATGAAGAGTAACTTGTTTTAAGCAATATTTCACTCCCGTCCTCTCTTCCATGGCATTTTCAATTGACAAGAATCCAGAGTTTGGATGACTTGTATTTTAGTTTGAGATCTTGTGAGTGTGGGAAGGCATGGATTCTAGACAAAGACATGGTGAGAGTTCTTGCTATATTAGACAGTTCTTGATTCTAGATTGGGATGAATGTTAGTGACCATTTCTCTGGCAGAGAGAATTCAATTGACACTCCCATAGTTTCCACTTGCTTCCATTGACAAACTAAGGAGGACATCAAAACCTTAACATTTACATTCTGCATCTCACTGTTATACCATGCACTGTAACCCTAGATGTTACATTTTCTAAAAAATCACAGATAAGGGGTTTTAAATGTTCTATCAACCCCCCCTTTAAATGTTTCTACTAAACAAGTTTAATGCTTGCAGCCCTGCTCGAGAAATCTCAAGTAATCAACTAAGAATTCAAAAACCAATATTTTCCTATCAAAAGTCAAAAGTCAAAAGATAATATAACATAAATAATTACTGATAAAAGAAAACTGACCCAAACATTAATGCTAACATCCAAATGTTGAGCTTCAACATTTTCCCAGAAACCAAACGAAGCCAAAAAACCAATCTTTCAAACCAACCAACCCAACACAACCCCTCCACCGCCACTCCCAGTTCGAAAACACCCAGAAGCTCATTCGACCCAAAACGACACTCAAACCGTTAGAACCCGTCGAGAATGATCAGGATCGCCTATGCTCCGACCCGGATGGAGTTGGATCTGAGAGACGGGTAGCGAGAATAAGATAATAAAGCTGAGAAGACAAAATGGTAGAGCTTGCCTGGAGCTAACCACGGATCTTCATCGTCTTCGTCCATGCTTCGCGGCTTCTCTGCTCAATAGAGATACACACAGGTTTTCTATTTTTAGACCAGGTGATGACAATCATTTAATGACCTGTGTGGGCACGTCACAGCGTTTTCAGAACCGTTTGTTGACGTGCCCTGCCACGTCATTACGCAATGACATGTTGAAAAACTTACCATGTTAGAGCATCTCCAATGCTACTATGGCTTGTGAAAAAAACAGTGGCCACATAGGATGGACAGCCAATGAAGTAAAATTTTCATCTCCAATGCAGCTGTGGTCTTTCATCCTCAAGCTGATGTGGCAAAAAAAATTTTAAACACTGTCAAGTGGAGCCTCTGAAATCAGAGGGCGTGTTGGACAGCCCTTTTTTGGCTTAGTCAGCAATCCCGCTATTTTCTTTTACTTTATTTTTCATTTGCCCGCTTCTTTCTCTTTGTCTTCCTCTCTTTCTTCCTCTTTGTCTTCCTCTCTTGGCACTGAAAGACCCAAATAAGAGAAAAAAAAAAATTGAATATGTACCAAGAACTCATCCACCGTAGGGAAGCTGATCGTCAGGTACTGCAACTTTCCCAACGATAACGGGAGCGTCTACGAGGCCGGAAAGTTCTTCACTTTTGAGGAACTTGACGACTTCGCGAGCAGGTTCCGTCCAGTGCCAGTACCGCGAGTGCTGCGACGTCGTCGCCGACGGACTCCTCGCCTCCCACACCTTCACCGACAACGACATCCTCTTCTACGACGCCGTCGTCGAATAGGTACGTTGTCCATACACGTCCTCTCTTTCTCTCTCTATTGTGTTGTATTTTGTTATAAGTCTCTCTGTGTTGTCTAACAAATTTTTTTAGATAATAGACAATTTCTTAGATTTATTACTATTTTGTGATGATAAATTGCATCGATTCATAGTGTGAATCGATTCACATACTTCTTGGTGAACTGAAACAATAAATTTGGATTTTCCAGTC
This sequence comes from Acer saccharum, assembly GCA_030490815.1. Classification (NCBI taxonomy): domain Eukaryota; kingdom Viridiplantae; phylum Streptophyta; class Magnoliopsida; order Sapindales; family Sapindaceae; genus Acer; species Acer saccharum. Next base: position 459,620 of record CM059877.1, read on the forward strand.
AAGTAAAGTGAACATTGTTCTCTCTCAATCTTTTGTGGTATGATTTTGGGGATTTAGGGTTCCTTTTTGTAATTGCTTCATCTACTGCATTTTCTTTTGTCCTTTGTTTTAATTTTCTGCTACATTTGTATCTTTAAAAATGCTATCTTTTGTTGTTGAGTTTGGTTAGTTAAAGGTTTGGATTTGAAGCAAAGCTAAGAAAATGATAAGCCAAGTCATCTTTTCTCTGTATAGAGCAGAGATTTTTGTTGGATGTTGAGTGTTTTTGTTTGTTTAATTAACAATTTTTTGGGTTGAATGTAGTTTATATATATATTGTAATTGAATTGTATTCAGATTCTTGTCTAAGCTAATTGATGTCAGTTGATGACCAACTGTATTCACATGTGCTCTGTACCTTTGGAATTTTATTAAGAAGTGACTAGTAATCAACAGCTGGTTTGAGCAATTTTGATGTTCGAGACTGGCCATTTCTAGTTAGAGATGATGACTTTTGGGTTTTAGACATCAGAGCATTCAACTGTGTTAGTTTTGGTTTCTATTCAATGTTTTAATTTTATTTTCTGTTGATGGATTGCATACTAAGTTAAACTCTTTTGGTCTGTTATTCTTCACACTGTACTCTTTTTATTCCCAATGTGTTGCTCTCGGTTGCAAAAAAAATAAAAATCAAGTTTAACTCTATACAGTACACGTGCTCCCCACTTTATAGATAATTTTTAAAATGAAAAATGTATGCCACTTTGTTGTACACTTGTACCAAGCTATGTTCTCTTGACTGTAAGCAATAATCCTACCAAAATAGAGAGGAGAAGGAATAGAACAGCAACCGTGATGTTGAAATTAGTTGTCTTCACGGCATTTCTAGTTAGAGATGATGACTTTTGGGTTTTAGACATCAGAGCATTCAACTATGTTAGTTTTGGTTTCTATTCAATGTTTTAATTTTATTTTCTATTGATGGATTGCATACTAAGTTAAACTCTTTTGGTCTGTTAGTAATAGTTTTGAAATGTTTACGGTACATGGAGATATAACACTAAAAGTCAATTTGTTTTAATTATTTGTAGGTATTATTTTTGAATGGATTCACAAGAGTCTCAACAATTCTTACAATTTCAACATCTTCCCAATGATACTGGACATATAAATGCTAGTGAGTCTCTCAATACTCAATGTGTTTTTAACTCCTCTCAAATCCACCCACAAGTCTCTTTGCCACAAGCTAACCAATTTGGTCCATTTAACCTACCATTCCAATCCAATTTTGCCTTTAATCCAATGAATGCTTCATATCCTTCTCATTTTCACCAACAGTTCAGATCCGACTTCCCGTTCCAAAGCCTATTGAATGCTCCCAAACTTCCATTTGACACTCAAACCGTAAATACATCAAAACGATCCAACAAAAAATGCAAGACCACCAAAAAGTCCAATATCTCTCAAACTTCATTGTCGAACAAAAAGTGGACTAAAGTTGAAGACGTTTCACTAACAAAGGCATGGCTATATGTCTCCGTTGATTCTGATATTGGTAATAATCAGAAAAATTCAGCTATGTGGAATCGTATTTTACAAACTTGGAGGGACAATATGGGTGCATATGATGAGACCCGAACCACCAATAGCTTAGGATGTCGTTGGGGAAAAATACTAGCTGCGGTAAACAAATTCCATGCATTACATGAGCGATTGGAAAGAACTCCGCAAAGTGGAACAACCCCGGAAGATATGGTAATATCTTAGCTATTGATCTCTTATTTTTTAATTCCATCTTAGTTTTGTTCACAAGTACTAGCATAAATATAAAAATTGGTTAATGTCATTATAAGTGGCATATAGGAGTAGTGGATTTTGTAGAATTAATGGCATATAAATGGCATAAAATTGATTAAAACTGATTAGTAAGTTTCAGTTACTCTTTTTTACATCCAGATTAATTGCAACCAACAAAATTAAAAACTCTGTTTCTCATCCTATTACTCTTTTTTGACAGTATTTGACTTCTTATATATTGACTTATCATCCTATGACTTCTTATTTCTCAGCGCTTTTGTTCTTTGAGATTGATGGCTTCTTTAAATCTCCATCTATTTTCACTTAAAACAAAAATGCGGACAGGATTCTAGCTTATTGTGTCATATATGTTTCATATTATATGAATATAGTTCACAACAGTTCATACATGCATAAAGTGTGTCACGGCTGATTAGATACACAAGAAATAGAGAAATTCTATTGTATCTCAGATACAAAAGACAAAGAGGTATATTTGCAAGCTTAGGAAAGGCCTGATTTTTTTCCATTTATGTCACTAATCCTGTTATTTATAAGAGTGCATTATTACTAATAGATCCTTTCAAAAATACTTAGTGTTTGTAAATCATTCTATTTACAGCAGTAGACAGTAGAGAAATATTCACTCACAATTGAGCAAGGTTTTTCAAAACTGATTCTGCATGAAGTAGTTTTCACTGTTCTATCCACTTATAGCTGTCTCTGTTAGTTTTTCCTTAGAAACTCTTATGTGGTAGACAGGTGATAATTTAGAAAATATTTAGAATTAATGCTAATTTATCGATTCTTTCATAGTTATACTTTCTCTCATGTTTGTTTTGTAGAAAAGAGAAGCATTGCGAATGTATGAGGACCTTACTAATGGAAAACCATTCAAATATGAGCATTGTTGGGAGATCTTGATAAAAAATCCAAAATGGTGTTCAAAAGAACTTACCAAGACAAATGACTCCAACAAACAAAAGTCTATCAATGACAGTAACAGTCCGATGTCTTTTTCCAATGAAGGAGATGAATCTATGAATCCGGATACTCCTGTAACTGAAGGTATTAATGTTGATGGGGTTGTGCGTCCGCAAGGAAGAAAAGGCACTAAAGAGAAAAAGAGGCGGTTGAACGATGAAAAGAGTGTGGTTGATGCATTATATAATTTACAGAGCACTTTAGAGAAGCAAATTATGGTTAATCAAGAAGAGTTAGAGTTGAAAAGAGAAAAAGATAAGAAAGAGTTTGAGTTGCGAGAACGAACAATGAAAAAAGAGATCGAATTAAAAGAGAAAGCACAAAAAATGAAGGAGAAAGATCAACAATTGAAGGAGAAAGCTCAAAAGAGACAAGAACAAGACCGCATTTTAAACCAAGATATCAACAAACTTCCACAAGTGTTACGAAAGGCCTTTGAAATTTATCAAGCTCAAATATTGAAGGAATGGGAAAATGAAGGTCTTTTTGGAAAGGTTCTTGGAAGTAATGATGGTGACAATTAATTTGTTTTTTTAGATATGGTTTTAGACGATATTTGATTTTCATTTGGGGTTGTATCTATGTTCAAAATTATATCTATGTTTTTGTAGAGCATTGTTGTGGTTGAAATAGCCTTTAGGAAATGTGGTTGATTTTTGTAGAGTCTATGACAGTTGAATTAAATAGCAAGATTCTGATGGCTTGAATTACATAGCAAGTAATTCTGATGGCTTGATTATGATAGCAATTTTACTGCATTTTACATGGAAATTGGATGATAACACCATATGCATCATGTGCTTGTTGATAACTTGAATACTAGGAAATTGTCATATCACAAGATATTAAAATATGAATACTGTTATGCTGGTATGAATACTAGGAAATTGTCATATTACAAGATATTAAAATATGAATACTGTTATGCTAGTATGAATACTAGGAAATTGTCATATTACATTTTGCTCAAACTCATAAAAGGCAATCAATTTCTTCTATTTTTAATAGACAACAAATAGCATGACCAAACAAGTTAGAACAATTTGATTCAAGACAAACCAACCAAAGTGATATTTAAAAAAAAATAACAAGATATTAAAATATCAAAAGTTAATATCATAGACATCAAGCTGCTTGTTGACCACCATATATATCCCATAAGTGATTGATGAGATCGATCTTTAAATCCGTGTGCACCCTTTTGTCTCGAACTTGTTTCATTCGATTTATCATCCTAGAGACAAGAAAAGTATAGTCATGTTCTAGATGAACATCTTCAACCATTTCATCCCCATGAGGCTGCCAACTTTCAGGGTTAATTCCTTGATGATGTTCACTCTCAATGATCATATTATGCAAGATGATACATGTTTTCATTATCTTTCCAAGATCTTTTGCATTCCACATACGTGCTGGACCTTTGACAATATGCCACCTACTTTGTAACACTCCAAATGCTCGTTCAACGTCTTTTCTCACAGCTTCTTGGTGCTCAGCAAATATTTTCTCTTTAATAGAAGACGGTTGAGAGATTGTTTGAATTAGAGTGGCATATTGTGGATAAATTCCATCTGAGAGATAATATCCCATATTGTAGTGATGACCTTGTACTACAAAATTACATGGTGGTGCAACGCCATTAATAAGATCATCAAATAGCGGAGATCTATCTAACACTGTAATATCATTATTAGTACCAGCCATGCCAAAGAATGCATGCCAAATCCACAGATTTTTTGAAGCAACAACTTCTAAAATGAGAGTAGGAACTTTTTTAAAACCATTAGTATGCGTACCATGCCAAGCTGTGGGGCAATTCTTCCAGTGCCAATGCATACAATCTAAACTCCCAAGCATACCTGGAAATCCTCGATCTTCTCCTTCTTGGAGCAACCTTGCAATATCATCTGTATTTGGTTTTCTTAAATATTGTTTTTCAAAAACTCCTATTACGGCATTACAGAACCGTTTTAGGCTTTCAATTGCAGTGCTTTCTCCAATTTGAACATATTCATCGAGAATATCAGCCGGACAACCATATGCAAGCATCCGCACAGCTGCTATCATTTTCTGTAAAGGACTCAACCCGTCTTTTCCAACTGCATCGGTCTTTTGTGTAAAATAATCATCATAATTTTCAATGCCTTCTAAAATTTTATTGAATAATTCCACATCCATTCGAAATCGCCGACGAAAATGCTCCTTTGTATACTTTGAGTGCTCACCTTTGAAATAGTCTTTAATAATTAAATCATGACGTTCCTTCCTATCACGATGAATATAACGTCTACCAAGTGTTGAGCCACCGTGAGAACGCTTTTTACCAATCAACATCGATGAAACTATTAAAGGAACATGAATTGCCGAGGTTTGAACCACATTATGAGTCATTTTAGTACATATTAAACTATCCTCTTCCAATGGTTCATCTAATAATTGTTTGGTCATCGAAAGTGAATCATTGCTTGATGATGAACTATTGGAGTCGGATTCAAAACGCGATGATGACATTGGTTTATAATCACACCTACAAAAAGAAAAGAAAAGAAAGAATATACTTGATAAATTAGATTAAGAAATAGCCAAAGTTCCAATAACAAAATCAAATAAAGTTCCAATAGCACAAAAACACGCAAACAACAACAGTTGTGTCTTTGTTTGAGTAATTTTATCAAACAGTTGGTATGCAAATACATATATATATATTAATTAAGTGTATATTTACATTAACAAAGAAAAAATTACTTAGAAACAATCCTAGAAACAAATCATAACAATGAAATTTGTAATTTACAACAAACGAACCCATTCGATTAAGATTAATTCAAGCCTTCAAGGGACCGGTGAACTACTTAAAACCAACAATATGGTGTACAAAACAAAGACAATTAATAAATTAAAATAATAAAATATAAAAAATAAAACTTACTTGAACAGTCGTCTTCTTGAATCTTGAACAATCTCTTCTCGATCTTCTTTGTATTTTGTAGTTGGGTTTGAGAGTTTTATACACTGGTGTTGGGTAGTTAAAGTTTGGTGAAATTTTGAATAATAAAATAATATAAGAAATTGCCATGTCATTAAAAAGAGGTGTTTTATAAATGAAGCATTGGAGACCAATTTTTCATTTGATTGTCTATCAAGTTTATTATTTGCCACATAGGAAGCAAGTGTCTTGATAGTGTTGACATGTCATCATTTTTTTAAATGCAAGCCATGATAGCATTGGAGATGCTCTTAATGATGTGTCTGTCATGTCACCACTTATCCGATGACGTGGCTGTACACATCTATTCTTAGTTCGTTTTATTGTTATGACGTGCTCAAACACTACAAAAATTAAAGTTTTGTCTTTTCTGATTACCCAGCTGCTTCAGAGTTCAGACACCAAAAAAATGGCGAATTCTAAGAAGAACCCATCTGAGCCTCTCCAAATCCAACTTGTTCAACACCACAAAACAAAAACCATCTCTCTTTACAGAGATTATTTTAGGGTTATTGATTCTTTGTTGTTCATTGAAGATGACTTGGATTTGGCGATGTATGTGGGTTCCATGTGAAAGTCGTTTTAAGGATTCTCTCCATGCTCTTGAAGTCGATATTCAACATGTAGTCTGTTTTTTTTTTTTTTTTTTTTTTGGACTTCATTGTTGTCTTTTTTTTGGCCTGTTTGTGTCTGAAAAATAAAAAAGTTTCATTTTTGAGACAGAAATAAAGTTTCGTTTTCAAGAAACTTTCGATATATATATATTTTTTTTGATTCCGAAACTTTCGATATTAATGAAAAAAGAAAAATAAATCACACACACACTTTATTAGAAGAAAACATCATGAGAATAATTAGAATTTTTTTTTTTTATATAAAAAAAATGTTGTTCCCAAGAAAATCAAGTGTATATATATATATAGATTATGAGTAATGCTAGAAGTCTTAAATGATATGGCACGTAAAGTGTCAGCATCTTATGAATCATGAGATTATGTAGTAATTGATGTAATGTTGACACCTCACGTGCCACATCATTTGGGATAGAATTTGGGAAAAAAAATTAGAACATCTAGTATTACTAATAAATTATAAAGAGTTAAAGCATGCACTCACTCTTTGGACCGATAAATTTTCATTTTCTTGAGAAAATGTATATTAGACCATCTTCAGTGCATATGCCAATGCCAATGCTAAATTTGGCACGAAATATAGTAAAATGTTATATTTGGCATATTATTTTAGCATTGTACTCCAATGCAAAATTCTATTTAATATGCTATTTTTTATTTTTTAATTATTTAAAATTATAAAAGTCAACAAATAAAACCAATGTATTCAATGGAAGCATTGAATATTATTTTAGAATTATTTTAATCACAATTTTCCCTACCAAGTTTGTTAAATTCTTATTATTTAAAATTTAAAAAGTCAACAAATACGGCTGCATTTATTGCTGTGCCAAATTTGGCATATGCTATAAACTGTGTCAAATTTGGCACAGTGTATAGCATTACATTGGAACATGCTTTTTTCAGTTTGTGCTAAATTATAGCATTGGCACATTGATTTAGCATTGCATTGGAGATGCTCTTACATTGCCCATGGTACTTGGAATTTGAGGAAGAAAAAAAATAAAGAAGAGAAAGTGGAGCAAGAAAATCCCAAGAATAAGAAACAAGACAAAGAAAGTATGATATCGTGATATCTTTACAATCTCTCGTACCTTGCAAGTGTTTATTTTGATGAAGTGATTTTCTTTGTTTTTTTGGCTTGTAAGTTGTAGGAGAAACTTTTATTTATTTATGTTTCCTAAATTTAGTTTTTTTTTTTATAATTAAAATAAATAATTAGTTTGAAATATTTGCGGTTTATAATATAACACACTAAAAAGGAATAGGAAAAAAAAAATTACAAATCAACACTTTCTTCATGACATTACATCCCATAATTTTTTTCCCCAAATATTAAAACATTAAAATCTTATGATTGTAATTAAACACATGTATTAGTTTTTTATTATTATTTAATCCTATAATTAAACACTAACCAATAAAAACCCTCTCAATACTCTTTAAAGATAACATTCCCAACTCATGGCTATGCATAATATTCTTAATAAGAAGGTTGGAGTTGAAATTAATTTTGGAATGATTGTAGTATTACATTTTGGAGGATTGACAAATGTAGTAATAAATGGTATCTACAAGTGGGAAAACTAGGATGGGCCGGGCTAGGTCTTGGACTGATTTCATTGGGGTTTGTTTGTACTGAAGATCTCGAGCCCCCTTTTGCCACCTTTTTTGTTCGACAAGCCTTTTCTCTTGTTTATTAATTCAGTTGTTCAAATACTTCATTAATTCTGATGAAAGAGTTGATGAGATACAACTGTGGTGCTCAGGTTGAGCTTCTTCTCCTCCATTGAATTGCATTTCAGAAAGAAAATAAGATTTTCCAACTCATTGTAAATTACCACATTGCCAGAACTCAAAACACCAATTTGCTTGTGTGTTAAAGCGTTGTAATTACGTGCTAATGCTAACAAATTTATAAAGGTTGTCTCTACAAATTACGTGTTCTGTCAAACGCTACAATATTTGTCCAAAGCTATAAAAAGTATTTCATAATGCAATTAAACTATCAAAACAAAAATAAAATAAAAAATAATAATAATTGTGATAGTTCTTAGCAACAAACAAAGTTTTTTTTTTTTTTTTTTTTTTTTTTTTCAACCAATATTAAAATTCAGAAATAATATAAAACTACTAAAAGAGAAAAAATAAATCAAGTAGATTTCATCAGTCCAAACTTTCACAAAGAGCTACAATCTTCTCTCAAATGTCTACACCGTTAAAAGTAAAGATTGTAAAGTAATTTCGTTCTTTAAACTCAACCTTTCCATACAATGATGCCAACATGATATGGGAAGAGATTTACAGCAACTAGCAGTTTTGTCTTCGTAAATCAATTGCTTCTTATAAGTGAACTGAAATACAATAACATTCCAGTAAGAAACATTAGTTATAAATAGAATTTTCAGCTCTTTGACATTACAACCAACCGCATGGCAGATGCATTGGTCTACAAAAGATGCAAATTCTAGATCAACAAACAAAATAATTAATTTCCAATGTGAACTTCTCTATGCTAAGCATGAACCTGCAATGCCGGATTCGAATAATTTGTGCCAAACAATTAAACAACTCATTTCTTCTCCTTAGTTCACCCTCATTTAAATTAGTAATAGAATGCAATGAATAATCTTTAAAAATGGCTGAATCAAATTTCAAAACTGGGCATGTACGCCATGCTGTTTCCCATTTTGTAGACAGGACACTAGTTCGAGCAACTTCATCAGATGGGAGAAATGAGAGAATGTGATGCAATATCAGTTCAAGTAATTCAGATATCCTATCCACTTTGTCAATCCTTTTATTCATCGTAATATCGAAGGAACCCTGCACCATGAATCACGACTAAGCATGCAGTTTAAAAAAAAAAGAAAAAAAAAATTACAAGATCATTATTTTCTTTTTCTTTTTCTTCTTTATAATGATTCTTCGACAGTAACCCATGTGATCTAATCTCATCCATTTCAAAAAAAGTAATTGTAATCTCAGCACATCTCTTTGATACATGATGGAATGAATGAACTTTATTAATTTTTTTTTGTTAATTAAAAGAGAATTTCAGTACGTATTTTTATTCATGTATAACTGATTAATATTGACCAGGATTCAGGAATATTTTATATTGATACTGTTAAATTAAAATCATTCTTAGCACAGAACGTACATGTATAAATATTTTTCTCCCAAGCAATCACATGATAAATCAATAGATATTTAACATATTATATGTACTAGCCTATTTAACCAAGTGATTTTTCAGGAAAATACAAAAGAAAGTGAGAGAAAAATTATGGAGAGAGAAAACAGAGAGAAAACTTTTTCTTATTTCTTCTGGAATATTTTCTATTACCATTATTGCACATCGAAAGTGTGAGCAAAGTCATATATATATATATATATATATATATATATATACACTAGGAGTTTCTAGAGAATCCTAACTAGCTTCATTTACATTTGACATAGCATTATTTTAATCACCAACTTTGTAATTTCTTAACTCAACTAATTAGCATAGCTTAGGTAAATAGGCTTCATTAGCCCCACAAACCCACATGCTTCAATAAAAGGAGTAGAAAATCTATCAATTATAAAATTCTAAGAAAAAGTTCATCAAAACACAAAAACAGAGGACAAAAAAAATCAAAAGTTACTATTGTCAAATAATTTTGGATCCTATAAAAAAAATAAAATAAAATAAATAATGTGCAAAATTAATTGGAGGATGTGTCTAGAAGAAGTCAATCACGAAAGAAGCTAAGAGCATCCACAATGGTGGATAAAAGTGACCCATTTTTAGTAGACCTATTTTTATTTGTAGGGATGGCAATGGGGCGGGTTCAGGGCGAGCTGGCCTTCCCCGCACCCCACCCCATTTATTTTTTAAAAACCCATCTCCTCATAAAACCCCACTATAGATGGAGCGGGTTGGGGTGGGGCGGGGTACAACGGGGAGTGCTTTCCCCATCCCCACCCATTTACCCCATTTATAATTTTTTTTCTTTATTTAAATAATAAATATATAAGCATCGAATATGATATAATATATAAAGTAGTAAATAATTCCAAAAAACTATTAAAAAACATCTCATAAACATAATTTTCACAAGTAAATTCAATCATTTTCAAACATAAACATAAAGTATGAGGTCAAAATGTTCGAAAATCATAATGCTAATTATCTAATAATTGCGTTTATTTCTCTAGCTCTCTCTTCTTTAGTTTGTTTCCACCCCATGTTGTTCTTGTATGCTTACATAATTTTATCTTGATAACACCAGTATTGGGTCTTCACTTTCTAGTGCATCTGTAGGCATAATTGTGCCTACCTAAAGTAGCGATAAACAAATTTAATTTAATTTAAGAGTTGAAATTATTAAAGTAATGAACTTGAAAAAAAAAAAAAAAAAAAAAAAAAAAAAAAAAAAAAAAAAACTGTTGTTATTAAACTTTTAATTTTAAAAGTTATTTAAGAAAGAAACTTATTGTATGTCCTCTTGTGTTTGAGGTTGAAGCTTGAACGATGAACTTCGAATTGTTTAAGGATTAGAGACTTATAGTTGAAGTTAGTAGCTAGGGTTTTTTTTAATAGTATTTTCTTTTGTCACTTTATGTTAAGTAACGATGAAGAGATGTAAAGTTAGGGTTAATGTATTTATATATATATATATATATATATTTATTTATTTATTTATTTATTTTCTTTGAAACTACGTAGTTTAACTAAGTATTATTTTAAGCGGGACAAGGCGGGGTGGGGAGTGTAAAACCCATCCCCGCCCCATACCCATTGTGGGTTAGACTATCTATCCTCATCCCCGCCCCATCCCCATCAAATTGAAACCCATCCCCACCCCAAAAGTGCAGGTCCCCGCGGGGCCCCGTCCCCACAGGGAATTTTGCCATCCCTATTTATTTGGATCTTATGGTGCCACAATAGTAAAAAAAGAGACCCAAAAAAGAATACCAAAATGTGGACTCCACCCCACTAGATCTAAATTGGGTTCCAAATTTGGAACTCCACTTGGGTCTTGCCCAATGATTGGAGTTATATATATATATATATATATATATATATATATATAAATTAAATTAAATTATGTAATTATTAATTTCAATAATTATATATATAATGAAAAAATATAAATAAATTTAATATATATATTTAAATTATTTAAATTTAAATATATAATTTTTAATTTCAATAATTATGTATATAATGAAAAAATATAAATAAATTTAATATATATATTTAAATTATTATAGTTTAAATATATTATTATTAATTTCAATAATTATATATATAATGAAAAAAATATAAATAATTTTAATTTCAATTATAAAATTTTATTTTAGAGTAATGATTGTTTGGAAAAAAGTTAAAAAAGTGGATCCACTTTTACTTTTCCAATTTACCCCCATTGTGGGGAAAATAGACCCAAATTAAGTGGATCTAAATGGCAAACCCATTTTTGATGATGTGGCAACAAATGGGTCTTGTTTTTGGGTCTCACCAATGTGGATGGTCTAACAGAACTACATAAGGATAATCTGGTCTCTTGATTTGATTTCGGAGGAAGACTATCTCTCTCTAATGGTAGGGTTTTTATTAGACGGTGAAGGTTGGTTTATTATGGCAGATTGTATAGATTACGAAACATGAATTAAGTTCTTTACAAATCGGATAAGATTGACATTAATTTCAGGGAATAAAAAATACATAAATATAATGCAAAACTAAAGTGGATAGGCTCGTTTTCACAACTTACAAATTGCTAAGGAATGGAATTTAATATTTAAATTCCTTAGATAAGCAATGGTATTTAATTGCGAGTTTTACTAATTGGGAATGAAATAAAATATAATCAGGAAAGATATTTAAATTCCTTAGATGGAACGGGGAATCTAATTCCCTTTTCAAATTCTTGATTTCTGTGTAGGATCCACATAATATGATTCTAACTTATTTTAATTCCTAAATTGATAGGTTTTCCGTGAATTAAACAAAAACACAAATGGTAATTATGGAATACATAAGAAATAGATATTAATGTAAATTCCTTGTGAGAGGGGGTCGTGACTAGGTCAGTAATGAAAATCTAAAGCTTACGAGAAGGTTTTTGATTTGTAGTCTTTAAGTTTTAAGTGGGAATATAATTCAAACACATCATCATGATGAGGAAGCAAATGATTTTTTACTAAGAAGCAAGAAGAAAAGTATTGATTTCCTTGAAAAAAAAAATAGGAAATTATAATTGAATGTAACAAAATTACATAATAAAAACAGGAGAGAGAATATGCAAAATTTTCTCATAAACTTTGTCTTTCTAGTCTAGGATTGTCTTGGACAATCTCTTCTGTTGGATTAATATTCCCAACCTAAATCATATATAATATATTTATTTATTTTTTGATAAAACAAGAACAGCAGCAAAGCTGCCAGAAACAAAGTAACAGAAGCAAAACAACAAGCCCAGAAAAGGGAGACAATGCAACAGCACCAAAAGGAGAAAAAAAACCCTAAACAAAAACTACCCAGGCTTCTCAGCCACAATAATGCTTCTAATGCAAGCCGGATAATCCTCCATCCAAAATCTATCATCCGTGCTACAAAGCACATACTTCGCAAGACTCAGAGCAACTTGAGTAGGAATGTGACAAAATCTCATGCCACTAAAAGTAGTTCTCAAAACATCAATATCCGATAAGATAGTGCCAAAATCCGAGTCCCGAAAAAGCCCAAGGTTAATCCATTTAACAACCGTTGCTTCATCCGACTCAATCATGTTAGGATTTAGACCACAATCAACACCAAATTGAACTCCCCTTTGGATGGCCATTACATTAGCGATCATTAAGTGAGTTACTTGTTTTCTTTTAATTCCACCATCTTTTCCCATGTAACATATCTATCTTCTAGAAACCTTTTGATCCCCTTTTACCCTTTACATGTTTGCTTTTAATCCAACTTCACACACACAAAAATCATATATAATATAACAGACAAAAAATTGAAAAAAAACAAAGAAAAAAAATAATATCATATGCTAATTAATTAATTTTTCTTCTAGTTTCCTCTCTCTTCTGTTTTTTTGATGTTGAAATATTACAATAATTCAGGATGTGAGGGGGATTGACTCGAACCCACAATCTCTTAGTAGAGTGTAAGGGGCATACTACTAGGTAGTGTCGGGCTTGAAGCAAGGCACCATGGGCACCGACCCAGGGCCAGAAAAAAGGGTCCAAAAAGGGCCCATTTTTTTATTTTTTATTTTTTATTTTTTGTGTTTAGTGCTCACATCTTTGAACTTTAATAAATAAGGGGTCTAGAAAATGATGGTGTTGCTCACATTTGACACACAAACACATGGTCTATATAATTATATCAAATTTGGGTCCTAAATAAGAAAAAAGATGTGGAAATCAACTTTTTATATAAAGATTACGCTCAATATATATTTTCATCAGAATTATTATAAGCAAATGAGTAGCTCTATTTGCACCGCTGAAAATTTGTATATACACCTCTTTTTGCATGTTCACCTCATTAAGAGTTTTTAAAAAATTATATTTTGGAAGCACACCCTAAACATTACTAAATATACCCTTTCCCTTATATATATATATATATATATTTGGGAAAATTGCACAAACTTACCCTAACGTTTCCTATTATGGCATAATATTCAACTAATGCATTTAATTGCACAAACAACCCCTCCTGTTAGTCAACTTCGGTTAAAGATAACCATTGACCATTATTTTTTTTGAAAGCCCAAAATTGCCCCTGCACTTTATTACAAAAAAATCTTAATTTCCCTTTATTTAAAACATTATCTACTTTAAATTATTAGAATATAAAAAATAAATACTAAACATAATCCTTTTTAAATCCAAAAAAAAAATTCAAAAATAATATATTAAAAACAAAAAAAATTTAAAAAAACGTTATTTTGAGAAAATACAATTTAATAATATATTAAAAAAAAACAAAAAAAATTCGTTATTTTGAGAAAATATAATTTAAAATTATGCAAGTCCAATATGAATAGTGGTAATGTGCTACATATTTTTGAAATTTAAAACATTTTTTTTTTTTATTTAAAAAGGATTATGTTTAGTAATTTTTTAAATTTTTTTGAATCAAAATATAATACATAATTTATATTGAGTCAAATTATTTTGTCTTGTAGAGATGAACATTGATAATTTTTATCTCAAGCAATCACAAGATAAATCAATAGATAATTTTGTGTGGAACCCACATAATATAATTCTAAATGATTTTAATTACTAAGTTGATAGTTTTAAACAAAAGCACAAATGGTACTTATGGAATACATAAAAAATAAAAATGTAGAATTTAATGTTAGCTGCTTATGAGAGGAGATTGTGACTAGTTTAAATATCTTGTGAGCTCTTCATAATATTTACACTATGTCTTTAATGAAAATCTAAAGCTTACAATCACGAGAGATTATTTTTGATTTGTGACTTTAATTTAAATTATGATTCAAACACATCATGATGGGCAAACAAATTATTTTCTACTCAGATGAAGCACCAAGAAAAGTACTGATTTCCTAGAAAGAAAAAAAAATGGATCAAATTCTACATTAAAAAAGTATCTATTATTTTGTAAAAAATAAAATAAAAAATATCCCAGAATCAAATACGAAGTAAGAGTAAAAAAAATAAAATTACAGTACTTTGTTAATTTTCATATTATATTACTATAGTCATTATTTATCCACTTAAAGTACACCTATCAATATTTACTACGTTATCACCATCCAATATGATCTAATAAAAATAATATTCATTCAACTAATAATATTTCAGGTTTGGGTCTCTACCACAACACTAAATTTAATTAATCCAAATATATATATAACTTTTGTAATTTTTTTTTCGTCTTCATGTTTTTGAGAAAATATTGAAGGTTGGTAGTTGTTTCTTTCTTGAAGTGGATTGAGCATATACAATTTGCAGTCAGCTGATAAAATTGAGCAAAGCTAAAGTGACAGAAAGTTGGAGAAAGTGAAGAAAATATAATGATGAAATTTTATATTATAACATATTTCATTCTTCTCATAGTCACTCCCTATTTCCGAATCCACCGAACAATATAACACTGAAAATAAAAAATAAAAAAAATAAAACTTATAAGAATAGCAAAAATCTGCATCCCAAAACAATTATTAAAATTGCAAGAGGGTTAAATACTAAAACCCTCTTGTTGTAAAACTGTCACTCAAAAGTATTAAATTTAATTAGAGTAAATTACTAAAATTCTAAATGTTAATTATTTTATCTAATTTACTAATCAACATAGACTATATATGATGTATAAAATAAAACACGTTTAGTATAGGTGATATTATAATTATCAAGTTACTTTGGAGTGGGTTCTGCCCTCTCAAGGTCGAAATTTTTGCTTGGACTCTGCTGAAGGACAGGGTCTTGGTCAAGGATGTGTTAGCTCGCTTCGGTTTGGATGTTGCAGCTGACCGGAATTGTCCGATTTGCAAGGAATGCAAGGAAACAACGGATCACCTTTTCTTACACTGTCGTTGGTCGTGGATGATTTGGATGAGATGCTTGAGGTGGTGGGATATTTTGGGCTGTCCAAATAATAGTCTCCAAGAGTGGTCCCAAGGGTGGCAAATTTTGTGTCCAGCTCCTGAAAGTTGGAAACTGTGGTGTATCTTGTTTTCTTCAATTGTTTGGACGATTTGGGAGAGTCGTAACAAGCTGAACTTTAAAGGTGAGGAGTGTGATCTTGAGATGGCTGTCGACATGGTGAGGTTTAGAGCCGGCTGGTGGTTCAAGCACAGTGGAGAGGGCACCAACATTCCTATTACTCTGTTTCTTCTTAACTTGAAGGAGCTATGCGTAGTTAACACTGTTAGAAAAACGCCAAAGCAGGTGGCTCGTGGCTTGGACCCCCCCTTCCTTCAATGGTCTTAAATTCAATGTTGACGGTTCGGTTAAAGGTCAACCGGGTCCGGCCGGGATAGGTGGTGTTCTCAGGGATTCAGAGGGCAAGACTCTATGCCTTTTCTCTTCCTTTATCGGAACCAAAGACTCGATTACGGCAGAAATTCTAGCCATCCTCAAGGCTTGAGAGCTGTGTGGGTCGAACAGTAGGACGATGGATAGTAGAGTCACTATAGTAAGTGACTCCAAGGTCGCTGTTTCGTGGGTTAACAACTCGGATGGGATTGGAAGCGTGACACATGTGGACAGTATTTATGATATTAGGTCCTATTTGCAGTGTATGGGAGGTCTGTCCGTGGAATTTAACTCTAGGGCCACCAATTCGTTTGCTGACAGTTTAGCGAAGATGGATTCGAACAAGGGCGGCGAGAAGTTGGTTTGGAGCGACCTGTAGCTTGTTGTTGCTGGGGCGGGTTTTGGGGTGTTTTTGGGTGCCCGCCTTGTTTTGGGTGTGGTGTGCCTTCGGTTCGGCTTTGTTTTCTTTCCTGTGTTGTTTTTGTTCCCCTGGTGGTGGCCTTTTCTTTGTAGCTGGTGTTTGCCTTTTCTGGCCTTTCCTATGTTATTGCAGTTCAAAAATAAAATAAAATAAATCATGCGTGGCCAAGGTTGAACTTGGTTATTTTAATTTGCGTACGTATACTTGTGTATAATTCTCAATCTTGACATTTATAAATAGTTTGTACATACAATAATCAGTTTAATCCAAACCAATTAGTTGTCACAATTTTTCATTGCCAAGTATTTCCATTAGACGTGGCACGGTTCCGGTTGGAACCGTCAGAACCGGTCGGAACCGGAACCTGAACCGGGTGGACCGGTTCCGGTTCCGGTTCATTAGTTGGTTCGAACCGGATTGGAACCGGCGGTTCCACGAATAAAAAAATATTTTTTTTTTTTTTTTTTTTTGGTTGGGTGCCGTTGGAGCCCAACGGTCGGCTGACGTCAGCCGACCGTTTGGCCCAACGGTCTGCTGACGTCAGCAGGCCGTTGGGTCCAACGGCTACCCTCTTTTCAATTTTTTTTTTTTTTCTTTTCTATAAATACACCCCCCCCCCCCCCCCCCCCCCCCGTCAGAACCGGCCGGAACCGGAACCGGAACCGAAAAAACCAGAACCGGAACCGGAACCTGAACCTGAACCTGAACCTGAACCGGGTGGACCGGTTCCGGTTCGTTAGTTGGTTCGAACCGGATTGGAACCGGCGGTTCCAGTTCGAACCGGCGGTTCCATGAATAAAAAATATTATTTTTTTTTGGTTGGGTGCCGTTGGAGCCCAACGGTCGGCTGACGTCAGCCGACCGTTTGGCCCAACGGTTTGCTGACGTCAGCCGACCGTTTGGCTCAACGGTTTGCTGACGTCAGCAGGCCGTTGGGTCCAACGGCTACCCTCTTTTCAATTTTTTTTTTTTTTCTTTTCTATAAATACACCCCCCCCCCCCCCCCCCCCCCCGGTTTCATTTTTCCTCACACCAATTTCTTCTCAATTCTCTCTAATTTCTCTCCAACACTCTCAATAAGTCTCTCAAATCTCCAATTTATTTTATTGTCAATTTATTTTATTTTCAATTAATTTTATATCCAATTTATTTTATTTGCAATTTATTTTATTTCCAAATTCCAATATATTTTATTTTCAATTAATTTTATATCCAATTTATTTTATTTGCAATTTATTTTATTTCCAAATTCCAATATATTTTATTTTCAATTAATTTTATATCCAATTTATTTTATTTGCAATTTATTTTATTTCCAAATTCCAATATATTTTATTTTCAATTAATTTTATATCCAATTAATTTTATTTGTAATTTATTTTATTTTCAATTTATTTTATTTCCAATTTATTTTATTTGCAATTTATCTTATTTCTAATTTATTTAATTTCCAATTAGTCAATTATTCTTCTAAGTTCTAAGTTTCCAATTGTCTCCCAAATTTATTTTTAAATGGCAAGTGGAAGTGGAAGGGGTCACGGCCGTGAAGGTCCTAGGCGTTCGATTTCGATGAAAGGTAAGGGTGCTATGGTCGATAATCTCGGTCATAACGACTCCACCTATCACGAATATCTGCAACGTCGGGCCTATGCTGAAGACCTAGGCCTAAACTGTCCTACTCCCCCTCTAATAATTTCTGAATCTGATCCCAATGACAACACCCCCAATTTGACAAGCCAGTCAGAAAATATGCCTGATATTGATACACCTCCGGATTATGGTTTTGATACACCGGAAGTGGATCTAGAAAGGGAGGAAGATTTGATACAGAAGCAGAGCAAATCTGATCTCTTCGTCAAACATATGAAGAAAATTAGGAGTGAAAATGGAAGCATTTACAGTAGCTTGCAATTACTGCAACAAAGTATATAAATGGAGCAGATCCGGAGGATATGGCACTTATTGGAAGCATATTGAAGCCAAACATCTAGAAGCAGTGATCAGAATGAGGTCACAAACACAAATTCCCAGGTACGCTACTCCTAACCAACAATTATTTCGTTATAATGATGAACAAAATAGAGAAGAATTAGCTAGGATGGTAGCAGTAGAACATTTATCATTCAGTTTTGGTGAGAGGGTTGGCTTTATTAACTATTGTCGACGAGCATTAAACCCTGCTGCATGCCGTGTCCCTAGATCCACGCTCACACAAACACTTGAAAAGATTTATGTGAGAGACAAAAAAAAGTTAGAAAAATATTTTGAAAAATATAATGGTCGTGTTACCGTATGTGCCAACATATGGACTGACCATTGGCAAACGCATTCATACTTGGGTGTCACTTGCCATTTTATGGATAATGCATGGACAATCCAAAAAAGAATTCTTGCTTTTAGAGTTTTTGATGATTCACACAATGCTCAAAATATTTTTAGACAGCTTAGAATTATTTTTTCAGAGTATAATATTGAAAACAAAATTTTTGCAATTGGTTTTGATAATGCTTCTGCCAATACCGCTGCTATTCCACTTTTAATTGATTTATGCAAACCCTTTCTTGGTGGTACATTTTTTCATCAAAGATGTGCATGCCATGTTTTAAATATATGTGTTCAAAAAGGATTAGAAACTCTTCAATGTTTTATTGAACCTATTAAAAAAGCCCTAATGTTTTTATTGAGAAATCCTTCTACAATGAAAGCATGGGCAAGATATTGTAAACAAAATGGTAGACGTGCCATTAAATTTGCTCGTGATGTTCCAACACGTTGGAATTCTACTTATAAATTGCTTGCTCAAAGTTATGAGTATAGGGATTTATTAGTTTCTTTTATTCAATTTCATGTTCCTAACATTCAACTTTTTGAAGCTCATTGGAATGCTTGTTACAATGTTTTCAATTTGTTAAAAGTTTTTTATAATGCTACAAAAAAATTTTCTAAAATTTATTTTCCTACAACACATTTATTTGTTATTGAGAGTATAAATATTGCTGGTGCATTTTTGTATTGTGAATCTGACCCAGCAATAAAGGAAGCCGTTAGTGCTATGAAGCAAAAATGGTTAAATTATTATACGGATTTTCTGGTTTTTGATCCACGACACAAATTACAATCTTTGTCTTATTATCTAAAGGGTTATTATGGCAAAGATGGTTTAAATATTGAATATGATGTTGAAGCATGTTGTGATAGAGTTAAGAAATTATTGTATGATTTATATGATGAATATATTACATTTTATGGATCCGGTACTCCGAACGTAGATGTTACACGAACCAAAACTGCATCTCAGCCTCCATCATCTTCCTCTGGATTTACGAATTTAGGGTATAGTATGTTCTCCAAAAAAAACAAAAAACCAAGATGTTCTTCATCAAGCTCCGATTCGCATGCCGAGCTTGAATCTTATCTAGCTTCTTCTTGTGACTTTCCTGAAGAATTTGAACTCTTAAAATATTGGAGTGATGCTACAAAGTACTATCCAATTATGGCTATGATAGCCAAAAATATTTTTTCAACACCGGTTTCTACTGTGGCGGTGGAACAAGAGTTCAGCGCCGGGGGGAATATTTTGGATGAAAAACGTTCGTGCTTGACTCCAAAAGCACTACAAATACAGGTTTGTGTTGACGATTGGACAAAAGCAGAATATAGACAACAAGAGCTCCAACAAGAGCCAACATATGATTTCTTTAAAGAAAACGAACCCGAAACGGGCGAAGGCTCTAGAGTAAGCTGAGCAGCGGAACCATAAATCTGTAAATCTGTAATAAAAGGTATGAGAACTACGTGGCATTTGATTCCTCTAAACCCCCCTAAGAGGATACGTAGGCAACTTAATTGTGGTAAAAATTAAGTGCAAGGCTAATAACTTTACTTTTTTTTTTTAGTTTTATTTTATTTTAATTTAATTTTGTAATTTGTCATTTATTTATTTTATGTTATTTTTGAAATTTGGGTGACTCAATTTCCAAATACCCAATGAAATGTAAATTGTAACTTTGTTTACTTTTATTTTAATTTAATTTTGTAATTTGTCATTTGTTTATTTTATTTTATTTTCGGTTGGATACTCGGATAGTCGGATGACGATGATCTAACTTCCAACATCCAATGAACTTATGAACTCAATGAATTTTATTTTGTAATTTGTCATTTATATATTTTATTTTATTCAATTACAATCTACAACTTATAAGTTACAAGTTAGAACTTAGAAAGATTTTTTTTTTGTTTATTAAAAAAAAAAAAAAAAAAAAAATCCCGGTTCCTGTAGAACCGGAACCGGACCGGAACCGTGCCACCTCTAATTTCCATTATAAAGACGAATGTATATATATATAGTATCTATTTATCCATCTATCTTGATAGGGTTCGAACCGTTGATTTAGGAATCATTTGCCCAAGTTCAAGCTCATCAATCTACCTATCAAGGGGTAATATACTAACCAATTAACCATATAAATAACAATAGTAATATCTTCAAGCTGGATTGTTATTTTAATGTTTATGTTTTACTACGACGGGTACAATTAAACGTGTGGGTATATTTATACAGTAATGCGTGTTACAAGTTAATCAACATAAGCCATGCATAATGTGTTGATATATCCATTTTATATTGTTAGATCATTAAACACTTTAGTACCTTTTCTAAATTAATTAATGACATTTTTGGACTTAAATGTATATATTTACTCTAATTCTTAACATCAAAATTTATTCAAGTGGTGGCTAAGCATTACGTACAACAATCGATAAACATATTCAATAACAAAAAACGATAAAAGTGTTAGGTTTACATCAAAATTCCTATGACCAAAACTTATTATAGATTATATTATATTACATACACTATTTAACATTTGAGTCAATGTTATAATCCAAATTAAATTACGATGTACATTGTATCACAATTAGACAATTAGTTAAATGGTATGTGTAATCTATCAAGAAAAGTGACAAGGATAAACTCTATGATCATGAGATTATAACTAATTGATCGATGTTGCTCTCTCCAGTCCAGTCCAGTCGTCAAATTTGCTACTTGAGTTGGCTTCAGGCTCCATAAATTCCATTAAGCAGCAAAGACATCTAGGAATTAATAGGAAGTAAGAAACTACAATAATTGGAGCTTTTTGGGTTGTTTCTCCGGATTAGAAGAAGCCTTTGTTACATTTGATTCATTAACATCATTATTGGAGACAACGATGAAGATGAGGGCTTGAAACAATTGCAAATGACTGAAAAGAATACCATTAACAAAAGTTGCTGCAATATGCAACTTTGATCCATATTTTTTGTTCTAATTAACTCAACTAATGAAAATGAGAGACAGAACACGATCAAGTAGATTGATAATCTCTGAAATATTCATGACACAGCTTCATTCAGATTTACTAAATTTTTCTTCTTGGTAATGGGGATGCAGAAAATCAACAACAAAACAATCAAAAATCACTTTTACAAATAAAAGGATCCTTTCAAAAACATTTATTTTTAATTGAAATCGGATCAGAAGTGCTTTTGAAGATACCCATTTCAAAATAATTATATCTCAGCTTCACCTATCACACATTAACATTTACAAAGCATAAAAATTACCCATTTACAAAATTTAAAGCATATATTACGATATTATACTGACACGACCACAAAAACCCGAAACTATCGGATCAAGTCGAAATGGCATCAAAAAAATAACAGAAATAGGGTTAAAAACGTATAACCCGATTTCATCTCGGGTCGAGTCGGGTTCTATAAATTGATTTCGACAACCTGACCGAATACAAACCAAGTATAAATTCACGCCTCTCTCTTTCTCATTTCAACATCGCTCTCTGTCTCTCGCTCTCTGTCTCTGTCTTCTGTCTCTCTGGTATACAACAATGAACAATCACACCGTCTCCTTATAGGAAGGCTTGTCTTCCACCTTTGAATACCTGGTATTTTTCTACTCTGTTTCTCTACTTTGATTTTATTTCCCTGCATTTTTTCACGATTTACTTTATTTACACGAAATGTAATTTAATTATTTCTTCGAAAATTGATTTCAAAGCAACTGATTTGGATTTTTTTCGTGACAAATCAAAGACATTAAATTTACTATTTTGTGACAAATTCCTGAAAACTGATTTTTTTCGTGTGACAAATCTTTAATTTTTTCCATGATAAATGATATTTTTTTTTTCACAATTTAAAATTATTATTAAACTTTTTATTTATTTTTCACTCATTTGTCACAAAAATTCAAGGATTTGTTTCGAAAAAATTTTGATTTGTCATGAGCTTAGGATTTGTAACGAAATTTCAAAGGTTTGTCATGAAAAAATCCTTGATGTGTCACGAGCTTTAATCATTTACGTGACAAATGTTCGTATATATATATATTCACAAATTGAAATTATTTTTAAAGTTTTCATTTATTTTCCCTTATTTGTCACGAAATTTCAAGGATTTGTCACAAAAAAAAAATCCTTGATATGTCACGAGCGTTGATTAATTTCGTGACAAATGAAAGTTTTAATTTATTTCACTGATTTGTTACGAAATTTCAAGGATTTGTCACGAAAAGTTCCTTGATTTGTCACAAGGCTTGATTATTTTCGTGACAAATGAATTTCAACATTTTTTATTTATTTCACTGATATGTCACGAAATTTCAATGATTTGTCACGAAAAAATCTTTGATTTGTCATGAGCTTACGAATTGTCACGAAAAAATCATTGATTTGTCACGAATTGTCACAAAAAAATCATTGATTTGTCACGAGCTTTAATCATTTTCATGAGGAGATATATATATATATATATATATATATATATATATAATATTTTTCACTATTTGAAATTTGTATTTATTGTTCACTGATTTGTTACGAAAAAATCCCTGTTTTGTCACGAGCCTAGATTATTTTCGTGACAAATGAATTATTTTGTCTCTTAAATTATTTATTTTCCACTGATTTTGCATGAAATTTTACTATAGGTTTGTCACGAAAAAGGATTTTTTTTTAGTGACAAGTGTATTGTTTGTAACGAGCTCTGTGTTGGAATTCTTCAATGTCTTGCAAGCTGTAATTTTGTTCGTTTTTGTTCATATGCTTTCTTGTCCATTTTGTATGGTTAAACTTTAAAGGCAAGTGTCCGAGTGGATGCTATTTGATCAGCCAATCTTATTCATGTGTTTTCTTTCTTTCTGCAGCTTAGTAGGAAAGGAGTTTTGCTCTTACGTGGTCTGGATTCAAGGCTCTCTAAAGATCCTCCCTCTGATCTTCAGAAGCTTTACTGCAAAGTATGGAATCTCTTCCTCTCTCCCTCTCTCTATGTATATCATTTGTCGACATTAATTGTTCATGTGTACTCTTCTGTTCCTTGTTCGTGGTTGAGATTTTTGGCCTACTGTTTTTCTTCCTAATTCATCCAAGCTACTTGACATTGCATATTCTAAATTCTTTTTCGTTTGACTTCAGGTGGCAATTCACGCATTGAGGTTTGCGTCACCAATTTTGGAACTTGGTAACAAGCTTGCTGATAGGATGCGGAACAAGGGATCCTATCTTGCTCTCCATCTCCAAATGGAGAAGGATGTGTGGGTAAGGACATTTGAGCCCTGAGAATGATGAGATGATAAACAATGAGAGGAAATGACGACCAGAGCTTTTAACTGGTAGATCAAACATGACTTACCATGAACGGAAGCTTGCTGGTCTCTGCCCGTTAAATACTATGGAGGTGACCAGGTGAAAATCTGAATTTGAATATGGATATGTGCCATATATCAATCTTAGTAGTGTAGTATTCCTTTTTCATATCTATCAGTTTTATTGACTGAATTTTGGTTGTGTTTTTATTTAGGCTGCTTAAGGCCCTTGGAGCTCCACAGAGTGCGAAAATATTTTAGGCAGGAGGGCAACCATCGGGTGGGGAAAGAAGCGCTATTGCCACTACCCCGATAATTTCCCCATTTATACAATAAGGAAGATCTTGCCTTGCCTGGTGAGCTAGAACCATTTGCTAACAAAGCTTCATTAATGGCTGCCACATTGACTATATAATTTTGGAGAAGAGTGACGTTTTCATGCCATCTCACGGAGGAAATATGGGCCATGCAATCCAGGTATAGTCACTTTTCCTCAGCAATTACCATGTATAGAATATAGTTCTATTAATTGTAGCCAAGTTTGGAAGTCACAAATACGGAAAGGTTGAACATAGTTGTCAAACTTAAATGACCTTATAAAATGATATTAAAGATGCGTATATTTATCGTTGATGCAGGGACACCGGTGTATGCAGGACACAAGAAGTACATAACCCCGAACAAAAGACATGCTTCCTTATTTCTTGAACTCCTCTATCCCTGAAGCAGAGTTCAACAACATCATAAAAGTGTTGCATGGTGAATCCTTAGGACAGCCTGAACTCCGTGCTATTAAGGCTGGAAGGGATGTTACGAAGTATCCTGTCCCCAAGTGTATGTGCAATAATTCGCATGCTCATTCCCCGTGATCTATTGCTGAAGATTGCTTCCTGCAATTGCTTCATGCAGCAGATTGCTTCATGCAGAAGTTAAAGTGACACGAATTTGAGAGGGTTTTCTGAGCAAGGAATTTAGCATATAATTAGTAAAGAAATAATGAGGGAAGTGATTACCATGGGAAGGTTATTGACACAAATCATGGTAAAATAAGACAAGATAAATTGCAAGAAATAAATAGAGATCAGGTCTCAACCAAGAAAGCGTCTGTAAATTATTGATGAGCAAGGATCTTGTGCAAACATTGAAGAGGTACAGATACAAAGCAATTTATTGGATGAATTGAACCATAATTTTAAAGAATTACATCAATAAATTGATTAGCTGCATTACAAAATAAGGCTCATGTTAAAAAAAGTTTCACTCAGTGATCACAGTTCCATCATATATCCTTG
The DNA here is from genome assembly GCA_030490815.1 of Acer saccharum. NCBI lineage: Eukaryota > Viridiplantae > Streptophyta > Magnoliopsida > Sapindales > Sapindaceae > Acer > Acer saccharum. Next base: position 485,373 of record CM059877.1, read on the forward strand.
ATTAAAACAAATCCCACACAATTGGTTGAAATGGCAGGCTTGCTTGTTGGCTTCTTGTGAGCAGAAAGATCAAGAATTCTCTTATAGTCTTATTCTCCTAAAACTTTTAAATTTTATCATGGCTCCTGTGTGAAAATCGAAGTCAATTGATCCCGGCAAGCACTGCGTGCAGCTTGTTCGCAAATCGCAACTCAAGTCTCTATTTAACAAATGCGGTAAATATCAAAGCAAGGTGTGTGTCTATGCCTCATGACGACTTGTCGTTATGATTTAATCAAATGGAAGGTCCGAATGATTGAAAAACCATTCTTCAGCCAGATGATGAATAATCCGCGTGCCTCAAATATGTCTATTTAGCCTCAGCCATACAGGGAGCTTCTTTAGAAGAATATGGCCAAAATGGTGAAAGTGACACAACCTTCCCGATGACTATTATTGTCGGAGAAATCAATTCTGCCAATGAAATTTTTTCAGTAAGATCCTTCAGTTCTGCAAAAACCTGCATGATTTCAAATGCATATACATGAGAACTAGATATGGAAACAATTTCTTACAGTTTTATGTTTTTTAAGGTACTTCACAAAATTTTGCCTCAGTAGTATGATGATCAAGGTTACCACGCGCTATTGAGGAGGAGTTGTCCCTCTCTCAATTGCAGCAGCTGGTGTAATTGGTGGCAGACCATGGTGCATCAAAACTTCAGTGCAAGAGAAGGGAGGGTTGATAAGCCCATATACACAACCAAGGTCGAATCAGGGTCAGCTGCATTCTCAGCAACGAACAGTGGATCCGTTCCGCCTTTTCTTGAGTGCCCTGTGAGAAATCTCACACTATTTGCAACACCTCGATGAGTTAAGGGAATCCCCAGCTCTGCTGCGATTCCTGAGGCAGCTGTTATACCTGCAAACAAAAATGCAATCAACTATCGAACCACAGAAAAGGTTCATTTGCTTATAAGAAAATCAGTTCCCCAAAAGATCAGCTAAATATAGTTTAGTAATGAAAAGAAAAGAGGTATAAGTACAGTTTATAGCACCACTTATTATCGTCAAGTGAAGACAGAATGCATAGTTTGTAAAATGTATGTATATATAATGTAGGTATGGATATGATGGTTTGAGTAATGTAGAGGGTAAATATTTGGAGTGGGCATCAGACACGTGAGCAAAAGATTTAATGGTGGGTTCCAAAAAGTCTACCGAAACGAACGACAACTTTTGCGATACGCACTCCTTTTTGGTAAAGTGATCGGGATTTGGTTACGATGGAGGGCTGAGATGTTATACCAATAAGACTAGATTTGGTTGGTGTACAAGCTTTTCTCGGACAAAACATTAAAGTATAGCTTTGTTGGGTCATGGGTGTGCATCATAAATTAAAGTACCCCTAAGTGGAACCAACTTTATGTTAGACTAGTATATATTATTTCATTGGGAGCAATATGTCTTTAGTCTCTACAATTGTGCTTTGAAAAGATTAAGGTGTGATTAGATAGAAAAGATAAGATTATTTGAATTTGGATTCTCTTATGAACCAATCTTTGTTGTTGACATGTGTCATCAATGTTGTAATTTATATTTTATTTTACTTTAATTATTTTTAAATATAGGGTATTATTCTTAAGTGTTTTAGATAAGTACAATAAAGGATTATGATATAAGATTGACAGTAATTGAAAAACAAATGTTAAGAGTCTTTTCATGCATCAATTTATCGATATTTACTTTTTGATGACTAATCTAATATTCAATATCAATCAGTAATACAAAAGATGAAGATGCCCAACAACTTAAAAATGATAAAATGGAATAAGAGATGATGATAATTGATAACTAAATATATACTAAATATATAGGGTGCATGTGCCGATGTTGACACCCATAAAACTTATTAGTATACCTATATTTTATATATATATATATAAATTAATTACAAAAATATCCCAATAGAAATTTACCAATAAAAACAAATTACTTTCATTAAAAATAAATCAAATACTATATACACTCATTAATTATACATATATCTTCAAATATATTTCTTTATTAAAAAAAAAATTACCATTAAAAGAAAAACAAAAAAAACTTATGATGAACCCTAATTTTTATGATAAACCCTAATTGAACTCTAATTTTATTTCAAATATCAAACTTTCTCATCATCACATGATTATCATATTGTTTTTGTCTTTCTTTTATGTATAGTTATGAACTATATCAATAAACAATTTTATTTTTTTAACGATAGCTATAGATATCATTAAGTTTTTTTTTTTTTTAATTTAATTTTTTTTTTTTTTAAGATAGCCGTATAAATAAGAGAATTCCAGATTGAAAATCTCTTGACCCCATATATTGTTCAATATATTCCCTTTTGTAAGGCTCCTGCACTCGAGATATTTCCAAAAGTAAAATGGACTATCATTACAAGAGGATTTGATTTCAAAAATAATATGATTTTTTTTATAATTGAGTGTGATAATAATTTAAGAACAATATTTATAAATAGAGTAAACTGCAGCCAACCTCCCCGAGGTTTGGCCTTTGACAACCAAAAACAAATTTATCATTAATTGACAATAACCACCCCTACTATTAGTCAAAGTAGGTCAAATTTAACCATTGACCGAATTTGACAGGTACAAATACCAAAATGCCCCTAAATAAAAAAAATCTAATTTTAAAAATATATAAATATATGAAAACAAATTTGGATCTTTGCCGCAAAAAAAAATGAAAATTACAAATTATATATATAATTTTACTTCTTTCATATGGATCCCCAAATTGCACAAGATCTACAATGATGGTGGTAAGACCTTTTCATTGTTTAATGGAGGTCTGATATCCTCATATCCAATGGTCTGTTATTTATTTATTTAATTAAAAAAAATTAGTTTAATTTTTTGGCCAAGATGAATGGTGAAGATTTAAAACTTTTAAATCTGTTTTTTTTGTAATAAATAAAAAGGCTTGAAAGGACAAAAATACCCTTATCTTTGTTAAGTTTGACTAACTTTAATTAATGGCAGGGGATGTAATTGTCAATTAAACATAAAGTTGTTTCTGGTTGTCAAATGTCAAACCTCAGGGAGCTTGACTGCAATTTGCTCTTTATAAATAATATGTATTAAAATGAATATATTTATTTCAATGAGGGAACTATTGGCATTAAGATAAGTGTTTATAGTAATATTTATTTTTTAAACTTTAGATATGGGTGTACTAATAAGTTTTATGGGTATCAATATTCATGCCCAAATATATATTCACAACCAAATGAAATAAACTTTTTGATCACATATTTCTTTGCACACTAGAATTTGTACTATCGTTAGTTCCATGCCACAGTATTAAATCAGACAGATTAGTGTACATGTTTCTGTTTCTATTGGATGGAGAATTGGAGATGGAACAAGAGAATCATACGTGCATGCTTTTGACTTTGACATTTAATTTGGACCATTGAATGAAACTGGAGTGATCATGACTCATGAGTGGCAAAATGGGTTTGGAAATTAAGAATTCAAAGAATTAATGGATGGTGCAGAATTTAACAAAGTGGTCCATCATCATATATTCTTCCAAATTCAACACTAGCTAATAGCTTCATGAATTGAAGCTTCAATTAATATCACATTCAACAAAGTGACCTAACGTAATTCCAAACATTAATCAGCTACATAGTATGAACCTATGTTGAGCTCTCAAACCACCCAATTGTCAAGCTTTAAGACGTGGTATGTGCATTAGAATAAGTTTTTTCTCTTCTTATGATCAAATAAAACTCAAATCTTGTCTTCCGAAGCTATCAAATTTATGAATAAGAAAATGAAACTATATAACCAAATTCACATATCAAAAACAGCCTTCTTATCGTTTCCTCTTCCTCGCACGATATCCACCACCTCGGTAGCCTCCAAAACCCCTGTAACCACCACCATATTCTGCAGGAGGGCCAAACTCTCCATCAAAACCCCCATAAGAATATCCACCAAATGGAGGAGGAGGTTGGGGGCCAAATGGAGGAGGAGGTCGGGGGCCAAATGGAGGAGGAGGACCATATTCTGCAGGAGAGCCAAACTCTCCATCAAAACCCCCATAAGAATATCCACCAAATGGAGGAGGAGGTTGGGGGCCAAATGGAGGAGGAGGTCGGGGGCCAAATGGAGGAGGAGGTTGGGGGATTGAGGCTTCCCTTGGTACAGCTTTCTTGATCTCCACCTACAACAAAGCAACTTAGTTAAAACTAGGTCTGCTACTAGAAAACCATTTTGTATAATCGAAAAAAGAGAGACCAAAATACTATCTGATTATGTAAACAAGTAAGAAATTAGTCTGTTTACAAGCTAAGTTCTTGCAGACCATCCTAATAATCTCACCTGAGTACCGAACATATCAATCGTATTTACATTCGATAACAATTCATTAACATCTTCCATGCTGTCAAAAACAACAAATCCAAAACCTCGCGAGCGATTGGTTTCATGATCACGAACAATCCAGTGTTCCAGTACGTTCCCATACTTGGAGAAGCAATCCTTGAGTTCATCTGAATGATAAAACATGTCAGCAACAACAGAGAAAATGAAGATTAAATAATGGTTTCTTAGCAGACATACCTTTAGAGACTGCTGGTGGTAACCCACCAACAAATATCTTCTTCGTATTGAAATTCTTAACCTGGTCAACATTCACAAGGTAAGTAAGCATAACAACAATACTACATATTGAATCCATCAAATAGTTTGTTCAAAAAACATTAACACAATCTAAGCTCAATTAGGTTAGATCCTCATTAAGTTCTCTCACTTACAGGCTATTTTAAAACAATGCCTAAAATAACAAATTCTGCCATGACATTAACTTTTATATCAAGCAGACATTTACCTCCTTCTGTTCCAGCTTCTTGTCCAACTCTTTGTGTTCCCTGCCCAATTTTTCTTGAAGAGAAGAATTTTCCAGTTCCTTTTCTTCATCCACAACTTTCAAATAAAAGAGTACAATCCATTAGTAAATAAAAGGGCACCATTATTTGCATGGTTAAGATGCACATGCAATAACCAAAATAAGAATGCAGGATTTGATCTTTCATGAAACAGTCAACTACAAGTATTAATATTGATCTTCAAAAGAAAAAAAAGAAGCAATCCTTAAAGTGAATACCTGGAATATCCGCGGCTTTTGTATCACATTCATATGAAAACTCATTTAAAGGGAATAAAACATTCTTTGACTGGAATCCATCGTCATCTGTATCAACACAATCAGAGGCTCGGCTACGGTTCAAGTTGTGTGAGTTCTTCACACGCAACAATTCCCCTGCCAACTCTGAACAACGCTCGCAACTTACTCTGCATTCAAGTTCAGCTTGCAACTGCTCAATTTGGCTCCTCATTCTTTGCATTTCAGCCGCCACTGGATTACGATTAATCTAAGATCATGGAAAAGAAATTAATAAGATAACCATAACAATAAAAAATAAAAAAATAAAAAAATAAAAAGCATCAAGTAAGAAAACATACAACTGCTTTATTTTGAATATTGCGAGCACGATTTGCATAAGTCAAAGTGTTTACAGTCTCCTCAGCATCTGTGTTAGCAGGACTAACACAAGCTTCAAAATTAAAAAAATTAAATTTGATTAACTAAAATACAGGCTCTGATGCAGGCTATACAAATTTTCAACATGTAAAATGGCATACCTATCATCACAGTTTTGCTGTTTCCACCGAGTGAATCCTAAAAGTTCAAATCAAAATTCAAACATATTTATCTAGATGACATAACCAGCACCTATGAAATTGAAACAAAAGGCAGAAGCTCTATTTCAAAGTATGAAGGATAAATGAAATAATTTATATACCTGTAACAACCGTGTCAATTTGCTATCACGGTATGGAACATGACCTCCATCCTTCAGCTTCTTCTCATCTCCCAAAGCACTTATCACATTTCCAAGAGCAAGTAAGCTCTTGTTGATATGAATGCCTAAATCATTAAACAAAGATGATTGAATAAAAAAAAATTGTGATTCTCTTGAACCCAAAAATATCAAAAATCATAAACAGCAAGAATACCTTCTTTGAGGCGCATGCCCTCTGCACATGTTCGTTTTGAACGTTCAGTACCAGCAAGGTCCACTAAATGGAGTTTTACACATGAAATATCACCACCAGCTCCTATATGAGCAATTTTCTTTTGCTCCACGGTAATTGTAAAGATGGCATGCGAGCGACTGTAAAGATGCGATAAGATTCAACTATAAAAGTTGATAATGTAAAGATGATCTTAAATATGGAAACAGGATATACAAATAGGATTATGAAAACAATGGAATGTTTAAAACACTTGAAAAAAGAACTTGTAAGATTAAAAGAATAATAGCATATATCATAGACAATATCATCTGCTTAAATAAGTTTGACACATGAAACCACAAAACTTGGATGGATAATAAATATCTATGCCAATAATCAAATGCATGACCAAAAAGCAATATAGCAATTGAAAGACCCTTGCAAAAGAATATGTTTACTAAAACAGAATGCACATATATGATATATCAAGTGATGGATAACAATGCCTTACTGTACAGCAGTACATCTAAATTCAGACCTAAGACTTCAAAAAAAGTACCTTGACTGACTTACAAATAGGATTATGAAAACAATGGAATATTTAAAACACATGTAAGCTTGAAAAAAAGAACTTCTAAGATTAAAAGAATAATAGCATATATCGTAGACATTATCATCTGCTTAAATAAGTTTGACACATGAAACCACAAAACTTGGATGGATAATAAATATCTATGCCAATAATCAAATGCATGACCAAAAAGCAATATAGCAATTGAAAAACCATTGCAAAAGAATATGTTTACTAAAATAGAATGCCCATATATGATATATCAAGTGATGGATAACAATGCCTTACTGTACAGCAGTACATCTAAATTCAGACCTAAGACTTCAAAAAATGTACCTTGACTGACTATTCATATTAGTGCTCCCAGTAGCACGAGACAAAGAACCACGTAACAGCTGTAATTTCATCCCTTCCTTTGTCGTAACTTTTGCCTCAAACACCCCATCAAGTTTAATCCCTCCATTCTTTTTTTCTCTGATTTGTAAGGGGACCCTTTCAGGCACAACAGGCTTGGCCAAAAATGCCTCCTCACTTTTTTTTGAACTAGATGAATCCACACCAAGAAGATCAAATACGTCTTCATTCAATATCTGTCATTTCAGTAACAAAATGGTGTTTTTAGGTACAAAGTAGCAATAAACAATGAACACAATATAATTATCAAAACCACTAATTTCAATGTATTACCTCAATAAATGAAACTCTAGTAAAAAATTCTTCACGTTCTTCCATTGAATCAATCTTTTTGAAAATACTCTCCATCACTTTAGGTATGACCCCACTATTGCTTCCTTCACCGCTAGTCCCCATCATATAAGTTTTTCCAGACCCCGTCTAATATATGATATACAAATAAAATCAGTTAGTAATGCAAACACAAAATGAAAGATTTTAATTAATGTAAATTCTACCTGTCCATAAGCTAAAACGGTTGCATTGAATCCATGAAAGAGAGCTTCCACAAGAGGTGCCACACAATCATCGTAAATAGTTGTAGAAGGCGATCCCATGTTACCATACACATAATCGAATGTGAATGCATGTGAACCTATCCGTACCTGTTTCATGTACATAATAACAATTTTCAACATACAAATCGACATAACTCTCTGTGAACCTAAAATAACACAGTCCATATACAAATTCAAGAAGCAACAAAAATACCTGAGGTTCACCGGGAACCACGGTGATGCAATCGGTGCAGCCAAGCAAAAGCTCGCGGGTGAGGAGCGGCCGAATGTTGACAGCGACCCTCACATTCTGCGATGACTTCTTCACCTTGGAACACTCCATCTCCGATTTACGATCCGTGGTTGACGATGATAGACAAAGGAACCTAATTCAATCACGAAACCGAAATCGAAAAACCAATCAAGATTCAAGAATCAAAACAATCTGACCTAATTCCGTCTTAGCTGAGAACATTACCTGAGAGAGAGAGAGACGGCGACGAGTTCTTCTGAATTTCGATAGACACAGAAAGAGAGAGAGGGAGAGAGAGAGAAGAGCCAATAGTGAGTGCGTTTTGAAAAAATTTGAAGGATTGGGGATTTTAAGCGAACTTTTTGAATCCAAGAAAAGGCGCTCGGTCGAAAATAAAAAGCTGGGGTACTGGTCACGTGAGTGGCATGTGTGTGGGAAATGGTTAGTCCAGACATGACAAGGTTGGAAACGTAAGTTGATATATGTTTTTTTTTTTGTTTTTTTTTAATTTAATTTAATTTAATTTAATTAATTTATTTATTTATAAGCTGATTTGTAATGTTATTGTGTATCATATTATATATAGTATGGTTTTGCTTATATTGCATTAATTAATTCTATCGGCTTATAATTTATATGTATTAATTGTAGTAATTTTCTTTCATTGTTATAGGTATAGAGTGGATATCTCATGATTATGAGAAAATATAATGTTTAATCTCGGTAGACCCCATCAGATCCATTTATCAAATTTTTAGTATACATATATCTCATGATTTCTATTGTTATTTTCACTTGGCCAAAGGTATACCATTATAAATGAAAAATAGATATCAAAATTTACATCAAATAAATGAAATTTGGATTCTCTATCTCTACTAACTATTTTTACATCAAATAATTCCACGTTTGTTTTGATCAAGAGCACTAGCTACTTGCATTATTCTTGGATTTTGATGAGAGCTTGACTTGTCACTCGTGTGTTATGAACTAGAGTTTTGTTGTGAATTGTTTTGGTTTCACTGAAGAATTGTTAATGGACATCAAATCAGGGTACTGTTGAAACTTGGAAATGATTGGATGCTTGGCACACTGCAAGGAATGCAGTAACTTGTTGCTCAAGTATTAAAGTCCTCTTAAAAAGTATGAAAGATAGAGTTAACTTTTTTATTAGGATTTGAATTTTCTTTCATTATATGTTTCTGCAAGAATGGTATCAACCCAACAAGGTTGGAAACGTAATTTGGGTGTAACATTTTCTCAAGAAACAGACAGAAACAATTAAAAGAAGCATTGGAGAGTTCACGTGCACACAAACCTCAAAATATGAAGAAAACTCTTCCACGATTAAAAAAAAGAAAAAAAGAAAAAATTTTAGACCTCTCCCGTTGATTCATGTAATATGCTATATAAAAAACAAATCATGTAATGTTTTTATTCACTTGAACAACAACCAGAATTCTAACCAATTGTTTTTATCTTTTGGTAGTTAGTTGATGCTTTCACCTTGCTAACTCCAAACTCTTATGTCTTTGAGAGCAGGCCTCACATCCTCCTCACACGACTCCCTATACTGTCTCCTGCCGATTTCGACAGCTCCACTACTGTCACCACCAGCGCCACCTCCACGGTCACAGCCAGCTTCCCTTTCCTGCAAAATTCACTCCAAAGCTTCCAGATAATATCAGAAGTTGAAAATTTGGATGTAAACATGGAACTGGATTTTCACTTACTCTTGAACAAACTTGACAGATCAAATCACGATGACATCAAAGATATGAACTCAAAACTCATTTTAAAATGGTGGATTTGATAATGATTTTGATCTCACTAACTCAACTTCTCCATTCTTTTCAACAACATTCTCACCGCTAATTACCCGAGAAAATTCTCTACCAAACCCTTTTCGGAACCAAGGATTCTTCATGATACCTGTAACTGTGATTTTCTTATCATCTTCAGCAATCAAAACCCTAGATATCAACTTCTTGGCATCCATTGAAATCCATGGAGGAAACACAAACTCTGCCTTGAAAATCTTCCTGTACAACTTCATCACATTTTCATGTTGAAACGGCAAGTACCCTGAAAGCAAAACAAACAAAACAACCCCACAAGACCAAATATCAGATTTGGCTTCATCGTACCCATTTTTCCTCAAGACCGGAGTCCCGCATTGCGTGTGCAGCAAGCCATCGTTCCACACCTGCTTCGGCAAAGCAGAAAGCCCAAAATCCGAAATTTTCAAGTCCTCGTTTTCGTCCGGAAGAAGATTTTCCGATTCAAGTCACGGTGTTAAACACCGCGACTGTGACAAAAATCCACCGTGCTAATCAGTGGTTGAAAGTACTTTCTAGCCAAATCTTCCTTGAGTCTTCCTTTAGTAATAATTTTGGCAAAGAGCTCTCCTCTCCTCCTTTAACGTACTCCATTACAAAGAAGATTTTTGTCTTGGTGGCCATGACTTCTTTGAGTTCAACGATTTGGGGTGCCTGACCAACCACATGACTAAGATTTCTTGCTCGATTTGCTCCATCAACCCTTGTTTCTTCACCTCATCATTTTTCATGACTTTTAACTGCTACACTTTCTTGGGTTGGAAGATTTTTCCGGTAATAAACCTTGGTGAAGGTGCCTTGTCCCGAAATCCTCCCCTTTTTGTACTTGCCAAACACAACAATATTTCTTGCTTCTTTCTTCATTTTGTAACCATTTTTGGACACCAAATTCTCTGTTTCTTTCTCCATAATCAACTAGAAGGAGTGTCCGTGCCAAAACTTGACTCAATATTTCACGTTTTTTTAAAGATCAAGTGGGTTGCTAGAGAAGTTGATATTTGCCGAGAAAATTGAGAGGAATGGGAGGAAAGTTGGAATATTTGAGTGTTTGGATAAATAATAGAAGGGGTGAGAAAAAATGATGATTGGAAAGGAAGAAAATGGAGTGAGTGAAGCAGTGCTGGAGCCATTGGATATATCCGATAAGTTGAATAAATTATGAATATCTAGACCAATAGGAAGCTGGACACGTGGTGAAGATATGCAACCAATAATGTTTTTGACATTTTTGGATCCATGTACACTTTGAGGTTTGAGTGAAGCTTCTGGTCTGTAATACTTGTAAGATTCCAATACTTATGTTACTCACAACCACACATCTAGTCCAGGAGAAGCTGCAAAGAAGAGACAAATCAGTTTGTTTGCTTTCCAGCATCTACAACCATAACCATTGCATATTTAGTGTTTGATGTTGTAAATGTAAAGAGATTTAATTTTTTTCTTTTTTCAAGAATATTTGCTCTGTCTCTTCAACCATCACCAACCCCATTAAACTATAATTTTTTAGCAGCAAAACTAATGAAACAAGTATACAACAAACCAAAACATTCTGTTACAATAATCATCGGTCACTAAAATAAAGACATTATGAGAGAATTGAAGTTAATGTGGAAGCACCAAGACTTATCTTTTTACAGTTAAAATATGGCCAAAGATGACTAATTAGTTGGAGCAACTAACTAAACATAGGAGGCAGAGAATGATGGTTGTTTTGGAAGATTTTGAATAGTATAGAGCTTTTCCTCAACAAGAATACAATAAAAGACAATAGATCAATAAGTATGGAAGCACAACAAGAGTAGATCAATAATGTGAAATAAAGTTTGATGTCTAAGATTGACATAATATTATTAAGATGGCAGAATTCTAACAATTAGATGCTGGGTAATGGAATCATATAGAAAATATAGACATGTCAAAAATGCAATACCACTCAAATCTCATTCATTATTATCAAGTTAAGTCTGCAAAACTCCATTAAAAGATAAATTAATTAACTTTTCAAGTTAAGCAAAACAAGTTTAATAAGCTTATTATACTTGACCTTTTGCTTGTTCGGTGGCGCCAGTTTCCCTCCACCGGTGCCTCCTTCAGCAACGACATTTTGGCAAAGAGCTCTCCTCCTTTAACGTACTCCATTACACAGAAGATCTTTGTCTTGGTGGCCATGACTTAAACAAGTTCAACTATGTTGGGGTGTCTCACCAACTGCATGACTGAGATTTCACGCTCGATTTGCTCCATCAACCCTCATTCCTTCACCTCATCTTTTTTCATGACTTTGACTGCTACACTTTCTTGGGTTGCAAGATTTTTCCCGTAATAAACCTAGTCCAAAAATCCTCCCCATTTCATACTTGCCAGTTGCCAACACAATATTTCTTGCTCCTTTCTTCATGTCCACCAAATTCTCTATTTCTTCCTCCATAATCAATTACAGAGAGTGTCCGTACCAAAACTTGACTCAATACTTCAGCTGGGTTGCTAGAGAAATTGATATTTTCCGGGAAATTGAGAGGAATGGGAGGAAAGTTCGAAGATTTGAGTGTTTCGATAAATATGGTGATTGGAAAGGAAGAAAATGAAGGGAGTGAGTAGGAGATTAATACTTGTAAGACTCTGATACTTACGTTACTCACAACCACACATCACAAGTCCAGGAGAAGCTGCAAATTAAGAAGAGACAAATCAGTTTCTTTGCTTTCCAGCATCTACAACCATAACCCTTACATATTAGTGTTTGATGTTGTAAATGTAAAGAGAATTTAATTCAATCTTTCTTCAAGAATATTTACTCTGTCTCTACAACCATAACCAACCCCATTAAACTATAATTTTTTAGCAGCAAAACTAATGAAACAAGTATACAACAGACCAAAACATTCTGTAACAATAAGCATCAGTAACAAAAATAAAGACAGTATGAGAGAAGTTGATGTGGAAGCACAAAGACTTAACTTTAAATTATGGAGCAACTAAGTAAACATTGCAGTTCTATTTTAAGCTTCGATAGCAGAGAATGATGGTTGTTTTGGAAGATTTTGAATAGTATAGAGCTTTTTCTTAACAAGAATACAATAAAAGATAGTAGATCAATAAGGTTGGAAGCTCAACAAGATAATGACAAGTAGAGAGATTTTTATAATTTTCCTAAGATTTTCAATATATATATGATTCCAAAATCTCGGATCAAATCAGTATGTATATATTGGCCAGTAAAATCATGATAGATGGCAAGAAATTTTGCAATTGCAAGTTGAATTAATATTAGCAATTTGAATTTTGAAAGAAGAATCAATTAAAAGACTAAATAAAGTAAAACATAATGCATAATGCATGTTGAATCCAAAATAGTACCAATTTGCTAAGATTGACATAATATTATTAAGATGGCAGAATTCTAATAATTAGATGCTGGGTACTGGAATCATATATACATGTAAAAAATGCAATACCACTAAAATCCCATTCATTATCATCACTCCGTTAAACAAATAGCCAAGATATTTCAAGCAAATAGCAATACGAAAGAGAAATTAATTAACTTTTCGAGTTTAATATATAAGATTATTATACTGTACCTGACCTTTTGCTTGTTCGGTCATGCCCGACGGGTTCTTGCCGTTTTGGGGCTGAATGGTTTCTGGGGTTTTGCGATTTGGGAGTGGGATCTGTTTGGGTCGTGGGAAACTGATGGAAAAGGAAAGAAAATGAGGGAAATGTTAATGTGTCTGTGCACGTCATCACATTGTAACGGAATAAATATTCACGTGTGGGCACGTGATCGAACACGGTGATGTGTCTGGTCTGGGCTCGTCATCACATGGTTACCCAATCAGGTAACGGCACGTTATCGAATGTATGATGACGTGGCTGAGCAAGTCAACACATGGAACCTGAAAAGGTCGTGACGTGTACACTCACGTCATTAAAATAAGGTCTACGTGGCCGGCCACATCACATTAAAATAAAAAAAATAAAAAAAAACCCACCTCTGTAACGTCTCTGTTTTCTTCACTTTGTCTCTGTGAAAAATTGGTGCAGCGAAGAAGATTGAACAAGGAAGAAGGCTCACTCAAAACGACGTGTCGTCTTGGAAGAACCGATGACAATTTCCGTATCTGGGTTTGGCTGCTATAACCGACCCGACCCCAGCTTCACTGTTTTTTGTCTATCTAAGAGGCAACGAAACCTTCAAAAACCCTAACAATGTAGACCCAGATTGATCCTACTCATATTTGAAGACTTCCCACATTCAAATATCAGAAGCTAATCGATTGAGTTTTGATGGGTACACTTGCAAATTGTTTGTCTTTTTATGCTATACTGAAACATTTTTTATTTTTTGTATTTGTAGCTGAAATAGAATCAACTATATAGCTGCTAATTTTGAGTAATTTTACTTCAAGCTTAGAATTTTATGTTGCTGATGGCATTTCTGTCATTTTGTGTAATGTGTATCGAACTTGCATTTGATAATACAGGAGTCACTATTGGTTAGTAGTATTGATGATTGTGTAGACTTTTGTTGATGTCAAAGAGATCGGTCAAGTCTAGGGATGGCAATTAAACCCGAATCCGTGGGACCCGTCCGAACCCAACCCACTTAAAGAGAGTTTGGTTTGGGATAAGCGTACCCATAGACGGGTTTAGGTTTGAAAATTATACCCGTCACGGGTTTAAGTTCGGGTATGGATTTGGACCGCGTACCCGCAAACGATAAAAATGATATAATATTTTTTATTTAAAATATTATAAATTTATACTCCAATAAAAACTTTTTAATTATATAGAGAATAAAATGTAAACATTTCAATCTATTAAGTGTTTTTATTCTTTAAAATTATAATATTTCATATATTTAAATAATATAGAAATAATTTTCAAAAAAAAAAAAAAAAATGGCGGGTTCACGGGTTTTACCCATGGACCTGCTTGTTTCACGGGTTTGTGGCGGGTTTGGGTGTCCCCCAAACCTACAAGTAAAACCTAAACTTGAACCCGTTTATTTTTACGGGTTTACGGACGGGTTTGGTAGATACAAAATTTTACGGGTTTGAGTTTGGATTTTACCAAACCCGCCCGAACCTATCACATTGCCATTCCTAGTCGAGTCCTAGTAGTCTTTGCACATCAACAAGGGTTTTGTTTTGTTGCATTGAACAATTTGGAGTTGGAGAGGCTTTCTTTCATGGCTTCTTCTTACACTTGGCATTAGTTTCACCATTTTTATGGTGGCTGAAGCAGCTGAGAAATCCGAAAAGAAAAGACTTTTTGATGTTTTATTTATTTATTTATTATTTATTTTTATTTAAAGTCCGTTTGGGACTTGAGAAAGTGATGGAAAAGGAAATATCACCGGCATTAATCCCTAGTTGAGTGAGGGGAATCAAACTCCCTTAATTGCTTTTCCTGATTGCGCCGTGAATATATATTTGAATACAATTTAGAGGAAATAACAAATTAACTCAATTTTCTTTTTTAAGGAATGTAAATATATCATTGTATGAAAATCTTGCTATACCTTACTAGTTTGGTAAAATTACAAGTCATCATCTAGTTGTGACCACAAAATTAAGATAATATCAAATCTCCTTACATGGAAATTAATAAATATAGTAGCTAATCATACTGAGTTAAAAGAAATAATTTAATTATCGACATTGTCATCATCTAGATATAATAAATAAATAATTTTATTACAAGTCATCAACTAGCTGTCCATTGTCATGTTGTTAACTGCTTCATTTAATAAAATTAATTAATTAACAATTTTTTTTAGTTAATTGACGGTTCTTGTTCTTGATCATTTAAAAAAAAAATAAAAAAAATTAAAAGACTTGTATAGTTGTACGTACTTCATTTCAATTTTTCATTAATCTGTCTTTAGTCTCTACGGTCCTCCCATAGAAAAGATTTTTATTTTTCTTTAAAAAAAAATTGTTAGTTAATTGATTTTATTATAATAAAATCTCAAAAATAATAATTATTATAATAAAATAATTAATCTAGGGGTAATTTAGATATTTTAAATTTTATGGTTAGTTAAACTGTCGATTAACATTTAGTTAATGAAAAGTAGGAGAAGTATATACAATTTTGACAAAAGTTGCAGCTGAGTGCAATATTGATTAAACTCATAAGATGTTAGGTGCAATTTTCCCTTATTTATTTATTGCTTTTTGAACAATTATAATTTGGGTTTTTGGGGAGATACATGACTTTGAATCCATAATCTCATAGATGCAGGTCCTATATCAATGTGCTTGTTTGAGATTGATTTTTTAATACATATATTTCCTTTCTTGTTAATCTTTTCTGTGGTTTATTTTTATTTCTCATACAAATTGTTTGCTTTGATCGAGGAAATAACAAATTAACACAATTTTCTATATATGTAATGTGGTAATATCACCAGCATTATCTAGCAGCGGACAAAGATTTATGATAATCTTCCAATTTTTCTTTACTTCAAAATCAAATAATTTTTTTTGTAAGGAATGTAAATATATCATCGTATGAAAATCTTGCTATACCTTACTAGTTTGGTAGTATCACATGTCATCAAACCAACTCTCCTTGCATGGAAATAAATAAATATAGTAGTTATCCATGATCATACTGAATTAAAAGAAATAATTTAATTATTGACTTTCCTAATTAATCAAATTTTCCCATATTCTTTGTGGGGAGGAGGTTGGGGGTTTGAGGCTTCCTTTGGTACAGCTTTCTGGATCTCCACCTACAACAAGCAACTTAGTTAAAACTAGATACCAACTTAGATAATAGAGACTATCTGATTGTATTGATACCAACTGTTTGATAACATTGTTGTGCCAGGAAGATAGAGCAATGGAGATGGTTTGAAAGTGAGTTGATGGTTTGATAGTGTTTGATTTCTTCTGTTTCTATGCGTGAACTGAATGTAGATTCATACATTGTATAGGATGAGATGTTAGTGTTATTCACCATAGGTATTGGATAATGTAGTTTGCCAAACTTAGCTGGATGCCATCATGGCATGATGTTTATTTAATTATGACACAGTGGACTAAGCACCTCACCACCACCCTTGTGGATATTAACAACCAAACTAATGTGAAGCTTAACATCTTGGCCCGGACCACCAGCTTTCGAAACGTGAATTGACCCATCAATCATGGTGGCCCTGAAACTTTGCCAAGAAAACAGATCGAATGGAAAGAGAAAGCAAATGTATTTCCATTTAATGTTGTGCTTTCAAAAACATATGCCCATATACGAGCACCACAAGCTTTGAGGTAAAAAGACAGCATACATTATGGGAATTCTTCATTCAATTTCAATGGAAACTCAGTGAAACATGAATTATAATCTAATGATTTATATTTACTTGTATTTAAGTAAATAAATCTCTGTTCAGCCGAGCAAATTAAATTGTTTTATGATTTTATTTCATTTTTCTACCTTTTGTTTTGTATTTGTAGCTGAAAAATGAACCTAAAATATAATCAAATAGCTGCCAATTTTGAGTATTTATACTTCAAGTTCTGATTTTTCTGTTGTTTTCTTTGTTTCTGATGGCTTCTCTGTGTATTGAACCGAAGCAGGTGGTGCATTGGTTGGGACTGAGAATTTGATAGAACCGATGCTACTTAAAATTGATTAATTGTTAACAAACATACTATTACTCAGGTTTGCTTCTTATCTCTCTCCCAAAATGCGTTTTGATTGTGTTATGATTGTATTTGAAGAACAATTTTAATTTTAATTTATTGTGCTATTGTTTACAGAGTTTGAATTTTTGCTCTGAAATGTTATGCTTAGTTACTAGCTAGTTAGCTGTTTTTGTTGATGTTGTTGATATAACCCCAGCCTGTGTGGACATGAATGCATTGGAAATCATATGAAGTTGTTTCTTTAATTTGGTGAAAGGGAATGCAGCATGTCCATTGTCATGTTGTTACTGCTTCATTTGATAATACAGGAGTCACTACTGGTTAGTTGTATAGAGGATTGTGTGGATTAAGCATTGTGTAGACTTTAGTTGATATCAAAAAGATTGATAGAGTCCTAGCAGCCTTTGCACATTTTTGCCTTCTGAGACCATTACATTACAAACACAGTAAAGTGTTTGATAGAAAACAACAAGTGTTTGATCAAAGTTCTGAGAAGAAATATGTGTTAACAACTAGAGAAATAGGACTCCATTAATGAAGCTTTAGCAAGCTGAGAGAAATTTTATTGATTTGAAATGTCAGTATATATACAGACAGAAACTTCTTCTAAATGAATTCCCTAGAATTTAGTAAAAGCTAACAACTATTCTAACAGCTTTCTTTAGCTGGCATTCCACATCAGCACTAGAGTACTGAGAACAACTCTTAGGCACTTATATTGACAGAATCTCTTCTGTTGATCATCACAAGACTAACAAAGGCCAAACCATATTTTACCAAAAAGATAGAAGCTAAGGAAGCATAGCATTAGGTGAATGATAGTATAAAAAGAAAACACCACTGCGAGAATCCAATATAAAAAAGAAATACAGACAATGGAAACCATATAAAATTGCAATGTATCACCAACAACATCATATCACATCCATTTCTAAAATCTAATTAACATCATGACTTCGAAAAAATCAGTTTCGTGACAAATCACGAAATAGTAAAATTTCGTGACAAATCGGTGAAAAATAAATAAAAAAGTTAAAACAAATAATTTGTCACGAAAACTGATTACTTCGTGATAAATCCAAACAAAAAACAATTATATCGTGACAAAAAAATTGATTTTGCACGAAAAAAGTTATTTTACAAGAAAAAAAAATGATTTGTCACGAAAATTGATTATTTCGTGACAAATAAATGGATTTGTCATGAAAAATAATTATTTCGAAACAAATAAATTGATTTGTCACGAAAAATAATTGATTTTGAACGAAAATAGTTATTTTACAAGAATTAAAATGATTTGTCACGAAAACTGAATAAACTGTTTAGTTCGTGACAAATCTACCGATTATTTGGAGCCAAATAAATGGATTTGTCACGAAAAAAAAAAAAAGATTTTACTTGAGAATAAAAATGATTTGTCACGAAAACTGATGATTTCGTGACATATGAATGGATTTGTCACGAAACAAGAATAAAATTATTTGTCACGGAAAAGTGAAAAACTGATTATTCCGTGACAAATAAATGGATTTGTCACGAAAGAAAAATGCTTTTGCTTGAAAAGAGTTATATTACAAGAATAAAAATGATTTGTCACGAAAACTGATGATTTCAGGACAAATAAATGGATTTGTCACGAAACAAGAATAAAATGATTTGTCACGAAAAAGTGAAAAACTGATTATTTCGTTACAAATAAATGGGTTTGTCACGAAAAAATTATTTTTCGTGACAAATAAAATAAAAATTGATTTTGCACAAAAATCGTTATTGTACGAGAATAAAAATGATTTGTCACGAAAACTTATTATTTCGGATTTGTCACGAGAAATAATTATTCGTGACATCGTGACAAATAATTTTTTGTTTTTTAGTTTTACACTATATTTATATATTTGTCAAAAAAAAATTTATTTCTCACGAAACAAAATTGATTTTTCATGGAATAAAAAAGTTAATTTTTCACGAAAATAATCTTAGTATTTCACGAAAATAAAATATCATTACACGAAATATGTGTATGTTTGACGAAAATGTTTTATTTTTGACGAAAAGTAGTTTTATTTTAAAATCTGTTTATTTTTCACGAAATTTGTTGATTTGTCATGAAATTTGATCAAATCCTAAAAAGAAGAAGAAGAAGAAGAAGAAGAAGAAGAAAGAAATTAGGTTTAAATGACACACCTAAGTGTCTGCAGAATGGGTCGTCGTCGCCGGCGTGTTCTCTCCGAGATGGGAGTTTCTTCCTTGGTGGCCTCACCTGGGTTTTCTGCGATGAACATAGAAATTATTGAAAAGTTGAATTATTAAAAGTAAAGAGCAGTGTTAAATATTTTAAATATCGATAGAAGAGTAGGTGATACGTGGCATGCATGCATCTGACTTGATGGGTCAAAGTACACAATTACCCCCAATCACAAGTACCCTTCCATCTAAACGGAGGGCGTTTTCGATATTTTCAAATTAATGCTTTCTTGGATTAATAAGAGAAAGGCACACTGCCCCAAGTTTAAAGGGCACTTATTATGATGTCAGGGCATGCGTTTGATTTTTTTAGACCCGTATATTAATGGATCATTAGACTGATAATCACTTTTAATATGAACTTAAAGATAAAGTGCTACATATATTATTTTTTTTGAAATTACAACAACTAGATTACAACAGTTGGATAACAGTAACTGGAACTGGATTACAATAATAGTCGGGAACCTACGAGGATAGAGACACTGACAAGCACGGCTCGGAGAGCAGCTCCCACAGATAGGGAGAGAGACACCCAATCGAAAGTAGGACAACTACCCACTTGAAGGTGGGACCACATCCACACAACATGTTGACCAAGGAAAATTGGCATATCTATATGCATGCCTTGGCACTCGAACTTGGATGGTGGAGGGCTCCAAGAGGAGGGTCCAGCTATCACGCTGTGAGGCCATTGGCGTGCTACATATATTATGTTAGAGAAAAGTTCATATATTAATGGATAATGTATATATTCTTAATTACAAAGGAAAATAATAACTTATTATTATTATTATTATTATTATTATTATTATTATTATATAATCTATAATCTATAATCTATAAAAAAGTTAGTAATTCACGTTTCAGTTATTACTATATTAATTCAAATTAACTATTTATCAACGATTCTTAAAATGTTTATGAAATAGATATATAAAAAGTTTATTAAAACATTATAAACACAAGATCAACTGATTAATGACGATTAATAAACACAAGTTTATTAAAGAAGTGACGATTTTAGTCTTTAATTTCGCCCATATATTTGCATACGTATAAATGGTATAATTTTGTTTGTAACGATTAATCTGAACCTATATAAAAAATATGGATTACTAATCAATTTAATTAGGTTAATATGGTACTTTTATCCCGGGATTTGCAAGCTTATTATAATATGGAGAAAATTACCATATTATTATTTATTAATATTATGATTTAACACTTGTATTAAGCTTATTAAAGTTTTGAATATAAATTAAACTGATTATGGTATATATAAACTATTTATAAATGTCAAGATTAAGAATTATACATGTACGGCAAATTAAAGTAACCAAGTTTAACCTTGGCCACGCATGATTGATAATTATAATATCACTTATACTAAACGTGTTTTATTTTATATATTATATAGTCTATTAGATTAAAACACTTTTACTATAAAGTAATAACATTCGACGTGCTCTGCCACGTCATCGAATTCTTGGTGACGTGCCAAGACACAATTGGTTACTGAAAAGTTTATCGACACGTCATTAAATGAGTGTTGAATTGGTTAGACACGTCAACAAACGGTTCCTGAAAAGGTTGTGACGTGCCCATTCAACTCATCAAATGACGTCATTTCCTGGTCTAAAAATAGAAAACATGTGTGCAGCTCTGTTGAGCAGAAAAGCCGCAAAGCATGGACGACGAGGATCCATGGTTAGCTCCAGACAAGCTCTACCAATTCGTCTTCTGCTTCTCTCTCACTCTTCTCTTCTTCACTTTTGCATCTTTTTCTCGTTACCATTTCCTTCAGGGACGGCGTCGAAGTCGCTTCGCGGGTTCTATATCTGTGGAGGAAGTTCTCGGGTCGGAGCTGATGCGATCCTGATCATACCCGACGGGTTCTACCGGTTTGAGTGCCATTTTGGGTTGAATGAGTTTCTGGGGTTTTGCGATTTGGGTCGAGTTGGGTTGGTTGATTTGAAAGATTTGTTTTTTTGGCTTCGTTTGGTTGCTGATAAAATGTTGAAGCTTTTGGATTTTAGCATTGTTTGGGTGAGTTTTCTTTTTATCATTAATTATTTATCTTATATTATCTTTTGGCCAAAGCTCATTTGATAGCAAAATATTGGTTTTTTTTTATTCTGAGTTCAGTACTTGACATTTCTCGAGCAGGGTTGCAATGCAAGCATTAAATTTGTTTAGTAGAAACATTTAGGGGTTTATTATTCTTATTTTGATTTTTGGCTTTCTCTTAGAATAAGATTCAAACTTATCGAATTTTGTTAAGAGAAAGCATTGAGAGTTTCTGTTTTTTTTTTCAATGGTTATCTATAGGGCATGAAGGGTTAATAATTTATGTTGTTGTGTGAGTTCGGTTTTGATGAATTTGATGGCACTTTTAGTAGGGTGAGGCTTTTGTTTGTTAATTCTGTTTCGTATCTTGATCTTTGAGGATGTGATAATTGATAACTATAGACTGAGTTTCTCTTGGGAGTGACATTATATGTGAAAATCAGTGCATTTCCTAATTCTTTTTAATAAGAACTACCAAATATTAGTGAAAGTGGTAAGAACTACAAAAAATTTAGGTAATGAAAAGACCATTGAATTGTAATTTTTTCATCTCTTTGATGGGGTACAAGGAAGGCATGTAGAAATCAAATGAAGAATTTGTTCCTGCCTAAAATCACCTTATTTTTTGGACTTTGCCAATAATCTTTACCAATATTGCCTCTATAAACCTCAATAGATTAGGCTTATTGAGGACTTGTTATGGCAGTATGGCTGGTTCCAGGGTTTTGACTGGATTCATTGAAGCACCGGTTGACAGTCTGCAGCATGGCAGGAAAACGAGGTATCAAGAGATCGTCGTAATGTTATTCAGTTACCTATTCATGTGGCACCCTCTATTTTTTGAATCACTGAGTTTTGTTTTACATCAAAATTGTAATGTGCATTACATTTGTGATATCAGACTATCAGTTATTGAAAATCCTTGGTATAAATTCATTATCATTAGTTTTGTCCAACACTCACTTTGTAAGATGACTTTTATCTTTGATTTCCTAGTCATTTTTATTCACTTCAGATTGAAATGAGGACCATTTGCCTTATATTCACCAATTATGCTGAGAATCTGTCAAGATAATGTGTGATGATTGATGAAAAGCTTTTATATTGTGAAAAAGAAGAAGCATTTTTTGGAAAATACTTGGAATGGTCTTAGACAGTTACTTGTTGGACACTTTTCTAAAGGTGTTTTAGATAAGAAGCTTGAGGTGTTTTTTCAGGAAACGTTCTTCAGTGTCTTTATATATAGACACTACGTCACTACTTGTTTCTCCAAAGCATTTTAAATTATACACCTTATCATGCCATGTTTTATGGATTATGTTATGTTTGATGCTTAATATTATATATCTTCTTGAGTACTATATAAGTCTAATTTAGTAAACAGTTAATTTTATGTTGAGCATGACAGTTGCTCCCCCACCTGCAACCATGTTATCAGACGCAAGAAACCAGTTCACACGTCCCTTTCATCACTTCACAAGACTCTGTACATCCACCCTCTTCATTTCATCACACGTGTATTTCTATGTTTTCTTGTGTATATGTAATGATCAAATATTGTTCCCATCAAAACTACTATAGGGGTTAAACTTCCAGAACTATCTACGTAGATAATAGAGACTATCTGATTGTATTGATACCAACTGTTTGATAACATTGTTGTGCCAGGAAGATAGAGCAATGGAGATGGTTTGAAAGTGAGTTGATGGTTTGATAGTGTTTGATTTCTTCTGTTTCTATGCGTGAACTGAATGTAGATTCATACATAGTATAGGATGAGATGGTAGTGTTATTCACCATAGGTATTGGATAATGTAGTTTGCCAAACTTAGCTGGATGCCATCATGGCATGATGTTTATTTAATTATGACACAGTGGACTAAGCACCTCACCACCACCCTTGTGGATATTAACAACCAAACTAATGTGAAGCTTAACATCTTGGCCCGGACCACCAGCTTTCGAAACGTGAATTGACCCATCAATCATGGTGGCCCTGTAACTTTGCCAAGAAAACAGATCAAATGGAAAGAGAAAGCAAATGTATTTCCATTTAATGTTGTGCCTTCAAAAACATATGCCCATATATGAGCACCACAAGCTTTGAGGTAAAACGGCAGCATACATTATGGGAATTCTTCATTCAATTTCAGTGGAAACTCAGTGACACATGAATTATAATCTAATGATTTATATTTACTTGTATTTAAGTAAATAAATCTCTGTTCAGCCGAGCCAATTAAATTGTTTTATGATTTTATTTCATTTTTCTACCTTTTGTTTTGTATTTGTAGCTGAAAAATGAACCTAAAATAGAATCAAATAGCTGCCAATTTTGAGTATTTATACTTCAAGTTCTGATTTTTCTGTTGTTTTCTTTGTTTCTGATGGCTTCTCTGTGTATTGAACTGAAGCAGGTGGTGCATTGGTTGGGACTGAGAATTTGATAGAACCGATGCTACTTAAAATTGATTAATTGTTAACAAACATACTATTACTCAGGTTTGCTTCTTATCTCTCTCCCAAAATGCGTTTTGATTGTGTTATGATTGTATTTGAAGAACAATTTTAATTTTAATTTATTGTGCTATTGTTTACAGAGTTTGAATTTTTGCTCTGAAATGTTATGCTTAGTTACTAGTTAGCTGTTTTTGTTGATGTTGTTGATATAACCCCAGCCTGTGTGGACATGAATGCATTGGAAATCATATGAAGTTGTTTCTTTAATTTGGTGAAAGGGAATGCAGCATGTCCATTGTCATGTTGTTACTGCTTCATTTGATAATACAGGAGTCAGTACTGGTTAGTTGTATAGAGGATTGTGTGGATTAAGCATTGTGTAGACTTTAGTTGATATCAAAAAGATTGATAAGAGTCCTAGCAGCCTTTGCACATTTTTGCCTTCTGAGACCATTACATTATAAACACAGTAAAGTGTTTGATAGAAAACAACAAGTGTTTGATCAAAGTTCTGAGAAGAAATATGTGTTAACAACTAGAGAAATAGGACTCCATTAATGAAGCTTTAGCAAGCTGAGAGAATTTTTATTGATTTGAAATGTCAGTATATATACAGACAGAAACTTCTTCTAAATGAATTCCCTAGAATTTAGTAAAATCTAACAACTATTCTAACGGGCTTTTTTTAGCTGGCATTCCACATCAGCACTAGAGTACTGAGAACAACACTCAGGCACTTATATTGACAGCATATCTTCTGTTGATCATCACAAGACTATCTGCTCAGAGATATTTCATTTCTAAAGTCAAGCTTTAAGACACAAGACAATGTTGATAGTTGATGTTGGTTTTTCTTAGCCATTCTTGCTGATTGATGTTCCTCCATTGTTGCATATTTATTCACATAAGTTCAGCTTCTGATTCTCTTGCATTTCCATTTTCTTATATTTCTATTGTTGTTCACAACTGATTCACAGTCCTTGTTTTGAGCTAATATGCAAGAAGAGCTATGCAAATAGCCAAATACAGAGAAACATAGAGTTCCTCTGATGGATAACAACATTATTAAACATGTTTTCGATGTTTCTCACATCACATTGTGTTATAGTACATGAAATTGCTAATGCTGATCAACACTAATAAGTTTTCTAGAGATTTTTCTACTAAACAAGCTCGAGGGTTGCTGGGGAAGATACAAGCATTCAAAGACGGCGAAGAAGCTGGAAATCACGAGGATCAAATCACTGAATTGATCGGTACCTGAACAGTACATTGGAGTGACAGTGAGAAAATCAAATCAATATTTGATTATCAAAATGAATTGTCATTAAGCAAAATTGTTGGGAAATGAGAGATTTGTTGTGCTATGTATCCCAACAGCCTTTGAAATTACTGGGAAAAGAAGAAAAAATAAAAAATAACTAGTCTTGTAATTCTTTTGCAATCACATCCTCACTTACCATGTGTTGTATCCGATTGTGAACTTGCCTATATCCGGGTACTTTCCTCGCCCGCGGGGGTTACACTCCGAGCATGATATATCGGAGTTAATACCCGAATACTGTTTTCATTCGGACGTCATTTCCACCGAGACTAACACACCGAATATACTTTCTGAGGTCACCTTCCATGGCCGAATCGTACCTGACCGCGCAGAGACAGCTGTCGGACCTTACCACTGAGTCCTTGACACGTGCCCGAGATGTCAGGAAAGGGGCTATATAATCCCTCATTTTTACCATTAGGGGGACTTCCTTTTAATTTTTACTTTTTCTCTCTAGAAAAGATAGAACGTTGTACATTGTGTAATCCCTTAAGAAGTGGGAATTTACTTCTGCCATATTCAATAAAATTATTGTTTGATTTTCACTGACTCTATTGGTAATTCTCGATCATTCCCAAACTCAGTTACAGTCATATCCCGAAGGTTCATTTTTTACCTCAACATTTGGCGCTAGAAGGAGGGGGAGAATCCAGCACCTCCGCGGAAGTAATGAATTCACAACCGGAAGACCAATACCCGGACGTGAACCTCGAGCTGAGGCCGCCTGGAACTCAGAATTATGCGCAAATTCCGCAGCCTCAACAACCACCTCCGCAGCATGTCTCGCCCTACCCGGGTCACGCAGGAGGACAGCAGACCCAGCAGCAGAATTACGGGTATCATCCTTATCAGGCGCAATACCCTTTTCAAGGCCAATTTTATGGGTATCAAGGGCCGCCGCAGCAATTTCCCCAGCACGGGGCACCGCAACCATATCCTCCGATACCAATCAACCCATTCTGCCCACAAATACCGAGTCAAGGTTACTACCCTCAGGGATACCTGCCGATGTATACACAACAACAGCAACAGCAATTTTATTCTCAGGCTGAGGATCCGATCATCCGGGGAATCACCAGCAGATTGGACACTCTCGCCCAGAATGTTACTCGGGTGATAAATGTCGTGGACGGCGGTGGACAACAAGGAGAATCGGAGGAGGCGAACTCTCGAGCCGAAGATAACCCGGTTGGAAATCGACCGAGAGAGAGAAGAAGAAGACAACACACGGCTCAGTTCGTCGAACCCGGGCCAGAAGAGAACGCGAACCAAGAGCCGACGCGTAGGGTCGGAGGTACGACCCGTAGTCGGGAAGAGCGTGACGGAGTAGTCCAGGAGCAGGTTCCTCGGAGGACTCGCCACCGACATGATAATACGGGTGTATCATATCCCCAGCAGGGAGATACAGAAAGGAATACCCTCGCGGACCCAGAGGCCTTCCGTGAACTACAAGACCAACTTGCGGATATTCAGGATCAGATACATTACGGCCACCGCAGGTCGGTCACTCATAGACAGAGCCCGTTTGTTGAAGGAATCAACACCGCGGAAATCCCAGCTAACTTCAAAATGCCGCGTAAAGATATGTGCGGATTTAGCGGAGTAGAGGATCCGGACGACCACTTGGACTCCTACCTGGATTGGATGAACATGCAGGGAGCATCCGACGCCGTGAAGTGTAGAGCTTTCCCGCTCACACTCTCTGGAGACGCCCGGACTTGGTATGGGAGTCTCAAAAGACAGAGCATATCTTCGTTCAATGAACTTTCCAAGGAATTTCGTAGTGGATTTGCCGCAAGTAGAAGAAGACGGAGGCACATGGTCCATCTTACCTCCATCAAGCAACTTGAAACTGAGACAATCAGGGATTATCTGAAAAGGTTTACGGAGGCCGCTAGGCAAGTACAAGACTTTAGTGAAGCCGGGGCGGTCATGGCTTTCATACAAGGCCTCCAGAAAGGAAACCTGAGTTGGTCCCTCTCAAAAAGAGGGCCAACGACCTACAGGGAGCTGATAGAAAGAGCGGAAAAGTATGCTACGGCCGAAGATATCAGTGACTCCAAAAGTCATGCGACTTCCGCAGAACCCTATGAGGCACCGAAAAGGTGGGGCAGACAAGTAAGAGACAAGGGTAAGGAACCCCAAGCATCTAGGCCAGTAAACACCGGGAGTACAGCCAGAAACGCCCGATTTCCTCCAAGAGATAAGTACGAAGAGTATACCCCTTTGAAGTACCCCCTTGATAGGATACTTGAAATTGCAAGCAAAGAGAAGTTGCTACGGAAACCTGAACCCCTGTACACAGCACCCGAGAGAAGAGACCGAAGGATTCATTGCAAGTTCCATAATGATCATGGCCATGAGACGAGAAGGTGCCGAGATCTAAGGGACCAAGTAGAGGAGCTGGTCCGGAATGGTAAACTCCGAGAATGTGTGAAACCTCAGGAATCAAGCGAGAAGACCGCAAAAGCCCCACAGCACCAGAGCCGTCAAACTCCGGTCACAGTGCAGGACTCGGATGATGAGGAGCCCATCAACTTCATTGATGCCGTCCCCGTGACGGGAGACCCCGGATCGACTTCTCCCGGGAAGGCGGCCGCGTCCGTATGTTTGACGACTACACCGGAAGATGCCCCAAGACATTGGGTCCCGTTATCATTCTCTACCGAAGACTCATACGGAATAAGGTATCCCCATTGTGATGCTCTTGTTATCTCTGTGAAAGTGGGGACCCGTACGGTCAAGAGGACCCTGATTGACCATGGTAGTTCGTTAGACATCATCCATTGGGACCCACTTCAGAAACTCGGATACACAATCCCACAGCTCCAGGCCTCCAGATATTGCATAAGGGGTATCGGTGGGCATCGTACCAGGCCGGTCGGACAAATTGACCTGCCAGTTCGGTTCGGTACTAGACCCCGGATACGTACTGTATGGGTCAGTTTTCAAGTGATAGACATTCCCTTTCCTTTTAACATCCTCATAGGGAGGCCCACACTCTACAACCTGAGAGCAGCCACCAGCATTTACTCCTTGAAGCTGAAGTTCCCGACCGAATTAGGTCCGGGGGAAATAACTGGAGATCAAGAAGAATACAAGAGGTGTATCCAGATTGGCTCTAACCCCGTTCTAACTATCGGAAATTACAGTACAGTGTCCTCGTCATGGAGAAGCACACCGAAACAACGAAGGCCGAAAAAGAAAAGAATCGGAGATGTAGCAACTGCGCAGATGTCAGACGCTACCCCACTAGACGAAATCCATGTCACTAGTCTCGATCCCCGAGAGGTCGGGTCAGAACCAACAGGAGAACCCGCTGAACCTTTGCTGAAAGTGATACTTCGATCGGAAGACCCGGAGAAGACTGTCCTCGTCGGGGCAAACCTGGACTCCCGAGTCAGAAACGAACTTGTCGAACTCCTGAAGGAATTCTCGGACGTCTTCGCATGGAGCCACTCGGACATGCCGGGCATAGATCCCACAGTTATATCCCATTCCTTGGGCGTGGATCCGACTTTCAAACCAGTATCACAGAAGAGAAGATCCTTCAACAGCGAAAGATATGAAGCAATAGCCGCTGAAGTGGACAAGCTCTTGAAGGTGGGCTTCATCCGGAACCTGGACTATAATGAGTGGTTATCCAATGTTGTCCTGGTGCAGAAAAAAGATGGGAGGTGGAGAATGTGTGTTGACTTCACCGACTTGAATAAGGCATGCCCGAAAGACAGTTTTCCACTGCCCAGAATCGACCAGCTAGTGGATGCAACATCCGGACATGAACTGCTTAGTTTTATGGATGCCTATTCCGGATACAATCAAATCAGGATGAATGAGGCAGATGAGGCTAAGACCGCCTTCATCACGGATCGCGGAGTGTATTGTTACCGGGTGATGCCTTTCGGCCTCAAGAATGCCGGGGCAACATATCAGAGGTTGGTGAATCGGATATTCGCGAGTGAAATCGGAAGGACGATGGAGGTGTATGTGGATGACATGTTAACTAAATCCGTAACCGCCGAGGAACACGTACCTAACCTCCGCAACACGTTCGCGCTGCTAAGACAATACCGGATGAGGCTTAATCCTACGAAATGTGTTTTCGGAGTTTCTTCGGGAAAATTCCTTGGCTTCATGGTCCACCAGAGGGGGATAGAAGCTAACCCCGATAAGATCAGAGCGGTGATTGACCTCCTTCCACCCAGAAGGGCAAAGGACATACAGAAACTCAATGGCATGATAGTGGCCCTGTCAAGGTTTATTTCCAAGTTAACGGACCGGTGTCTCCCATTTTTCAAAGCTTTGAAGCATAAGGGGGATTTCTGCTGGACATCTGAGTGCCAAGCCGCTTTCGACGACTTAAAGGTCTACCTCCAGAAACCTCCGGTATTAGCCAAGCCGACCTCCGGAGAGACATTGCTCCTTTATCTTACGGTTTCGGAGGCGGCTGTGAGTTCGGTGTTAATCAAGCAAGAAGGGTCTATCCAGAGGGCAGTATACTATGTGAGCAAAAGTATGACGGAGGCAGAAACCAGGTACCCCGACATGGAAAAGTTGGCTTTGAGTTTGATAGTCGCCTCTCGAAAACTCCGACCATACTTTCAGTCCCACCCCATTGTTGTTCTCACAAATCAACCACTCCGCCAGGTCCTCCAGAAACCAGAACTTGCCGGAAGGCTCACCAAATGGGCGATGGAGATCAGTGAATTTGACATCCAATTCAGACCCAGGACTTCCGTAAAGGGCCAAGCTGTGGCCGATTTCATCGCGGAACACTCAAACCCGGAAGTATTCAATCTATCCATCGAACGTGTATGCCGATGGGAAATGTTTGTAGACGGGTCCTCCAACCGTCATGGAAGCGGCGCGGGGATCATCATATTGACCCCCGATAAAATTCTTACCCAGACAGCACTCCGATTCGATTTCAGGGCGACTAACAATGTCGCGGAGTATGAAGCCCTTGTCACGGGCTTACGGATCATCTTGAGCATGGGCGCCGAACATGTTACGGTATACAGCGATTCCCAGCTAGTGGTTAATCAAGTAAACCAAGACTACCAAGCTAGAGACCCCGACATGATCAGATACCTCAGAGAAGTCAAAATTCTCATGTCCAAGTTCGTCCGCTGTGAACTCATCCGGATCTCAAGGGACCACAATTCACAAGCCGACGCACTAGCCAAACTCGCATCGACTTCCGATATGAAGTTACCCCGGACGATCACCATATTCCGTTTGTCAACCCCCAGTATACCGGAAGACCATCCAATCAATGTGCTGATTCCGGATCCCGTGGGTGAATCCTGGATGACTCCGATCATGGACTATCTTCGTCATGGGACTCTCCCAGAAGACAAGATCGCGGCACAGAGGATAAGAAGACAGGCACCCCGTTACCTTATCATTAATGGATCACTCTTTCGAAGAGGTTTCTCTTTACCATATCTTCGGTGTGTCAGCCCCCCGCAAACGGAGCAAATTCTCCACGAGGTACACGGTGGAACCTGCGGAAGCCATTCTTCCGGAAGAAATCTAGGCCACCGGATCACAAGGCAGGGATATTATTGGCCAACTCTTTTCAAAGAATCTAAGGCACATTCCGAATCATGCGACCGTTGTCAAAGAACAGGCCCAATTCCTCGGTTACCCGCCGAAACATTAACTCCCATGTCCTCGCCTTGGCCCTTCTCCAGATTCGGTGTTGATATTATCGGACCCCTCCCTCGGGGGACAGCCGATAAAAGATATGCCGTCGTGGCGATCGATTATTTCACCAAGTGGGTAGAAGCGGAAGCCCTGAAGCATATTACTGAGGCAAACACCACTAATTTCATCAAGAACTCCGTAATTTTCAGGTTCGGAATACCTCACACGATAGTGGCCGATCATGGGACGCAGTTCGACAACAATAAGCTCCGTGAAGTATGTTCGGACTTCAACATCAACTTAAAGTTGGCTTCACCGTCCCATCCACAGAGCAACGGCCAAGTTGAAGCCGTCAACAAGACAATAAAGACCCTTCTTAAAAGAAAACTGCAAGCCCGAAAGGGAGGCTGGGTGGAGAAACTCCCGGAAGTCTTGTGGGCAATTCGCACAACCCCGCATTCAGCCACGGGGGAAACCCCATATTCACTAACATTCGGTGCAGAGGCAGTCATACCCACCGAAACTAACATTCCTACTAGAAGGGTGTCAGCTTACACTCCGGGAGATAATGAAACTGAACTCAGGGCATGCCTCGAAGAATTGGAGGAAAGAAGGGATACGGCTAGAATTCGAACCGTTCACCACCAGCAGAGAGTAGCAAAATACCATGACAGTAGGGTTCGAATCCGGAGGTTCAATCCGGGAGACCTTGTCCTGAAGAAAGTCCTACCATCGACAAAAACTTCCTCAGCTAGTCTGGGGGACAAATGGGAGGGGCCATACATTGTGGACTCGGTATCAATGAAGGGCGCCTACAAGCTGAAGAAGGAAGATGGGACGCCCCTAAGGAACCCGTGGAACGCAGACCACCTGAAGAAGTATTACCAATGATACTCCACCGAATTAATTTCCGGATACTGTTAAAGGAACCTGTGTTAATCCTGTATGTTATTAGTCTTGGTATGTGAACTCCTATTGTCACCAGTTTTTGTTTTATATTTCTTATTTTTTCTTCGCATTTATTTGATGTTGATTCTGCTTTCAAAAGTCTCCGAAAGTGGAGCACAAAAGTCTCCGAAAGTGGAGCAAGAAAGACTCCGAAAGTGGAGCAAGAAAGTCTCCGAAAGTGGAGCACAAAAGTCTCCGAAAGTGGAGCACAAAAGTCTCCGAAAGTGGAGCAAGAAAGACTCCGAAAGTGGAGCACGAAAGTCTCCGAAAGTGGAGCACGAAAGACTCCGAAAGTGGAGCAAGAAAGACTCCGAAAGTGGAGCACGAAAGTCTCCGAAAGTGGAGCACGAAAGACTCCGAAAGTGGAGCGAGAAAGTCTCCGAAAGTGGAGCACGAAAGTCTCCGAAAGTGGAGCACAAGAAAGTCTCCGAAAGTGGAGCACGAAAGTCTCCGAAAGTGGAGCACGAAAGTCTCCGAAAGTGGAGCACGAAACAAAACCGATGTTCTATGTTAACGCGTGAAGTTATATTGCGGGTCTCGGAAAAATACTAAAGATAAATTCCGAATTATCACCGTTGAAATAAATTAAAACGCATTCATGAGCATAACCGTAAAAACGTAAACTCAGAAAGCATATATATATTAACTAATTCAGTTACACAAAATGCAGCCTAAGGCCGAGAAAATCATCGGGACACCCCCCACATGATGAATTTAGAAAACAAAAACATAAGCAAAACGTTCGGAGATATATACATCAGACACTCAGCCGCGCCTGGCCCTCTTTCCGTCTCCACGGCTGGCTTCGAATCTCTCGTCATCCGAAGACACCGCCTCAGGCTCATCCTCCGATATCGGTTCCTTGGCGAAATCCAAGGACCTGTCAGCAATCGGAGCGTTCTTCTTCCTGACTCTAGATTCGGTGGCCTTCTTGACGTCTGCATCAAAGGCCGAAAAGTCAAAATCCGGATATGAACGGAGGAGTAGGGTCCGAACGTCTCTGACCGCCTTATCAAAGGTCTCCTCTTGAATCTCGGAGAACTCGTCGGAGTTTAAAAATATATTGACGGCGTTGTCCCCGAGCTCATCCTTCATCTCCCGAATTGAACTATTCGCCTTCTTCAAACGACCACGGTAGTCGCACAGCTTGGTCTGCTTCTCCCTGCAGACGGCCTTTGCCTTCTTGTAGGCGGAGAACATCTCAGTAATGATAAGCCTCTGAGAATCCACAATGGACTTGGATTCCCGAACTCTGTCCTCCGCCTTCTCCTTCTCCTTGAGCACCCTATCATATTTGTTCTTGGCGCCTTCGTACCTCTTCTCCATATGAAGGAGATTACCGATGGCCTGACAACCGGAAACAGATTAGTCATCCGAGATGAGCTACTTTGAGAAAATACATACTAAAGATCTATAGCGGTGTTACCTGTAGCAGGTTCGCCTGCCCATGTCGGATCCTGTCGACATTGGACATCTTCCCGTACCCCGACATCTCCCCACTCCGCAGGAGATCCTTTCCGTGAACGCATAGGTAGTCCACGCCAGTGTCGGGATTTATTGGCTTTGCACCTGAACTGGACCCCGATTCCGGAGGATCCCTATAGCGATTTGGGGGAGAGATCACTGTATCCCGAATATTTACACGGGGTGTACCTTCCGGAATGTCCTTATCGGAATCCAGGAGCTCGACGTTCTCAGTTGGGTCCCCGCCTCGGTCACGCACCACCGAAGTCAGGGGGATGGCTTCAGCAATCTCCGCCGCGGTTCCAGCTGCGGCAATTGATACTGAGGACCTCGTTGTTCTATTGGTCCTCAGGGGAGGAACACTCTCGGATGCTTCCTCCTCGTCGAGTAGACTAGGGGTCTGGGGGAGCATCCTTTTCTTCTTCTTATCCTCCTTCCCCTCCCTTTGTCTGCCAACGCCACTCCTCATTTTGTCAGCCATCCTTCCCTTTGCAGTCTGGGTTATCTTCCCTGCTCTCAAAAAAAAAAAAAAAAAAAAAAAAAAAAAAAAAAAAAAAAAACAAACAACAAAACCACAAACAAGTCAGATTGGGATTCAGAAGCCGAACGGCGAAAGAGGATAACACCGAGTCAGAACTTACTCTTCTTGGATAAGGTTTTTATCACCTTCTTCTTCCTCGACTCCGTCAGATTCACAATGAAACCAAGCTCGTGGAGCCTCCGATCGTCTAACAGGAAATCGACGTGCCTTCTCTTAGGGGATACGCTCCAAGCGTCCGAGATGTGCCTCCGTTCGGTTTTGGACAGGTCCTCTAAAGTAACACGTTCCCACGGAGCTACAAAAAGAACGCACTAATGAACACAAAGAAAACAAAGGCATAGCGACGAATTCCGAAAATAAACCTAAGGAGTCCCCAAACACCTGGGATGTTGAACACCGAGCGAACCCTCTGAGGACGACCACCGAGCTGCAAGTCTCTGCCCCAGTCGCCTCGACAGACGAACCAAGTCTTCTTCCACTCCTTGTTGGAAGACGGAAGCCCGGTGATCAGAGGTTCGCCGCCTTGCTTGTCACGGCAAGCAAGAGCCCACCAGCCGTCTCCCCCGGATTTATGGGAGTATAGGCTGTAGCAGTGTCCAATCTCCCTAAATGTAGGTGCGGGAAACTTCATACTCCGCCATAAGGAGTACATTCCGATCACTATTCTCCAAGCATTCGGATTTAATTGAGCAGGAGCTATCCCTATCTCCCGCAACACCCTCCGGATGTAAGGCTGCAGTGGCAATCTGGCCCCAATCTCCAGAAAGGCAGGATGGAAAGCCATAGAGCCCCTATCGGGATCACTCGCTCTTTCCCCCTCACGGGGAACGCAAACTCGCACAGTCCGGGGGATCGAGAACTCCGTTGCTAACTTATTGAGTTTCCCCGTGTCAATCTTATTTTCCCGAACGAAGTTTATTGCAAACCTCGTGTGGTCTATTTCACCCCGAACGAAGTCCTCGGAGTTATACCCCTCCCAGCACTCGCCCGGGCCGGGGCCAACCACCGGATTACGGACTCGGTCACCCTCCGGTATTTGTTGGACCTCCGGACTCCCCGCGTCCTGTGCGTCTATATCACCGAAAGCACTCCTAGTACTACTCCCTACTGAAACTCTGCCCGATGTGGACTCTGAAGATCCAGATTCGGAACTTGACGACATTACGGGGCTAGAAGTCCCGACTTTACGAACCATCGGAGAAAGTTGGCTGATACCTAATGACTACGAATTAAAGTTACTGTGTTTGGAGACTAACCTGTCCTTTCCTTCTTCTTGAATTCTCACAGATACCGAAAACACTCTGATCAACTGAAAAAACACGAATGGGGGGGTCGTTTGTGACCCTACATCACTATTTATAAGGGTCCTCGGCGCGGGAAACGAAGCGACGCGATCCACAGTTTCACCGAGCGACACCTGTCCGCCGCCCTTTCTCTTCAAACCACGCGTCGTTCACCCATTAGCCATGACATGGGCCGGTTTCGAATCAAAAGGCCCCAAACGAACGTCCGATAGTGGCAAGCAGACTCCGTTTTCGAACCCACAACCGGTCTTGCATACCGACTTATGCGTTCGAGGGGGAACTGTTGTATCCGATTGTGAACTTGCCTATATCCGGGTACTTTCCTCGCCCGCGGGGGTTACACTCCGAGCATGATATATCGGAGTTAATACCCGAATACTGTTTTCATTCGGACGTCATTTCCACCGAGACTAACACACCGAATATACTTTCTGAGGTCACCTTCCATGGCCGAATCGTACCTGACCGCGCAGAGACAGCTGTCGGACCTTACCACTGAGTCCTTGACACGTGCCCGAGATGTCAGGAAAGGGGCTATATAATCCCTCATTTTTACCATTAGGGGGACTTCCTTTTAATTTTTACTTTTTCTCTCTAGAAAAGATAGAACGTTGTACATTGTGTAATCCCTTAAGAAGTGGGAATTTACTTCTGCCATATTCAATAAAATTATTGTTTGATTTTCACTGACTCTATTGGTAATTCTCGATCATTCCCAAACTCAGTTACAGTCATATCCCGAAGGTTCATTTTTTACCTCAACACCATGTATGAAAAAAAGTTTCATATTTTTTTTTTTTCACATTGCCTATGAAAGTGATGTTTTAGTCTAAATTCAAGCCATAGTTTTCTCCATGGGGATATATAAATGTAGAATATAAAAGGGTTGTGTTTCGACATCTATCATAAATCTCTCACATAAATTGATTGGGAGATCTCTCTCTTATTACAGCCTTAAAGAATAATTATCCGGACCATCTTGTAGTGTTTGATATAGACAAATGACTACAAAACCTGAAATTACTCAAAAAAATAAATTCGAATAAGTATATGAATATTTGCATGATAGAGTGATTTGCTCTTACACTTTACAAATCAG
Organism: Acer saccharum; assembly: GCA_030490815.1. Taxonomy (NCBI): domain Eukaryota; kingdom Viridiplantae; phylum Streptophyta; class Magnoliopsida; order Sapindales; family Sapindaceae; genus Acer; species Acer saccharum. Next base: position 521,825 of record CM059877.1, read on the forward strand.
AAAAAGACATGAAAGATCAAGTTGATTTCATTTATTTGCATTCTTAATCGTTTGCAGTCATTTGCAGTCTTTTGGGTCCATGTAACAGCCAAAAAATTAATTTCATTTTACTGATATAAATTCAAAAAACCATTCAATGGTAGTTGCGTAAAGATGCATAGCATGTTGAAATGATGCTTAGATACCCCATATTGCTGCAATGCTAGAAGAACCAATGTACTGAGCCCAGTTAGAAGAACACCGATCCAAATTGGAATTTCGAAGAGCATATTCAATGCAAAGGCCATTCCAATCACTGGAATTAGAAGAATCAATCATAAGTATGTTATGAACAGCAGGTATCAGGAATATTTTTAAAGAAAAATGCCACAAGAAAGTAAGCCTCGGATTCATTCTGTCATATGCATACACAAATGCGGATATATGCATATATACATCATAAGTTTATATATGCTATTATGGCTGATTAGCGATAACAACAGTTTCATTTTGTGTCTAAGCATCAAAGTAAGATTGACACCAGTAATTTCTATAATGGCAAGTATCTCAAGCATGAAATCGGAAAAAAATTAAGACTGTTTTATAAGGGATGCAAAAAGAAAAGCATAAAAATAAAGAAGATAAATCTTCAATTGTAATCCTAGAGCTTGGCAGTCCCAGTCCACAACTACAAGAAGTATGCAAGAGTCGAGCACCTGACTCAGCAAGGAACAAACCACATTGTGATGTGGGATGTATTGCAAGAGTACCTTTATAGATTCCCTTGCAATGGAAATGAAAACATCAAATTATTTGATTCCAAGCAAACCAGCAACACTCTTACCTTCAGGTATGTCACATGCGACTATAGCAATTTCAGCAAGAACCCATAAGATAAAGTTGGGCCTTTTAGGATTTCTACAATGCTCTGCTAAATGTTTTCCTACAAGCAACAAAAAGAATCTTGAGTAACGAGTTGTATGAATAATAATATAATGACAGAAAGATTTATAGCAAATATAACTACATTTAAACCTCACATACCCATGACAAACCCGAGATTAGCTGCTAGGGACTGGATAATTAGTGCAGCACATGAAGCCACTAATATGATCCAAAGTAACTGAAATAAAAGAAGAAAGTCCCTAAAAAAAGAACACATAATGTGAAAGATAAAAAAGCAAACTCCAAGTATATCCATGCGAGGGAAGGAATTAATGTAACTTTTCCAAACAGACCTTAATCTCTATAAGTGATTGGACATTGTACAACTCAAGAAACTATTTTCATTTAGTAGCTCCAATGAAACATAAATGAAACCAGAACATATGGAACAAAGTAGACCTCATAATATAACCGTTTACACCATATCAATTGGCTGAAAAGATATTTGGGGAAAAAAAACGATCCAATAAACCAATAACTAATCTAGTGATTGTTAATGTTGAAGATTCATAAAACTATTTATTGAATGTGAGATTTTATGGGCACAATATCTCAATATATGCTAATTTTAACAAGTTAGACTTTTATTTCTTTTGAAGCATCACATAAGAAAGTTTTGAAGGCAAACTAGTAGGTAGTTCTGTTCAAATATAACTAACATACTCACCCCATACTTGTACTGTGCTCCTGACTGCAGATCCGTTTCAACCGTAAATTAGCCCCAAAATATAAAGAAGGCATATATGATTAGGAACATTGTAATCTGGATTGCAAAGAAGGGAAAAGAAAATCACTGCTCTTACAATTTCCAGGATCTATGTATGCAATGGAAACAAGAAATCCAGGACCCATGTAATCAAATAAATTTTTCCAGCTTTTCTTCTGCAATAATATGATGCAAAAGATCAGATATTGAGCTGTTCTGAGTCAAATACCCAATTCAATCAAAGACTTAATGCAGTAAATCCACTATCAATCAATAAAGAAAAATTTTCATACTGATAGCCTTAAGAAAATCATTGAAAAATGCTAAGGCTGAAATTTCCAAATTGAGGCCCATTTCACCTAAAATGATCTCATTTATAAAGAACAACAATATTTTTCAATGAAGGTCAGAACAAAAAAAAAAAAAAATGATTCATACACACTACAAAGTTGAAGCAACTAGTCAATCAATTTGTCAGCCAAACTCCTATGAAACAACCCGCCATTAACTTTCCCAGTCCTTCAATTCTTTTCGTATCATTTCTCTGCTATTTACTTCTTTTCCTCTATCTAGGACAAACCAGAACATCATAATAATTACAAGGATGCATCATGCATGGAGGTTCCAACAATAGTGTAAAATTAATACATAGGAACACAACATATTAGAAATGTATAAAACTTGCTTTTGATCATTGTATAATACTTCTCATTCTTATTTGTGAAAACCATCTTAGCTTGAATGGTGAATAAACGATAAATATATATATATATCAATATCGGATTCAAAGACAACAAAATTTAGCTATGTTGCTTATAAGTTATAACAAGCTATTTAAAACAATTGCAAGAGTTTCTTCACATTCTTATCTTATTCCTCTTTGTACAAATATTATAGTTTTTCATACAAAAAATATAGTCTTTCCATCCAAAAAAGTTTTGAATGTAACAACATTAAAATATGACAATTACTTCCTCTAATGATGCACACTTATCTAATAGCCACCTCTTTTGACCAAACAGCCTTCTTCCGCCTGTTTTATTACTACTTCAATAATCTTTAAAAACTTCTCTCGTAAGGCACTTCATTTATTTTATCTAGATAATCTTTTAAGAACGAGGGACCACATAGAGGTTTTAATTTCCACAAGCCTACAATACTTGAAAGACTTTGAAGGGTTCCAGCCATAGCATTTCCTTTGAAACGAAACAAGAAACATGGTAATGGTCCAGTTGTCTAGCCAAAAATTTATCTACAGCGATTAAACATGTGGATACAATTCTTTGGATGCATACTTGAAATTTCAAAAGCTCCACCACTAGAAAACATCTTGGCTTGAAAGATATATAGCCACAAAGCAATCCAATATTCGAAAAGGATCAAAACTATGGAAAAGAACAATCAGCAGATTTGATGGTTAAAGGGATATCATCATTTCTAGTACTAGATTCAAAGCCAATTCTTCTAATGTAAACAATATTCAATTACTAAAAAACACGAATAAGGTTGATCTTAAGTCACAGCATGTACTTATCATGAAACTGACTTTTCTGACTCATCTCTCTCATTGCCCCATTCCATCGAACACAAGGGCAACAAGGCCAAGTTTCTCAAACGATCATAGACCTTAGAAAACGCGCAATATAAAGACTAAAAGTTCAATGAAACTATTTTCATTTCACAGTATGTATTCAATATACAAACAAAAACTTAAGATACAAGAAGTTATGATAAAGATATAGAATAAAAAACTCACATCAGGCACCACAATTTGGTCATTTTCTGTGTTTTCAATAAGAGGTGCATTCGAAGAGCTCCGGTTTCCACCAGTGCTAGCAATGAACTGTGGTTGCCCGGTTGAGGATGCCGCCATAGCCACTAATTCTGATTGATCAGAAAAGAAAGGTTTCAACTTTCAATTAGCAAGCAAAATGGACCAAGTAAAAACCGAGTTTTAATTTTCATATCACGAATCAAAGACTAAATTTTTGAACTGGAAAGTGAAAACTAATCTCTGTTTGGTTGCAGAGAAACTAAAAGGAAAAAAATAATGAAAAAAAAAAAAAAATCAAACCGTACTATATTTTGGTTAAAGTTGAATTGGTGCATGCAAGAAAATGAAACCCCATCTCATATTCTCTATCAAAACAAAAAACGAAGATATTGATTTTCCCGCATTTTCTCAAGAAAAAAAAAAACACAGAGCACTAGGAAACGAATCCTAAAACGATTTAAAAAATGTAACAAAAGAGGCTGAACCCAACAAGGTCTGCACCAGAAGAAGCAATCGTAATATGGGGTGTTACATTTTCTGGGGAAACAAACAGAAACAATAAGAAGAAGCACTGGAGATGAGATAACATACAAACCTGAAAATGCGAAGAAAGAAGAGTCTTCCACGAGAAAAAGAAAAGCAGAGCTCGAATAAATTCAATCAATCTCACTGACAAAACTTGTAACTAATGTCGTTTTTTGATAGTTTATTTATACATACAGTATTACAATCAATATATGACTATAGATATATTATTTTGTGTGATGTTGTCATCAGTGAACAAACTCTCCGCGTTGCACTCCACTTGACTCGATCCCTTTCGGAAATCTTTGAGAGTGGTGCAATTTGCAAACCAACTCATTCTAATTTCTTTGACATTGTGCCTTTATTGATTAAAAGATTTTTTTTATTTTTTTATTTATAATATTAGCATTAAATATCATTTAAATAAGATGTTAACATTAAATACCTTTCACATCTATACTTTACCACGCGGTTGTATTACATTAAATAGCATTTCTTAGATATCATAAGAAGTTTACCCCAATTCACAAATCAGGCTTATCCCCTCTCCTTCAAGAAATTAAGTTCATTTTCATATTTACCTGCAATAAAAACAACTAATCAATGAATTATTATCGTTTTTTTTTTTTTTTAATCTATATGTAAAAAGTGGATTTCGATCCCTTCCCCCCTTCCCCCACTTTGCTCTCACTTTAATTCTTTTAGGTGAGTAAAACATAAAAGTTAACAGAAATAATTTAGACCATTGATTTGTCATATTAAACACGTGTCATAAATTAAAAAAATTGAAAAAAATGTGAAGAGAGGATGTAAATGTGTAAAATGTATATGTATATAATGTAGGTATGGATACGATGGTTTGAGTAAGTAGAGGGTAAATATTTGGAGTGGGCATCAGACACGTGAGCAAAAATTAGGATATAATGGAGGGCTGAGATGTTATACCAATAAGACTAGATTTGGTTGGTGTACAAGGTTTTCTCTGACAAAACATTAAAGTGTAGCTTTGTTGGGTCATGGGTGTGCATCATAAATTAAAGTCCCCCTAAGTGGAACCAACTTTATGTTAAACTAGTATATATTATTTCATTGGTAGCAATATGTCTTTAGTCTCTACAATTGTGCTTTGAAAAGATTAAGGTGTGATTAGATAGAAAAGATTATTGAATTTGGATTCCCTTAAGAACCAATCTTTGTTGTTGACATGTGTCATCAATAGTTGTAATTTATATTTTATTTTACTTTTATTATTTTTAAATATAGGGTATTATTCTTAAGTGTTTTAGATAAGTACAATATAGGATTATGATATAAGATTGACAGTAATTGAAAAACAAATGCTAAGAGTCTTTTCATGCATCAATTTATCCGATATTTACTTTTTGATGACTAATCTAATATTCAATATCAATCGGTAATACTAAAGAAGAAGATGCCCAACAACTTAAAAATGATAAAATGGAATAAGAGATGATGATAATTGATAACTAAATATATACAAAATATATAGGGTGTCCGTGCCGATATTGGTACCCATAAAACTTATTAGTACACTCATATTTTATATATAAAAAAATTAATTACAAAAATGTCCCAATATAAATTTACCAATAAGAACAAATTACTTTCATTAAAAATAAATCAAATACTATATACACTTATTAATTACACTCATATCATCAAATATATTTCTTTATTAAAAAAAAAATTACCTTTAAAAGAAAAACAACAAAAAAAACTTATGATGAACCCTAACATATGATAAATCCTAATTTTTATGATAAACCCTAATTAAACTCTAATTTTATTTCAAATATCAAACTTTCTCATCATCACATGATTATCATATTGTTTTTATCTTTCTTTTATGTATAGTTGTGAACTATATCAATAAATAATTTTATTTTTTTAACGATAGCTATAGATATCATTAATTTTTTTTTTAATTTTTTTTTAATTTTTTTAAGATAGCCGTATAAATAAAAGAATTCCAGATTGAAAATCTCTTGATCCCATATATTGTTTCATATATTCCCTCTTGTAAGGCTCCTGTATTCGAGATATTTCTAAAAATAAATTGGATTATCATTACAAGAGGATTTGATTCCAAAAATAATATGATTTCTTTTATAAATTGGGTGTGATAATAATTTAAGAACAATATTTATAAATAATATGTATTAAAATGAATATATTTATTTCAATGAGGGTACTATTGGCATTAAGATGAGTGTTTATAGTAAAATTTATTTTTTAAATTTTAGACATGGGTGTATTAATAAGTTTTATGGGTATCAATATTCATACCCAAATATAAATTCACAACCAAATGGAATAAACTTTTTGATCACATATTTCTTTGCATACTAGAATTTGTACTATCGTTAGTTGCATGCCACAGTATTAAATCAGACAGATTAGTGTACATGTTTCTGTTTCTATTGGATGGAGAATTGGAGATGGAATAAGAGAATCATACGTGCATGATTTTGACTTTGACATTTAATTTGGACAATTGAATGAAACTGGAGTGATCATGACTCATGAGTGGCAAAATGGGCAGAATTTAAAACAAAGTGGTCCATCATCATATATTCTCCCAAAATCAACACTAGCTAATAGCTTCATGAATTGAAGCTTCAATTAATATCACATTCAACAAAGTGACCTAACGTAATTCCAAACATTAATCAGCTACATAGTATGAACCTATGTTGAGCTACATAGTATTAACGTAATTGTCAAGCTTTAAGACGTGGTATGTGCTAAATTTTATTTTTATTTTAAAGATAATGAGTAATGCTAGGCTTCCTAAATTTTTTCTCAAATGATGTTGGTATGTGAGATGTCAATATCACATTACTCACCACATAATCTCATAATTTTACAAAATGTTAACATGTCATGTGCCAACACCATTTGGGAAGAAATTTGAAAAAAATTTTAGGAAGCCTGGCATTATTCAAAGATAATTAAATATCTATTTTGATGATTTTTTAGTCAAAAAAAGAAAATTGTTTCACTATAACACACACACATACATATATATAGAAATTCTATTATCAGTTCGAACTGATAAAAGTTATTAGTTGGATTTAAATACTTTGACTTGGCTGTATGCATTTGTCAGTCAAAGTATTTAAATCCAGTGGTCCACATACAAGGAACTGATATAACTTTTGTCAGTTCGAACTGATAATAGAAAGACTGTACATATATATATATATATATATATATATATATATATATAAAATCCGTACAACATTGTTAATAGTGTAAATGCTAATGATGAAACTAAAATTTATTGAAAAAACAATAAATTTCATTTATCATTTATAAAGATAGCTTGATTATAAACAAATCAATCAACTATAGAAAATCAATACAAATCATTTTGTAAGAGACGTTTTGATCAATTATTTTTTTCTTTTTAAAAAGAATAAATCAACAAAAAAAAAAAAAATCTTGATACAAAAATTTATATTTTTTGAAAAGAATTTAATTGCCTCAAAATTTATACATAGGTATAAAAAAAAAAAAGTATTTTAACAAGTACTATGAAAAAAATTTGGATTAAATCATAGTTTACAATGAAATATACGAATTTTTAGTTTTCGTTCAAATTTCTCTTACTAACCATATTAAAATTTTATATTTTTTGAAAGTTTTTTAATTGCCTCAAAATTTATACATAGGTATAAAATAAAAAAAAATAAAAAAGAATAATAAGTTTTATGAAAATAAAAAAAAAAGGATAAAACCGAATTTGACAAAGAAATATAAGAATTTTTAGTTTTCTCTCATATTTCCCTTACTATCCATTATAAAAGTTCATATTTGGTGATAATTTTCTAATTTCCTCAAAATTAAAAAAAATTAAAAAATTAAGAAGTTCTATGAAATTTTTTTCTTAAATTTTTCTTTCTGGATAAAATCACATTTTAGAATGCAATATATGATTTTTTTTAATTCACTTATACGAATTTTCTAACTACCTCGAAATTTATACATAGCCACATAGGTATAAAAAAAAGTATTTAAAAAGGTTTGGTGAAATTTTTTGGATAAAATCATATTTTACAATGAATTATACGAATTTTTAGTTTTCGCTCGTAATATACCAATAAAATGTTACCAAAAGAGACATCCAAGTTGCAATCTGTTTTTAGTGCCATGTAGAGAGCAACTTATAGAACTGAAATCAAGCATCCAAGCCAACAGTATGAGAAAAGGTCTATCATTGAATGAAACAGAATCCACATATATCTCGGTTCTACTAATAATTTTCTCAAGCATCTACTATTTTACTCATCAATTTATAAGTAAAAATCTTTCAACAAGTTCAATATGGATCATTTACTCATTCCCAAAACCTCAAACAAATGCATATCATTGTTATCCCGTATTTTGTCCGCGCCTACCACGTCGAGCACCTCGACCACGTACACTTGAGGTAAATCACCAACAGCATCAGAAGATTCTTCAATTGCCATTTGAGAATCAATATTTTCTAATGGAGCCACAGATTGTCCTCTAGCATCTTCTGGGGGGGAATTGGTTCCCTTGGACTTCTTCAACACAGGTGCCACAACATCAGAGCTAGCTTCTCCTTGAAAAAGTGACTCCTCACGCAACTCAGGAGTGGACAAAGCTTGGCATTATTCACCTCCAGTTCTCACTCCTGCAGCTCCCGAATCCTCCTGCTCCCGCACCCTCCCGCTCCCCACACCCGCTAAATTATAATATAGTTACAAAACAATTTTTTAAAAATAAAGTAAAAGAAAGTTACCCACCCCTCCCACGCTCCGCTCCTGTTAAATTATAAAAAGTTAAAAACAATTTTAAAAAATAAAGTGAAGGAAAGTTACCCACAGGAGTTATCAACCTATTATCCTCGGCGTACGTTTGATCCGTTAAGCGAGAGCCCTTCCACACAAGACTTTCGGATCAACACAAACACACATTAAATAAAAATAAACACAAACACACACACAATATTTTTCTTTGAAGGAATAAAGTGTTCATTAATCATTGTTTCTAGCACAACCTACATTTGCCCAATAGGGTCAAACACAGCCTCCACGGTATTTAGTAAATTAAAGAGGTGCATTTAGTAGATACTCTCATAATTCTGAGGCCCAAGTGCAACATCACTTCTTTACGGTCTCTCAAAGCAGGGAAATCTGATTTGGAGGTTGAAATTGCGATACGGCCAACAAGTGAAACAGTGATCTACCCACGTTTTTCAAAGTGGATAAGGAACCGCCATGATCTTCCCAAGAAAGTTAATAAATGGTGTAATGTTGTTAGATGGGAGTTTAGCAACGACCTATGCCATTTATCAGGTTATTTTCATGGTTATCTCGTCGGATTAGTTTGAACCATCAAATCTCACATCACTAACAAGTGAGAACCCTAGCTAGTTAGTTTAAACACCTTGTGAACCGTAAGGAGTAAACACATTGAGTAAGACTATGTCTAAAACGGACAATATCTAATATATTCTTCCGATTGTAGGAGTCGAGAATTTTACTGGCAGGAAGGACATACAGCATTTGCTACGAATGAAGAAGCAGATGTAGAGGTATGTATATGGAAATTCTCTACTACTTTCTTTTCACGTAAACTTGTTTGGTCCTTCTGATTTCAGAATTACATCAAATTGTTCCTTCTAACCGCTTGATCGATGTCACATTTCAGGTCTTGGAAATGTAGTATTCTCTCTTCATCAAATACTACATGCACTCTCTTTCTAATGCTCGACTTGTTTTCGTTGTTTAAAAAGGAAATGCTAATTTGCACTAAAGATTCATAATGATCTTGTAATGACTGGTTGCATAACATTTACCACATCAATCTTTTATCATTTGTCACATTTGAGACCAACATTCCCCTTAAAATTAGGATTTTTTTTTTTTTTTTTAGAGTATGTAATATTAATTAAATCATGAATGAGCCTGTGGATTTACAGTTCTATTGAATTTTCTGGTTGATGGTAGATGGTTTGATTGAGCAGTACAAGTCACTGTGACTACAAAAGCTGTTTTAGATGCCCTCATTTCGGGATAAATTCCAGTACTAAATCGTATATGTTTTTGACATCTCAACATTTCATTCTATGTATGTTAATACTATTTGTAGATTATGAACATTCTAAGATCTTCCAAAAGGATGGTACCGACTACTGCTACTATAGCCTAACCTTCCATCCGGCCAACCAGTTCCACCATAACTAGCACCTGGACCAGAGTCATAGCCACCACCATTGCCTGAACTAAATTGTATATGTTTTTGACATGTCAACATTTCATTCTATGTATGTTAATACTATTTGTAGATTATGAACATTCTAAGATCTTCCATAAGGATGGTACCGACTACTGCTACTATAGCCTAACCTTCCATCCGGCCAACCAGTTCCACCATAACTAGCACCTGGACCAGAGTCATAGCCACCACCATTGCCTGAACTAAATTGTATATGTTTTTGACATGTCAACATTTCATTCTATGTATGTTAATACTATTTGTAGATTATGAACATTCTAAGATCTTCCATAAGGATGGTACCGACTACTGCTACTATAGCCTAACCTTCCATCCAGCCAACCAGTTCCACCATAACTAGCACCTGGACCAGAGTCATAGCCACCACCATTGCCTGAACCTCCATAACTACCATAACCTTCGCTTCCTCTACCATATCCAACTAGACCACTTATGCCATAGGGTCCAAAGCAACGCGAATAATTGAGGGAAGATTCACCTCGGTAGCCTCCTAGGCTACTTCCTCCAAAACCCCCGTAACCATCACCATATTCTTTGTGGGGAGGAGGTTGGGGGTTTGAGGCTGGCTTTGGTACAGCTTTCTTGATCTCCACCTACAACAAAGCAACTTAGTTAAACCTAGGTCTGCTGCAAGAAAACTATTTTGTAGTAAATATGTAAAAAACTAGCAAATAAATCCTGCCTCATAAATGACAAAGTAAATAGAGTATGAAATAAGGGATGCTTCATAACTGTTTACAAGCTGAGTTCTTGCAGACCATCCTAATAAGCTCACCTTTCTCCCGGCCATTTCAATCATATTTCCATTGGATAACATTTCATCGACAACTTCCTCGTTGTCAAAAGTTATAAATCCAAAACCTCGAGAGCGATTAGTTTCACGATCAAGAATAATCTGCTGTTCCAGTACTTTCCCATACTTGGAGAAGAAATTCTTGAGTTCATCTGAATGATAAAACATGCCAGTTAAAAATGGATAAAAGAAAGAAAATGAAAATTAAATAATGGTATCTTAGCAGACATACCTTCAGAGACCGATTGTGGTATCCCACCAACAAATATCTTCTTTGTCTTGAAATCCTTCGATTGACCTGAACCTTTAGGAATGGTCCTTTTAATCTCAACCTGGTCAACATTCACAAAAGTAAGCATAACAACAATACTACATATTGAATCCATCAAATAGTTTGTTCAAAAAACATTAACACAATCTAAGCTCAATTAGGTTAGATCCTCATTAAGTTCTCTCACTTACAGGCTATTTTAAAACAATGCCTAAAATAACAAATTCTGCCATGACATTAACTTTTTATATCAAGCAAACATTTACCTCCTTCTGTCCCAGCTTCTTGTCCAACTCTCTGTGTTCCCTGACCAATTTTTCTTGAAGAGAAGAATTTTCCAGTTCCTTTTCTTCATCCACAACTTTCAAATAAAAGAGTACAATCCATTAGTAAATAAAAGGGCACCATTATTTGCATGCATGGTTAAGATGCACATGCAATAACCAAAATAAGAATGCAGGATTAGATCAGAGGCTCGGCTACGTTTCAAGTTGTGTGAGTTCTTCACACGCAACAATTCCCCTTCCAACTCTGAACCCTGAACAGAAGAAATTGGTAACACATTGGTAAGACATTTTATACTGCTGAAACATATGGGGAAAAAAGAACCTATGCATCAAGAGCACATTGTGTTAAATGCTCGCAACTTACTCTGAGTTCTTGAAGCTCCCGTTGTAGCTCTGCATTGCTAGCTTCGAGTAATGATACTTTGCGTTTAAGTACCTTAAAGAATAAAAGGTTCGTTAAACAAACAAGTCTAGAAAGTTTTAGTAGCAGGAGAAAACTATTAACACCAACATACTTGTAGTTCATCAAGTGGTGAACTGCCACAATAGAATTGATTTTCAGCTTGCAACTCCTCAATTTGGCTCCTCATTCTTTGCATTTCAGCAGCCATTGGATTACGATTAATCTAAGATAATGGAAAAGAAATTAAAGGGTGTCATTATAAGATAACCATAACAATAAAAAAATAAAAATAAAAAGCGCTAAGTAAGAAAACATACAACTGCTTTATTTTGAATGTTGCGAGCACGATTTGCATACTTCAAAGTGTTTAAAGTCTCCTCAACATTTGTGTTAGCAGGACTAACACAAGCTTCAAAATTAAAAAATCAAATCTGATTAACTAAAATACAGGCTCTACAATTTTTCATCGTGTAAAATAGCATACCTATCATCAAAATTTTGCTCTTTCCACCGAGAGAATCCTAAAAGTTTAAATATTAATCAGAATTCAAACATATTATCAAGATAACATAACCAGCACATGTGAAATTGAAACAAAAGGCAAAAAATCCATTTCAAAGTATGAAGGATAAATGAAATAATTTATATACCTGTAATAACCATGTCAAAATGTTATCACGGTATGGAACATGACCTCCATCCTTCCGCTTCTTCTCATCTCCCAAAGCACTTAGCACATTTCCAAGAACTAGTAAGCCCATATTGATATCAATGCCTAAATCATTAAAATTCTAGTTAACATTTCAAACAAAGATGATTCAATATAAGAAAATTGTGATTCTCTTGAACCCAAAAATACCAAAAATCATAAACAGCAAGAATACCTTCTTTGAGGCGCATGCCATCTGCACCTGTTCGTTTTGCATGTTCAGAACCAGCAAGGTCCACAAAATGGAGTTTTGCACATAAATCCTCACCAGCTTCATCAACTGTTGCTCCTGTACCAGCAATTTTCTTTTGCTCCATGGTAATTGTAAAGATGGCATGCGAGCGGCTGTAAAGATGAGATAAGATTCAACTATAAAAGTTGATAATGTAAAGATGTTGAATATGGAAACAGGAGATGCAAATAGGATTATGAAAACAATGGAATGTTTAAAACACATGTAAACTTGAAAAAAGAACTTCTAAGATTAAAAGAATAATAGCATATATCGTAGACAATATCATCTGCTTAAATAAGTTTGACACATGAAACCACAAAACTTGGATGGTTAATAAATATCTATGCCAATAATCAAATGCATGACCAAAAAGCAATATAGCAATTGAAAAACCCATATGACTAAAATAGAAAGCACATATATGATATATCAAGTGATGGATAACAATGCCTTACTGTACAGCAGTACATCTAAATTTAGATTTTAGACCTATGACTTCAAAAAAAGTACCTTGACCGACTATTCATATTAGTGCTCCCAGTAGCACGAAACAAAGAACCATGTGACTGTTGATTTTAACCTCCCTTATTGATCGTGTTTTCTCGATAGACTATGGTAATAAACTTATAGGATAATGATATGCGAATATGCGGAATAAAGTATGAACAATAAAGAAAACACACCACACACAAACACAAGAATTTACCGAGGTTCGGCTAACTTTGCCTACGTCCTCGTGTGATCTCTCTTGAGAAATCACTAGCACTATGAAGAAAAACGCTTGGTTACAAGATACTTATTGAAACCCCTTAGCTAATTCCCCAAAACCTTGCTAGAACCTCTCTATCACTCTTGCTCTCTACCCTTTGTATGCTTGCTGTTTTTATGTGTTAAAAATAAGCTCCCAACAGCCCTATTTATAGATATAGGACTTGGGTTACATTCCTTGCTAGAATAGGACTCCTAAATCCTTTTAGAATAAGAAAAGCTAGCTTATTTCCTAATCCTAGTTGATTTGGGACTCTTGAGAAAATATAATTTTCTAATCCCAATAGGAAATTATGTGCACACTTTATTTTCTCCTAATCCAAATAGGATTCCTTCTTAAGCCTTGACTTGGGTTTTGATGAGCCAAAAAACACAACAATCTCCACCTTGGTGAGTCAAAACCAAGAAATGACTGATGTACCCCAGAATGTCTTCGAACCTTCTTGAAACAACTCTGGAAAGCTTCAAGAACCTTCACCTTGGCAAACTTCTTCTTGCCTTAATGCACCTCAAGTGAGGAGGTGCTCCACCCAATCCTCAGCATGTAATGAGATTGAGTGAGTTCAAGCAAAACTTGAACTTCTCAGCTGTTACCGGTTTAGTCAAGTAATCTGATGCGTTCTCCTCTATATGAACCTTCTCCAATGTAACTTCCTTTGATTCTACCCAGTCCCTAATTCTGTGATAACGAGCCTCAATATGCTTTGATCTTCCATGAAACACTTGATTCTTTGCTAAGTAAATAGCACTTTGGCTATCACATCTAATCACCATGGAACCTTGAGTAATTCCGAACTCTCTTGCTAAACCATTAAGCCAAACTGCTTCCTTTCCAGCTTCCGCAAGTGCAATATACTCAGCTTCAGTAGTGGATAATGCTGTAATTGATTGTAGAGTAGCCCTCCACTAATCGGCCCACCACCACTAGTGAAAACATAACCTGTAGTAGATCTTCTTTTATCCAAGTCCCCCGCATAGTCAGCATCTACATAACCTAACACACATGCTTCTTTCCCTTGTTTTTCAAACAAGATTCCTAGACTCTTTGTACCTTTCAAGTAACACAGAATCCATTTAACTGCAGACCAATGCTCCATTCCTGGATTCGCCATATACCTCGAAACAACACTTAGTGCTTGTGCTAGGTCAGGTCTTGTGCAAACCATCGCGTACATTAGACATCCTACTACGCTTGCATAAGGCACTTTGCTCATCTCTTCCAACTCTTTTTCTGTAGTTGGACATTGCAGCGCACTCAACCGATAGTGAGCTGCCAACGGAGTAGTCACGGGCTTTGCTTCATTCATGTTGAATCGCTCCAAAATATTTTGAATGTATTTTGCTTGCGACAACCAGATTTTTCCCGCTACTCTGTCCCTTCTAATTTGCATTCCAAGGATCTTTTGTGCAGCCCCTAGATCCTTCATGTCGAATTCCTTACTCAGTTGCATCTTTAATTTTTGAATTCTAGACATATCTTGACATGCAATCAACATGTCATCTACATAAAGTAGCAATAGTATAATCATACCATCTTCGAACACATGATAGTAAACACAACAATCCTTTAAGCATCTTCTAAAATTGATTTTCAGCATGTATGAGTCGAAACGCTTGTACCACTGCCTTGGAGATTGCTTTAGCCCATAAAGAGACTTCTTTAACCTACAAACCAGATTTTCCTTCCCTGTTTCGACAAATCCTTCCGGTTGAGCCATGTAAATGACTTCTTCTAGATCACCATGGAGAAACGCGGTCTTAACGTCCATCTGTTCTATCTCCATATCCTGCTGAGCAGCTATTGATAATAGCAATCTGATTGAAGTATGCTTAACCACTGGAGAGAATATCTCATCATAATCAACTCCTTCCTTTTGTGAATACCCTTTTGCCACTAACCGAGCCTTGTATCTCACGGCATCACCTTCATGTGTCCCTTCTTTCTTTCTAAACACCCATTTACAGCCAACTATCTTTCGATCTTTTGGTTTAGAAACTATCTCCCAAACAAAGTTCTTATCAAGAGATTGCATCTCTTCTAACATAGCAACCATCCAACTTTCCCGATCATCACTTGCTATAGCTTCTTGATACGTGGTTGGATCTCCTTGACTAACATTTAGAGCATAATTAACTTCGTCTTGATCAAACCCATACTTTTCCGGTTTCTTGCGTTCTCGCTTGGGTTTATCCAATGCTATGCTTCTCTGAAACTGTTGCTCAGGTTGTTGAGGAACCAGGGAGTCTTGTTCCTGCAACGGTGATAGCTCCACCTGAGCCCGTACTTGTGACTGTTGTTGTTGCTCTACTCTTTCCTCATTAATCCCTTCGTCATGATCCACTTGCTCGTGCTCCACCTGCGCTGGATCTTCTTCCATGACCCATTTGGTTAGAGGAAATTCGGTTGCTTCTTCTACAACATCAGTTTTCTTCTCCTCACTTGTCTTGATTTTATTTAGGGGTATAGTCTTCTCGTCGAACACGACATCTCTACTTAAAACCTTCTTCTTGTTGATAAAATCCCATAACTTGTAGCCCTTCACTCCTTTTTCAAAACCAATGAAAATGCACTCGAGTGACTTTGGCTTGAGTTTGGTTCTTTCATCACTCGGAATATGAGCATATGCACTGCAACCAAAAACTCTTAAATTGGAATAATCAATAGGTTTTCTAGACCATACCTCTTCTGCACACTTATAATCAAGAACCCTTGAGGGTGATCGGTTAACCAAGTAGCAAGCATGATTAACCGCTTCTGCCCAAAACATGTCGGGCAATCCTGCATGAAATCGCATGCTTCTCTCTCTTTCCATGAGAGTTCTATTCATCCTCTCTGCTGCCCCGTTTTGTTGAGGAGTCTTCTTCACCGTAAAATGCCTTGTGATGCCTTTTTCCCAGCAGAACTGTAAGAACTTATTGTCTCTATATTCACCTCCATTGTCGCTTCTTAGATATCTGATTTTTCTGCCCGTTTGGTTTTCTACTTCAGCTTTCCACTCTTTAAACTTTGTGAAAACTTCAGATTTCTCCCTCATGAAGTAAACCCATACTTTTCTCGAAAAATCATCTAAAAAAGTAACAAAATACCTTGATCCCCCCTTAGACCTAGTTGGTGCAGGACCCCATACGTCTGTATGAATATAGTACAATGGCTCTTTGCTTCTTTTCTCATTTTCTGCAATCTTGAATGACGTCTTTATTTGCTTTCCGAGAGTACAATATTTGCAGAATTTTAGTTTGCAGAAACTAACACCTTTCAGCTGATTTTTCTTGTGTAGTTCTTGCATCCCTCTTTGACTCATGTGCCCTAGCCTACAATGCCAAAGCTCAGTCTCATCCTTCTCTACAGATATTGCTGCTCCACCTACTATTGTAGTTCCCCGAAGCTTATATAAAGTGTTAGGCTGAATATCACCTCTCATCATGACCAATAACCCTTTGATAACCTTGAGTATCCCTCCTTCAGAACAATACTTGTAACCGGCTTTGTCTAAAGTGCCCAAAGATATCAAATTTTTTTTTTAGTTTAGGAACATGTCTGACCTTATCCAGTACCCTAACAATTCCGTCATGCATTCTGATTTTCACTGATCCAATACCTTCGATCTTGCACGGTGAATCATCTCCCATCAAAACTTCTCCACAGCTCCTTTCCTCATATGTGTCGAACCATTCTTTGTTAGCACACATATGGAACGAACAACCGGTATCCAAAATCCAATGTTGGAAAGCATTGGAGCTCGATGTTACCGCAAGGAGTTCTCCGTCACTTTCATCCGAAGTAACCACACTGGCTGAACTTGAATTCCTTGCCATCGCCTTTGCTTTCCTTTCTTGCCATATCTTGCAATTCTTTTTCCAGTGGTCAGTAGCACCACATGTAAAGCAACCCTTGTTCTCTTTTTCTTTTCCCTTGGATTTTGATCTACCCATGTTGCCAGATTTATCATGTCTGCTCTGCGACCGACCCCTCTCTTTACCTTTGGCATATAGACCATGTGCTTGAGAGCCTTCGGTATTTTCATCCATCTTGACATAAGATTGGATAGCTTCCATAACCTCATCCAGCTTTAGACTTTCCTTACCAAACATGATTGTGGTCCTGAAGTGCTTAAACGAAGGCGGTAGAGATCTCAATAGTAAAAGCGCCTTGTCATCATCATCATACTTCACATCCACCTTTAATAAATTGGCAACACAATTCTGAAATCTGCTCAAATGATCTTGCAGATTACCACCTTCTTCCATCCGAAGATTAAGAAGTTCATCTTTCAAGAAAAGTTTGTTGGATAAAGTTTTACCCCTGTAAACTTTCTCGAGCTTATCCCATGTCTCTTTAGTGTTCATATCCTCGTCGACATTAAGCATCACATTGTCGGCAAGATGTAGCTCAATTGAGCTCTTCGCCTTTACGTCCATTCGCTTCCACTGAGCATCTGTAATTTCCGCCGGCTTCTTCTCCACTCCGAGAATAGCATGCTGTAGATCTTGCTGAATCAAGACGTTCTTCATCTTCCTCTGCCATAACGTGAAGTTACCCTTCCCATCAAACTTCTCGATTATGATGGGCTTCACATCATTGATCTTATCACCCGCCATCTCAAAAACGCTATGACCAAGCTCTGATACCAATTTGTTGATTTTAACCTCCCTTATTGATCGTGTTTTCTCGATAGACTATGGTAATAAACTTATAGGATAATGATATGCGAATATGCGGAATAAAGTATGAACAATAAAGAAAACACACCATACACAAACACAAGAATTTACCGAGGTTCGGCTAACTTTGCCTACGTCCTCGTGTGATCTCTCTTGAGAAATCACTAGCACTATGAAGAAAAACGCTTGGTTACAAGATACTTATTGAAACCCCTTAGCTAATTCCCCAAAACCTTGCTAGAACCTCTCTATCACTCTTGCTCTCTACCCTTTGTATGCTTGCTGTTTTTATGTGTTAAAAATAAGCTCCCAACAGCCCTATTTATAGATATAGGACTTGGGTTACATTCCTTGCTAGAATAGGACTCCTAAATCCTTTTAGAATAAGAAAAGCTAGCTTATTTCCTAATCCTAGTTGATTTGGGACTCTTGAGAAAATATAATTTCCTAATCCCAATAGGAAATTATGTGCACACTTTATTTTCTCCTAATCCAAATAGGATTCCTTCTTAAGCCTTGACTTGGGTTTTGATGAGCCAAAAAACACAACAGTGACAGATATGATGCCATATCTTTCTTTGTCTTAACTTCTTCCTCAGTCACCCCATCAAGTGTAATATCTCCCTTCTTTGTTTCTCTGATTTTTAAGGGTTCCCTTGCAGGCACAACAGGCTTGGCATTTGAACTAGATGAATCCATACCAAGAAGATCAAATACTTCTTCATTCAATATCTGTCATTTCAGTAACAAAATGGTGTTTTTTAGGTACAAAATAGCAATAAATATGAACACAATATAATTATCAAAACCACTAATTTCAATGTATTACCTCGACAAATGAAACTCTAATTAAAAATTCTTTAGATTCTTTCAATGAATCAATCCTTTTGAAAATACTCTCCATCGCTTTAGGTATGACCCCACTATTGCTTCCTTCACCGCTATTATTAGTCCCCATCATATAATTTTTTCCAGACCCCTTCTAATATATGATATACAAATAAAATCAGTCAGTAATGCAAACACAAAATGAAAGATTTTAATTAATGTAAATTCTACCTGTCCATAAGCTAAAACGGTTGCATTGTTTCCATGAAAGAGAGCTTCCACAAGAGGTGCCACACAATCATCGTAAATAGTTGTAGAAGGCGATCCCATGTTACCATACACATAATCGAATGTGAATGCATGTGAACCTATCTGTACCTGTTTCATGTACATAATAACAATTTTCAACATACAAATCGACATAACTCTCTGTGAACCTAAAATAACACAGTCCATATACAAATTCAAGAAGCTACAAAAATACCTGAGGTTCACCGGGAACCACGGTGATGCAATCGGTGCAGCCAAGCAAAAGCTCGGGGGTGAGGAGCGGCCGAATGTTGACAGCGACCCTCACATTCTGCGATGACTTCTTCACCTTGGAACACTCCATCTCCGATTTACGATCCGTGGTTGACGATGATAGACAAAGGAACCTAATTCAATCACGAAACCGAATTCGAAAAACCAATCAAGATTCAAGAATCAAAACAATCTGACCTAATTCCGTCTTAACTGAGAACATTACCTGAGAGAGAGAGAGAGACGGCGACGAGTTCTTCTGAATTTCGATAGACACAGAAAGAGAGAGAGCGAGAGAGAGAGAAGAGCCAATAGTTAGTGCGTTTTGAAAAAATTTGAAGGATTGGGGATTTTAATCGAACTTTTTGAATCCAAGAAAAGGCGCTCAGTCGAAAATAAAAAGCTGGGGTACTGGTCACGTGAGTGGCATGTGTGTGGAAAATGGTTAGTCCAGACATGACAAGGTTGGAAACGTTAATTTGGGTGTAACATTTGACACTTGACACTTGCGTACATCATTTTTGTTGTTAGTTTTTTTTTTTTTTTTTGATGTTACAACAACTGCCGGGATCAGTGAGATTAAACTCCAAAGCACGGTCTGAAACACTACTCCCACTATTAGAGAGAGCACCCACATAAATAATGTATATATATACATACCAAGGCCAAGGTTTGAACCTTGGCGGTAGAGCACCCTTTGGGAGACTCCAACCACCAAGGCAATGGGCCATTGGTATTTTTGTTGTTAGTTGTGACTAAACTTTTTCTATTTCTTTCACTTTATCTTCACCAATATTAGATACCCTCTACACATGTCACATACCATACTATATAGACTCAGATTTTGTGACTTCCACGTGTACTTTTATTTTATAAGTTGATATATGCTTTTTTTTTTTATTTTTTTATTTTTTTTTATTTAATTTTTAAGTTGATTTGTAATGTTATTGTGTATCATATTCTATATAGTACGGTTTTGCTTATATTGCATTAATTAATTCTATCGGCTTATAATTTATATGTATTAATTGTAGTAATTTTCTTTCATTGTTATAGGTATAGAGTGGATATTTCATGATTATGAGAAAATATAATGTTTAATCTTGGTAGACCCTATCAGATCCATTTATCAAATTTTTAGTATACATATATCTCATGATTCCTGTTGTTATTTTCACATGGCCAAAGGTATACCATTATAAATGAAAAATAGATATCAAAATTTACATCAAATAAATGAAATTTGGATTCTCTATCTCTACTAACTATTTTTACATCAAATAATTCCACGTTTGTTTTGATCAAGAGCACTAGCTAATTGCATTATTCTTGGATTTTGGTGAGAGCTTGACTGGTCACTCGTGTGTTATGAACTAGAGTTTTGTTGTGAATTGTTTTGGTTTCACTGAAGAATTGTTAATGGACATCAAATCAGGGTACTGTTGAAACTTGGAAATGATTGGATGCTTGGCACACTACAAGGAATGCAGTAACTTGTTGCTCAAGTATTAAAGTCCTCTTAATAAGGATGAAAGATAGAGTTAACTTTTTTATTAGGATTTGAATTTTCTTTCATTATATGTTTCTGCAGGAATGGTATCAACCCAACAAGGTTGGAAACGTAATTTGGGTGTAACATTTTCTCAAGAAACAGACAGAAACAATTAAAAGAAGCATTGAAGAGTTCAGGTGCACACAAACCTCAAAATATGAAGAAAACTCTTCCACGATTAAAAAACAAAAAAAAGTAGACCTCTTCCGTTGATTCATGTAATATGCTATATAAAAAACAAATCATGTAATGTTTTTATTCACTTGAACATCGAAATACATACACATTATAGGGCTCGAAGAATATATCAACATTACATACCCTAATAGCAGCAAAATCATAAAACAAACCCCAACAACAACCAGAATTCTAACCAATTGTTTTTATCTTTTGGTAGTTAGTTGATGCTTTCACCTTGCTAACTCCAAACTCTTATGTCTTTGAGAGCAGGCCTCACATCCTCCTCACACGACTCCCTATACTGATCAACACTGTCTCCTGCCGATTTCAACAGCTCCACTACTGTCACCATCAGCGCCACCTCCACGGTCACAGCCAGCTTCCCTTTCCTGCAAAATTCACTCCAAAGCTTCCCGATAATATCAGAAGCTGAAAATTTGGATGTAAACATGGAACTGGATTTTCGCTTACTCTTGAACAAACTTGACAGATCAAATCACGATGACATCAAAGATATGAACTCAAAACTCATTTTAAAATGGTGGATTTGATAATGATTTTGATCTCACTAACTCAACTTCTCCATTCTTTTCAACAACATTCTCACCACTAATTACCCGAGAAAATTCTCTACCAAACCCTTTTCGGAACCAAGGATTCTTCATGATACCTGTAACTGTGATTTTCTTATCATCTTCAGCAATCAAAACCCTAGATATCAACTTCTTGGCATCCATTGAAATCCATGGAGGAAACACAAACTCTGCCTTGAAAATCTTCCTGTACAACTTCATCACATTTTCATGTTGAAACGGCAAGTACCCTGAAAGCAAAACAAACAAAACAACCCCACAAGACCAAATATCAGATTTGGCTTCATCGTACCCATTTTTCCTCAAGATCGGAGTCCCGCATTGCGTGTGCAGCAAGCCATCGTTCCACACCTGCTTCGGCAAAGCAGAAAGCCCAAAATCCGAAATTTTCAAGTCCTCGTTTTCGTCCGGAAGAAGATTTTCCGATTCAAGTCACGGTGATAAACACCGCGACTGTGACAAAAATCCACCGTGCTAATCAGCGGTTGAAAGTACTTTCTAGCCAAATCTTCCTTGAGTCTTCCTTTAGTAATAATTTTGGCGAAGAGCTCTCCTCTCCTCCTTTAACGTAATCCATTACAAAGAAGATTTTTGTCTTGGTGGCCATGACTTCTTTGAGTTCAACAATTTGGGGTGCCTGACCAACCACATGACTGAGATTTCTCGCTCGATTTGCTCCATCAACCCCTGTATCTTCACCTCATCATTTTTCATGACTTTAACTGCTACTCTTTCTTGGGTTGCAAGATTTTTCCGGTAATACACCTTGGTTAAGATGCCTTGTCCTGAAATCCTCCCCTTTTCGTACTTGCCAAACACAACAATATTTCTTGCTTCTTTCTTCATTTTGTAACCATTTTTGGACACCAAATTCTCTGTTTCTTTCTCCATAATCAACTAGGAGTGTCCGTGCCAAAACTCGACTCAATATTTCATGTTTTTTTTAAGATCAAGTGGGTTGCTAGAGAAATTGATATTTGCCGAGAAAATTGAGAGGAATGGGAGGAAAGTTGGAATATTTGAGTGTTCGGATAAATAATAGAAGGTGTGAGAAAAAATGGTGATTGGAAAGGAAGAAAATGGAGTGAGTGAAGCAGTGCTGGAGCCATTGGATATATCCAATAAGTTGAATAAATTATGAATATCTAGACCAATAGGAAGCTGGACACGTGGTGAAGATGTGCACCCAATAATGTTTTTGACATTTTTGGATCCATGTACACTTTGAGGTTTGAGTGAAGCTTCTGGTCTGTAATACTTGTAAGATTCCAAAACTTATGTTACTCACAACCACACATCTAGTCCAGGAGAAGCTGCAAAGAAGAGACAAATCAGTTTGTTTGCTTTCCAGCATCTACAACCATAACCATTGCATATTTAGTGTTTGATGTTGTAAATGTAAAGAGATTTAATTTTTTTCTTTTTTTAAGAATATTTGCTCTGTCTCTTCAACCATAACCAACCCCATTAAACTATAATTTTTTAGCAGCAAAACTAATGAAACAAGTATACAACAAACCAAAACATTCTGTTACAATAATCATCGGTCACAAAATAAAGACATTATGAGAGAATTGAAGTTAATGTGGAAGCACCAAGACTTATCATTTTACAGTTAAAATATGGCCAAAGACGACTAATTAGTTGGAGCAACTAACTAAACATAGGAGGCAGAGAATGATGGTTGTTTTGGAAGATTTTGAATAGTATAGAGCTTTTCCTCAACAAGAATACAATAAAAGCCAATAGATCAATAAGTATGGAAGCACAACAAGAGTAGATCAATAATATGAAATAAAGTTTGATGTCTAAGATTGACATAATATTATTAAGATGGCAGAATTCTAACAATTAGATGCTGGGTACTGGAATCATATAGAAAATATAGACATGTCAAAAATGCAATACCACTCAAATCCCATTCATTATTATCAAGTTAAGTCTGCATCACTCCATTAAAAGAGAAATTAATTAACTTTTCAAGTTAAGCAAAACAAGTTTAATAAGCTTATTATACTTGACCTTTTGCTTGTTCGGTGGCGTCAGTTTCCCTCCACCGGTGCCTCCTTCAGCAACGGCATTTTGGCAAAGAGCTCTCCTCCTTTAACGTACTCCATTACACAGAAGATCTTTGTCTTGGTGGCCATGACTTGTTTAAGTTCAACTATGTTGGGGTGTCTCACCAACTGCATGACTGAGATTTCACGCTCGATTTGCTCCATCAACCCTCGTTCCTTCACCTCATCTTTTTTCATGACTTTGACTGCTACACTTTCTTGGGTTGCAAGATTTTTCCCGTAATAAACCTATTCCAAAAATCCTCCCCATTTGTACTTGCCAGTTGCCAACACAATATTTCTTGCTCCTTTCTTCATGTCCACCAAATTCTCTATTTCTTCCTCCATAATCAATTACAGAGAGTGTCCGTACCAAAACTTGACTCAATACTTCAGCTGGGTTGCTAGAGAAATTGATATTTTCCGGGAAATTGAGAGGAATGGGAGGAAAGTTCGAAGATTTGAGTGTTTCGATAAATATGTTGATTGGAAAGGAAGAAAATGAAGGGAGTGAGTAGGGGATTAATACTTGTAAGATTCTGATACTTATGTTACTCACAACCACACATCACAAGTCCAGGAGAAGCTGCAAATTAAGAAGAGACAAATCAGTTTGTTTGCTTTCCAGCATCTACAACCATAACCCTTACATATTAGTGTTTGATGTTGTAAATGTAAAGAGAATTTAATTCAATCTTTCTTCAAGAATATTTACTCTGTCTCTACAACCATAACCAACCCCATTAAACTATAATTTTTTAGCAGCAAAACTAATGAAACAAGTATACAACAGACCAAAACATTCTGTAACAATAAGCATCAGTAACAAAAATAAAGACAGTATGAGAGAAGTTGATGTGGAAGCACAAAGACTTAACTTTAAATTATGGAGCAACTAAGTAAACATTGCAGTTCTATTTTAAGCTTCGATAGCAGAGAATGATGGTTATTTTGGAAAATTTTGAATAGTATAGAGCTTTTTCTTAACAAGAATACAATAAAAGATAGTAGATCAATAAGGTTGGAAGCTCAACAAGATAATGACAAGTGGAGAGATTTTTATAATTTTCCTAAGATTTTCAATATATATATGATTCCAAAATCTCGGATCAAATCAGTATGTATATATTGGCCAGTAAAATCATGATAGATGGCAAGAAATTTTGCAATTGCAAGTTGAATTAATATTAGCAATTTGAATTTTGAAAGAAGAATCAATTAAAAGACTAAATAAAGTAAAACATAATGCATAATGCATGTTGAATCCAAAATAGTACCAATTTGCTAAGATTGACATAATATTATTAAGATGGCAGAATTCTAATAATTAGATGCTGGGTACTGGAATCATATATACATGTCAAAAATGCAATACCACTAAAATCCCATTCATTATCATCACTCCGTTAAACAAACAGCCAAGATATTTCAAGCAAATAGCAATACGAAAGAGAAATTAATTAACTTTTCGAGTTTAATATATAAGATTATTATACTGTACCTGACCTTTTGCTTGTCCGGTCATGCCCGACGGGTTCTTGCCGTTTTGGGGCTGAATGGTTTCTGGGGTTTTGCGATTTGGGAGTGGGATCTGTTTGGGTCGTGGGAAACTGATGGAAAAGGAAAGAAAATGGGGGGAATGTTAATGTGTCTGTGCACGTCATCACATTGTAACGGAATAAATATTCACGTGCGGGCACGTGATCGAACACGGTGATGTGTCTGGTCTGGGCTCGTCATCACATGGTTACCCAATCAGGTAACGGCACGCTATCGAATGTGTGATGACGTGGCTGAGCAAGTCAACACATGGAACCTGAAAAGGTCATGACGTGCACACTCACGTCATTAAAATAAGGTCTACGTGGCCGGCCACATCACATTAAAATAAAAAAATAAAAAAAACCCACCTCTGTAAAGTCTCTGTTTTCTTCGCTTTGTCTCTGAAAAATTGGTGCAGCGAAGAAGATTGAACAAGGAAGAAGGCTCACTCAAAACGACGTGTCGTCTTGGAAGAACCGGCGACAATTTTCGTATCTGGGTTCGGCTGCTATAACCGACCCGAACCGAGCTTCACTGTTTTTTGTCTATCTAAGAGGCATCGAAACCTTCAAAAACCCTAACAATGTAGACCCAGATTGATCCTACTCATATTTGAAGACTTCCCACATTCAAATATCAGAAGCTAATCGATTGAGTTTTGATGGGTACACTTGCAAATTGTTTGTCTTTTTATGCTATACTGAAACATTTTTTATTTTTTGTATTTGTAGCCGAAATAGAATCAACTATATTGTAATTTTACTTCAAGTTTTGATTTTTATGTTGCTGATGGCATTTCTGTCATTTTGTGTAATGTGTATCGAACTTGCATTTGATAATACAGGAGTCACTTTTGTTTTTTTTTTTTTTTTTTAATTATTATTATTATTTTATTTACTTATACAGTAACAACGATTGCCGGAACAGACGAGATTGGGCTCTACAATCACAACCCACAAGAGGGGAGAGAGCACCCCACACATAAGTGGGACAACACCAACACCAAAGGTGAGAAAATTAGCCTTAAGCCATGCAAACACTGGGCCTCGATCTTGGGTGGTGGTGTTTCCAAAGGAAAGATCCACCACCTTGATGATTGTGTAGACTTTTGTTGATTTCGAAGATATTGGTCGAGTCCTAATAGTCTTTGCACATCAACAAGATATTGTCTTGTTGCGTTGAACAAGCTGGAGTTAGAGAGGCTTTCCTTTCATGGCTTCTTCTTACACTTGGCATTAGTTTCACCATTTTTATGGTGGCTGAAGCAGCAGAGAAATCCGAAAAGAAAAGATTTTTTGATGGGCTTTTTTATTTTTTATTTTTTAAAAAGTCTGTTTGGTGCTTGAGAAAGTGATGGAAAAGGAAATATCACCGGTATTAATTCTTAGTTGAGTGAGGGAAATCAAGCTCCCTTTCTTTCAGGAGCCGGAACTTAATTCTCTAAAACATATTTAATTCATTTTCCTGATTGCGCCATGAATATATATTTGAATACAATTTAGAGGAAATAACAATTAACTCAATTTTCTTTTTAAGGAATGAAAATCTTGCTATACCTTACTAGTTTGGTAAAATTACAAGTCATCATCTAGCTGTGACCACAAAATTAAGATAATATCAAATCTCCTTATATGGAAATAAATAAATATAGTAGCTAATCATATTGAGTTAAAAGAAATAATTTAATTATCGACATTGTCATCATCTAGTTGTAATAAATAAATAATTTTATTACAAGTCATCATCTAGCTGTCCATTGTCATGTTGTTAACTGCTTCATTTAATAAAATTAATTAACTAACAATTTTTTTTAGTTAATTGACGGTTATTGTTTTTGATCATTTAAAATAATAAAAATAATTAAATAAATAAAAACCTGTACAATTGTATGTACTTCATTTCAATTTTTCATTAATCTGTCTCTAGTTTCTACAGTCCTCCCATGGAAAAGATTTTTTTTTTCTTTAAAAAAATGTTTTTTCTTAAATAAAAAAATTGTTAGTTAATAAAATCTCAAAAATAATAATAATTTTAATAAAATAATTAATCCAAGGGCAATTTAGACATTTTAAATTTTATGGTTAGTTAAACTGTCAATTAACATTTAGTCAACGAAAAGCAGGGAAAATATATGCAGTTTTGACAAAAGTTACAGCTGAGTGCAATAGTGATTAAACTCATAAGATGTTAGGTGCAATTTTGAATTTTCCCTTATTTATTTATTGCTTTTGAATGATTATAATTTGGGGTTTAGGGGAGATATATAACTCGAATCTTTAATCTTATAGATGCAGGTCTTAATCGTCATTGTGCTTGTTTGAGATTGATTTTTTAATGCATATATTTCCTTTCTTGTTAGTCTTTTCTGTGGTTTATTTTTATTTTTCATACAAATTGTTTGCTTTGATCGAGGAAATAACAAATTAACACAATTTTTTATATATGTAATGTGGTAATTAATATCACTGGCATTATCTAGCTGCTGACAAAGATTTATGATAATTACCCATTTTTCCTTACTTCAAAATCAAATAATTTTTTTGTAAGGAATGCAAATATATCATTGTACGAAAATCTTTCTATACCTTACTAGTTTGGTAGTATTACATGTCATCATCTACTCTGTGGCCACAAAATTATGATAATATCAAATCTCCTTACATGGAAATAATTTAAAAGAAATAATTTAATTATTGACTTTCCTAATTAATCAAACAAACTTGTGATTTTCCTATTGAATCAAGGTTCACAGTTGAATCCTACTTATAAATTGAATCTAATGGAAGCAAAGCACAGCCTAATTGTTCAACCATATAGGATTCAGAAATCAGAATAGAGATATTGTGTTAATGGAGATGGACAAACTTAGCAATTTACCAGATGATATAATCCATGAAATTTTGTCGCGTTTGCCCACGAAGACCGCGGTGATGACTTGTGTTCTGTCTAAAAGATGGAAGCATCAATGGAGGCAGACGGACAGTCTCAGCTTCAGTTGCGACGATTTTCTTGAAAACAATGCCTTCCACAATTTCATCCTTCACGTATTGCAACACCGTGAACACTCAATCAATCTCAATCGGTTCAGTTTCTTCATTACCAATGACTTATTTTTTATGCCTTTGATTCAGTTCTCATATTTCTATACACTCTCACACAGACTAGAAGAGCTCAAAACCAATTTCTTTCCTCCTATGTCTTTTGAGTTTGCATCATTGAAAACTCTGGAACTTTGTGGAGTTGAGATATCGGATTACAACCAATTTGATTGTTTTTTCTCCAAGTTAACAAACCTGGAGAATTTAGAATTAACTGATTGGAGAGTGGGAATCTTGAGGACTCCTCTCAACATCAAAAGTCGAAGCCTGGTTAATTTAACTATATCAGAATGGGGTGGAGATATATTAGTGCTTGTGATATCGGCTCCGAGACTTAAATTTTTTGACTTCGACTCGGTTTTTGATGTGGAGTTGATTAAATTTGAGAATTGTGTGATGCTTGAAAAGGTTAATATTAAAGTTCCCCCAGAGATTGCTTGGAGACAGACAAACTATCCGAATCAAGGATACATTTTGGAAATTACGAGTATTTATAGAGTAGAGTACACTTGGGAACTAGCTGTATCACTGGATTTTTATAAGGTAATTACTCTATTTTTGTTCACTTATTTATTTATTTACCGTCATGTTTTAGGTATGGGATTCCACACGTTAAAAAAAAAAATGTGTAGTATCCGTACTATATCTCGTTTATAGTAAATTTATATCTTGTTTATGGATTATTTCTTGTCAGGGAAAATTCATATCGTGTTGCGCAGCTGAAAATCCACTACGATTTCGTAAGGGCGAACCCATTGAGGTATCTAATCTCAATCCTTTAAAATGCATCGAACTAATAATTGGTTCGGTACATGACCATTTATATATATATATATATATATATATATATATATGTATATATATATATATATATATATATATGAATCAAAAAGAAAAATTCATGTTTCATCTTGTTCATCTAACCCTCTGTTAATTTGGTATTACAGGAAGGCAAGGAACAGCGCATGTGGTTTTTAGATGGAGATGATGTTGATAGAAACCTTCCAAGTTACTGGAAAGAATTAAGAGAACATAAGGAAGTTAAGGGAAACTGGAAGATAATACGTTAATATAATTAATTAGGTCAAGTCATTTAGTTGTCTGTTTTTCTTTAATTTGATTAGCTTGTGCTATGCTAGTTAAGTAATGCAATTATTATAGAATCTTTTCACTTGGTTGTTTGCTTGTTTAAACAATTTTTTTTTTTAATTGGCAGCTCGATCTAGGATATTGTTAGTATGAGCGCCATTTATTGCCAAACCATATTAGACGGTTTGCTTATAACAATTTATTAATTATGTACAGTTTTTTAATTTAGAGTAATTTGATCCGGTAGAATGTTTTTTTTAATAACTGTACAAAATGGTGAAAATTGAAGTTTTTTTTTTTCCTCACCGAAGAGATGATCATAAGTTGTATTGCAATTTTATCTACACGAACATAAGTGTATTTCCATTTAATGTATGTTGTGCTTTCAAAAACATAAGCCCATATGAGCACGTACCACAAGCTTCCATGTAAAATATCAACATAAAATTTCAAAGGAAACTCTCAATGACACATGATTTATATTTACATGAATTTAAGTAAATAAATCTCTGCTCAACCAAGCCAATTAAATTGTGGTACGATTTTATTTCATTTTATCAACCCCAACCTCCTAATTTGCATTTTCTCAGAACCTAAACACTTTATTTATTTATTTATTTTTTATCTGGTGATAGAGTTGATATATAAGATCCAACAGTGGTGATCGATCAGCTTGAGCTTCTTCTTTGTTCTTTGAAATTCAGATGGCTCATATGGTTAGATTATAGCATAGAATCTTCAGAATTTAATTGTGTCATAGTGTACTCATACACATGTATGCCTACTTTTATGCTGGATCGATCGAGGTTTAGAGATGGGTTTATAATTACAAATGCTTCGAGCATACCGGATAATGCAGCATGTCCGGCCATTGTCATGTTGTTACTGCTTCATTTGATAATATATGAGTCACTACTGGTTCAGCTAACAATTTGGAAGATTGTAATTAGTATTGAGGATTAATGTGTGGATTAAGCATTGTGTAGACTAATAGTTGTAATTACTTCTTCTTCGTGACGTGCACACTCACGCCATTAAAATAAGGTCTACGTGGCCGGCCACATCACATTAAAATAAAAAAAATAAAAAAAATCCACCTCTGTTAAAGTCTCTGTTTTCTTCACTTTGTCTCTGAAAAATTGGTGCAGCGAAGAAGATTGAACAAGGAAGAAGGCTCACTCAAAACGACGTGTCGTCTTGGAAGAACCGGCGACAATTTTCGTATCTGGGTTCGGCTGCTATAACCGACCCGAACCGAGCTTCACTGTTTTTTGTCTATCTAAGAGGCATCGAAACCTTCAAAAACCCTAACAATGTAGACCCAGATTGATCCTACTCATATTTGAAGACTTCCCACATTCAAATAACAGAAGCTAATCGATTGAGTTTTGATGGGTACACTTGCAAATTGTTTGTCTTTTTATGCTATACTGAAACATTTTTTATTTTTTGTATTTGTAGCCGAAATAGAATCAACTATATTGTAATTTTACTTCAAGTTTTGATTTTTATGTTGCTGATGGCATTTCTGTCATTTTGTGTAATGTGTATCGAACTTGCATTTGATAATACAGGAGTCACTTTTCTTTTTTTTTTTTTTATAATTATTATTATTATTTTATTTACTTATACAGTAACAACGATTGCCGGAACAGGCGAGATTGGGCTCTACAATCACAACCCACAAGAGGGGAGAGAGCACCCCACACATAAGTGGGACAACACCCACACCAAAGGTGAGAAAATCGGCCTTAAGCCATGCAAACACTGGGCCTCAATCTTGGGTGGTGGTGTTTCCAAAGGAAAGATCCACCACCTTGATGTAGAGGTGGCACGGTTCCGGTTCGGTTCCGGTTCCGGTTCCGGTTCCGGAACCGTCGGTTCCGGTTCCGGTTCTACAGGAACCGGCGGTTTTGAACCGGAATTTTTTTTTTTTTTTAAACAAAAAAAAATCTTTTTAAGTTCTAACTTGTAACTTATAAGTTGTAGATTGTAATTGAATAAAATAAAATATATAAATGACAAATTACAAAATAAAATTCATTGAGTTCATAAGTTCATTGGATGTTGGAAGTTAGATCATCGTCATCCGACTATCCGAGTATCGAACCGAAAATAAAATAAAATAAACAAATGACAAATTACAAAATTAAATTAAAATAAAAGTAAACAAAGTTACAATTTACATTTCATTGGGTATTTGGAAATTGAGTCACCCAAATTTCAAAAATAACATAAAATAAATAAATGAAAAATTACAAAATTAAATTAAAATAAAATAAAACTAAAAAAAAAAAGTAAAGTTATTAGCCTTGCACTTAATTTTTACCACAATTAAGTTGCTTACGTATCCTCTTAGGGGGGTTTAGAGGAATCAAAGGCCACGTAGTTCTCATACCTTTTATTACAGATTTACAGATTTATGGTTCTGCTACTCAGCTTGCTCCAGAGCCTTCGCCCGCTTCGGGTTCGTCTTCTTTAAAGAAATCATATGTTGGCTCTTGTTGGAGCTCTTATTGTCTATATTCTGCTTTTGTCCAATCGTCAACACAAACCTGTATCTGTAGTGCTTTTGGAGTCAAGCACAAACGTTTTTCATCCAAAATATTCCCCCCGGCGCTGAACTCTTGTTCCACCGCCACAGTAGAAACCGGTGTTGAAAAAATATTTTTGGCTATCATAGCCAAAATTGGATAGTACTTTGTAGCATCACTCCAATATTTTAAGAGCTCAAATTCTTCAGGAAAGTCACAAGAAGAAGCTAGATAAGATTCAAGCTTGGCATGCGAATCGGAGCTTGATGAAGAACATCTTGGTTTTTTGTTTTTTTTGGAGAACATACTATACCCTAAATTCATAAATCCAGAGGAAGATGATGGAGGCTGAGATGCAGTTTTGGTTCGTGTAACATCTACGTTCGGAGTACCGGATCCATAAAATGTAACATATTCATCATATAAATCATACAATAATTTCTTAACTCTATCACAACATGCTTCAACATCATATTCAATATTTAAACCATCTTTGCCATAATAACCCTCTAGATAATAAGACAAAGATTGTAATTTGTGTCGTGGATCAAAAACCATACCAATCAAATAAATATTTGGAAAATCTGTATAATAATTTAACCATTTTTGCTTCATAGCACTAACGGCTTCCTTTATTGCTGGGTCAGATTCACAATACAAAAATGCACCAGCAATATTTATACTCTCAATAACAAATAAATGTGTTGTAGGTTTATAAATTTTAGAAAAATTTTGTGTAGCATTATAAAAAACTTTTAACAAATTGAAAACATTGTAACAAGCATCCCAATGAGTTTCAAAAAGTTGAATGTTAGGAACATGAAATTGAATAAAAGAAACTAATAAATCCCTATACTCATAACTTTGAGCAAGCAATTTATAAGTAGAATTCCAACGAGTTGGAACATCACGAGCAAATTTAATGGCACGTCTACCATTTTGTTTACAATATCTTGCCCATGCTTTCATTGTAGAAGGATTTCTCCATAAAAACATTAGGGCTTTTTTAATAGGTTCAATAAAACATTGAAGAGTTTCTAATCCTTTTTGAACACATATATTTAAAACATGGCATGCACATCTTAATGAAAAAATGTACCACCAAGAAAGGGTTTGCATAAATCAATTAAAAGTGGAATAGCAGCGGTATTGGCAGAAGCATTATCAAAACCAATTGCAAAAATTTTGTTTTCAATATTATACTCTGAAAAAATAATTCTAAGCTGTCTAAAAATATTTTGAGCATTGTGTGAATCATCAAAAACTCTAAAAGCAAGAATTCTTTTTTGGATTGTCCATGCATTATCCATAAAATGGCAAGTGATACCCAAGTATGAATGCGTTTGCCAATGGTCACTCCATATGTCGGCACATACGGTAACACGACCATTATATTTTTCAAAATATTTTTCTAACTTTTTTTTGTCTCTCACATAAATCTTTTCAAGTGTTTGTGTAAGCGTGGATCTAGGGACACGGCATGCAGCAGGGTTTAATGCTCGTCGACAATAGTTAATAAAGCCAACCCTCTCACCAAAACTGAATGATAAATGTTCTACTGCTACTATCCTAGCTAATTCTTCTCTATTTTGTTCATCATTATAACGAAATAATTGTTGGTTAGGAGTAGCGTACCTGGGAATTTGTGTTTGTGACCTCATTCTGATCACTGCTTCTGGATGTTTGGCTTCAATATGCTTCCAATAAGTGCCATATCCTCCGGATCTGCTCCATTTATATACTTTGTTGCAGTAATTGCAAGCTACTGTAATGCTTCCATCTTCACTCCTAATTTTCTTCATATGTTTGACGAAGAGATCAGATTTGCTCTGCTTCTGTATCAGATCTTCCTCCCTTTCTAGATCCACTTCCGGTGTATCAAAACCAAAATCCGGAGGTGTATTAATATCAGGCATATTTTCTGATTGGCTTGTCAAATTGGGGGTGTTGTCATTGGGATCAGATTCAGAAAGTATTAGAGGGGGAGTAGGACAGTTTAGGCCTAGGTCTTCAGCATAGGCCCGACGTTGCAGATATTCGTGATAGGTGGAGTCGTTATGACCGAGATTATCGACCATAGGACTCTTACCTGTCATCGAAATCGAACGCCTAGGACCTTCACGGCCGTGACCCCTTCCACTTCCACTTGCCATTTAAAAATAAATTTGGGAGACAATTGGAAACTTAGAACTTAGAAGAATAGTTGACTAATTGGAAATTAAATAAATTAGAAATAAGATAAATTGCAAATAAAATAAATTGGAAATAAAATAAATTGAAAATAAAATAAATTGGATATAAAATTAATTGAAAATAAAATATATTGGAATTTGGAAATAAAATAAATTGCAAATAAAATAAATTGGATATAAAATTAATTGAAAATAAAATAAATTGACAAAAAAATAAATTGGAGATTTGAGAGACTTATCACTTGAGACTTGAGAGTTGAGAGTGTTGGAGAGAAATTAGAGAGAATTGAGAAGGGGGGGGGGGGGGGGGGGGGGGGGGGGGGGTGTGGGGGCGGGGGGGGTTGGTGTTTATAGAAAAGAAGAAAAAAAAAAAATTGAAAAGAGGGTAGCCGTTGGGCTCTAACGGCACCCAACTAAAATATATATATATATATAAAATATATATATATATATATATATATAAAATATATATATATATATATTTTTATTTGTGGAACCGCCGGTTCGAACCGGAACCGGAACCACCAGTTCCAATCCGGTTCGAACCGACGGTTCGAACCGGAATCGGAACCGGTCCACCCGGTTCAGGTTTCGGTTCTGGTTTTTCCGGCTCCGGCCGGTTCCAGCGGTTCAAACCGGAACCGTGCCAGGTCTACCTTGATGATTGTGTAGACTTTTGTTGATTTCGAAGATATTGGTCGAGTCCTAATAGTCTTCGCACATCAACAAGATATTGTTTTGTTGCGTTGAACAAGCTGGAGTTAGAGAGGCTTTCCTTTCATGGCTTCTTCTTACACTTGGCATTAGTTTCACCATTTTTATGGTGGCTGAAGCAGCAGAGAAATCCGAAAAGAAAAGATTTTTTTATGGGCTTTTTTATTTTTTATTTTTTAAAAAGTCTGTTTGGTGCTTGAGAAAGTGATGGAAAAGGAAATATCACCAGCATTAATTCTTAGTTGAGTGAGGGAAATCAAGCTCCCTTTCTTTCAGGAGCCGGAATTTAATTCTCTAAAACATATTTAATCCTTTTCCTGATTGCGCCATGAATATATATTTGAATACAATTTAGAGGAAATAACAAATTAACTCAATTTTCTTTTTAAGGAATGAAAATCTTGCTATACCTTACTAGTTTGGTAAAA
This sequence comes from Acer saccharum, assembly GCA_030490815.1. Classification (NCBI taxonomy): domain Eukaryota; kingdom Viridiplantae; phylum Streptophyta; class Magnoliopsida; order Sapindales; family Sapindaceae; genus Acer; species Acer saccharum. The sequence continues at coordinate 557,499 of CM059877.1, forward strand.
TTACAAGTCATCATCTAGCTGTGACCACAAAATTAAGATAATATCAAATCTCCTTATATGGAAATAAATAAATATAGTAGCTAATCATATTGAGTTAAAAGAAATAATTTAATTATCAACATTGACATCATCTAGTTGTAATAAATAAATAATTTTATTACAAGTCATCATCTAGCTGTCCATTGTCATGTTGTTAATTGCTTCATTTAATAAAATTAATTAACTAATAATTTTTTTTAGTTAATTGACGGTTATTGTTCTTGATCATTTAAAATAATAAAAATAATTAAATAAATAAAAACCTGTACAATTGTATGTACTTCATTTCAATTTTTCATTAATCTGTCTCTAGTTTCTACAGTCCTCCCATGGAAAAGATTTTTATTTTTCTTTAAAAAATGTTTTTTCTTAAATAAAAAAATTGTTAGTTAATTGATTTTATTATAATAAAATCTCAAAAATAATAATTTTAATAAAATAATTAATCCAAGGGTAATTTAGACATTTTAAATTTTAAGGTTAGTTAAACTGTCAATTAACATTTAGTCAACGAAAAGCAGGGAAAATATATGCAGTTTTGACAAAAGTTGCAGCTGAGTGCAATAGTGATTAAACTCATAAGATGTTAGGTGCAATTTTGAATTTTCCCTTATTTATTTATTGCTTTTGAATGATTATAATTTGGGGTTTAGGGGAGATATATGACTCGAATCTTTAATCTCATAAATGCAGGTCTTAACCGTTATTGTGCTTGTTTGAGATTGATTTTTTAACGGATATATTTCCTTTCTTGTTAGTCTTTTCTGTGGTTTATTTTTATTTTTCATACAAATTGTTTGCTTTGATCGAGGAAATAACAAATTAACACAATTTTCTATATATGTAATGTGGTAATTAATATCACTGGCATTATCTAGCTGCTGACAAAGATTTATGATAATTACCCATTTTTCCTTACTTCAAAATCAAATAATTTTTCTGTAAGGAATGCAAATATATCATTGTACGAAAATCTTTCTATACCTTACTAGTTTGGTAATATCACATGTCATCATCTACTCTGTGGCCACAAAATTATGATAATATCAAATCTCCTTACATGGAAATAATTTAAAAGAAATAATTTAATTATTGACTTTCCTAATTAATCAAACAAACTTGTGATTTTCCTATTGAATCAAGGTTCACAGTTGAATCCTACTTATAAATTGAATCTAATGGAAGCAAAGCACAGCCTAATTGTTCAACCATATAGGATTCAGAAATCAGAATAGAGATATTGTGTTAATGGAGATGGACAGACTTAGCAATTTACCAGATGATATAATCCATGAAATTTTGTCGCGTTTGCCCACGAAGACCGCGGTGATGACTTGTGTTCTGTCTAAAAGATGGAAGCATCAATGGAGGCAGACGGACAGTCTCAGCTTCAGTTGCGACGATTTTCTTGAAAACAATGCCTTCCACAATTTCATCCTTCACGTATTGCAACACCGTGAACACTCAATCAATCTCAATCGGTTCAGTTTCTTCATTACCAATGACTTATTTTTTATGCCTTTGATTCAGTTCTCATATTTCTATACACTCTCACACAGACTAGAAGAGCTCAAAACCAATTTCTTTCCTCCTATGTCTTTTGAGTTTGCATCATTGAAAACTCTGGAACTTTGTGGAGTTGAGATATCGGATTACAACCAATTTGATTGTTTTTTCTCCAAGTTAACAAACCTGGAGAATTTAGAATTAACTGATTGGAGAGTGGGAATCTTGAGGACTCCTCTCAACATCAAAAGTCGAAGCCTGGTTAATTTAACTATATCAGAATGGGGTGGAGATATATTAGTGCTTGTGATATCGGCTCCGAGACTTAAATTTTTTGACTTCGACTCGGCTTTTGATGTGGAGTTGATTAAATTTGAGAATTGTGTGATGCTTGAAAAGGTTAATATTAAAGTTCCCCCAGAGATTGCTTGGAGAGAGACAAACTATCCGAATCAAGGATACATTTTGGAAATTACGAGTATTTATAGAGTAGAGTACACTTGGGAACTAGCTGTATCACTGGATTTTTATAAGGTAATTACTCTATTTTTGTTCACTTATTTATTTATTTACCGTCATGTTTTAGGTATGGGATTCCACACGTTAAAAAAAAAAAATGTGTAGTATCCGTACTATATCTCGTTTATAGTAAATTTATATCTTGTTTATGGATTATTTCTTGTCAGGGAAAATTCATATCGTGTTGTGCAGCTGAAAATCCAGTACGATTTCGTAAGGGCGAACCCATTGAGGTATCTAATCTCAATCCTTTAAAATGCATCGAACTAATAATTGGTTCGGTACATGACCATATATATATATATATATATATATATATGAATCAAAAGAAAAATTCATGTTTCATCTTGTTCATCTAACCCCTCTGTTAATTTGGTATTACAGGAAGGCAAGGAACAGCGCATGTGGTTTTTAGATGGAGATGATGTTGATAGAAACCTTCCAAGTTACTGGAAAGAATTAAGAGAACATAAGGAAGTTAATGGAAACTGGAAGATCATACATTAATATAATTAATTAGGTCAAGTCATTTAGTTGTCTGTTTTTCTTTAATTTGATTAGCTTGTGCTATGCTAGTTAAGTAATGCAATTATTATAGAATCTTTTCACTTGGTTGTTTGCTTGTTTAAACAATTTTTTTTTTTAATTGGCGGCTCGATCTAGGATATTGTTAGTATGAGCGCCATTTATTGCCAAACCATATTAGACGGTTTGTTTATAACAATTTATTAATTATGTACAGTTTGTTAATTTATAGTAATTTGATACGGTAGAATGTTTTTTTTAATAACTGTACAAAATGGTGAAAATTGAAGTTTTTTTTTTTTCCTCACCGAAGAGATGATCATAAGTTGTATTGCAATTTTATCTACACGAACATAAGTGTATTTCCATTTAATGTATGTTGTGCTTTCAAAAACCTAAGCCCATATGAGCACGTACCACAAGCTTCCATGTAAAATATCAACATAAAAATTTCAAAGGAAACTCTCAATGACACATGATTTATATTTACATGAATTTAAGTAAATAAATCTCAGCTCAACCAAGCCAATTAAATTGTGGTACGATTTTATTTCATTGTATCAACTCCAACCTCCTAATTTGCATTTTCTCAGAACATAAACACTTTTTTTTTTTTTTTTTTTTTTTTAATCTGGTGATAGAGTTGATATATAAGATCCAACAGTGGTGATCGATCAGCTTGAGCTTCTTCTTTGTTCTTTGAAATTCAGATGGCTCATATGGTTAGATTATAGCATAGAATCTTCAGAATTTAATTGTGTCATATTGTACTCATACACATGTATGCCTCCTTTTATGCTGGATCGATCGAGGTTTAGAGATGGGTTTATAATTACAAATGCTTCGAGCATACCGGATAATGCAGCATGTCCGGCCATTGTCATGTTGTTACTGCTTCATTTGATAATACATGAGTCACTACTGGTTCAGCTAACAATTTGGAAGATTGTAATTAGTATTGAGGATTAATGTGTGGATTAAGCATTGTGTAGACTAATAGTTGTAATTACTTCTTCTTCGTGACGTGCACACTCACGTCATTAAAATAAGGTCTACGTGGCCGGCCACATCACATTAAAATAAAAAAAATAAAAAAAACCCACCTCTGTTAAAGTCTCTGTTTTCTTCACTTTGTCTCTGAAAAATTGGTGCAGCGAAGAAGATTGAACAAGGAAGAAGGCTCACTCAAAACGACGTGTCGTCTTGGAAGAACCGGCGACAATTTTCGTATCTGGGTTCGGCTGCTATAACCGACCCGAACCGAGCTTCACTGTTTTTTGTCTATCTAAGAGGCATCGAAACCTTCAAAAACCCTAACAATGTAGACCCAGATTGATCCTACTCATATTTGAAGACTTCCCACATTCAAATAACAGAAGCTAATCGATTGAGTTTTGATGGGTACACTTGCAAATTGTTTGTCTTTTTATGCTATACTGAAACATTTTTTATTTTTTGTATTTGTAGCCGAAATAGAATCAACTATATTGTAATTTTACTTCTAGTTTTGATTTTTATGTTGCTGATGGCATTTCTGTCCTTTTGTGTAATGTGTATCGAACTTGCATTTGATAATACAGGAGTCACTTTTCTTTTTTTTTTTTTTTTTTTTAATTATTATTATTATTTTATTTACTTATACAGTAACAACGATTGCCGGAACAGACGAGATTGGACTCTACAATCACAACCCACAAGAGGGGAGAGAGCACCTCACACATAAGTGGGACAACACCAACACCAAAGGTGAGAAAATTAGCCTTAAGCCATGCAAACACTGGGCCTCGATCTTGGGTGGTGGTGTTTCCAAAGGAAAGATCCACCACCTTGATGATTGTGTAGACTTTTGTTGATTTCGAAGATATTGGTCGAGTCCTAATAGTCTTTGCACATCAACAAGATATTGTCTTGTTGCGTTGAACAAGCTGGAGTTAGAGAGGCTTTCCTTTCATGGCTTCTTCTTACACTTGGCATTAGTTTCACCATTTTTATGGTGGCTGAAGCAGCAGAGAAATCCGAAAAGAAAAGATTTTTTGATGGGCTTTTTTATTTTTTAAAAAGTCTGTTTGGTGCTTGAGAAAGTGATGGAAAAGGAAATATCACCGGCATTAATTCTTAGTTGAGTGAGGGAAATCAAGCTCCCTTTCTTTCAGGAGCCGGAACTTAATTCTCTAAAACATATTTAATTCATTTTCCTGATTGCGCCATGAATATATATTTGAATACAATTTAAAGGAAATAACAAATTAACTCAATTTTCTTTTTAAGGAATGAAAATCTTGCTATACCTTACTAGTTTGGTAAAATTACAAGTCATCATCTAGCTGTGACCACAAAATTAAGATAATATCAAATCTCCTTATATGGAAATAAATAAATATAGTAGCTAATCATATTGAGTTAAAAGAAATAATTTAATTATCGACATTGTCATCATCTAGTTGTAATAAATAAATAATTTTATTACAAGTCATCATCTAGCTGTCCATTGTCATGTTGTTAACTGCTTCATTTAATAAAATTAATTAACTAACAATTTTTTTTAGTTAATTGACGGTTATTGTTTTTGATCATTTAAAATAATAAAAATAATTAAATAAATAAAAACCTGTACAATTGTATGTACTTCATTTCAATTTTTCATTAATTTGTCTCTAGTTTCTACAGTCCTCCCATGGAAAAGATTTTTTTTTTCTTTAAAAAAATGTTTTTTCTTAAATAAAAAAATTGTTAGTTAATAAAATCTCAAAAATAATAATAATTTTAATAAAATAATTAATCCAAGGGCAATTTAGACATTTTAAATTTTATGGTTAGTTAAACTGTCAATTAACATTTAGTCAACGAAAAGCAGGGAAAATATATGCGGTTTTGACAAAAGTTACAACTGAGTGCAATAGTGATTAAACTCATAAGATGTTAGGTGCAATTTTGAATTTTCCCTTATTTATTTATTGCTTTTGAATGATTATAATTTGGGGTTTAGGGGAGATATATAACTCGAATCTTTAATCTTATAGATGCAGGTCTTAATCGTCATTGTGCTTGTTTGAGATTGATTTTTTAATGCACATATTTCCTTTCTTGTTAGTCTTTTCTGTGGTTTATTTTTATTTTTCATACAAATTGTTTGCTTTGATCGAGGAAATAACAAATTAACACAATTTTCTATATATGTAATGTGGTAATTAATATCACTGGCATTATCTAGCTGCTGACAAAGATTTATGATAATTACCCATTTTTCCTTACTTCAAAATCAAATAATTTTTCTGTAAGGAATGCAAATATATCATTGTACGAAAATCTTTCTATACCTTACTAGTTTGGTAATATCACATGTCATCATCTACTCTGTGGCCACAAAATTATGATAATATCAAATCTCCTTACATGGAAATAATTTAAAAGAAATAATTTAATTATTGACTTGTGGAAATGGTGGAATCTGTCACTATTTTAAACTGATTTGGTGAGAATGTCAGTGGTTTAATAAGTTAAGTTTAAAAGGCACCTATTATGGTGAACTACCAAAATTGCCCTTAGTTAATGATTTATGTTATTCTGTTTGGTCTTGTCTCTGTCCACACTTGCAAGAAAAACGTCAGTAAGATTTAACTCAGTTCAACTCTCGTCTCTCTACAAATAAAAGTTCAAGGTGTTGCCCCGACTTTCTTCTTCAGTAAAATAAGGTAATATTTCTTGATCCTGCTTGTTTGAATATTTCGAGCATTTTAGTATTTTGTTAAACTGAAGCCATTGTTATAATGTAAGAACTTTTCATTTATTTTCGTGCCTTTCTGAAAAAAAATCGTGCCTTTTGGCTAAGGAATCGTGCCTTTTGGCTAAGGAATCGTGCCTTTTTGGTCATGAATCGTGCCTTTTTGAAAAACCTGGGGTGCCTTTCTGAAAAAAAAATCGTGCCTTTTGGATAAGGAATCGTGCCTTTTGGCTCATGAATCGTGCCTTTTTGGTCATCAATCGTGCCTTTTTGGTCATCAATCGTGCCTTTTTGAAAAACCTGGGGTGCCTTTCTGAAAAAAAATCGTGCCTTTTGGATAAGGAATCGTGCCTTTTGGCTCATGAATCGTGCCTTTTTGGTCATGAATCGTGCCTTTTTGCTAAGAAATCGTGCCTTTTTGGTCATGAATCGTGCCTTTTTGCTAACAAATCGTGCCTTTTGGAAAAACCTTTCGTGCCTTTTTGCTCATGAATCGTGCCTTTTTGCTAAGAAATCGTGCCTTTTTGGTCATGAATCGTGCCTTTTTGCTAACAAATCGTGCCTTTTTGAAAAATCTTTCGTGCCTTTTTCAAACAAAATCGTGCCTTTTTGAAAGAAAATCGTGCCTTTTTGGTCATGAATCGTGCCTTTTTGAAAGAAAATCGTGCCTTTTTGAAAAAAATCGTGCCTTTTTGAACTGAAATCGTGTCATTTTTAATGGTTTGTGATTATTAATTTGACAGCCTCATGAATCGGGTTAGAATAGTAATATCTTACAACGGTCGATGGGAGCAGTTACTCGACGGAAGTCAGAGGTTCGTTGGATCTGATAACCGAGGAATGTATGTGTCAAAGAATTTGACTTACGATGAATTGGTGTCGATCGTGCATACTATTGTGAACTATGATGTAAGCAAATACAACGTTGATTTGTCATCAATATCAATGGTTCCTGGCAGTACGTGTCGCACATTTATAAGCAATGACGACGATGTCCAGTTTATGCTAGGGGAAGATCGAGTGATCCCTCAAGTATGTGTCAGTCTTATTGAGCGGACAGCTGGAGATGTGTTAGGGAATGATATTCCTCCTCCTGAAAATACCCTACAATTTGGATCCTTTAGTGGTAGCAACCAAGCGTTCACCCAAAGGAGTGGCAACGAAGGTGGGACAAACATGTTTGGTGTACCACAAGTTGTGGTCGACCATGCAGATGCGACTGAGACTCAATTTGGTGATGTGTTTGGTTGTCGAATTGAGCAGTATGATGCGCAGTACAATGAGCAGAACAATGACAATTACCCGAACCATGAGGTGGATAATGACGCAAATAATGAACATGTTGATGATTTGCAAAATGCGGATGAAGAGCATGCACATATGCAAACACATGGTAGACGTGTAGAAGGAATTAGTGGCACTGCACCAGCAGATATGCCTGGGACTTCCGAGGTCCGTTATAATGTGACAACATCTGATTCTGTTAATGCGACAACTTGGGTTATTCCGGGAGCAAATTCATACTCGTTTGGTACTGGTAGAAGTAGCACCTTGGAAGCTCAAGAACCGAGAACAATGATATATAAGGGTCAATTTTTCCCGAGTAAAAAGGATTTGAAGAGGCTAGTTGGCGATTTTGCGATGCGTAAGAACTTCGAATGGAAGGTGAAAAGGTCCAATAAGACAACTTTACATCTGGTTTGCATCATTGACGACTGTACGTGGAAATTAAGAGCGGTGAGGAGAGAAGAAGGGACTTACTTTCAAGTCAGAAGTTTTGTCAACGAACACACCTGTCCCTTGGAGGAGATTCACCGTCGCCATCGACAAGCTAGTGCAGTCACAATCGCAGAAGTTGTTGCACCTAGACTTCAACAAGCCGATGGTCGTCTGATGCGTCCGAAGGACATAATCGCCGATATGAAAACAATGTATGGCATCCAAATCATGTACAGTAAGGCACATGATGCCCTGCAATATGCATTGTCATTGACCTATGGAACGCATGAAGAAAGTTTCCAACTGCTGCCATCTTTTGCATACGTTCTGGAACAACAAAATCCAGGCACAATCACAGACTTACAGTGCGCAGATGATGGTAAATTCCTTTACTTTTTTATGTCGTTAGGGTCCTCAATTAGAGGTTTTCGGAGGTGTATACGTCCTGTGATTGCAGTTGATGGTACCCATTTGAAGGGAAGATTCGGGGGTACAATGTTTGTGGCAACTGCACAAGATGGAAACGAACAGGTGTATCCAATTGCTTTTGGGTACGGTGACTCAGAAAACAACCTTTCATGGGAGTGGTTTTTGGAGTGCTTGAGAGGTGCCCTTGGTCATATAGATGATCTGGTTTTCATTTCCGATCGTCATGCAAGCATTGAAGCAGGGATTTCTAAAGTCTTCCCTTATGCAACCCATACCATATGTTGCTGGCATTTTGGTGAAAATATGAAGAAGCGATTCCACAGAAAAGATGTTGCCGACATAATGGATAACGCTGCTAGGTCGTACTGTGAAATCCAATACGATCGCCACATGGAGGAGTTACGTAGGTTGCACAAAGGTGCATACGATTATGCCATTGATGCCGGTCCACACAAGTGGTCCCGTGTTCATTGCCCCCAAAGAAGGTACAGGTTGATGACCACAAATGTTGCAGAGTGCATAAACTCATGCCTAAAATTTGCACGGCAACTGCCGTTGATGACACTGGCAGAGTTCATTCGGAATATGCTACAAAAGTGGTTCCACGATCGTCATACAAATGCACGATCAATGCGTCATCAATTGACCGACGCAGCACATCTTGTGATCCTTAAACGTGTCGAGAAATACGGTTATATGACCGTAAATGCAGTTGACTGGAACATATTTTCCGTCAGACACAAGGGAAAACAGTGGACGGTTGACTTAGCCCGGAAGACATGCACATGCAACAAATTCCAAATAGACTTTTTACCATGTTCACATGCACTCGCAGCGGCAAGGTACATGACTTCGTCCATTTATTGCTTTATAGTACCCAAACGTGAATCTAACTGTGTTCATTGTTGTAGGGAGCGGAACGTGGATTTCACATCTCTATGTGCGGACTACTACAAAAGGGAGACACTAATTGATGCATACTCGGTTCCTATCATGCCTGTTGGTCATCCTTCTTCATGGGTAGTGCCATCCGACATCACATCACGGGTGGTTTTAAATCCAAGGGCGAAGAGACAATCCGGTCGCCCGATGGAGGGTCGACATGTCTCGTCTTCGGAGAGGATAACCACACAGTCGTGTAGAAGATGTGGACAACCAGGACATAACAGCAGGAAGTGCTCCAACCCGCCTATGGTTAATGAAGGTCCCAGTACTATTGTACCCGAACAATACCGTCGCAAGTGTAGCATCTGTCATTCAACTGGACACAACAAACAAACGTGCCCTCTGAAGGACTCTATCGTGGAATGAATGGAGTCTTATAAGAGGAGACTAGACCCCACGTCATAAATGCTGTCATGGAAGCGATTGAAGGGATGAGAGTTGCATTGGGTGCTGCTGTTGTGCTAAACTAGCTGTCTGTAGTGGCTTTTCCATCCTGGTCCCTATATATTGGAGCTCAAGATGCTGTTGTGACTGCTTATCCAACACTAGACGACAAGCATAATAACATATACAGTAGGCCAGAGTTAGTGATGTTTATTTGAGTGCAACGAGTTTCAGCTAGAGAGGACAAAAAGACGAACGATGCAATCATGTTAGGGCTTATGTTTTAGACATGTGTTTTAGATTTTAGCTGCTGTATTTTGTTTATTTCCGTAAGTCACCATACCAGTTGATATACTCATATATGGTATTTTTTAACTTTGTGTATGCTTTGATATATGTTCATATTTTAGAAATTTTTTATGTTCGCAATTTTTTGTTAATTTAGTTGAACTTTGAACTGCAAACAACTTGAAATAAAAAAATAATAATTTCATTAACAACAGCTCTGTTTTGTACAACAACTACAATATCCTGGAGTTACAATAAACCTCGATGGCCATCTTTTGCCGGATGATGGGCATATCGGCTTCCGTCCAATCGAACGTATCCCTGTTCGCCGTCAGGTACTCAATCATTCTCAACGTATGGGCACCACAGTTTCCCCTGCAATTAACCACATGAACAACCATTAGCATTGATACATTTCAAAACGGATTGGGATAGAATAACAACTTGAAATAGTCATACCCCAATTCCTGTTGGGGCACCCGGTCGGCTGACACGAATAACATCCGGAACGGCCCATCCTTCTTTCTGTAACTCTTGTCACCCGGTTGTCTGTTCCTGTGAAAGTGCACCGTATAGAGCTGCGAGGGTAGCAAATAGCGCAGACATGCAAACTGGGCATTCCTGTGCCTAAATGGGACCTCTCGTCTGAACGAGTCAAACACAAGAATGTGACCCCACTGCAGATCGATGCTGGCCATGACCCAATGCATACCTCCAACGTTGCAAGGAATCAGAACCTGCAGGTGTTTCTCCAAGGTGTTATCAAAACTCGAATAAACATGGATGCAAAACTCGAATAAACACTCACAATGTCAACATCGTGCCAAGGCCGTATCCCTAACGGGAGCTCCCCACGGACCACCGCAAGCTCATCATGGGACCATGTCTGCCCAAACACGGACCAACCTGCTGGGGTTTCCTCTCCGGACCAGTGCCGATTCTGTCCCATTGGTGATCTAACAATGTCTGAAAGAAAATTAACCGAAACGTTAGGCAGAAGATGTATGAACACATCAATGTTGAAGCGAAAACCGTATAATATAACCACTTACAAAGAATTGGGAATCCAGTATGTTGATCCTCGAACCGTATACAGTGGGGTGCAATCGCTGACGCCTCCGGATAATCTTCAAGTATGCGTCAATGTGCTGAAAATTTGAACTTGTATTGTTAGGATTCAACCATTAACAACTGAGTTTTATAAAGACAGTTCAAGGAAGGAACATACCGTATCCTCCAACTCCATTAAGTTGGTTTGCAACCGGTGGAACCAAGTGATAGGAACACCAACTGGGTCGTGCAGATCCACATCACGTCTGCATAAGTAGGGAAAAAGTTACATAATACTGACTTACATATTTGTCGAAAAAAACTATAAACAGAATGTAATACTTACAATTCCCCCGACGTGCTCCTCTTGTAGTCTTCGTACGCCGCAAGCTGTTCAGGATGTACCAGTCCATGTGGATTCCATACATGTTCCGGCGGCGGCATCACCCGTGCCCTCTTTGGTTGACAGGGGTCTGTGTATGGGCTCCGTTCCATCCAACCTCGACGTCGAATCCGGTCTCCACGCCTTAGGGGTGGGGGAGTCTGTTCCGGAACATGGGGATCGGTGCGGGCTGAGGAGGAACTCGGTCCCCGTTCATCGACCTGTGACCGTGGAATCCGATCTCCATGCCTTAGGGGTGGGGCGTCTGTTCCGGAACATGGTGATCGGTACGGGCTGAGGAGGAACTCGGTCCCCGTTCATCGACCTGTGACCGTGGAATCCGAATAATGAAATCTCTCCTCGACGAACGCCCAGAGGGGTCGACTGTGCTCTGGTCTATCGGAGGTCGCCGCTCGCTGGGATTGACTGGATGGGTACGCTGCGACGTGCGGTCAATGGATAGCTCCTGGATATCGACAGGATCATGCAGCAGCTGTGATGAGCGGTCTGGGGTGACTGCCTGCGACGGCCTATGCTCCAATAATGCTGTCTCTGTATCGCCGGGGACCGCCGGTTGTCCAAGTGCATCTGGAGCATCTGGAGCCTGCTGCTCAGGTACCGTGTCTGTAGTATGGGCCTCCCTATGTCTGGTCCCTGACCCTGTCTCATCATGATCAGTACCTGTCCTGCCTGTACTGAATGCTCCATCATAGTCATGAGGTGGTAGGTCATCGAACGGTGGATCCTCCTCCACACGCCCCTGCGACGGGGGACCCTGCGATGACGGGCCATGCGACGTCGGACCCTGCGACGACGGACCCTGAGAAGTCGGACCCTGTAGCGTCCGAATCATAGCCACCAACTCCTCATGCTGTGAATTTCTTTTCTCTTCATTCTTCTGGATAGCATCCATGACATCCGTCCGTAATGTTCGGACAGCATCCATCACTTCTGCTAATTTCTGCTCCCAGCCCTGAAAGGATTGCAGACTCTGTCAGTACTAAAACTATTAAGTCAATGGAAAGTAAATCATGCGGTTAAAAAAAACGGCTTATGTACCTGTGGATGCTCTTCAACGCCTTCAGGTTGCTGACCTTCAGGTGCAGGCCGTCTGGGCAATGTGAATCGTACCCGCCTACGCCTCACGGGAATAGGACTGCGAGCCTCCGGGTCTGAATCACTAGGTCTAGGTCGTGGTTGTCTGAGTTGACTGAAAGGTATCCGCCTAGACCTCGTGGGACTCTCACTACCTCTGTCAACCTCCGGCTCTGAGCCCTCCAGATCAGAAGGTGCAGAATACTGAGGATCCATATCACTAGGTCCGTAATATGAATCCTCTGTATCACTGGGTCCGGCAGTCCTATGTCGATCGGGAACCGGGCGGTCACGAGGTAAATCTGCGGCATCGTCATCATATAGACTGCCTCCCAGGTCTATGCCTTCGTAGTACCGTTGACGCCTCTCAGCCTCCGTAGGCACCAATTCAGCCCGAGCAAACATCTGCAATCGGAGTTATATCATTGTAATTGCAAACATACTGAAAATAATAAACATTAACAACATCAATACTTACCCTTTCAGTGAAAATCTTATCCAGCGTTTTCCCCCGCGGTCGCGCAGTCAACTCCCATTTCAGAATACGTGGAGGGGGTAGCTCGATTACCCTGCGTTCCCCACATTTGTGCTTATTGCTGCTAAGATCCGGGATAACCTCAAAAGCAAATATCTGCATAATAGATAACACATTAGTGAAATAAAATATTTTCTATTAAAGTACGGCTGCAAATTATAAATTCTCACCAATAATGCGTGCACTAGACCGTATATGTTATACGTCTCAGTGGTGTTATCCGTGGCCTGTTCTTGCTGTCGTTGTTCGGACCGCTGCCGTGGACCATCCAAAGCATGCTTCAAACAAGATATGGTCCGCCTATACACGTATGCGCCCCACGGGAACGCATCAAAAGCGTCCAAGTCCTCAACTAGCTGAAACTGCCATAATGGAATTTTATATCTCTCGTCCACCCCCATCAGTATCCAGTTCAGCAAAAACAATAATGACAGCTTCACAGCATCGTACTGCTGCTCAAAAACACCACTCCGCAGCACTGCTTTCAGGTCTTCATTCTCTACGACTCGACCCTGAAAGTATCGGTCGTGTATGCCATTTTGTACCATCTCATAACTTGCTGGGTCGGGAATGATTCCGAACTTCAATCCGGTGATTACACAAAACTCAACCTTCGAGAACCGGACCGTATGCTTACCCAACAAAAATCTCATCTCATCTTCCGGGCCGTCGTGATTCAACTCGCGCAACAGCATCCGATGGACAATTCCAGCTGAAAAATTCATCTCCTGATGCATGTCAAGTAAATGACCGAAGCAAGACTCGGTAAACCGACGACGGTCTTCCATCCGAAGAAGTTCAGGTACACTTTCAAGTGCGTTGTGGACATCTTTAATGTCATTCACATGGTCATGCCGAGTAATTTTTCCCTGGAACCATTCTCCCACAGGGATTTTCAGGAAATCCTTCAGATTCACCCTCTGCATATTCACAAAAAAAAAAAAAAAACATAAGTACAAAAAGGCACGATCATAGTTCAGAAAGGCACGATCACAGTACAAAAAGGCACGATCACAGTACAAAAAGGCACGATCACTATACAAAAAGGCACGATCACAATATAAAAAGGCACGATCACAGTGTAAAAAGGCACGATCACAGTGCAAAAAGGCACGATCACACTACAAAAAGGCACGATCACACAACAAAAAGGCACGATCACACTACAAAAAGGCACGATCACTATACAAAAAGGCACGATCACTATACAAAAAGGCACGATCACAGTGCAAAAAGGCACGATCACAGTGCAAAAAGGCACGATCACAGTGCAAAGTTCAAAAAGGCTCGATTACAAAACAAAAAGGCACGATTACAATACAAAAAGGCACGATTACAAAACAAAAGGCACGATCTCAATACACAAACGCTCGATTACAATACACAGTTTATAAAGGCACGATTACAACACAAAAAGGCTCGATTACTATACCAAAAGGCTCGATTACAAAACATAGTTCAAAAAGGCACGATTACATCACAAAAAGGCTCGATTATATCACAAAAAGGCACGATAACATCACAAAAAGGCACGATTACAATACACAGTTCAAAAAGGCACGATTCAACTACAAAAAAGGCACGATTCAACTACAAAAAGTCACGATTCACCTACAAAAAGGCACGATTCAACTACAAAAAGGCACGATTCAACTACAGAAAGGCTCGATTCAACTGCAAAAACCTAGATCTTCATCGTTTTCAAACAAATTTTTTTCCAAAAATAAAACCCTAACCCTAACCTGATCTTATTCGGAAAAGAGAGAATGAATATGCTTACCTCACTCCTTCTGCTTCGCCGTTCAACCCTCGTCGACATCGCTACTGTTCCGGTGGTCACCGTCGGATTTTGGTTCTCGTGGCCGTCGGTTTCTCGGTCAAAGCTTTTTCTTTGAACGTTTGAAAAATCTCACAAAGCGACAAATGAAGGGTATTTTGTCTGGTGACCGTAAATGGTGCCTTTTAAACTTAAGTTAATAAGTTGGTGACTTTTCCCCAAAAGGCACCCCATTAAGTGCTATTTAAATTTCGAGCCCTTATTGACTTTCCTAATTAATCAAACAAACTTGTGATTTTCCTATTGAATCAAGGTTCACAGTTGAATCCTACTTATAAGTTGAATCTAATGGAAGCAAAGCACAGCCTAATTGTTCAACCATATAGGATTCAGAAATCAGAATAGAGATATTGTGTTAATGGAGATGGACAGACTTAGCAATTTACCAGATGATATAATCCATGAAATTTTGTCGCGTTTGCCCACGAAGACCGCGGTGATGACTTGTGTTCTGTCTAAAAGATGGAAGCATCAATGGAGGCAGACGGACAGTCTCAGCTTCAGTTGCGACGATTTTCTTGAAAACAATGCCTTCCACAATTTCATCCTTCACGTATTGCAACACCGTGAACACTCAATCAATCTCAATCGGTTCAGTTTCTTCATTACCAATGACTTATTTTTTATGCCTTTGATTCAGTTCTCATATTTCTATACACTCTCACACAGACTAGAAGAGCTCAAAACCAATTTCTTTCCTCCTATGTCTTTTGAGTTTGCATCATTGAAAACTCTGGAACTTTGTGGAGTTGAGATATCGGATTACAACCAATTTGATTGTTTTTTCTCCAAGTTAACAAACCTGGAGAATTTAGAATTAACTGATTGGAGAGTGGGAATCTTGAGGACTCCTCTCAACATCAAAAGTCGAAGCCTGGTTAATTTAACTATATCAGAATGGGGTGGAGATATATTAGTGCTTGTGATATCGGCTCCGAGACTTAAATTTTTTGACTTCGACTCGGTTTTTGATGTGGAGTTGATTAAATTTGAGAATTGTGTGATGCTTGAAAAGGTTAATATTAAAGTTCCCCCAGAGATTGCTTGGAGAGAGACAAACTATCCGAATCAAGGATACATTTTGGAAATTACGAGTATTTATAGAGTAGAGTACACTTGGGAACTAGCTGTATCACTGGATTTTTATAAGGTAATTACTCTATTTTTGTTCACTTATTTATTTATTTACCGTCATGTTTTAGGTATGGGATTCCACACGTTAAAAAAAAAAAAGTGTAGTATCCGTACTATATCTCGTTTATAGTAAATTTATATCTTGTTTATGGATTATTTCTTATCAGGGAAAATTCATATCGTGTTGCGCAGCTGAAAATCCACTACGATTTCGTAAGGGCGAACCCATTGAGGTATCTAATCTCAATCCTTTAAAATGCATCGAACTAATAATTGGTTCGGTACATGACCATTTATATATATATATATATATATATATATATATATATATGAATCAAAAGAAAAATTCATGTTTCATCTTGTTCATCTAACCCTCTGTTAATTTGGTATTACAGGAAGGCAAGGAACAGCGCATGTGGTTTTTAGATGGAGATGATGTTGATAGAAACCTTCCAAGTTACTGGAAAGAATTAAGAGAACATAAGGAAGTTAAGGGAAACTGGAAGATCATACATTAATATAATTAATTAGGTCAAGTCATTTAGTTGTCTGTTTTTCTTTAATTTGATTAGCTTGTGCTATGCTAGTTAAGTAATGCAATTATTATAGAATCTTTTCACTTGGTTATTTGCTTGTTTAAAATTTTTTTTTTAATTGGCAGCTCGATCTAGGATATTGTTAGTATGAGCGCCATTTATTGCCAAACCATATCAGACGGTTTGTTTATAACAATTTATTAATTATGCACAGTTTGTTAATTTATAGTAATTTGATCCGGTATAATGTTTTTTTTAATAATTGTACAAAATAGTGAAAATTGAAGTTTTTTTTTTCCTCACCGAAGAGATGATCATAAGTTGTATTGCAATTTTATCTACACTAACATAAGTGTATTTCCATTTAATGTATGTTGTGCTTTCAAAAACATAAGCCCATATGAGCACGTACCACAAGCTTCCATGTAAAATATCAACATAAAATTTCAAAGGAAACTCTCAATGACACATGATTTATATTTACATGAATTTAAGTAAATAAATCTCTGCTCAACCAAGCCAATTAAATTGTGGTACGATTTTATTTTTTATCAACTCCAACCTCCTAATTTGCATTTTCTCAGAACCTAAACACTTTTTATTTTTATTTTTTTTTATCTGGTGATAGAGTTGATTTATAAGATCCAACAGTGGTGATCGATCAGCTTGAGCTTCTTCTTTGTTCTTTGAAATTCAGATGGCTCATGTGGTTAGATTATAGCATAGAATCTTCAGAATTTAATTGTGTCATAGTGTACTCATAGGTCCCGATCCTATCAGGATGCACTGATATAACTTTATCAGGATATTGAATGTGAGCCACTAATTTATAACAGTGATTTGACAAGTGCATACATACCAAGTCAAAGTATGTAAAACGAGTGGTTCACATTCAATATCCTTATATAATTCTATCAGGATGCACTGATAGGATAATTTCCGGTGTACTCATACACATGTATGCCTCCTTTTATGCTGGATCGATCGAGGTTTAGAGATGGGTTTATGTTAGGTTTTGACTTGTATTCCTAAGCGAACCCGATGTGAACCAAACAAGACTCAACTGATGTGGAGCTTCCTGGAGATGTGGGATACGTTTGGAAGTTGAATTATGGTGTCTAAGGGAGGTTGAAGATTGAAGAAGAACTGAAGAAGCGGTGAACAGCTCAAACCGCTGCCGAGCCGCTGTGGCTTCGGCAGCGGTCGTGGCAGCGGTGGGACACCGCTGCCAATTGTTTGGCAGCGGCTGGGCAGCGGTCCAATTTCCAGTATGCACCGCTGTGGAAAGCGCTGTGGCTTCCACAGCGGTACCGGCAGCGGTTAACGAGATATATGGCTCATAGTGATCACGTGAGTGGTCAAGTTCAACATGGTTTAGGAAGCGGGTGGCCAACTGCAACTTGAATCGTAGTTAATCACAAGCTTGCGTCGAATCAGGAAATATTCATGGAAGAGGAAATATGTTGCTTCTAGAAGTTCTTGTGCTTGAAGGAAAAGGATTTGCTCCCTACAAGAAGACTTGTCATAAAAGGAAATAGTATTTATGTGGAGCAAGTAAGTCTTGTACGTTTAGGAGTAGGATTTCCTTTTATTTTATACTCCCTGTAACTAGTATAAATAGACCTTGTATTTAGGTTATTTTGTGTGGAGAAAAAAGAACACCATGTAACATCAGAGAGAGTGTGAGTGAGATCCGGGGAGACCCAATGGGAATATCCAAGGAGGGATCCAAAGGAATATCGGTGGATCTAGTTAGAGATCCGTGGGTGATATTTAGGGGAGACCTAGGGGATATTGTGGGGTTCTTTGTGAGGATCTTGTGAGTGAGGTTTCGGGTTAGGTGTGAGAGAGAATCCTGGAGTATATGGTTGTAATAATTTATCATATAGTGGAACTTTCTCTGTCGTCCTGACGGCCCGTGGTTTTTTTTTTTTTTTTTCCCGTTTTGGGTTTTCCACGTATATCTTGTGTTGTGATTGTTTTATTCTCTCTCATCTATTTTTCTGCTTATTGACGTTATTATTTGCTATGGGTTATGGGCGTATATTAGGCACGGCGTTTCCGCGTTCATCGGTACTATTAGAGGATTATCTCCGCTAACAATTGGTATCAGAGCCTTATGGTTTGGCAATGGCAATGACAAGTCTTTACGGGAGATCGTATGGAGGACTTGGTGTCATTGGGATAATGATGATCATGGTTGCCTAGTATGGTTTAGCAAAGGAGATGCGTCTTGAAGGCGGTATTTGAACTCGTTAGGGTTTGATGAAAGGAAGAATTTGATGGAGGAGAAGTTTGGCTTGTGGTGACAGGTATAAGTCATGGAGATTCAATCTGGGTTACACAAGGAGCTGATTGACTATAAAAAAAAATAATAATAAAAAAAAAAAAAAAAAACTCCTGACTACAAAAAAAAAAAAAAAAAAAAAAAAAAATCTCTCTGTGGTATGGTGTGTAGGCTTATCCGGCAGGGCACCCCCAGTTTCTAGTAGCAAGTCTTTCACCAGGTATGTGATGTAAGGGCAGAAGGTCTTTCACAGGTTTGGGTGATGTAAGGACATGTTTATCTTTTTGGCAGTTTTCCCCACTGGCCATGGAAGAGGATATGTTGCTGCTAGTGGTCCATAATTATGCACATGGCATTGGTCAGAAAGTGATGCAAGGTGTACGGTGGACAAAGATGTCGATGGCTGACGTACTCCCTAGAAATCTGACTTGAGGAGTTGCATCACAATTTTCAGCAGGTTATTTCGACATGGTGCCGGAACAACGAACACAAAATTATGTGAAGAAAAATCTTAGGATGGTTCGTTCCTAAGTGGTTATACCTTGTGGTGGGGTATGTTGATTCTCAGTGATGAGAATTGTGGCTGTGGACAAAGGTCTTGAGAATTCAAGTCAAAGGGGAGAATTGTTAGGTTTTGACTTGTATTCCTAAGCGAACCCGATGTGAACCAAACAAGACTCAACTGATGTGGAGCTTCTTGGAGATGTGGGATACGTTTGGAAGTTGAATTATGGTGTCTAAGGGAGGTTGAAGATTGAAGAAGAACTGAAGAAGCGGTGAACAGCTCAAACCACTGCCGAGCCGCTGTGGCTTCGGCAGCGGTCGTGGCAACGGTGTCCCACCGCTGCCAATTGTTTGGCAGCGACTGGGCAGCGGTCCAATTTCTAGTATGCACTGCTGTGGAAAGCGCTGTGGCTTCCACAGCGGTACCGGTAGCGGTCAACGAGATATATGGCGCATAGTGATCACGTGAGTGGTCAAGTTCAATATGGTTTAGGAAGCGGGTGGCCAACTGCAACTTGAATCGTAGTTAATCACAAGCATGCGTCGAATCAGGAAATATTCATGGAAGAGGAAATATGTTGCTTCTAGAAGTTCTTGTGCTTGAAGGAAAAGGATTTGCTCCCTACAAGAAGACTTGTCATAAAAGGAAATAGTATTTATGTGGAACAAGTAAGTCTTGTACGTTTAGGAGTAGGATTTCCTTTTATTTTATACTCCCTGTAACTAGTATAAATAGACCTTGTATTTAGGTTATTTTGTGTGGAGAAAAAAGAACACCATGTAACATCAGAGAGAGTGTGAGTGAGATCCGGGGAGACCCAATGGGAATATCCAAGGAGGGATCCAAGGGAATATTGGTGGATCTAGTTAGAGATCCGTGGGTGATATTTAGGGGAGACTTAGGGGATATTGTGGGGTTCTTTGTGAGGATCTTGTGAGTGAGGTTTCGGGTTAGGTGTGAGAGAGAATCCTGGAGTATATGGTTGTAATAATTTATCATATAGTGGAACTTTCTCTGTCGTCCTGACGGCCCGTGGTTTTTTTTTTTTTCCCGTTTTGGGTTTTCCACGTATATCTTGTGTTGTGATTGTTTTATTCTCTCTCATCTATTTTTCTGCTTATTGACGTTATTATTTGCTATGGGTTATGGGCGTATATTAGGTACGGCGTTTCCGCGTTCATCGGTACTATTAGAGGATTATCTCCGCTAACAGTTTATAATTACAAATTCGAGCATACCGGATAATGCAGCATGTCCGGCCATTGTCATGTTGTTACTGCTTCATTTGATAATACATGAGTCACTACTGGTTCAGCTAACAATTTGGAAGATTGTAATTAGTATTGAGGATTAATGTGTGGATTAAGCATTGTGTAGACTAATAGTTGTAATTACTTCTTCTTTTTTGTTGTTGTAATTTAATAGTTGTTTCTGAGACCATTACATGAATTAAAAACAAGTCTGTAATCTTTTATTTGTGTGTGACAATGAATTTTATATATCGGTGATACTGCTTTTAATATTTCCCGGGGCATATAAACTCATAAATAGTCAAAGTAGATATTGGTATGTATCCTTTTTTGATTTGTGCCCAAGTTAGGTCACCAAACAGCCAACAGCCTTTGAAATTACTGGGAAAAGAAGAAAAAAATTAAAAATATCTAGACTTGAAATTGTGTTTGCAATCACATCCTCACTTACCATGTATGGAAAAAGTTGAACATATTTTTTTCACATTGCATATGAAAATGATGTTTATTCTAAATTCAAACCATGGTTTTCTCCGTGAGGATATATAGATGTAGAAATAACGAATGGTGAACAGTATTACTCTAAAAGAATTTCAAATAGGTTTTCTATAAATTTTAAATAAGTCAAGTGAGCCCTCAAGGGCGTAGCTTAACCAGTAGATGGACGAGTTTATGGCTTGGACAAATGACTTTTAAGTCAACGGTTCGAATTCTACTGATGATAAACGCTTAAAAAAAATATCTAATCTAGATAGGTGGATAGATAGATACTAAAATTTAAAGTAAAGTGAGCGTGTAGTTCAGTTGGTAGATGAACGAGTTTAGGGTTTGGAAAAATGACTCACAAGTCAGCCTCTCGAATCCTATTAATGGAAAAAGCTTCAAAAAAATACGTTGTCTAGATAGGTGGATAGATAGATAGATAGATACTATCAAAAAATAAAAAATAAAAAATAAAAAAATAAAAAATCAAGTGAGATATCTTTGCTTATAGTATAGGAATGATTATCCTAACTATACTTTGATTTTAGATAGATTTTGATAAAACTTGAACCTAATTTGATGGTACCCTAATTTTTGAAAATTGTTCTTGGATCACGGATTAATATGTTAAACCCAAGATGTTAATGTTGTAATGGAAAGCTTAGTTAATTAATTAACAAACTAATTATCACGCGATCCAAGCACCAACCAATCTTATTTATTTTTATATTGGAATTCTTTTTATAGGAATAAAACACTTTTTTTTATTTTTTTTTATTAAAGGTTTGTTTTATTTTTAATATCATAATAATTAATAAATAATAAAAAACAGATTATCATCAAAGCAAATTCAGTGAATCTCTTACTATCATTCTTTGTATGATAGAATAAACAAGCAATTCCACTTATTTTACATAAACTATGTGATAATTATAGATAATGATAATATGACACATGGTCCATTGCCATAGTGGCGGGCCTTCATTTGGGAACCCTCTACCACCAAGGTTTAAAATCCAGTGTGTGCATAGAATTATGCAAATTTTCCTTGACCCATTTAAAAACATGAGTGTTGTCCCTCCTTCGTGTGGATTCTCTCTCCCCGTTCGTGGGAGTTTCAAGTCTGGGCTGCGTTTGGAAGTCGATTCTCAATGGGTCCCAGTTATTGTTGTAATCATGTCCTGTATTCCGTAGTTGTATTCCAAAAAAAAAAAAAAAATTTAAAAAAGATATTTATTAGTTCTAAAAAAATAAATGTTCACTTCAAAAAATAAATAAATGTTCATAGATATTTTTAATATTTTAATATATATATTTTTTTCGATTTTAATTTTATTATATGAAAAAAAAAAAAAAAAAAAAGGCTTAAATAAATACATACCATCATAAAACTATAAAAGGCAACAATTAGTTTCTGACCATTTTTATTTTTTGTCTTAAAAAAAGGCCTAGGAACCTGCAAAGGCAAGAGAAAGGAAACTTTTTTCAGGTCCCAAAAATTCAGTCTTTTTACATGGTCTTTGTTGTCTTTGGAGAGACAAAAGTGACCTCAGACCCTCAAAAACCCACTTAGAGATTGGCATTTCATATCTGTTTTTCATTATTATTATTATTTTCCAGGAAGACAAAGAAACCTATTTTCAAGTAAAATGAATCCCTTTACAAGGCACAATGTGTTCTTGTTCTCCCATGTAATCTTGCGACTTAGATGACCATGGAAAGTTTTATTATTATTATCATTTTATTTTTAAACTGACACTATGATTGTGTGTCAAGATTTGTAGGCACTTACTTAGATCAAACATTACAAACCTTATCGAGATAGTTACTCTTATAATCAGATAGAGATCTCTATACGATTGAATGATTTTTTTTTATAAGTAAAGTATGATTGAAACCTCATCACTGAAGGAGATCGAGGCCGGGAGGAGGAGACATGACCAAGGGTAGATCACCATGAAAGTTAAAAACCTTGGTTTTAAGTGAACGATTTTTATAGATTTTACTTCGTTTTAAATACAAACAATCTGCTATATATATTGTTTAAATAGATTACATGACAAGGCATCTCAATTGCTCCTTTTGTACTAAAATTGATGCATACTATCTCAATATAGATGTATATAATCTTAAATATCATTGTGACATAACTGTAATAAAATATAACTTAGGACGCACACTCTATGAAAGAGTTCATAGTGTTACAAAGATTGTCAACATGATATTTCATAATAAGTTGAACATGAAGACAATTATAGAGATATCAAGCGAAAACTTATCACCTTTTTATTTTATTTTATTTATTATTTACCTTTTCTTAATTTCTTCATTTGAAGCATATATTCCCTTAATGGTCCCTTACAATAATAACATACACTCTTAAATAAAGGAGACTGTTGGAGATACTCTTAAGACATACACCGTAAGAAAGAGGTCATAGTGTTAAAAAAAATTCTCAACATGACTATCCATCCTTCCCAAGTTACCAATAAGAATTCATATGATATTTCACAATAAGTTAAATATGAAGACAATCATAGAGATATCAAGTGAAAACTTATCACCTTTTTATTTATTTTACCTTTTCTTAATTTCTTCATTTGAAAAGTAAGTTAGGATTTGAACCAATTTGAATGTCTTTTGAATTTTGACTATCGTACTTATCTAGTGAGTTGATATTTAATTATTAGAGTAGATCTTGAGGGGTTATTTGGTCAATTTCAATTTAGCATCATTATCACCTATAAATATGGAAAGTTGCCTTTCAAAGTGTAAACCAACTTCACTATAACTACCTGATTATAAGGTCAAATATCATTCTTTATTTATTCTTTGTTTATTCTCCCAATAAACTCTCTTAAGTTCCAATCTATTTCTTTAATATATTTAAGACATGATTAGCACAATTTCTCTTTCCCTCCCTATTGTATTTTGAATTAAAATATTAAGTCTATTAAGATTATTCCATTTCACCAAACACGATTCTCAAAATTTTCAAATTTATCATAAATTTTATCAGAAAAATGGTTTAAATTGAATTTCAGAATAGACCGAATCCGTTTACATTTCTCAATATAAAAAGAAACACATGAATCATCTTCAACTCAACACATTTGAAAGGGCCCCACCTACCATCTAATGATCTAAGCAACATAGAAATGATAATCATGATGATATATACATTCCTTTAACTTTAAAAAAAAAATCCCAAAAACACTAATCAAAACCACAAATGATAATTTAATATCATATTCATACCCCACTATGTACTATAATTACTCAGACCCCAAACACAGCTCACATCAATGGCAATATCATGTAATTATCTCCCAGCTCCAGACCCAAATATCAACAACTCCCTACTTATAAATTCCACAAACATCTATTTTTTTTTTTCTTCTTAAAATTAAAAAAGTAACCGGTTGTGGCACAATCTGCCGCCGGTGGAACCCATCCACAGAAGAAGATTCTCATTACCTTTTTTAGTTTTCAATTCTATAAATAAAATCAAACTCATTTCTTGTATTTATAAATTAAATTTAATTGGCATGTTTTTTTTCTCTTTTTTTAGCAAACTTTTCACTTTTTTCTGTTCTGGGTTTGACATCATTTTTAAACTGGTTTGATGTGGAGTTGAAAACGACCCATCTATCATTGTTTGTCACCGAAGATTGAATTTTTATCATTTTTATCCCATCAAAAGATTGGATTTTTAGCATTTTTCTTTATAGAGGGAACTCTGGTTCTGATTTGAAATTCGTTGAAGAAAAGAAAAAAACTTGAAATGTTGTGTAGAAAAAATTCAAGTTTTGTTGAGAAGGGATCGGTGCCAGTTTATCTAAATGTGTATGATTTGACACCTATGAATGGTTATGCATATTGGCTTGGTCTTGGAGTTTATCATTCTGGAGTTCAAGGTACGTGCTTGTTTTCAGTTTCTAATTTGAAATGCTTTTGATTTTATCTTTTTCTGGGTTTGGTTTAGATCTGCTATTGAGCTTGTTAATCAGTTGTTTTGTAGTAAATCTCTTGGTTTTTATGTTAGATCTTTCTAAGATGGATCTGGGGTTGCTTCAAAGTAAGTTAAACAGTAATTCAGTGTCTTTGTTTTAAGTTTTGAGTTCTGTTTGGTTCATGAGAAAATGCAGTAGAAAATATCCTCAGAATGTGGAAGAATAAATGTTAAAGTTTTCAACTTTATTTCTGATTTTTGTATCTGTGGAGCTATAAACTTCAACTCATCTTAGATTTATTTATGATTTGATGTTGATGACAGTTCATGAAATTGAGTATGCATTTGGAGCTCATGAGTATCCAACAACAGGAATTTTTGAAGGAGAGCCAAAACAATGTGAAGGATTCACATTTAGGAAGACAATTTTGATTGGAAAAACTGATATGGGTCCTGCAGAGGTGAGGACAGTGATGGAGGAATTGTCAGAGAATTACAAAGGCAATGCGTACAATTTGATCACAAAAAACTGTAACCATTTTTGCAATGATGCTTGTATTAGACTCACTGCTAATCCAATCCCAAGTTGGGTTAATCGTCTCGCCAGAATCGGTAAGGCCAATAAATTGTTGTGGGGGGTTTACTTAATGATTGAATTTTGCAGTTTTGATTTTGCTAATCATGATTTTGATTGCTTTTCCTTTTCACATTATTGCAAATGTTGTTGTATCCAAGAACAGTTTTCCAGACACAATCTCAGAAGATTTCTTCAAAAATGTAATATAACAAGGAATTCTGTTTTTTGTTGTTTAAAGGGTTGTGTATCCAAATCATTTTCCTGTATTCTAGTGTTTGGAAACTATATCTGGACCATGAATCAGACGTCCTCGAAAAGATCTATGTTAGGCTCAGGATTGAAAAGAACTGCACCAAGGAATATTGTTTATGCTGCTTGTTCTTATGATAACAAATTATGAGAAATGAAATCTTAATGCATATTTACAAGTTCTTCAAATTTAATGACTGACCATTGTAAAGAATTTATGATTTGAATCGGGTTTGTTTTTCGATAAATTGTATATTCCAATATTGTTCTTATATATATCCGGTTCTTGTGTTTGGTTATGATTCTCATTCCGATAATATGCTTCCTGTTTGTGATGTAATATTCTACAGGTTTTCTCTGCAATTGTGTTCTTCCGGTGACTTTAAACTCAACGAAAATTCAACATCATAGAATAGAAGATAAACCTTGTGAAGGAGAGAAGAAGAAATTGACAAGCGAATCAAACAGATTCACTCCTTCGAACTCTTCATCGTCCTCATCGTCTTCACCTTATTCTGCTGTAAAGCGAGGCAGAAGTAGAAGCAGGCGGCGTGCCCTTGCTCCATCTCCACCGATGATTCTTGATTCTTCATCATCTTGATCATCAAAACAATGTTTGAGTTCTTCCCATTTTTTGAAAGTTGCTAAATGAAAAGTGGCAAAAAAACAATTTAATTCAAAAAAAAAAAAAAAAAAAAAAATTCTCTTATTACCATTCTCAATTCTTTATTGTGATCTGATGAGGCTAACATTTTGTTGGGGAACCTCTGCAGAAATGCTGCACATATTTTGTACATGTATGCTTCTATTTTATGGCAGTGTTGTTGTGTCTCTGCAAGATAAGGGTGATCGTAACATTCGTAACGTTCTCCCCGGTCCAATCACATGAAGCTCCCGTCACGTCTAAGCTTTCTATTACCAAGTTTGGTTCCACTTTCTAACGATATGGAAATTTCTTCGGTGCGACTAACATATCATGTCATTTGTATGTGCAGTGAAACATTACATGCACAGATTTATATCGAAAATTTTCTTCCTCTCTATACTAGACTATGCTGTAAGTGAGATTTGGGAATTCCCAAATCTCATACATAACCACAAGGATCTCATCATTTTTTATTTTATTTTTGGAAAAAGGCTCTCATCAGTTAATCACCGTTTAAATTTGCATTATTGAGTGATTAACTGATTAACTGGATCTCATCTGTTAATCACTCAATAATGCAAATTTAAACAGTGAGTGAACTCAATAATAATCAGAGTAGGTGAAAAGATGAAGACAAGCTATAAAGTGCTTTAAAGTATGTTGGCATATCATGTAGAGAAATTGCCAAGAAAGTCCAAAATCTCTGTCTAGAGATATGCTTTGGACAAAAAAAATTTCCTTGACAAGATTTTCCCATGTGAGCTAAAGTTAAATCTTGCAAGAAAGTTTAGGGATTTGCTTGATTCCCTAACCCAAAATGTATATCACAAATTCAGAATGCATTGAAATTAATAACTTCATATATAAATATATAATTCTACGATGAACTTCATATATTTATTAATGCACAACACTATATCCGGTGAAATTTTATAGATTTTACGAATCGATATCATATATTTGGCAACAGACCATAGCGAAAACCCGAAACAGTATAAACCTGGAGCTTTCATGTGTTCTTTCAGAAGTGTTTGGTGAAAAAGAAAAAGAAAAAGTTAAAAGAATGCCCTGTGAACAATGTGTCTTTATTCTTCAATCAGGTTTCTTTTGTTCACTTTCAATCAAGGGCTGTCACTTTTTTTGATACCAAGTGTTCAACTTTCATTTCTCCTTTCGGTCACATTTGCTCGATACTCTATGAGTAATGACTGCAAATAGCTACATTCTTTCTTGTTTTTTTTTAATATAAAAAATAAGAATAAAAAAAAAAAAAACAAAGTGAAATGGTAACTAAACACACACTAATAATTTCACCAAAGAAATTAAAGATGTATCAATCATTTTGTGCAACTGATCAACAACACTTTATTCAACATAAAAATAGCACACCTCAACCCTTGTTACGGTTCTTTCGAATAAGTTATGATCCAAAAGAGATCAACAGTAATCATGATCAAAGCTACAAGAACAATAACAAACTTGTTGAGAGCAATTCGATCACATCCATGTAATTCTACAACAGATCATTTCATGTTCCGAAAATCGAATGCAAATATTAAAGGGGTAAAAAAGAAAACGAAAATCAAAGGCAGCCAGGTGAGTTTGGTTTGTGTACTTTCAACGGTCCTGCAAATAGATCAATCACCATAAAAGAGATTAAAAATTGAAGTACTCAGCTTTTTTTTTTTTTTGTGTGTGTGTGTGTGTATACAAAATAAAGATTTCAACTCTACCTAAAATTTGGTAGTTTACAGCTGAGATTCAGGTCGCTAAAGAAGAATAATTTATGTCTGCTTTTCTTTCATCCAGTCTACAAAATTGTCCAGGAGCAATGGCCAAGCAAGATCTGGATCGTAATTATTGAAGTCTGGGAAGCTTATCTGTCGAAACATTGAAAAGGTTGTAATGGACTCAAATTACAGTTAACATAGATTGCTGAAAATCCACAACCTATGTTACTTTGCAGTCAAGTGCAGAGTAGCAAGTAGCGGGAAACACAAGTTGGAGGAACACCTCTTTCTTTCTCATTGTGTGTGTGCAAGTGTGTTCATCCTTTATAATGTTCACTTTCATGGCAATTTGATATATGTACTTTGCACAAACTGTTATCTATCCATAAATAAATACTAGAACAGAAGAAAATACAATGCCTTATAAGTTGGATTACGGACTGCTAATCTTAAAGTCATGTCAAGCATGTCAACCTATTAATTTATAAGAAAACAGTTAAATGTAATGATTAATAATAAACTCAAAAAAGTAAACAGTGAAAGTACCTCATTGCAAAACCGGTAAAATCCCGTCCATTGGTCCAGATTTATGACCTTATAATCAGTCTGAATCTGCATTCAGAATAGAAGCTTGATTTAAAAAAAAAAAAAAAAATTATCAAGTTTTCAGTTGTAGAGATGGGAATTGTGGGGAACATAAAACTAAGACATTTATAGAAAACAAATTTCTTTGCCCTATGCCTATCAAGTTTTACAGGAACTTGTCACAACTGCGTCAAAATTGCAATAAGATATTGGGATGTCTGCCATCTTTTTTTCTAGAAAGACAGAAAAAAGGCATTTTAAATCACCCAAGTAGCCTCACTTTCCACAGAGAAGATGGTAGAGTTCACCAAAGTATAATAATATAATGCAGGTAAGCAAAAAACAAAATGACCAAATAGCAATTGACTGCAAAAAAATTGAGTAATTTTGTAGCTAAAATTGAAATGAGACATTCAATAATAAAAAGATGAGATAGATGTGTATAAAAGGTATTCAATCAAGTAAAAACGTCGCTCACCTTTAGGTACTCCATAAAATAGTCAACCTGGGCTCGGTATACAGATCCTAAAACAAGCTCCAGTAATTCACAGATGCTCTCTATGTCTATACTCTTTTGTTTTTCCTCTGAGAGCAAATAATACAGAAAGTTATAGACGGCACAAATAAGGAAGAAAATCAATTAACAGCTCCAAATCAAACAACTACATGCAGCCATAATTCATAATACCTGTCAAGCAATACCGGAAAGCATAGGCGTAGAAATCTGTAAAGTTCGATGGCCGTCTGACCTTTTAAAGATGAAAAGAAAAATATCAGCACTTTACAACATATTACAAAACACTAACAAGTGTCATATACATCTAAAAAGCCTATCAAATTAGCAATATTCAGAAGGAATGGAACAAGAATATTCTACCTCTTTCTCCAGCTCTGGGAGGGCCTTTTTCAATTTATTTACAGTGTCGGCCCTCAGCGCTTTGAGCCCCGTTCGCCACTCCTCCTATTAACAAATAAGATTGCAATGCCAAATTTTAGCAGAAACAGCAATACCAAACACATGCACAAAAAGTGAGTGACAGAACATAAATCTTCCAATAATCAATCCTATTATCAGCCGTGTGCATATAGTGACTAAAAGTTATGACATGGTAAATTATGAAGAATGAGAAAGAGGTGAGGACAGATTATTGGGTTTGTGACCTAAAAAGTTACCAGGAGTTTAACTATGTCTGCAAACAGCAAGAGTGCAAGACATAAACTAATGAAACTTTCATGCCAAGTAAAGAACGGTTACAAGTGGACATCAAAAGCCTGGGTAAAAATAAATAAATAAAAAATGGCTCACTTTAGAAATTTCAAAAGTTGCATTAGAGCTCAAATCCATAAATATGTTTGTTCTGTCTTGTATTTATTTATTTTAATTCAAAACTTATGAAAATATGAATGTTGTTCAAGCCTATACTAATTAATGATAAAAAATTGACAATAAGCAATCCTCGGATCTTCACCAAAACAAAAGTACAAACAATTCCAATGTTATGCAAACAAATCTAAAGATAGCCCTTTACAGAATGATGAATCCAAACAAATATTGGAGTGTCTTAAAATGTCAAGCCTAGAATAAACATTGATACAACAGCTGGAAAGTCAGAAAAAGAATCATTGTATGACTGGAGGTTACAGCGTTGAGAACATTATGCTAATTTAAGATAACATATATATACAAGAATCCATAAACATGATCATATAGGTCAAAGAATGTATTAGACCCATGTTTCTTACCAGGGTGAAGTACCCCTGCTTTTCAGCTTTCATCTTCCTGATATGTGTAGTCCATCGGTTATATTATATAAGATCGAAGCTAATATTTAAGACGAGATTTAAATATAAATATAAGTAACTTTACCATGCAAGCATCAAGATCTTAACATCAGTATGTTCGACTTCTATATCTGAACAAAGATTTTCAATTCCTTCTGGGCTGTTCAAATAATATTAAATAAACATCAGAAACTAATCACAGATTCTTCAAAAGTTTACTTAAGAATGATATGCCTCATTTCAGATGACATTGATCACATTGACTGTGATGCATGCATCAAAATGATAGTCACCAATATATGCAATTAAAAATGCAAACAGCAGTTGATTTTTATAAAGCACTAATCATGCAATTTACATTAACTTATATAATACTACCAAAGTGCAAACTGCTATAATGCAGATACCACAATGTATAGCTTGAATTGTATATATATATATATATATATATATCAAAGTGTACTTACTCAATCATACCAGAAGACTTATCCGCATATGAATGAAACAAATTATCAATCCGTTCCATCTCTCTTGAAGATGCTTTACTTGCTGCTAAACAAATAAAATAGAGTTAAGGTAATTGTACAAATCAAGTATTTCAGAGGCAACCCTTCTACAATTTATTAAATAAAACACATACAAAGAACTTATTCTACTGTAAGTTGGAAACAAGCCTATATCTGGATTGAATAAATTGAGAATGAGATCTCATCGCATAAGCAGGTTAGTTGTTTGCATGGCTAGAGATCTTGACTGAAATATATACCAACTATGTTCACCTAGCTACGAGCAAGCAGGAAGCAAAGATGAACCCATTCATCCACCACGGCTAACCAATGTAGACTACACAACCTCTTCCGAAAACATCGCTTCCGTCAAGAATAAGCTGGTTGCTGACAGTGCTTTGACTCTAGTACCTCATACGCGAAAACTCACCAAGGATTTCTAACATTTCCAACAAAATTCTAGTGAATTGAACCGAAAACTTGCAGATGACCAAAATACTCCTACCTCATCCGCTTCTAAGGACTATCTCAGTCGAGTGCACTAACACACACTCACAAACCAACCAAAGAAAAAAAAAATCCATCTAATTGTGAACCCCAAAATGAAAAAATAAATAAAAAATATTCAAAATTTCGAGATTTTGCATAGGGACCAGTTGAATCTTAGTCGTTTCTAATCAGTTCATCTAAAGAATCAATTATAATCAGCTCAATCTTTTGATCAAAATACAACAATTCAATCACATATTGAAAACTAAAAATAAAAATAAAAACGCACCCATTAGAGTTAGTTTCACAAATAAAACGATGCTCCAACCAACCAAGTCAATAGCTCAATCGCGAAAAGGAGCAAACTTTGAACCCAAAAAGAAAAAAGAAAAAATACAACAAATCATTAAAATCAAAAGCGAAATTGAATTAAAAAATACAAAAAGAAGAAAAGGAAGATGGAGTCATACCGGAGCGAAAGAGATCCGTGGTGGCGTCTGTAGTAGAATTCGTTTTTCTGGAAGCAGACCGACGCATCTTCATCAACATCGCAGATAAATTTTCAAATTAATAAAAATAATCAAAATTGAAATTAATAATTAAAAAAAAATGAAAAATAATAAAAATGAGAAAACCTCGAGTGAGAGAGAAGAGAATTGTTTGACGATAAAGCGCCAAATCAGAGAGAGAGAGAGAGAGAGAGAGAAGAGAGAGAGAGAGGGGGATAGAGAGAAAGAATGCTTTTTTATAGGTCAATTATTTTATTAATTTATTTTATTGTTTAATTTTTGATTGGTTGGTTTGGTTATTGGGTGTTTGTATATATACTGTTCGTACTAGGAAAATCTATCGAAGCTTCGTCAAGTGACTCAAGTATATTTTTTTCAATTACCATTTTTACCCTCTATTATTTTATTATTTTTTTAAAGGTGTAAAAATGTTTATACTTTCTCTTTATTTTTTAATTAAAAAGAATAAATATTCCTATCATTACTCAAGTACAAGTACAACTAATCACGGCCTATCAATGAAGGAAGCTTCAATACTAAGTATGGCATGATAAATCAATTACATTTGAGTTTATTTCATTGACTCAAGTTATGAACATGACTTAAGCGGGTCGGGTGAAATTATTGAAATTACATGTCACTTGACGTTAATTTAGTTAACCGTTATCTATAAATTTCACCGATAAGATTTCTCATTGTTAATTGCAAAATCCAGTACTATAAACATTAGCAAATGATGCATATTCCAACACAATTTTCATTTCATAGACAAACTTGAATCCAAGTTTAATTTAACAGAAACTTTAGGTTTAAGAGAGAATGAAGACAACTAATTTATAAAACATTTCTTCTTTTATATCAAGTAACTACTATACTTGTAAACTTTAGCTCATTCGTAAGCACCCAAGAATCGTATATATAAACTCTTAACAACAACAAAAAATGATTGAATAGGATCCGAAATCTGAATCCAACAAGTTACAAGGCAAAAAACTAGGAAGCAATCTCAGAAAGATAACATGTAAAAAGTGAGACCGCATCCTGTAAATGATTTGAGCGAAGATCTGCAGGAATTGGAGCGCTGAAGACAGCATTGAAGCAATTTAGCTGAGCTTCTCTACTTGGACCCTCGCTTATATCAGACAAAAGTAAATCACAGATCTCCTCTGACATCTTTGAATATGCTACTCTGCAATTTTAAAATGGATACAACGAGTTAAATTGTCAGATAAAGGTGCAAACATATGTTCAACAATAACACAATGGAAGCATTGATGATACTATTGTTTTAGATTAATGCATCAGGTAAGCGAGGGCTATATCGACAGCTGAAATTTATTAGTTGGAATATAAAAAGCATAATGATGCAAGTATATTGTGTAAGCCAAAGGATTAGAAGAAATACCTTGCCTCAACAGGTAATCTACCACCCCAAACTGACAAAGAGTCGTTCAAACGACCCAAGAAATCCTTACAAGCATCATTTTTGCTCTCAAGAGAATCCTGCAAGAGACAATAATACTTTCTTAAGACTTCCAGCGACATAAAAAGGATATATAATGACTACAATCAACATTAAGCATATTCACAATTTGGACGGATAGCCTAAGAGTTCTGCTATCTTTCGTATTGAACAATCATCATAAACCCCATGGAAAATGGCATCCTTACTGTCCAAGCCTATTCTACATATTTAAAGGTAGCTCAAAATTTCATTACACCAGCATTGGGCCAAGCCACATGTTCTGCCAGTTAATAAGCTTTAATCTATTATACCAACATTTGTGTTCATCAAATTACATCCCAGCACCTAAAACATCATAGCCCGACAAGGAACAGAAGAAGAAAAGTGCATGGCCAACTGCTACAATTTAGATATCACAATGCCAAACATCCACTAAAAGGTAAGGAGACTCCCAATCCCAAATTCAGAAAGTGAGGCCAAGTCATGAAAATTGAAAGCTGTTTCGGCTTTTATTGAGCTCTGCTTGGCGCGATCAGCTTATGCGGTAGTTCAAAATTTACAACTAATAAGTGATAACAACCACAAAACAAGCTGTGAATCCAATTCATTCAGCACTGTCTAGTATAAATATCGACATGATGCAGAGGACAATACATACCATATATTCAGATTTACAGCCTCAACATATACAAGAAGTTATCTTACCAGTTCACTCATGGTATTATTATCTTCCTCCAATGAACTTCTTATCAAATAGAATGAAATATAAATTCCAGCTCCCAAGTCCCAATTCTCAATTTCTGACTTGTGGTTCTCCATAGAAATAGCAAGCTTCCATACCTCAGAGTGATTGGCTTCATTAGTTTCAAAAAGAAAATCATGTGAATCAACAGACTTATCGGAGAGTAACTGAAGCAGATTGAATTCAGAATCATAGTGCATTTACTCATTCATTTTACAAATCAGTCAGAAGAACAATATCTGAAGAAAGGCCTCCATCCTAAATTAAGTATTGACCAAGCGTAAAACAATACAAT
Source organism: Acer saccharum (assembly GCA_030490815.1). Lineage (NCBI taxonomy): Eukaryota > Viridiplantae > Streptophyta > Magnoliopsida > Sapindales > Sapindaceae > Acer > Acer saccharum. The sequence goes on from CM059877.1 coordinate 592,195, forward strand.
AAAACTCAAAATTCGGATATCTTTCTTTTACCGATAAAAGAGCAATCTGTATGTTAAGGATGAAGGTTATTTGGGACTGAAGTTTTAGATGTATACACAAGATTCTAGCACAAGTACACCAAGTTGTATATGGTTTGAGAATAGTTCAAGGAAATCTCATTATTTAAATGTCACAACATCATAGCCAGTTTTATATATTATCACTTTATCAGAATTTAATGTTACAATCAAATTAAATAACTCTCAACAAATAGCATAAATATGAGATAATAAAACTCAATATTGCACAATCGTATTATTTAATCTCCAATTGACATGATAAATTACCTGATAAGAACAGTGTATGAGCAACTGAAGTTACAAAAATAGTGTGAGCTTTTTGCCAACTTGCACATTCCAGGAAATGTTCAAGAGCCTTTGAGAGATCCCCATAGTAATTATAATAAACTGCCTGCACTCAATGGGGATACATTTCAACAAACTAAAGAAACCCAAAGAACTTTAATTATGAGTCGAAGAACTTCTCATGTTGAAACAATCAAAACCTATCCATGACGATAACCAGAAATAAGATTTTCTGAATAACTCAACCTGCAGAAATTTTTAACTCTATAGCAATAATAGTCCCCTAAGAGCCAATAACAGAATCTTAAATTAGAGATTGGTGAAATGAACAATCAATTGCAGGCTAGCAGCAAATTACATAACTTGGTATGAGGTGCAATGAAAAGGTTTGATATATATAAGGTCAGAACAAAACCAAATGTATCTATGAAAGAATCAAGAACATACCATAGCTTCATTCAACCACTCCAATGGAACACCCAATTCCTCAATAAATTGGCGCTGTGAATCTTGTGAACTCCAAGATTCACAGTACTGGAACAAGATTTCCCGAATGAGTGTAGCCTGCAAATACGGATAGTCATCACGGTGGGGCATGTGAAGGACCACGTAGATGGCCCAGTGACATTTCCCCTGACACAGCAGCTGGGAAACAAGTCCCATATCAAGAACTTGAAGATCATTAGAACTGAAAGCGCCGACTGATTCTAAGACTTCACGTTGATGCCAGATCATATGATAATCAAGTGGATCATACGTGGAAGAGAAGGCACTAAACATGGTTTTCAAAAAGCCAAATTTACTCGCTCCACTGGCATAAAGAAGCATAAGATAATATGAGAGGTCAAAATGTTCTTTTGTACTTGAACTCATGACCTCATCTATAGGTCCTTCGTCAATATAAATTGCAACAGGAAGTGGAGCCTTCCCGTTATCAAGAAGGTCCTGATAAGTTCCAAAAACAGCAGGCAATGAAGTGTCTGGTGGAAGTTGGTACCACATCAATAACCCTAGGAACCTCTTCCAATCAACTTTAACATCATGTGACGAGCTATGAATATTGCCTGCAAGCAACTCATAAAGCCTAATTCTATCCTTCTCAATGAAATTGAAGTCCAGCCCGTTAATCCTCCAAAGATGAAGCTGACGGGCAACATCAGAACGACTCATCATGGATCCACCAGCCTGACTTAACAGACAAGCCAGTCTCACATCTCCTTTAGAAGCGGCAAGTTCCACAGAATGATCCAGCTGTCGTCCTGTCAAGAGTAAAAATATGTGTTTTAGATAATTAAACTCATCCAAGGAGCTTACTTCCTCTTGTACCCGGTGGTAAACACTTTCTTGCAGCCAACAGCTGAACTCTGCTCTTCTAATAAGAGGGAGTGCTTCCAGGTCAACTTCTGGAGGACCTTCCTTCGTATCCTGCATCATGTCTTCCTCACTGTCAGCACCCACGGATTTTGATTGTCCACTATTTTCCTTATCAGAAAAAAGAACCTTTATCAATTCCCAGACCATTACTTGGTGCATCAAAACCAAGCGAGCAGAAGCAGATATCCCAGGAACATCCAGCTGCCTCTCTATAATGTCTATATAGCTCCGACAAATCTCTGGAAGCATTATGCGATTAGAAACAACTTTTTGAAGCTTTAGTTTGAAAGAACCGACTCCAACTTCTTCTGTTTCATGATTCAACTCCTTGTGAAGGTTCAGTGGAGCATCAAAGGAAAAGTTAACAAGTTCCTTTGTCACTTTGTTATTGTCATCTCTGACCACTTTGTCAATTGCAACCTTCTCTACATTGATTACAGAAGATATTACACTTTGAGAACTACTACTTCCAACTGCTGTACCACTGTGAACAAGGATACCATTTGGTCCCCAACCTACACGAAATGACCTACCCATGAACAAACCTGCATCAACTATGTTGCGAGAATGGCTTCCAGTTACTGGTGTCTCATGCTTGAGGTCCAGCTGAAAACCATCGGCTTTTAATTTCTTTAAAGGCATTCCCTTATTCTGTTGGGCCATCAGAATTCCATGATTGTCTGAATCAAAACTATGAGGGTGGTACTCAAGCAAAGCTAGAGGCGTTTTTCGTGCAATGGGTGGACTAGATCTATGGCTCATTTTCTGAGCACTATTCTGTAAAGGAGATCTTATGTATTCTTTACCAGACGATGGTTTGTGCTGCAAAGGTATCCCATTGAAATCATCAATCTCCTCCTCTTCCTGAAACATCAACATTCTCATTTCTTGCATCTTTACCGGGTCAAGCCCAAGATGTGCAGGAAGAGAATGAGAAAGCTCAGGTCCAACAGGATCCATATAAATTTCTTCATCAACATCAGATACCACACCACCATTCATATCAACAGGGTCTTGAACTGGTGTTGCATCATCCATTACAATATCATCATCCTCTTCTTCATTAAACCCAAATCTGCTGAAATGGTCAACCAAGAACTTCCATTCACCATTTAAAGGGTCAAATGATATAAACCGACCTCCTTGCCTCTCTGTACTCTCTTTCAATTTCTTCACAATATCATCTAACTTGCCCTCTTTTAAACTTAAAAATCTTACTCGTAGTATCAAAGTCACTTCAGCTGCCTTGTTCAAGCCCTGGCCAACCTCAGGCTTTGAACTTTCATCTTCATACACAACTAACTCATGTCTATTGAACTTCACAATCCGATCTAAATCTAACCATCTGACATCAGTGTTACCAAGAAACCTCACATATCCATAACCAACCCTTCCAACTGTGAAATCAGGAACACGACTGGAATAACCCAGATCCGCGGCTTCCCGAGCAGCCAAATCCTTCAAGCAAGGTTCCATATAATAATCAAGCGAAGACAAAACCGGAAAGGAACTTCTAATCTCTCTCGAAATCTCACACGATGAGAAATCACCGTCCATTGAGATCTTTCTTTTCTTGTATAGAGATGCATTATTTGAACTAAAACTTCTTACTTTGATGTCCATTATATGTCTATCATCTAATGAACCATTTCTTCCACTACTATGAAATTCACCAAAATCCCCTAAAAACATAAACAACAACAAGAAGAACAATTACAAATGATAATCTTAAACCATTTTATCAGCACAGTAAAAGATATTCCACACGTAACACTAAAATTTCCATAACCCTTGCTTCCTTTTCAGGTTGCTGACCAAACACGTTAATTAATACGAAGATGAAAAAATAAATAAAATTTCAAAATTTCAAACCCGAGAACCCAACAGGATCGATTTCTGAGCCGCTTCTCTATAGAAAAGCGGCAGCAAAACGCACCATCACATAAATTACATACAGTTTAATCTAGACAAACAAAATTGTGATCTTTTTACATACAAAATAATATGCAAAACGATAAACCCTAGAAATCTAACAAGAACCAAACCCAATTCAAAAATGAGACCCTTACATTACACATTAAGCTTTATATAACTTCATTCTAGCTTCAAAGAAAAAAAGTAGAGTTAGAGAAATTACCGTTGACCGGAAGCAGAGAAGCAGACGCCATTATCAGAAAAGAAGAAGAAGAAGGGGTTTTGGAGCGGGTTCACCAGTCACCACCGAAGTGAGACCAAGTGGACTGCGAGAGAGGGAAAAGTTGAGTGATTTCGATATTGGGCCGAGCTCGGATCGGTTCCAAAATATTGGGCCTGCCCGACCCGTATCAAAATACAATGTAGTAATTTTATTTTAGATTTTGAAAGAAATACAATGTAGTAATTGGTAAATACAAAATAGTAATAGCGGCAAGAACCGCCGCGGATGACCCGCCAAAACCGGCGTCGTTACAACGCTAGAAAAAAAACAAGCGTCAACAAAACGCTACGCGTAGGGTGCGCACTTCCTTAACCTACACCCATCTCCACTTCTTCACCTTCCTATAAATACCTCCTCTTATTTTTCCTTTATTTTCCCTCTACTTTCAAAACAAAAAATAAAATTACAGTCTCTCTCCATCTCTCAGTGAATCCTTCACTCGTCACACACACACACACTCTCTCTCTGTCAAGCAATCGAATGGCTGCTTTTGGTAATGCTCCTGCCGCCAATACCAACCCTAACAAATCGTTCGAGGTAATTTTTTTTTTTTGTTTTTTTTTTTTAATTTTGTTCTAGGTCTTACTTTGAATTGAATTACTACGAGAAGCTTACTTTTGATCTGCTCGAGCTTCAATTTTTTGTCACTTGAAAGATGTTACGTTTAATTTCTGGAACAAAGCTTTCTTGATTCATAGATATAGAAAAATTTTAATATTTCATGACTGTAGCATCGTCAATGTTGTAGAAAGAAAGAATATATATATATATATATATATATATATCTAATTCTATACGGTGGTGTGTTTGTTTGTTCTTGTATAGTATCGGCAATATGTTTCAGTCTATGTGTTCGTTTATAATGTTTATTACGATGTTTTGTTGTGTTTTTCGTGATTGAAGCTGCTTCTTTTTTGCGATTGTAGTAGATTTTTTTTTTTTGTGAGCTTGCTTGGAATCTTGATATTTATACTTTTCTTTGAAGATTAAAAAATAAGGGTTTATGTGAAATCTTTTGAATTGCTGCAGGTGTCTCAACCTCCTACTGATTCGGTTTCGAGCCTTTGTTTCAGTCCCAAGGCTAATTTGTTGATTGCGACTTCATGGGATAATCAGGTTTGTTTGTTTCTATAATTCTATTTATCCATTTTGGTTATGCCTTATTTTGTTGGTTAACGTTTGCCGTATTCACATTCGTTTTGTTTGAATTGTTTCACAGGTACGGTGTTGGGAAATTTCTCGCAATGGAACTGGTGTTGCCAGCATGCCCAAGGCATCGATCTCGCATGACCAACCGGTAATTTAAACCGAATTTTTAGTGGTTAGAAAACTACATGCTGAATTTATAGTTGCTATAATGTAACCATTTTATTTTTTCTTTTCATGTTAAAGGTGCTTTGCTCAGCATGGAAGGATGATGGAACTACTGTCTTTTCTGGCGGATGCGACAAGCAGGTCAAGATGTGGCCTCTACTGTCTGGTGGTCAGCCGGTGACTGTGGCCATGCATGATGCACCAATTAAAGAGCTTGCCTGGATTCCAGAGATGAATCTACTTGTCACAGGAAGCTGGGACAAGACCATGAAGTACGGTTTTCTCTTTCTTCTTTTGCATCAGTATGATTTATTTGTTTATTTGGCTTTCTGTTTGATATTAAATTCGATTTCAGGTTGTCTTTTTAGATTTTGAGTATAGTGCTTGCACTATGTTACTATTTTGCGACTTGATACAGTTTTGCCTGTAGTTGATCTGTTGTTTAAATTCCCTTGGTATTGTTGTATGTTTGAGTTCCTTGATTTTTATAATTATTGATGAGTATCTCTCATGATCTCCGATTTATGATTAGGTACTGGGATACGAGGCAGGCAAATCCAGTGCATACTCAACAGCTTCCTGATCGCTGCTATGCACTCAGTGTGAGACATCCACTGATGGTTGTTGGCACTGCGGATAGAAATCTGATTGTCTTTAACTTGCAGAATCCTCAGGTAATATTTTCTTATTCTATGAGATTGTTACTTTAATGAAAAGTTAAGGCTGCTGAAGTTTGTGACAACAACTGCTTTTTGAGTGGCGGTTGGTTGAGTTTAGTGTGGAATTGAATATATAATTACTAGTTGATATTCATGGAACTGAAAGCTATACTTCTGTCTGAAATACTCCTTTCCTTTTGATTGCTGCTTATCGTTGAAGTTCTACTTGATAGAGTTAATCACGCAATTCTTGTTCTCACATTATAGTAACATGAATAACCTATCCTTAGCTCCCTATAACACACATTTAAACTCTGGCTTTGTAGTAACTCAACAAAAGGTGGGATGTAAAAATACTATATTATGAAAATTAAGATTATGTTTTCCACATTTCATGTTACAATCTGTGGTATATATGGTTCATGTTTATCACAACATAAAAATTGATTGATTGAAGAGATTTCTAGTTTCTACTATTTCTTACCTTAACATTTGCTGAACATATCTGTTTATAATTGCTGTTTAATGCTGACAGGCTGAATTCAAGAGAATCCCTTCACCCCTGAAGTATCAGACAAGATGTGTTGCGGCCTTTCCTGACCAGCAAGGTTTCCTGGTATGGATTCTCACTTATTATCAATTACTCTTTTCCCTCTTTCCTTTTTTGACCTTCATTCTATCTAAATGTAGTTAGAGTCATGCATAATCAGGTCAGATAATCATGAATTTTTTCAATTGTTTTCAGTGGCAATTTTTGGGGCAAAAGTTTAGCTTCTATATTATGGTCTAATTTGCAAGTTTTTTTTTTTTTTTTTTTTTTTTTTTTCCGGCATTATTGTGACACTAACTGCTTTGAATTGAGACCACTGCATTTGCTTCTACTATTCTGTACATCTAGATTACTGTGGATTGATTATTTGAATTGATGAATATGGTGTTTGATTTCTCTAGGTTGGTTCAATTGAGGGAAGGGTTGGTGTACATCATCTGGATGATTCCCAACAAAATAAGAACTTTACTTTCAAATGCCACAGAGATGGCAATGAGATATACTCTGTCAACTCGTTGAATTTCCATCCTGTAAGTTTTCTTTCTGTGCCTTCCGATTTCATTTTAATGTTTTTAATATTTGTGTGAAGGCATGTTATTGTTATTGAACTTCTGAAATTAGTTTGTCATATCTAATGTAATAGTTCTGTTTTTACATATGGAAAAGGAGATTTAAATTATATGTAGTTTATTAACCAGAACAGTTATTAATTTCTCTCTTATAAGAGGTCTTTTATGATGTATTTTGTGAGTCAAATTTACATGCATAAACATTTTTTCCTGAGGTCATGTGTTACCCATGAGCGACATCAGCCAGATATAAGACAACACTTTAAAATTATTATTCTCGTAAGATCTTTCTACACAAATTGGTAGCTGTCATACTTCGACCTCTTATCTCTTGACTAGTAATCAATCCTAAATAAATGTATGAAAACAATTGTTAATTGAGAAAGTTATATCTGGCTATTTAGATGTTTGTTTTGCTTGTAATAACTAACAAGTCTTACTACTACTTCATAATGATTGAAAGCAATTTGGACTTCTACTTTCAGCTCTATTGGTAATGTATTTAATTGTTTCGTTCATCCATAGCTTCCTTGGGATTTGTAGGGCTTTTGAGTATTAATTCTTGAATCCCTTTGGATTCATATATTTTAGGAATTGATATTGATCAATGGAAATGTCTTTTCTGTTTCGAAGATTTCAGTGATCATTGCTTATGGTTCTTAACATCATACGTTTTTGTTCAGTTTTATAAACACTGAACTCTTTGGTGAGGACCCTGTCATCTGGTTCTTAACATCATATGTTTTTGTTGCAGATACATCACACTTTTGCAACTGCCGGGTCCGATGGTGCATTTAATTTCTGGGACAAGGATAGTAAACAGAGGCTCAAGGTGCTTTTGAATTTCCTTTACTTTTTTAGTCACTTGAACAATATCTTTGCAAGCTTGACAAATTTTTGTCCATGTCAAGCTAACTTACAGTGTTGTTTTCTCTTCGTAGCCATGTTATTATTTACTAATAATTAACATAATATGTTTTCACTCATTTACAGGCCATGTCAAGATGCAGTCAACCTATACCTTGCAGTGCGTTCAGCAATGATGGCTCGATATATGCATACTCGGTATGTTCTGTTTTACATGTTTCTAGCATCAATATGGATTTGTCTATCTGCAGACTGTGTTCTTCTCTCATCTTTTCTCAGTGTCACGTACACAAATTTGAAACATATTTAGAGAGAGATATAATACGTGATAACTAAGGTTCAAATCAATAACAAATTTTGTGAAGTCTATATTTCTTTATTTCTTTATCTCATTGCTTGCTTTGGTATAATCTTAAATGTGTGTCAATCAGAAGGTCCTTAATTAATTATGTTCTGTATGGAAAATAATATCTAACCTTTTTCATGCAATTGAACAACTCAAAATATTCAAGGGTTTCTTGTTAAATTCCGATATTGGCATGTTACACTAGCCAATCGGTGATGTTAGGTGTCAGGCGCCCTAGGCTACGATGACCGCTTAGGCAGTTTTTTTTTCTTATAAAAAAATTAAACATCAAAACGACTTCGTTTTTAGAATTAATTTACAGCAAAACAGCAAATCTTCTTCTGTGAATTAGGTCACAACAAAAACTCTTCTCAAAATTTCTCTCAACGCCTCCACTCCACCAGCAAAACTTCGTCCGGGAATTACCTAGTTTTGTTGATTTTGTATTTTGATATACTCTTAGACTCTTAGTAAAGGTCCGCCAAGGAATTACCTGGGTGCTGGCTTGCCTCCCACCTAGCACCTAGCTCTTTTTTGAACACTGGATATAATATGTAATAACTAAAGGTTCAATAGCAAATTTTGTGAAGTCTATTTCTCTCTTTCTCTATCTAATTGCTTGCTTTGGTATAATCTTAAATATGTGTCAATCAAAAGGTCCTTAATTAATTATGTTCTGTATGGAAAATCTTATCTAGCCTTTTTCATGCAATTGAACAACTCAAAATATCCGGGTTTCCTGTTAAATCTTGATACTGGCATGGTTACACTAGTGTTCCAGAGATCCATACTTATAATTCTTATTTCGAAATTGTTGCTATAGGTGTGTTACGACTGGAGTAAGGGTGCAGAAAATCACAACCCAGCAACTGCAAAGAGCTACATTTATATGCACTTGCCACAGGTACGTTCATTTTTTACAATTCATTAACTTTAACAGTATCACTTTGAAATCACTGGAGCATGAAGCAGTGCATCTGAACCTTAGCTTGTTTTTCACAACGCAGGAGTCTGAGGTTAAAGGCAAGCCACGAGTTGGAACAAGCGGGAGAAAGTGAAGCAAGCTGTTTGTTAGATGCGTGTGGATGCGTTTACCAGAGGAAAACATTTTCACCTTTGTTTCTTAGGGGTCGCATCATGTATACACTTTTATCTTCCTTCCGAGAATCAATAGTAGATGAATGAGACTCGAGGTCTTGTTGTCAGTACAGAAGTCTAGATTAGGAACAAGGTTGTTAAGTAGGGTGGTCGAGTTTTTTGAATCCCTATCCATGAGACGAATTGATTTTGGTTAGCGTCAAATTTCAGCTTTTTTCGATTTCATTGTTTGGATTGATATTGTGCAAATGATGATAATATGTTTAACAAACACTAGATCAAAATCAGATGTGTGATTGCATGTTTTGATTCTGTTTGAGAATAGTTTTTTGATTCTACGATCTATTAAAAAACTCAGATAAAATTTTGTCTAAATCATTTTTGTAAGAAAGATAACAAAAAAGTAAACCAGATAGATTGGTTTGCATCTTACTTATATAACCTCGGAATATTACACCTTCATCTTGCATATCATTATAATAACATCCCCACCTTTTTCAATCAAAATTGCTATTACCCGATGTAAGAAGATTGAACCAAAAACATATATATATTTACTCAATTTAAAGATACATATAAAATAAAATAAAATAAACAAGACAAGACCAAGGCACTAAAAGATTCTCTTGTGGGCCAATGTTTTTATACTTGATTGAGAGAAGGCCCAAAAAAAAATTATTAGAGTTCTAAAATGGAATATTTTTTTCGGATTCCACCTCTAAAATTTTTTCACTCCCATCACACTCTTTATCTCTATCTCTATTTTTATTTCTATCTTCAAATAACTTTTTTTTTTTCCTTTACTTTCTTCCATAAATTATTGTTGAACTAAATTTTAACAAATTTTTTTATTTTAATAACATTAGTAATTTATAATTTTTATTTTAACTTTTTATAAAAATGTAACGTTTTTATTAGTGGATGAATTTGTTTTAATTTTTTACTTTAGTTTTATCATTTAAATTTAGACTAATTTTCTCACATTTATGCACTAATAAAAATATATATATATTATCTCACATATTTTCATCAAACAATTTTCTACCTAATGTTTAGGGTATAACAACTTTCAACTAATTTTTCTTACCTAGTTATTTCTTTTTTAACTTTTTCAATTAGATTTTTATCATCTAATTTTTTCGCTAAAATTTCTTACATGTTTTATTTGTTACCTAATTTTCTCGATATAATTTTTTGAAATATTAATGTAAAAGAGCGTGATCAATACAAAATAACAGCACAGTCGGCACGTACAATTGGACAATTACATTACGACAGACAACTATACAAAATTAAATACAAAAGAGATACCTGAGCTATCTATGCAAAATTAAATACAGCACAGTCGGCACAACCTAATCACAATCAACAAATGATTCACTTAGGTCCGATCCATTAATTTTAACTCATTACACTAAAGAGCTAAAATTGAACTCTTAAATAAAGATAGAAAAGGAAGATGTTCCTCATTCATACCCTAGACAATCATGTTGGAGATAGTGTATCCTCGTGATTAATATCAGTAATCGCCAAGAGTTCATAGACCGCTTATAACTCTCCAAGTTACCATATTTACTCATATGACCACGTTTTGAACTTGGATATTTTGACTTGTCCAGAAGCCATGTTTTCAATATACACTATCGAAAACTCAACGTTGAGATTTAATATCCAATTACCTCAAAACATCCATATGATGATATTATACTCTCATTTATTAAATGGAGCCACGATGTCCATATCTATAAATGAAGTCCTCTATCGATTAACAAATGAATATTACCAAACTATCGAGGATAGACTATGCGATATAATCGTACTCATTGATAACTCAAATGATATCACTTGCAACCATAAGTCCATCATTTATCTTAGGATTAAGATAGACTCTCCGATTGTCCTGATAATGAAAAGACTATTATCGTGGCAATGCAGAGCTACAACGGGAGCTTCAAGAATGCAGAGTAAGTTGCGAGCGTTGTTCAGAGTTGGAAGAGTGTTGTTAGAGTTGGAAGAGCGTTGTTCAGAGTTGTAAGGGGAATTGCTGCGTGTGAGTTCGCTTGAAACGTAGCCGAGCCTCACCACCACCATATCTACCATAGTCACCTCACCACCACCACCATTGTAGTTTCACGAATAGAATAGTGTGAAATTGAAGTTGATGTTGAATTAAATCTGTAATACTGTAGGTATTTTATCTTGAAGCCTGTGAATCTGGAAGTATCTTTGAGGGTCTTCTTCCTGATGGATTAAATATTTATGCTACCACAGCATCAAATGCAGAAGAGAGCAGTTGGGGGACCTATTGCCCTGGGGAGACTCTAGGTCCTCCCCCAGAATACGAAACTTGTTTGGGTGACTTGTATAGTGTTGCTTGGATGGAGGACAGGTATAATAATTTACAATAAATTTCATTTCATCTAATTAGTGAAAGTAGTGAACAAAAGGCTGCTTAGCTATATGAGGGATTATTTAGGTACCAATAGGAGCAACTATGACCAAAGTACAACTTCCTCAAAGCACAAGCCCATTTCTTGATTTGACTGGATTGCATCACACTATTCTATTTCTTGAAACTACAATGGTGGTGGTGGTGAGGTGACTATGGTAAATATGGTGGTGGTGAGGCTCGGCTATGTTTCAAGTTGTGTGAGTTCTTCACAAGCAGCAAATTGTTAGGATAATGCTCAATAGCAAGAGTGTAATACAGTAATTGACAATCTTTTTCATATTAATAAAGTGATTTCTGGTTTAACAAATCTTATAGCATTTATAGTTTAATATTATAATTGTCAAAGTAAATAATCATAAGGTCTAAAGACTATGAGAAAAGAAGAATTGTTCATACATTTGGATATGTATGAGGTAGACACAATTCTTTAGTTAGTCTTGAATAATGTTCACAACTTAAGTTAAAGGTTGGGCACCTTTATCTTGTTAAAGTTGTAGAATTCTTTTGCTAGCATTTGAGTGGGATCAAATGAGATATGATGAGTCTAAAATCATCGGAGTGTCTTCGAGCAAAAGAATCTAGTGCACTTGGTGCATTGAACTGGATCACAATGAAAAGCTTTATCTAGAACCGTCAAACGATAATAGTCTTTTCATTATCAGGACAATCGGAGAGTCTATCTTAATCCTGAGATAAATGATGGACTTATGGTTGCAAGTGATATCATTTGAGTTATCAATGAGTACGATTATATCGCATAGTCTATCCTCGATAGTTTGGTAATATTCATTTGTTAATCGATAGAGGACTTCATTTATAGATATGGACATCGTGGCTCCATTTAATAAATGAGAGTATAATATCATCATATGGATGTTTTGAGGTAATTGGATATTAAATCTCAACGTTGAGTTTTCGATAGTGTATATTGAAAACATGGCTTCTGGACAAGTCAAAATATCCAAGTTCAAAACGTGGTCATATGAGTAAATATGGTAACTTGGAGAGTTATAAGCGGTCTATGAACTCTTGGCGATTACTGATATTAATCACGAGGATACACTATCTCCAACATGATTGTCTAGGGTATGAATGAGGAACATCTTCCTTTTCTATCTTTATTTAAGAGTTCAATTTTAGCTCTTTAGTGTAATGAGTTAAAATTAATGGATCGGACCTAAGTGAATCATTTGTTGATTGTGATTAGGTTGTGCCGACTGTGCTGTATTTAATTTTGCATAGATAGCTCAGGTATCTCTTTTGTATTTAATTTTGTATAGTTGTCTGTCGTAATGTAATTGTACAATTGTACGTGCCGACTGTGCTGTTATTTTGTATTGATCACGCTCTTTTACATTAATATTTCAAAAAATTATATCGAGAAAATTAGGTAACAAATAAAACATGTAAGAAATTTTAGCGAAAAAATTAGATGATAAAAATCTAATTGAAAAAGTTAAAAAAGAAATAACTAGGTAAGAAAAATTAGTTGAAAGTTGTTATACCCTAAACATTAGGTAGAAAATTGTTTGATGAAAATATGTGAGATAATATATATATATTTTTATTAGTGCATAAATGTGAGAAAATTAGTCTAAATTTAAATGATAAAACTAAAGTAAAAAATTAAAACAAATTCATCCACTAATAAAAACGTTACATTTTTATAAAAAGTTAAAATAAAAATTATAAATTACTAATGTTATTAAAATAAAAAAATTTGTTAAAATTTAGTTCAACAATAATTTATGGAAGAAAGTAAAGGAAAAAAAAAAAGTTATTTGAAGATAGAAATAAAAATAGAGATAGAGATAAAGAGTGTGATGGGAGTGAAAAAATTTTAGAGGTGGAATCCGAAAAAAATATTCCATTTTAGAACTCTAATAATTTTTTTTTGGGCCTTCTCTCAATCAAGTATAAAAACATTGGCCCACAAGAGAATCTTTTAGTGCCTTGGTCTTGTCTTGTTTATTTTATTTTATTTTATATGTATCTTTAAATTGAGTAAATATATATATGTTTTTGGTTCAATCTTCTTACATCGGGTAATAGCAATTTTGATTGAAAAAGGTGGGGATGTTATTATAATGATATGCAAGATGAAGGTGTAATATTCCGAGGTTATATAAGTAAGATGCAAACCAATCTATCTGGTTTACTTTTTTGTTATCTTTCTTACAAAAATGATTTAGACAAAATTTTATCTGAGTTTTTTAATAGATCGTAGAATCAAAAAACTATTCTCAAACAGAATCAAAACATGCAATCACACATCTGATTTTGATCTAGTGTTTGTTAAACATATTATCATCATTTGCACAATATCAATCCAAACAATGAAATCGAAAAAAGCTGAAATTTGACGCTAACCAAAATCAATTCGTCTCATGGATAGGGATTCAAAAAACTCGACCACCCTACTTAACAACCTTGTTCCTAATCTAGACTTCTGTACTGACAACAAGACCTCGAGTCTCATTCATCTACTATTGATTCTCGGAAGGAAGATAAAAGTGTATACATGATGCGACCCCTAAGAAACAAAGGTGAAAATGTTTTCCTCTGGTAAACGCATCCACACGCATCTAACAAACAGCTTGCTTCACTTTCTCCCGCTTGTTCCAACTCGTGGCTTGCCTTTAACCTCAGACTCCTGCGTTGTGAAAAACAAGCTAAGGTTCAGATGCACTGCTTCATGCTCCAGTGATTTCAAAGTGATACTGTTAAAGTTAATGAATTGTAAAAAATGAACGTACCTGTGGCAAGTGCATATAAATGTAGCTCTTTGCAGTTGCTGGGTTGTGATTTTCTGCACCCTTACTCCAGTCGTAACACACCTATAGCAACAATTTCGAAATAAGAATTATAAGTATGGATCTCTGGAACACTAGTGTAACCATGCCAGTATCAAGATTTAACAGGAAACCTGGATATTTTGAGTTGTTCAATTGCATGAAAAAGGCTAGATAAGATTTTCCATACGGAACATAATTAATTAAGGACCTTTTGATTGACACATATTTAAGATTATACCAAAGCAAGCAATTAGATAGAGAAAGAGAGAAATAGACTTCACAAAATTTGCTATTGAACCTTTAGTTATTACATATTATATCCAGTGTTCAAAAAAGAGCTAGGTGCTAGGTGGGAGGCAAGCCGGCACCCAGGTAATTCCTTGGTGGACCTTTACTAAGAGTCTAAGAGTATATCAAAATACAAAAACAACAAAACTAGGTAATTCCCACACCTAGCAAGGGGTGGCGTGTGAGTCACGGGCTATTGATTAATTTGGTTCTATTCGTGGGTGTACTGCCTATTTAAAAGGCTATTGATTTATCAATAAAGTTGTGCAGTTCCTCTTCCCTATTTACTTTTGCCTAGTCTTGTCTATTTTCAAAAGATTCTCTTTATTTACAATGTCATCACGGTCACTTTTTTTCAGAGATTTATCCCAACAAATTCTAGATTTATCCCAACAAATTCGCCATATGTGTGGCTATTGATTTTGATATATATATATATATATATATATATACAGCCTTTCTATTATCAGTTCGAACTGACAATAAATATATCAAAACGAAGAATGTGGACCACAGATTATGAAGAAGTTTTGACAAGTGCATACACTTTGAGTCAAAGTATGTAAATCTAGTGGTCCATAATCTTCGTCATGATATATTTATTGTCAGTTCGAACTGATAATAGAAAATCTGTATATATATATAAGTGAATGACATAAATATAATATAGAGATTATCATAGCTGGGCAAACAGTGCTTCAGATGTTCTCTTCATCTAACAAATTAATGAATTTTAAAACAATAATATTATTTAAAACTCTTGTTCCTAATTGACATTGCTTCTTGTGAAAGAAAAGTGAAACCAAAGTTAAAAATCTTTTATAATTAAATAAAGCCTAGAATGATTATATAGTGAACAAAGGCATCTATTTACATACACTGTAATTTATTTATTTATTTTTCATGTAAATGCTGTTAATTTTCAATCTTGTTTATTTTTAAATTTTGAGTTAAATATAAAGTATAAAGTTATAGAACATATATATATATATACAGTCTTTCTATTATCAGTTCAAACTAACAAAAGTTATATCAGTTCCTTGTATGTGGGCCACTGGATTTAAATACTTTGACTGACAAGTACATACAGCCAAGTCAAAGTATTTAAATCCAGTGGTCCACATGTAAAGAACTGATATAACTTTTGTCAATTCGAACTGATAATAGAATTTCTGTAAATATATATATAAAAGTTAGATCACTTTGTGTGTTTTTTGTCAATTTATGACATAAGTTATAAACTATTATATAATTACATTTTCAACTGTCAAATTTAATTTTTCTCTAAAGAAATACTTTAGTTGCTTAGATCTTCTTAAAATGAAGAAATTGCACTTGTGTATTTGAGTTGGGCCTGTTCGACAAAATCCTGACCTTAAACTGATGTTAGACCCTAAAAAAATAAAATAAAATTAAGTAGTCCACATCAAATATATCATGTATCTTCCAAATGAAATTATTAATTTTTTTTTATTATTTGAAAGAAAAAAAAAAAAGAATAATTCAAGGATATTTACTATTTAGCTTGGTGAAACAAATATAAAAACACGGGCTAATTTAGACATTCAGTGGGGTGGGTTTAATATCTTGTGCAATTATGTAATTGGGCCTGTATTCAACCCAGTCAAATGTTTCCGGCCCAAGAAAATAAAAGGACAACACAGTAAATTCCATACCCAACGAGTCAAGTGTTTATTTTTTTTTTTTATTTTACGAAAGAGGTCGTGCTTTTAAGTTTTAATAATTTTGTTACATCAATAGCTTACTTTTGATCTACTCGAGCTTCAATTTTTTGTAGCTTGAAAGATGTCACATTTAATTTATGGAACAAAGCTTTCTTGATTATAAGAAATAGTGATTTGTAGAAATAGAAAATTTAATATTTCATGAGTGTAGCATCGTCAATGTCGTAGGAAGAAAGAAAGAAAAAAAATATATATATATATATCTAATTCTATAAGGTCATGTGTTTATACTTTATAGAATAATTATGAAGTTCTTGTATAGTTTCGGCAATCTTGTATAATATATGGAACTGGTGTTACCGGCATGTCCAAGGCATTGATATATCTCGCATGACCAACCGGTAATTTAAACCGAAGTTTTTAGTGGTTAGAAAACCACATCACATACTGAATCAGTATGATTTATTTGTTTATTTGGCTTTTCGTTTGATATAATTAAATTAGATTTGAGGCTCTGTGGTTTGATCTAATGCATTTCTTCTTTCATTTTGATGTCAGATTTTTGTTGCAAGTTAAAATGTAATTGCAATACATGCAATTGACTGGGTTTGTTTACCAGGTCAAATACGCCAATTATACTAACTTGTCTAGCTATAAGCCTATAAAGTATTGTTGAATAAGAAGCTCCTTCTGTAAAAGTACTAATTAACTGGCAAACAGTTGTACTTGCATGAAATTTCAACAAAGCTACTTCTTATATCTATTAAATTAGATTTTATTTTAAAGTAAAAGTTGGAACTTCAAATCATCCCACTCAATCCCTATTTCTCCAATTTTTAAGGCAAAGTACCCCCAATCTCCGCTGAAAACAAATATAAAAAAAAATTATCACTTGCCGGCTTACTACACGCTTACAAATCATAATTCTTATCTGTGATTATAATGTTTATTAATTCAATAATGTTACTTTGTCCAAATTTTATATCAAAATAACGTGGACACCTCGATTTCTCTATATTAGAATATGATGATTGAAATCATTGGGTTTTAGTAACGCTCTATTATTTGAGCATCAAATTTGGGTAAAGTAGCATTATTATGGGAATTAAATTACGTGGATTCCACACACAAATATGGAATTAATTAAGTTTATATTGGAAAGGGAACTTAATTCTCCCTTTGCACTTGAATCCCTTTCCCATCGAACTTATTCCCCTTTCACTTTCTCATAGATCTTAATTCCATTTCATTTCATTTATGATTAGTAAACACGTCATATAGATATAACATAATTAAAGTTTTTTTTTTTTTTTAATATATTTACAATCATTTTATTTTACTGTTTTGAATTTCGTTAAAAAAAACTAGAATTTTTTGAAATAAAAAACTATCTTAATTAGTTATCAACTTAATTATGTAGATCATTGAAATCACAAATTTTTAAAAATTAATGACAAAAAAAAGAGAGAGATTTGTTTAACTTTTTTTCTTTCTTCACAGAGAATAGATGTAATTTTTTTGAATAACGACTAATTAACGATAGATAAAAAAAGACAAAAAATGATTTTTTTTTTTTTTTTTAAATGAATATCGATAAATTAGACAAAAAAATACAAAAAAAAAAAAATGGTATCGATAAATTTGTCCAAACCTTTTCAATCTATGCAATGCATTGAGGGTATTGATAAATAACAAGTGCAACAAAAAAGTCTTCCATTCTTTGAGTAAATGTCAAGAAAAGAACATACAAATGAGATAGGAAAAAAGAAATGAATTTTCATAGAAAAAAATATGCTCTTTTTTGTCTAAATTTGGACTTATATATGATTTGTGTTAGCATGCGTTATCTTTAAAAATCTGACCTTTTTCCTCCCAAATCCCAAATTAAAAGCCTTTTTGGGTTTGTATAAAACTTTATTCTTTTTGGAGGAAATGTTCCCTTAAATTAAAAAATATTTCAAAGTTACAAAATTCAAGATCTTGTATCTCCTTTGTCTATAACATGTTATATTGTTATTGTTGGATTTGCTTGATTTTGTTCCTCAAACATTCAACATAAGCATCCCACATGTTGGATAAGTTCATTGTATTGAAAACTTTTGGTATAAATGTAATTAGAATCCGAAGAAAGATGCGTCTTTATAATAAGAAGACATGTAGATTATGTTAACAAGTATCTTACTTGCACACTTTCTATTGTAATTCATTTACTTTGATTACATGCATGTCTTTAGAAAATACAAATATATTTTTATTACTCTTTCTTACCTTTAATGGCTTTTCACTAAAAAAATGTAGATCAAAATTTAGAGTGAAAAATAGTAACATTCAAATTATACTTGGTCATCGAAGAAGCCCTTTTAACGGGCCTTTTAATACAATAGAAAATAATAGATGTTTTGTTATCTCAATACAACTGTGACCAAACACTTCAAGCTTTTTGACCATAGAAGCTAAAGACCATATCCATCACTCTCATTGTCTATAAGATGTTATATTGTTATATAACGGTCCCGTTCTGGTTAGTGTACACTGATGTAATTACCTCAGTACCAATGTATGTGGATCATTGATTATGGAGAAACTTTGATAAGTGCATACACTTTGAGTCAAAATATGTAAATCTAATGGTCTACATCCAGCGCACTGATGAAGTTATATCAGTGCGCAATGACTTAAACATTTGTGTGTATATATAAAATTATAAACATTAAAAAATATATATATATATATTTGTAAGTAGTAGTTACTATAGTATTTATATATGGAAGTTAATTAGGATAATGAGCTAATTATAGACCTTTTGTAAATTAATAAATATAGATGAATTGTTACCCACATGCACCTTGATATACTTATGTTATTTTGGTTAATAAATTTTATTGAAAACCTTTAATGATCATATGATATTGAAGTTATTAATGTAGTACATTATTGATTACAATTAAGAGATTTTAACACTTTTGTTAGCGTTTTAGGGCACCAATGGTTCCTTGTGTATTAGAGGACGAATTTGAGCAAAAGATCATCCATATATTCCACAAGATTTCCCAAAAGACATATTATGATACATACAATTTTGGTGAAGAGGGTAAAGAGTATGAAATTTTACGACGGAAAATATTATCTCATCTAAAAAGATTATTTATGATTCATTTATTGTTTAAACTTTTAATAAGCAAAAGGTTTTCATTGTGACAAATATTATCATGTTTAAGTGATAAATCTATGTGATAAGACACTATTACTTTTTATGTTTAAGGTTTTTATTGTTACAACCGACAACTTACATGTAAATTGTATAATATATGTCTATTATATTGGAGGGTTTTTTTTTTATATATATAACAAGCCTTGATCAATGCTTGATAGTTGATAGTACCCAAAAAATATGATTGATATAATCAATTTAAATTATTATTTACATAAATATACAAATGACGTTATATATGTGTATGATCAAAACACATATGTACAATTGAAATTAACGGTAAACACTTGTTTGTGGAAAAGTTTGATGCTTGCTAGGCATGCAATAATCACAATAGCATGGCATATGATGATGACCCAACAATGAAAGAGTATATATCAAAAAAAAAAAAAACAATGAAAGAGTAAATGAAGGAAGGAAAACAATTAATGAAATGAGTGTAACAATGATGTCAACATCTATTTTGTTTACTTAGAATTTTTTTTTTTTTTTTTTTTTTTGTAATTAATGCAACAAAAGAATATACATGGTCAAATATAGCAGCTACAAAACCTAGAAAGAGATGACCATGAGAGAGAGAGAGTGAGTGAGTGATTGCTCTCAAAGGGCATTATGGGCATGAAAATTACACATAAAATAAAAATCCATATGTGGGGAGTGGTGGTTCTTGTCTTCACTTCACATTGTGGGCATATGGGCAGGTTTCTATTTTTATTAAATGTGATGTGAACCACGTACCCTTGTCCACAAACCTCTACAGCAACAACAATCACAAACCATCCCCTATATGCCCTCTCAAACCTCAAATGTGTATGTATGTTCTTGTGACTATATCTAGCTTTTAAATTTAATATTAAGAAACCTACACTGTGCTTGTCTCTTTGTACCTACAATGGTCGATAAATTTTTTAATTCAAGGGGTATTGCATTGTAATTTGTGCAATCAAATTATCGGTTATTATTTCAATCACAGAATCGTCCGTATTTATCAAGTTTTCTAATAATTTCGGGATTCATATTGATTGCTTATTATTCTAATCACTCGTCCCTTTTTAGTTTTCAACTAATTTCACGATTCATAAGAAACACTTACTAGTATTGTATCATCGATTAGAAATCTTTGATAAAATTTTGCCTAAATAATTTTTGCAAGAAAGATGATGAAAAAGTAAAGTAGATAGACTGGTTTGTATCTTATAACCTCGGAATATTACACCTTATAATAATTAACATCCCCCACCTTTTCCAATCAAAATTGATATTACCCATGTAAGGAGATTGAACCAAAAATATATATACACACTCATTATTGTAAATTTAAAGATATTAAAAAATTAAAAAATAAATAAAAACACAAGACCAAAACACAAAAAGCTTCTCTAGTGGGCCATATTTGATTGAGAGAAGGCCGCAAAAGAAAGTCTTATATAAACCCCCTCAACCCTCTCTCTCTCTCTCACTCCAATCCACCCCCACCGCCATCTTCATCAATTGCAGCTTCTTCTCTCTCAGGCATTTTCACAAACACTTTTTTCCACTACAAACATCAGTCGAAACGTTTTTTTTTTTTATTTCTTCTTCGCCGGGCAGGCAACAACATGGCTCGACCGCAACAACGTTTCCGCGGCGTCCGTCAGAGACATTGGGGCTCTTGGGTCTCCGAAATCCGCCACCCTCTACTGTAATAATTCTCTTCCAACAAATATCCATTCTAACCGTTTTTGTTTTCTAACATTTCTCATCAAAATTCTCATCTTGCTTTAAAATAAAATAAAATAAAATAAAATAAAATAAATATTCTTTCTTGTGACTTCTTATATTTAATGTCTTGTATACAAATTGCACAAAACTTTCAGAAACATGAAGCGAAGAATGTTCATATATTCTTGTTCACTCAAGAGGGTTTCTTTAAAAGTTAACGGTTTTCATTACTTTTTAGCAATTTTTATACTGAAAGAAACGTTTTGTGTGATCAGGAAGACAAGAATTTGGCTAGGCACATTTGAAACGGCAGAGGACGCAGCTAGAGCATATGATGAGGCAGCTAGGCTGATGTGTGGACCGAAAGCACGTACAAATTATCCATACAATCCAAATGAATCACAATCATCTTCTTCTAAGCTTCTCTCAGCAACTTTAGCAGCCAAGTTACAGAAATGTCACATGAACTCTCTCCAAGGGATCACCAAAAGAAATAACCATGCTACAAAATTAGATCATCATCATCATCACCATCAAGCACAATGTTCGCCGGAGACATCATTCGCTGCCGGAAAACATATCAAAACGGATTCGGGATGGCTGGAAAATATGTGGGTTATTGATCGTGAGGAAGATCAAATTGGAAGTAGTACTAGTAGTAGTAGCAGCAGTAGTAGTAGTCATGATCATCAGCAGTTTCAGGCTCTTGAAGATGATCATATAGAGCAAATGATAGAAGAGTTGCTTGATTATGGATCTATTGAGCTTTGTTGTGGTAATTCAACATAATTTAAATTAATGTACCATTTTAATAATTAATGCAACTTCTTATATTTTCTGTGTCTAGTTAGTAAATGATTTAAATAATCATTTTAATTGTACGGTAAGAATAATCATCCGCACACAGATCGATAAAATATGGACAAAACATAGACGTGTTTAAAAGAAACTACACTGTTAAATTTTTGTACTTAATTGATAATCCTAAATAGACAAGTAGTGTGAATGGATGTGAACACAAAAGAAATGTGAACATTTGGTGGCATGTGATGAGATCATCTTTTGGACTTATACGAAGATATGCTTCTCTTCTTTATATCTTGAATAACATGAGTTTGATGAGGGAATTAAAAGAAAAGAATCTAGATTATACAAGTGCAAAAGTGAGGGATCATTAGAAGTTTTTAATGGTAGCTAAACACGAAAAGCATTCACATCAAGGTTCGTTTTAATGGTACATATTAAGAAAAGGACCGTTAGAAACAACGATAGAATAAAAGTTACTACAAGCATTATATTTAATTGATTTTTCCAAAGGTTCTGATTATACATGATTCTTAAAGACATACGTTAATTAACGAAACCTATAGTATTGACAGGTCAATTTACCAACAGGGGCGTAACTCAGCTGGTAATTAAACGAGTTTGGGCCTTGGGCAAATAACTCTCAGGTCAGCGGCTCGAATTCTACAAATAATAAAAACTTTCAAAAAAACACTTGGTCCCGAATTAATAGATATTGTCAATATATATATATATATATATATATATATATATATATATATATATCAGATTTTCTATTGTCAGTTCGTCCTGACAATAAATATATCAGGACGAAGAATGTGGATCACTAGATTTACATACTTTGACTCAAAGTGTATGCACTTGTCAAAATTTCTCCATAATCTATGGTCCACATTCTTCGTCCTGATATATTTATTGTCAGGACGAACTGACAATAGAAAGACTGATTGATATATATATATATTTTCCATCAATTGGTGAATTGACCCATCAATACTTTATATATATATATATATATTCTATACAATGTAATGTTTTTTTTTTGAAACAATTAAATTTTATTCACCAAACTGAAGGAAAGCATCCAACAGGCAGCCAACAACACGTCACAGTCCAACAAAACAAACACAACCACTATTGTGGGACAACTAAACACAACAATACAATGTAATGTTGTTGTCTTTGAATAGTCTTTTTAATTAGTTCTATATATGTGTCCAACATGAAAAGTGTGATAATATGAACAAGATTTTGAAATTTTGGAGAATTTGATGATGATGATGATGATTCATTGCCTCTTTCGATAGACATTCTCATTAGCTTTTTAAAGTTTGATTAGAGAGCTAGCTTTGATATCCATCCAGCTTAGATCCACATAATCTTTTCTTTTAAAGCATTACTTTTTGACTAATCACCTTCCCATTTTATTTTTATTTTTATAGTTTTTTTCTTCAATTTGACCCAACAAGTTTTATGTTAATATTCTCAATTGCTTTACCAAATTATTTATACCAAAATAAGCATGCATGATAATTATAACCATTTTATGAAGAAACAATTTTAATACAATCTCAAAAACAAAACAAAAAAACAAAAAAGTTATAAAATTCTTAATTTTTTTTAGATTTTAAGCTAATTTTAAGATAGTATATTCTTATATTTAAATTAATTGATATAATATATATAACTAAATAATTTTATTTTAAACTTTTCTATTTCCTAGTTTCAAAAACAAAGAATTATACTTTGATCATCATGAAAAAAAAAAAAAAAAAAACAATAATTAATATTAATACCAAATGTATTATCTATTGATAACATTATTTAATACTGTTTTGAGTTCATATTAATTAAGTATGTATATATACAAGATCAAAGAAGTATAATTCCTGATGAAGTAAAGTATGATCCTTTGGGAGATTGATTTTTTTTTTTTTCTTCTTATTTTCTATGAACTCGCGTCCACAAGTTGGAAAAGCACTTTTCGACTTTTCAAAGTGATTTTCACCCAATTTAAATTACTTTTGCATGGGAGTAAAAATTAATTATTAATGTTTTTATTAAAATTTACAAACAAGGCCTTACAATTTCCAACACTTTGTGGACCCTCATGTTAATTTGTTGGAGCCCAGCTCTTGGCATCTCAAAGTTACAAACAATTAATAATCTAATTAATTATATCTATCATTATCAAATATGAGTTAAAATTTAAATGGCGTGTTATATTTTGAATTAATTTATAATATTTTATATAAAACAAAGATAGCTGGAAATAAATCAGAGAAAACAACATAAAGCAAGAATAAAACAAAGGCAAAGGAAACAGACAAAACAAGGCTTAACTGGGTATATAAGCCTCCACCTTATCTCTAACACAGCTCGGGAAGTTCTCCATCGAGAAGGTGTCGTCATTACTGGTTGATCTATTAATGATTTGATTGAGATTAGGGATCGATTAGGTGTCAAAAACCTATTGGGGCATATCTTCATGACATGTACTATATATATTGTGCTCTATTTTATAATTCTAATTTTCTCAAGTATAATCATTGATGGAATACTTATTTTTGATTCAATTTTTAAGCTTTCAATTCCCTTTATAATTTAATTTAGCTTTAATTTATTTTGCTAATTAACAAAACGAAACTGTAAAATTTTGGCTTTAATTCATCTAGAAATTAAAACAGCTTTAATTATACAATTGTGGTGCCACGTATATATAAGTGCTTTTTGGTACAAAGGAGGGCCAAGCCCTGAAAAGCAGGAAAAAAACTAAGAAAAGGAACAGGCAGAGGTCTGTCTAAAACAGGTTAATCCTTTGCATTCAGCTTCAAAAATCAGAATGATCTCAGGAGGAGGATTATTGAAGAAGACAATGCCAGTAGTCATGCTATGACCCATACGTGCAGCCCATCAGCAAGCTTATTACCTTCTTTGTAAATATGCTTCAAATTGCACGTATATATAAGTGCTTTCATGTGCCAAATACGTACATATATATTAAAGCTGTATATATTATATATAAACAAACAAATTTTTTTTTTTTTTTGGTTCTAAATTCAACATTTTTAAACCTCCAGAAATGTTGTCATACAAAATTTTGAATGCATGCATGTGAGATCATGGAAAACATATTACTATATTAGGATGTATGGCTCAAAAGCAACATGTTTTGGTTGCTTCTATGTCCATTAATTTAATTTACATACCTTAAATTTATTAATTCATCCTTTGATTAGAAAGATTGTGATTGGGACCCAATTATATTTGTTTTTTTAATTTATAATCTTATAACTTCATGCCTCATGATTAACTACTCGCATGAGAGTTGATAATTATTTTGTCCCCCACAAACATTCAAAAAATCTAATTAGCTTGTTCATTGTTATCATTGAGGAAAGATTTTTATCACAGTATTAGTATTAAGAGTTCTAAATTAAAGTATTAATAGTTAATTAGTTGGTTGATAATACTTCTAATACTTCTATTTTAAGTGGGATGTTTTGGTTTTTCCTTAAAAGCCAATAATTAAAAAGGCAGTCAAAATTAATGATACAACAAGGAATCTGGTGTCTCTCTAAACAAGAAATTGATAGATCAACACAATCATGAGGCATGATCAGCATGATATTATATATACATGCATATAAATTCCTCAATAATCATAATTTAACTTTGGTTTCTGTTCATCATTATTGGGTTTAGATTCTTGGATTTTAGTGAAGTAGTGAGAGTCTCTCTTGGAAAATATATAACCATCCAAAAAGCCTTTTTCTTTTTCCATTTTTTTTTTTAAGATTTATTTTTGTGGGTTCATGCATGCATGCAGGTTGTTGGCCTATCTCCAAAAAAAAAAAAAAAAAGACAAAAAAAAAAAAAAAGAAGCCAAAACACTCTTCTCTTCCATATTTCATTTTCAAATATTTTGGATCAAACACTAGCAAATTAACATCAAATAGACAAAAACACATGTAGCATTTATGTCTACTCATTAAGATTTCTAGACAAGACCAGAATCCAACCTTCTCTCTCTCTCTCTAGAGAGAGATTTTTTTTTGGTTTGTTTTCTTGGCCAATTCTCTTTCCACTATATTCCCCATCTCTCCACATGCAAAATAACATTTATTATCCAAATAGTTTTGCCCCCCATTATTTGCAGGTTAGCTTGCACATGGTTTTTACAAGCTATCCCTTCTTTTATATATATATATATATATATATATATAAAATGTAGATTAGGTTAATTATTAAAGAGACAACACAAGTGTGCTTTCTGAATGGAAATTTCCTTTTCTATATATAGGGTTCTCCTATATTAGAAAATCGATATGATCATGTGTATGTTATTACTATCTAAAGTTCAACCTCCGCGCGATTTATAATTACTATATCGTTTCATAAAATATATACATAAGTTGCATATATATGAAGTTACACTCACTTACATATACACTAATCTGCACACATATAGTTAAATGCTGACATATAAAATTGATTGAACTCATCAGTTTGTGCAGTTTAACGACAGTAACAAAATTAAATTATTCCATGCCTTGTTATTTTCTTTCACTTTCTAACTATCATTTTCTTTCCTCTATCATATATTAATATACATGTACTATGGCCAATTTAATTTCCATTATGTTTGTCCTTGAATTCCCAAGCTCTTCACATGGGTAACCCATGCATGTTGTTTTTCGATGGTCTGCTTAAACTGCACATGGTTTCAGTCACCTATTTTGTACTATATATGTGTTATATATAGCTTTCTTTATCACCATATATATCATATATGAGTGTGGTACCTATCTATACTTTCTTTAGACCTTTAATTTAATTACTTCAAATTATCATTTAATTAATAGTGTCTTTATTCAAGACTACTATTCTTTATATCATCGATTCATCGAAAACATTTTTTTATTATCAACAAAAAAAATTCTAAAGTAAATATAGAACAATATAAATGACATTAATTTGGAGAGTTAGGTCAGGATCGTCAAATTGTTGTTGATACTGTCAAAAATGCTTTCAAATAGCCAAAAGCATTAAAAAAAAAATAAAAAATAAATGAAAATAAAAATAAATAAATAAATGAAAAAGGTTATTCGAAGTGTTTTTGGTGCTATTGCATAAAATGCTTTCCAATATTATTGCCACTTTTTTTTTATCAAGTGAACTAAGTAGAACCTACCACAAAATTTGAAGACTAACAGTCATTTTAATGCAAATTTAAAAAACTAAATTAAGACGTTTAATATGCAAAACCCTAACTAAAGGACCTGAAATTAGCAAAAGTGAAAGACAAAGTTGACAAATGAATCCTAATTTATCCCATATGATAATCAATTTTGTGTGATAAACTAACTTGAAAAAAAAGAAAAAGAAAAAAAAAAGTGAAATGGAGTTAACTGTGGCCCAAATATTCTCTTTTGAGAATCCAAATCATGTAGACATGGTTGACACATATTGGACTTACCTTATATCCTTCTGCTTTATTAGGACCAATTAAAAAAAATAGTCAGCCCAAACTAATAAAAATTAAGTAGGCTTTCGTAAACTATATATATATAGTCCCGTTCTGGTCGGTGCGCACTGATATAACTTCATCTAGGGGTGGGCGTTTAATGGATCGGTTCATTTTTCAACTTTATTTTTATTTTATTTTTTTGAACATCCGGTTCATTTTTCTATAGAACCGATAAAGTTCGGTTTTTGAAAATATGAACTAATCCAATAAAATTTACAAATGTCAACCGATCAAAAACCAATCGAATTGGACCGGTTCGGTTTGGTTTTTTCGGTTTTGATCCTACTGGGCCAAATTCATGGGCTTTAATTATTACACATATTTTCATATGAGTAACGATATTTGCACCCCTCAAAAATCGTATGTACACCCCAAATTAATACATTTTCAAAAATTCAATATTACCCTTGATTAAAATGACTAAAAAGTTTGTAAGTACACCTAAAAATTATTAATCAATTTTATATATCCTAAAACCCTAAAAACTCTTTTTATTTTCTCAAACCCTAATTTTTCTTCTAAATACTGCTTTCAAATACAAATTGGAATCTTCTGTGGGTTGTAGAACCGATCAAAAAACAATCACGAACTTAAAAAGTCTTCTCAATTCACACCGCAAAAATCCACACTATTAGATAAAAAAGAGAGAAAAAATTTGTATTGATTTTTCTCACCTCCACCCATCTATACATGTGTATTACACTACATACATGGCAAAAAAACATTGATTGTTTGCTTAGTCCGTGGGTTACATGTTTTCTGGGCCATTGCCCTTTTTTTATTTTTCTCTTATACTAGATTTTTTTTTTTTTTTTTTTTTTTTTTTTTTGAAGGGATCTCTTTTACTAGATGGATGTTAATAAGCTTTAACAAAATAGGTTCTTTTATTCCTTTTCCCCTTCATTATATATATATATATATATATATATATATATATATATATATATATATATATATAACGCATTTCTGTAACTTTTTTTATGGAAAATTTCTGTAAATAAAATTAGTTCAAAACCAAACTCATTTTGTTACAATTTATGTATTTAAGAGTTAGAATTTTTGTTTTTTTTTTTAAAAAAAAAAACAAGAAATAAAATTACAAAATTTTAAATAATCATAAAGTTGATTAGATAATAAATTAGGTGTAGGTGGGGTGTAATTACAAAAATACAATACAATAACAATAAAGAAAAAGGTATTTTTGCCATTAAGTGGGGTTTATTAACAAACTAAAGTTTTTTTAAAATTTTAATGGGGTGTACTTACGAGAGAGGTTTATATACAATTTTTAAGGGATACAAATACCGTCACTCTTTTCATATTTTAATCCTTTTGGGACTTTGACCAAATTAAATTATGAGCTTGAACAAATTGAAATACTAATTTAAAATAATATTCAGCAAAAAAACAAAGAAAAAAAATATGATGTGACACACTTTCATAGTTCTATATATAGTTTCATGAACATTAAACTAGGTTATATATATATATATATATATTATAAGTTGGATCTCGATTCGGTTTTCCAGTTTGGGATAGAGAACCGGGAAAAAAACCGATTCAATTCATTTTTTTTTTAAATAAACCGAATTAAACTGACCAACATAAGAAAACCGGAAAAAAAACCGAGGATCGGTTTGGTTTATTGGTTTTTGCCCACCTCTAACTTCATTAGTGTGTTGCATGTGAGCCACGGATTATGAAGAAGCACTGACAAATACATACTTGAGTTAAATCATATAAATCTAGTGGTCCACATGCAGTACACCGATATAATTAACTTCATCGGTGCATACTATATAGATACTTTTAAATAATTTATATGAAGTTGGGTGTTAAATATTGTTAATGCATGAAAAAAGAAAAAAAAAAATGGCTGAGTAGTACACTAGTACGTGTCCAACTCGTAATTGAATTTGAGTTTGATAGTAATACTAGAGAATAATCATAAATGAACATCAATAATTATAACGATTAAGATGATAAATTAACAAAAAAAAATACACACACTTTACAAATTGAAAAAAAAAAAAAAATGCGTATTAGTATGTATAATGTATAATACATGTGTTAGAACTGTATTCCACGCAAAATATTTTCCCAGCTGCCACGTGTCCGTCATCTTCTCCGATTTCCATGCAAGACTGTCCCTCTCCCTGTCATTGATTTTACATCCCAGAAACTAAATCAATCACTTAAAAGCATATCACGAAATATTGAAATTAAAATTAAAATTAAAAATTGTAATTTAATAACGTAAAGACCGGAGCTACATGGACACCAAGGGACTGAAGACTAGAAGATTCCCGGTCCTTCGCTCATGTGGGGTTTATAACTAATCACACTTTTTTATATAACACCACCTCACTCAATTAACAAAAATTATTACATTTTAGTAAAACGTAAATAATTCTTTTTTTCATAAAAAAAAGGAAAAAAAATAATAAATGGGTTTATAGGAATTTAAATGTCAGGAGAATTCTAACTCGAAAAGGAGAAAAAGAGTGAGAGAGTTTTTATATCTGTAGTGTTTTACATTATATACATATATAGACGGAGAATATATCTATATAAAAAAAAAATCTGTATTTTTTTTTTATACATATACATATTTAAATTGATATATTTCTCTGAGGGTTCTTTGTATTTTGAGAAAAAGTGAAAAAAAAAAAAAAAATGGCTGATATTAAGGGTGGGATCAGCTTGGAAGAAATCAAGAATGAGACTGTCGACCTTGTAAGTGTTTATTTTTTATTGGTTTATTATTTCTGGTTCTTGAAAGTGTTTTTCTTGTTATTTTGATGTTGTTATTGCATGAGACTTTCTCAATTAAATATTTGATTTAAATACTTTATTTTTCATGTTTTAATAGAATTTTTTTTTTTATTAATATATTCCGACCAGATAAGAATTTGAAACATTAATTTCAATGTGCATTGCTTTTAGTTATAGTCTTGTTTGGTTTTTTTTTTTTTAAAAAAAAATTGATTGCTATAAGTCTTCAGTTTTTGTCATCAAGGAATTCATATGCCTTCGACATTGTTCTTCTTATAATAATTTTCAAAAGCAATATGTGATTATCAATGCATCTAGCCAGTATAATTTGCTAATAATTACAAGGGCATGTTGTGAATATATTTTTAGCAGTAATTGAGATTCAATCATGCAACATATTATACAATTTCTGTATTTGTTTGTGTACACAGGAGCGTATTCCGATTGAAGAAGTATTTGAACAACTGAAATGCACAAGAGAAGGCTTGTCGAACGAGGAAGGACTGAAGAGGCTCGAGATCTTCGGTCCAAACAAGCTAGAAGAGAAAAAGGTATATACTTGATCACCTGCTCTAATCTGATTCTAATTTATTTTTTGGGAAAACAATTTCTTGTAATAATAATTACTACTTGATGAGAAAACTACTAATGTGTCGAAAACCTGAAACAGGAAAGCAAATTTCTGAAATTTTTGGGTTTTATGTGGAATCCTCTCTCATGGGTAATGGAGATTGCAGCTATCATGGCCATTGCTTTGGCAAATGGAGGGGTAATCCTCTTTCGCGTTCTAATTTGCGCGTAATTGTATGCTTTTTTTCAATGAACGTTTCTCTCATTTTGTGAATTTCATTGAGCAAATGCAGGGGAAGCCACCGGATTGGCAGGATTTCATCGGTATCGTGGTCTTGCTGTTCATCAACTCCACTATAAGCTTCATAGAAGAAAACAATGCAGGCAATGCTGCAGCTGCACTTATGGCTGGTCTTGCTCCCAAAACCAAGGTACTTACTTGTTCATGGATAATACATTGCTGATTTGTCGATAATACAAGGCAAATTTATTTGTAGCATATGTAAATAATGCTGGTGGAATACTTTAATGATTGAAGGTTCTGCGAAATGGATCATGGACTGAGCAAGAGGCTGCAATCTTGGTACCAGGAGATGTGATCAGCATCAAGTTGGGAGACATCATCCCAGCAGATGCCCGTCTCTTGGAGGGTGATCCGCTCAAGATTGATCAATCTGCACTCACCGGTGAGTCCTTGCCTGTGACAAAGAACCCGGGTGATGAAATCTTTTCAGGATCTACTTGCAAGCAAGGTGAGATTGAGGCTATCGTGATTGCCACTGGTGTCCACACCTTCTTCGGTAAAGCTGCTCACCTTGTTGACAGCACCAATCAAGAAGGCCATTTCCAAAAGGTACATTAAGGCTTGAGAATTACAAATTTTTACGTTTGTTTCGTGACTTGCTGACAGATCAACAAATGATGATGATGATTTTATCTATCAGGTGTTGACAGCAATCGGAAACTTCTGCATATGCTCGATTGCAATTGGGATGTTTATTGAGATAATTGTAATGTATCCGATCCAGAAAAGGGCATACAGGAGTGGAATTGATAATCTTTTGGTACTTCTCATCGGAGGGATTCCAATTGCCATGCCAACGGTGTTGTCTGTGACGATGGCTATTGGGTCACACCGCCTTTCACAGCAAGGTGCTATTACCAAGAGGATGACAGCTATCGAAGAAATGGCTGGAATGGACGTCCTATGCAGCGATAAGACTGGAACCCTCACTCTCAACAAGCTTACAGTAGACAAAAGCATGATTGAGGTTAGTGTTTTAATCAAAATCAATATAAACATCATAATGGTACTACTATTTTGTTATTGACCATTGATTGGATTCACCATGAAATTTCACAGGTGTTTGCAAAAGATATAGACAAGGACAGTCTGATCTTATATGGCGCTAGAGCGTCTAGAGTCGAAAATCAGGATGCTATCGATGCTTGTATCGTTGGAATGTTAGGAGACCCTAAAGAGGTATGTTTTACAAGATATATCAACCCCATTAGCGAATTTTCAAAACTTTTCAATGAGTGGATGATTGAGTTTTTGTTGTTTTTCGTTACTCTGTAGGCCAGGGCAGGCATCAGAGAGGTGCATTTCTTACCGTTTAATCCAGTGGAAAAGCGTACAGCGATAACATACATTGACTCTGATGGAAGTTGGCATAGAATCAGCAAAGGCGCGCCTGAGCAGGTGATGTATCACTGATGTTCTTTGAATTTTCAGATGTTCTTCACATTTTCAGTGTACTCTTTGCTAATAATGTATATGCGGAAAAAAAAATGATTAGATAATTGAGCTGTCCAACCTCCGGGAAGATGTGAAGAAAAAAGCTCATGCCATCATTGATAAATTTGCTGATCGTGGACTTCGATCTCTTGCTGTTGCTAGACAGGTTAGTTTCTATGCTGCCTGCTTTTTCGATTTAAGAATTGTGTTTAAACAATCAGGTGATGGTAGATAGGAAAAAAGATCTTACCTGGAGCAATATGTTTGTTGGTTTTCAGATGGTTCCGGAGAAGTCGAAGGAGAGCCCTGGAGAACCCTGGCAATTTTTGGGTTTGTTGCCTCTTTTTGATCCTCCAAGACATGACAGTGCAGAGACCATCCGACGTGCCCTTAATCTTGGTGTCAATGTCAAGATGATCACAGGCGACCAGTTGGCCATCGGCAAGGAGACCGGTCGTAGGCTTGGTATGGGAACCAACATGTATCCTTCTTCCGCACTCCTTGGACAGCATAAGGATGAGTCTATTGCTGCACTTCCTGTCGATGAGCTTATCGAAAAGGCAGATGGCTTCGCTGGAGTCTTCCCAGGTACATTTTACACGAAATAATCTGATTTATTTGACATTTGTGTACATTTTTATGTGTTATATGTATATTGTGTGACAATGTCATGTCACTAACCAATTAATAATGCAAGCATTTCAGAACACAAATACGAGATTGTGAAGAGGCTGCAAGGGAGGAAGCACATTTGTGGGATGACTGGAGATGGTGTGAATGATGCTCCAGCCTTGAAAAAGGCCGACATTGGAATTGCAGTTGCCGATGCCACTGATGCAGCGCGTAGTGCATCCGATATAGTCCTGACAGAGCCAGGGTTGAGTGTGATTGTGAGTGCTGTCTTAACAAGCAGGGCCATTTTCCAGAGAATGAAGAACTACACAATCTACGCAGTTTCCATCACAATACGTATTGTGCTTGGTTTCATGCTCATGGCTCTCATATGGAAGTTTGATTTCTCGCCTTTCATGGTCCTGATCATCGCCATACTCAACGATGGAACCATCATGACCATCTCTAAAGATAGGGTGAAACCATCTCCCGTCCCCGACTCGTGGAAGCTCAAGGAGATCTTCACCACCGGCGTGGTCCTTGGCACCTACCTAGCTGTCATGACCGTAGTGTTCTTCTGGGCTGCACACCGTTCTGACTTCTTCACAGTAAGAAACTACCATCAACATTGCCAAATAAGTGGACACCACATCTTATTGCAAATCAATTTATACATGGTTAATATTTGCAGGACAAATTTGGAGTAAGATCCATCAGGAACAACCATAATGAGCTTACAGCAGCCGTCTATCTTCAAGTGAGTATTGTGAGTCAAGCACTCATCTTTGTGACTAGGTCCCGGAGCTGGTCCTTCATTGAGCGTCCCGGTCTTCTCCTTGTTGCTGCTTTTATTGTTGCACAATTGGTGAGTATATGAAATTTCAACTCATGTTACTGTGGTTCATATTTTGACATTTTCTAATATGTTGGAATTGTTTTTGTTTTCTGATTAATTCGTGCAAGATTGCTACACTCCTTGCTGTCTATGCCAATTGGGGATTCGCGAAAATCCAAGGAATTGGGTGGGGTTGGGCTGGAGTTATATGGCTCTACAGCATCGTTTTCTATTTCCCGTTAGATGTTCTAAAGTTCATAGTCCGATATGGTTTGAGTGGCAAGGCTTGGGATAACCTACTCCAAAACAAGGTACCTTATTATTTTATGTTCCTTTCAATAACTTTACCGACCTTTTGCATGGTACATCCCGCTGCACCCAAGATATCCCGTGTAGGCATCTTGGAGTGATTGATTTGAACTAGTAAGGCGGTCGTATCACTTGATGTGACTTTTACTATGAACATTTTATCAAGTGTTAGATTTTTGTATTTGTGTTGCACTTTGATTATGCAGACCGCTTTCACAACAAAAAAGGATTATGGTAGGGGAGAGAGAGAGGCTCAATGGGCATTGGCTCAACGTACACTTCACGGACTACAACCTCCATCCACCTCAGAACTTTTCAACGAAAAGAACAACTACAGAGAGTTGTCTGAGATTGCTGAACAGGCCAAGAGGCGCGCCGAAGTTGCAAGGTGATGATCAATCTCGTTAAAAGTATCTTTCCTGTCTATTTACGGTGTTTGATTGAAAATAAATAAATACGTATTCTGGGATTCAAAGAAAAAACACTTTTTTCTAAACTTGTATGATTAATTTTGTTTTCATTTTGTTGAATGAGAGCAGGCTAAGGGAGCTGCATACACTGAAGGGACATGTTGAGTCAGTTGTGAAGCTCAAAGGACTTGACATTGAGACCATTCAACAACACTACACTGTTTAAATGGCATGAAAGAATAGATTTTCTAACCAAGAGAGAGTTTTGGAGAGACGAGAGAGGAAATTAGAAGAAGAACTAATTAGCATATATTATGATTTAGATTTGAAATAATAATCCAACGGAAGAGATTGTCCAACAAGACAATCCTATGTTGGAAAGAGAGTTTATGAAATTTTGTTGCATATTCTTTCTTTATTATTATTATTAATATTATTATGTAATTTTGTTACATTCAATCATAATTTCCAAATTTTTTAGGAAATCAATACTTTTCTTCTTGTTTCCTCTTTATGTGTTTGAATTATAATTTAAAGCCACAACTTTAGATTTTCTAGTGTAAAACTGTAAATATTATTGAGTTCATAAGGTATTTAAGTTTGTTACGACCTCCTCTCACAAAGAATTTACATTAATATCTATCTACATTTCTTTGGTATTCCATAACCATTCGTGTTTGTGTTTAATCCATAGATAAAATATAAAATAAAATCCGAAATTAATTCTTGATTTGTGTATAGAATCACATAATTTGATTCTCGAAATTAAATTATCTTTTCCTCATCATGATTCTTGATTAGGAAATACATTCAAATAGGAATAAAATATTAAACATTAACGTAGCAATCTTTAATTCTTAGGCAATAATTAATTCTTTATTTGTATATAGGATCACATGATTTGATTCTCAAAATTAAATTATCTTTTCCTCATCATGATTCTTGATTAGGAAATACATTCAAATAGGAATAAAATATTAAACATTAACGTAGCAATCTTTAATTCTTAGGCAATAATTAATTCTTTATTTGTATATAGGATCACATGATTTGATTCTCAAAATTAAATTATCTTTTCCTCATCGTACGTTCAAAAAGGAATAAAATATTAAAC
Source organism: Acer saccharum (assembly GCA_030490815.1). NCBI lineage: Eukaryota > Viridiplantae > Streptophyta > Magnoliopsida > Sapindales > Sapindaceae > Acer > Acer saccharum. The sequence goes on from CM059877.1 coordinate 628,343, forward strand.
ATTAATGTAGCAATCTTAATTCTTAGGCAAGAATTTGATAGAAAATTATTAGTGCAATCTTAGGATAAGACCACACAAGTGAATGTTATAATTCATCTTTATCCAGGTTTTCCAAGCCCAATAAATCAGTTGAGGCCCATCTATGGGATTGGGGAGCGATGATCATTTTATTATCAATCTCCACCGTCTGATTAATAGACCCCACACAATTTCCCTCACCTGTGATGCCCTGATTCTCCTCATAAACAAATCACTTATCTTCATTTGAAAAAAAAATTTATCTAATTTCCATATAGAGGTGATGTAGCTATTTTTTATTTTTTATTTTTTTAAGGATATGAAGATGAGTTTCTAAACTAACTTTCCTAGAAATACAGATCAGGGTTTCTAACTACTTTTTCCGACAATATTAAAAGAACAAAATAGCATATAGACATATAAGTCAATTTCACAGTGCACCTACAAGTCATTTCCACGTGTTTCATAGTGCACCAATCAGTGTCTCCTTCATAATCATTACACTTGAAAATCTGGCACACATTGACACACCATACATCTCTAACAGTCAAACCTTTTTTTTTGTTTTTATTGGAATACAAAAACAACTGGAATACAACTGGAATACAACTGGATTACAGATCCAGGATATGATTACAATAATTGAGACCCATCGAGAATCGACTTCCAAGCATAGCCTAGACTGGAGCTCCTACGGACGGGAAAAGAGAACCCACACCAAGTGGGACAACACCCATGTTTTTAAATGGGCCAATGAAAATTTACATAATTCTATACACACTAGGTCTTGAACCTCGGTAGTGGGGGGTTCCCAAAGGAAGGCCTACCACTATGGCAAGGGACCACGTCTAACAGTCAAACCTTACTGTATTGCTTTTGAATTGGAAATCTTCACGGCTCTTTCTGATTGGTTTTGTTAATTCATCAACTTTTTCATCACCAACCTAGTCAGATTCCACCAAAAGCATCCACGTCCTCGAGTGATTTCAAAGTAGAAAATTGCTTTTCATAGTACTCCTTTTGTAGCATGAAAAAAAAAGAGACAGGGTCGATGTAATTAACTCCCTAAACTCATTGAGGAGCGAGTTCGTTTATAGATTATTCCCAGACAATAAGGTCTTGTCTGGTCTAGATGCGGAGTCTCCTTTTCATGTCGATACGTCTAAAACAGAAGGTCCTTGTGTCTATGTTTTGTTTGGATGTTTGTTTGCTGGGAAAAAAGTGAAGGAAAATGGAAAGAAAATAAGATAGTTGATCTAGGTTTTCTGGAAACAAAACAAACATGTGTGTAGGTATATGAGTTTTCTTTTGTTTTTAGACGTATCGACATGGAAAGAAGACTCCCAAGACAAAACCTTGTCCGGCGATCTAGAAACGAACTCGCTCCTCAATGAGTTCACGGAGTTACATGATCGACCCTGACTCTTTAACAAGCTATCTCTGCTTGTATTGCAGTGATAAAGAAACATGGAGGGTGTGCAATTATTTATAGATAAAAAACAAATCAATTTTTTTTGGACTAATTGCACAAACGTCCCCTGAGTTTAGACATAATTGTATGTATATGGAATTTTTACCCATAAAATTACATAAACATCCCCTGTAATTAGTTGACTTCGTTAAATCTAACCATTGACCACAATTTTAACCAAAAAATGACTAAAGTGCCCCTAATTACCTATTTTATAATTAATTATATATATATACTCTTTTTTTTTTGACAATTTATATATATACTTAAAAAAATAATTATATATAGGAGATCTGAGAGAGATCTGGGTTTGGTCCTGCTTTTGCTTCTTCTTCTTCTTTTTTCCTTGTTTTTGGCTGTTGTGTGTTTATTAAAAATAAAAATAAAAAAGAAAGAAGAAAGTGAATGGTGACGACTTGACGAGTGAAGACTCGTCTTTATAGACTTGTCTATATATATATATATATATATAATATGTTAAATCTTATCATCAATTATATTTATAAAAATTCATTTATTTTCTTTCAAAAAAATATTCATTTATTTTTTATAAAAAAAATGAATTATACTTTTAATTTGGATGAAGCTTTCAAATATTTTTTTATTTAATTTAAACTAAAAATATTATAGGACACATTAACAATATATATAATTATATCAATCATATGTATTTATAAGAGTATAAATGTCATATTACTGGTTTTCAGACATTGATATTCAGACATCATAAGTAAAAAACAAACGCATCATCAGGATTTCAGATTTCAGTCACCATTCAGACTTCAGTCAACTTTAGACCTATTCAGACTTCAGACGAAAAAACAAACACCACCTAACTATTGATTTATGTTGCTGTATCTCCTCTTTCTTTTCCAAGTTACCGTTTGTTGTGGGTGTCAAACTTTGAATAAGGAATGGATATGTCAAGATGTTCAAGCAGCCTATCGGAAAACTGGTTGTGATCCGAAAGATATATCTAAAAATTAGTTTGGACTTTGACTTCTGCCTTGCAATTCTGATTGCAAGAGTAAGATACAGGTTGTTCATGCAGAGCTAAAGGTCAGCAAATCTAAAGTTTCAGAGGTAACTTCTTTTTACTACAGAGAGTTACAATTAGTCTTTAATAAGGATGTTAACTTGTGATATATAGGATTTGTAATCAAATTTGGTCATCACTTGTTTACTAAAAACCAGCATTGTTCATTTGAAGTTTATTCTTGTTATACCAGTGTTTCCATGCAATTTATGTTTACATGCGTTATTTTGGCCTTTTGCAGGAAAAGGAAATAGATACTGAGAAGCATGGTACCGAAGCGAAAGAAAAGACGTGAACGTGTTCAAGAAGTAAAGCAAGTCTCAAGAGTACAGGTCTGTCATTGTCTCTCAAATCTCAATAAACTCAAGCAGTTTCAACTGCCTCGTTCTTTTGCATTAACAACGATTATCTCTTTGAACAGAAAGTTATCACAACCGTGAAGTGGCGGCTTCTATATGTCGCCCTTCTGGTAGCTATAATCGCAACGTCCTATTATGGCTATAAAGGTCTCATGAAGCTCTCTGATTGGATGAATGAAGTCGAAGAACAAAGACAAAATAAACGATACCTGCGAATCTAGTAATATTTCAACTTGATTTTATTTTTAGCATGTCCAAGTGGATATTCATGAGGTTAGGTATTATACTACTACTGGTTTTCTCACCAAACATTTTCCCACATAGGCATGGCCCCAAGAAAAATTGATAAGGGTGGTCTCTAAATTTTGGATTAAATTTTTTTTCTTTCTCCAAGTCCCATTGAAAGTCGGTCGAATATTAGAGTCATTACAAGCCTAGTAATATGCCCTGGCTTTTGATAATGGAGTTATCATATCCATTAACTAATTAAAGAAAAAAATTACATACCTTGATGGAGTTATTTGAAGCGTTAATTGGGTTACAATAAAATAAATACTCACGATCAATACTTATATATAGGTATGTAACTTTGAAATAGTCAAATAGATATGATATAATCAAACCAAAGCTACCAATTTTGAAATAGATTTGGGGATTAGGGTTTCTGTTTTGTGAAAAAAAAAAAAAAAAAAATCGTGAAGGATAAATAGTTTTGTAAAACATTCAACTACTTCTGCATGAAAAATAAAACATTTTCGTGCAACATATACAGAAATCATGAGAAAATATAAATATTTTTATGAAATATTATTTTATTCGTTTTGGTAAAGAATAAATATTTTCTTGAAAAATAATTAATTTCTTGCAAAATCAGATTCTTATGTTACAAATCAAATTTATTTTCCTGTAAAAGCGTGAATTTTATTTTTAAATGAAAAATAAGTAATTTTCGTAAAATAAATTATTTCGTCCAAAATACACTCTCATTTAAAACGATTTTTTTTTCCAGAAAAATAATTAGTTTTCGAGAAAAGTCGTTTTTTACGCAAAAAAAAAAAAAAAAAAAAAAATTTAGTGATTTGTCACGATACAATAATTTCTCGTGACAAATCAACAAAAGTGAGCATTGTTGTACTGATTTGTCATGAAGTAAACATTTTTCATGAAAAATAAACCACCGTTTTTCATGATAAATCATTAACCATTTTTCGTGACAAATTCAACTAATTTATCACTAAGAAGGCATTTTTTCGTGACAAATCAACAACAGTGATCATTTTTCGTGACAAATCAAACCATTTTTCGTGACAATTCAGTTAGAGTTGTCACGATATAAGTATATTTCGTGACAAATAATTACAATTTTTTCGTGACAAATCAAGAACCATTTATCATTACAAATCAGTTGGATTTGTCACGAAGTAAGTACTTTTCGTGACAAATCAACACCACTATTTGGGACAAATCCAAACATTTTTCGTGACAAGTCTTTTAATTCGTGACAAAACAACAAGCATTTTTCGTGACAAAACAACAAGCATTTTTCGTGACAAATCCAAATATTTTTCGTGACAAATCTTACTTCGTGACAAATCAAGAACCATTTTTCGTTACAAATCAGTTGGATTTCTCACAAAGTAAGCACTTTTCGTGACAAATCCAAACATTTTTCGTGACAAGTCTTTTAATTCGTGACAAAACAACACTCATTTATCGTGACAAATCAACAACGATTTTTCGTGACAAATCAGTTGGATTAGTCATGAAGGAAGCATTTTTCGTGACAAATCAACAACCATTTTTCTTGACAAATCCAAAAAAATTTCGTAACAAATCTTACTTCGTGACAAATCAGTTAACTGATACAGATTTGTCACGATATAAATAATTTTCGTGACAAATCCAACTGATTTGTCATGAAAAAATTAACTTTCGTGACAAATTTTAGTGAAAATAAATAAATCTTTTTTTGGGGTAAAAACAAATACAGAGAAGTAATTAGCAAGAGAGCAGGAAACTACATACCTGGCATTTTAAACAAGACAAGCTTTTCAACGGAGAAGAAGAGTGACTCGTCGCCTTACAGGCTTGTTCGGTTTATAAAATAAGAAATCAAAAATAAACTCCTCCTCGAAACCATAAACGATTAAAGTGGTGTAGACGTGTAGTCCCCAGTAATCACAATTTATTATTCACATTAATTGATGATTGATGGTTGACATGACTATTCAATTCCTATCAAACTTTGAATTTTTAAAACGGGAAATTATCATTCTCCCCCTATAGTTTTCCGTATTCTCCAGTCTTCCCCCTCTAGTTTTAAAATTCTCTAATTTCCCCTCTTCCATGTCTATTTTTATATGATAAGATTGGTTGTATACTTGTATAATTGTATTTGTGTATGGAAGGGGGAAAATTAGAGAATTTTAAAACTAGAGGGGGGAGAGTGAAGAATACGAAAAACTTCAGGAGAAGAATAATAATTTCCCTTTTTAAAACAGATTTAATAATTTTAGGGAAAATTGCACAAAAATCCCCTAATCTGGATAGTCATTTTATTGCACAAACCTCTCCCTTGACCACAATTAAAACTAATCGTTGACCTGCCTTAACCACTGAAAAGTCATATTTACCCTTACCTTCAACATGAAAAATCACATTTATCCCTGCCCTTAAATAATTGAATATAAATTTATAATATTTAAATATTTTTATTAAAAGAAAATAAAATTAAAAAAAGAAAACAGAACTAAAAAAACATAATGGAGAGATCAAACAAAAAAACAAAAAGAAAAATTGAAGGAAAAAAAAAAAAAAAAAAAGACTATGGCCACCACCACCGCACCGTGGTGCCGAACCACCGGACAATTTGCATGGGTCAAGAACAGTTGGGTCTTTGCTTCTGGCTGCACCAACTTTGACTTGGCAATAATTCTATGGCAGCGCCAACTTAGATTTTAACAAGATAATATATTTACTTAGCATACAAATACATCTACCTGGTTTAATTAGAAACTTCTAAGAAAATGTGAGTAACAAGAACATTTATCAAAATGACTCGATAGCTCTACATGTTGAGGTACTCAATTCATGGATCATACTAATTCTTCTCCACAAAGACATGAATCATACTTGACAGATTCATGTTGAGGTACTCAATCCATGGATCATACTAATTGCAGAATAGAAAGACATGAACAGTCCATTTCATCATTCAACATGGAAAATCAAATATGTCAGGTTAACCGATAAAAACTTTTTTTTTTTTTTTTTTTTTTTTTTGAACTTCTCTCATGGCATAGCTGATAACCCTGTCGAAATCCATCTCTAGCTAGAACCGGAGGTAGTAATCTTCTTTTCCAAGCGAGCGGACGAAAAAAAATGGATGGTGTATACAAAATCTGTCAAGTTTTGTTATGGTATAATGCTATCACTCCAGATGATGCCTGTAGACTCATTTCACACTTCTTCAACCTACAACAGAGAAATTAAAGCTTTAACAGTTTATATATGTATAACTGGAGGTAAAAAGAAATTTCTTGCTTATTTGGAGAGTTCAAATGACCTGAGGGAGACTCATCAATTCGAGAACAGCTTTCTTTGAGGTCAGTTCGTCGTCCATGATCCGAGCAACTGCTGTCAAAACTGGCATCTTAACGTTGTATTGCTGGGCCAATGCAATCACAGCACCAGCAGTTGATACACCTTCAGCTACCTATAACATATGGTCATTAGATTACCAACACAACTAGCAAAATTTCGAGTAGTAATAGGTAAATATACGAAAGTTTACAAACCTAATTCATTGAACTTAGTATATCATCAAGTTTCTCTCCTGATCCAAGTCGAACTCCAACCGTTTTGTTTCTTGAAAGATTGACGAAACATGTAAGCATAATGTCCCCGGTTCTTGATAGATCGGTAATTGTTGTTGGCTTAGCACCCATCTTCAAGAAAACGAGTGGGAGGAAAATTTTGTGAGATGATAGCAATTACAGAAAAGCAATATTTCTTTGTACAAGAAGCATAAAAAGATTGAATTCTAGGTACACAAATGGTAATACGAGAAGCAATTTCAAACCAGGGTCAAAATAAATGTATGTTTCGTCGAAATAACACAAAATGCTTCTCCACGCAGACTTCCACAGCATCATCAAATAATATAAACATCAAACAGAAGCTTATACAAATGTTGATGTTTTGTACGGTATCGTGTGTGTTTACTAAAGGGTAACAACTTGAAAAGAAATTAGGCACGAAATAATTTCATAAGTATAGAAACCACAATGTACCTTTGTTGCCAGCCATCGTATCTTTGAGCAACCTTGCGCGACAAGAGCTGCCATAGAATTATTGCCAAGATTCATCCCGTCCACAATCCCTGCAGCTATTGCAAGAACATTCTTTAGTGCACCTGCAATTTCCACCCCTGTAACATCACTTTATCCGTTTAACTCATCAGGGGTTACAAGCTGAACACATTACTTCACTTTATTCGTGTCGGTCTTGATTTAACAAAGCATAAACCACAAAAACCTAGACTATACTAACCTAGAAACAAGGTCTTAATAAGAGATAGGAGAAACTAAAGCGGATTGGAAACGTAACATAAGGCAAAAGTAGAATATCTAAGAAATCGAGTGTATGAGCTATGAAAGAAAAGTGAAAATTTTCATTTCATATTCATTGAAGATTCTCTACCTTGAAGTGCTAATTCTTAAATGATTTAGAAGCTAGTAGCTGCTGCACAGCATTTGCCAATTTTTTGTCTTTTGATGCCACCACCATTGCTGCAAAAGCAGAAAGCAGTGTAACTACTACGATACTACTCAAAAACGTCAATCATTTGAACTTATAGCTTTTAATGTCTATACTGGTGTAGTTTTTTCCATACAAATAGTCACCTGTTGGTAATTCATTCATCAATTCCAGTGCAAATGAAGGACACAATAACACAATAAAAGGTTGACGAGGGTTCTTCAAGGCTCGGGGAATAATTTGGGACATCATCCTCAGTGTATTCAACTCTAAGCCTTTACTGAGGGATACAAAAGGCAAGCCTGGATCAACATAATCCGCAATGCCCTCCAGAAAAGACAAACTGAACTGCATTAAACGAGTCGAGATTCAGGCATTCGCCTTCTCTTCATACACAAAAATAGCGCAACAACTTAATTATTTCCATTGCCAGTGAAGATTAATACTATATAATGTGATACAAGATTGTATAGAACGCTTTCAAAATCACAAAACTTCCAAGTAAGGGAAGAACGAAAACATTGTAGGAACTAGGAACTTGAAAGACCTGCACAGGTACAGCGTGGAGGCAGTAGTCAGCACCAAGCAAGGCAACTTTGGCATCAGTTGTTGCAATCACATTATCAGGCAGCTTTGTTCTGGGGAGCACCGACTGATCATGAAATAGAAGATAAACAACATGAAAAAAAATATGTATGATTACACAAGTAACACAAGTCCTTATCATCATGTACATTTTATTCAATTTATGGAATGATTCATTTAGCAGCATAAAAACTCACCGATTACAGTGTCTCGTTGATGGATTGTCAAACAAGCGGGTCGCGAACAAGCATATAAACTTCCAATTGATTCTTTTTATTGGCAACATGAGCTGCCATTGCTGTGCCAACGACCCTCCACCGAGCACCACCACCTAACAACCAAACCTACCAAACCAACAAAATTATATAAAAAAATTTAACACTTTTGATACCATAAACACCATCATTTAGAACATATCAACCATAAAACAATTGTACACACAAAATCAATAGAGCAGATAAAAATCAAACTTTAACATACTTGCATACTATAAACACCATATTAAAATGACAAAAACAAATTAAAAATAATATCAACCATGAAAAGCAATTGTACATGTAAAATTAAGAGGAAAAAAGAAGACCTTTTTAGTGCGTTCGAGTATGTCAGTTTTGGCCTTGGACCTCCAAGAGCGAGACCACCTGACAAGCTTTTCCCAGGCAACTCTGACAATTTTGCGGCGGTCCCGGGTCCTGTCCGGAGCGACATTAGTGATGGCAACCGGGTCTGAGTCGTGGTCGGAGTTTGGTGGCGGAGAAGGAGCTGCAACACAGCGAGAGTGGTGGTGGTGGAGGAAGAAGAAGAGTTGAGACTGAAAAGTAAAGCTGGATTCTTTGTGGGAAAATTTGGGAGTTTGAAAATGAGACTGTGAACGTGAAGTGGGGTTTTTGAGTGAGAGCTTTTTGCGGTCAATATTGGGTTGAAGATCAACAGCTGTGACTCCAATGAAGCTACCATTTGTTGCAGAGAGAGACTGATGAGCGGCTTCAGAGAGAACATGGTTTTTTTTTTTTTTTTTTTTTTTGTCTTTAATGTTGAATGAGCACGTATGTTTGGGCCCTTATTGGGCTTTTTTTGTTATTTGAATGGGCCCTAGGGCTTGGGTTGTATTTTTTTAAGTTTAATTTTAAATTTTTAATCAAATGAATAAATGGGAAAATGGGGAAATGGGGGAAACAGGAAAAAATGGGGAACTGGTGTTGGAGACGGATATGTCTCAGGAAAAAATGGAAAACTGGGGTTGGAGACGCATATGTCTCCCCTCAAAATTCTTCCAAATGTGTATCTCTACTGCTCTATGGGGGGGAAGGGTCCAAGAAGTGGGGATGGGGATGGGAATGGGGGGACGTATATCCATCCTCATTCCTCAAATGTGCATCTCTACTGCTCAATTAGTAAATGTACAATTAAATATTATTCCTAATTAGCAATTTATAAGTTGTGAAAACAGAGCTATCCACTTCTTTTGCATTATATTTATGTTTTTTGATTCCCTTAAATTAATGTCAATTATGTCCGATTTGTAAAGAACGTAATTCCTGTTTTGTAATAAACCAACCCCACCATTAGAAAGAGAGATAGTCTTTCTCCGAAATCAAACCAAGAGACCAGATTATAATTCTGTTAGCTACTACCCTACTATCGTGATTGACATCTCCAAGACACATCCTCCAATTTTGCAAATCAGGTTTTTTTTTTTTTTTTTTTTTGGAATTTGGAATTTGGAATTCCAAAAGTATTTGACAATAGTAACTTTTGATTTTGTCCTCTGTTTTTGTGTTTTGTTAAACTTTTTCTTAGAATTTTGTAATTGATAGTTTGTCTAGTCCTTCTATTGAAGCATGTGGGTTTGTGGGGCTAGTCCGCTAGTATATATAATATATATGTTAAATATCTATTGATTTATCTTGATTGCTTGAGAGAAAAATATTTATACATGTAGGTTCTATACTAAGAATATATTAATATAACAGTATCAATATGAATTTTCCTGGTAAACATTAATCAATTATACTTCAATAAAATACTCAAATTCTATTTTAAATTAATTAACTATTTTAAATTAATTAACTAAACTTATAAATACATCTTGAAACGTTTTTGAGTATTTGAGAAATGAATTTTAATCTAGAAAAAAGAATGTGGGACATACATATATCCACTGTAAGTGGGATTCTAAATGTTAGTACAGAAAAAAAAATAAAATAAATAAAGGTATATTTAGTAATGTTTAGGGTGTGCTTACAAAATATAATTTTTTAAAAACTCTTAATGAGGTGTACAAATTTTCAGGGGTGCAAATAGAGCTACTCATTTACTTTTAATAATCCTGATGAAAATCTATATTGAGCCCAATCTTTATATAAAAAGTTGATTTCCACATCTTTTTTTTTTATTTATTATTTAGGGCCCAAATTTGATATAATTATATATTGAGTGGCGGTATTTACACCCCTCTAAAACCGTATGTACACCCCCATAATTAGTAATATTCAAAATCTCAATATTACCCTTAAGTAACATTGTAAAAAGAGTAAAAAGATTAAATTAAATCTTTCAATATACTATCTAATATTTTGAAATATTTAATAAAATATTTTCCATATAAGATTCTCACTTTTGAATATGCAGTAAAAGATTTCCTCTTACCGTTGGCCATGAAATTGGTCCTTCGAATCTCAACTCCATTGGTATTTCTTTTAAAAAAAAAAAACTCCATTCGTATTTCTTTCAAAAAAAAAAAAAAAAAAAAACCCTCCATTTGTATCAATAACTATTAGCTGCAATATTGATGGTGATTTTTTGTGTGACATTATTCATCCTATTCAAAGAGGGCATTAGAGAGCTTGCTGTTCTGGCAACAGTATTTGCCTTCATCCCTGTCTTTTTGTTCCTTTGACAACAGTATTGTAAAAGCTTTTTATATATTATTAAAATATTTAATAATTTGAAAAAATTAACAAAGATTTATAATATCTTTGATCAAGATATTAATTATTTATTAATTAAAAAAAAACTAAATAATGATTGTATAAAATTACGAATATTAAATAACTATTATAAAATTTTAAAAATTGAAAACCGTTGAATTTAATTTTAAAAACAAAATTAGAATAAAAATAAATTAAAATAAAACAAAACAAAAAGAGTGGATGTTCCTTCCATGTTTGGAAGGTGCCAAATCTCCTCCCATACTTTTAATTTAATTTATTTTAATTATTTAAAAAAATATTAATTTATAGTGTTTGTTCAAAAGTCAAAAGAAAGGATATATTGGTAATATTTGGGGTGTGTTTACAAACTATAATATTTTTTTAAAAATTAATGGGGTGTACATACAAAAGGGGTGCACATACAGTTTTTTAGGGGTGCAAATATCGCCACTCTTATATATTTATATGACCATGTGTTTGTGTGTCAAGTGTGTCCAGCACCATCATTTTTTGGACCCCTTATTTATTAAAGTCCAAATATGTGAGCACTAAACACAAAAAATAAAAAAAATTAAAACAGGCCCATTTTGGACCCTTTTTTCTAGGCCTTGGCCCTTGGGTGGGCACCCCTGGTGCCTTGCCTCAAGCCCAACACTGGTATGCCTCTCACACTCGTACTAAGAGATTGTGAGTTCAAGTCAATCTCCCTCAAATCCAGAATTATTGTAATATTTCAACATCAAAAAACAGAAGAGAGAAAAAACTAGAAGAAATATTAATTAATTAGCATATATTAAAGAAGGAAATTACTTTTAACAGTGCAGACATTTAGGAGAAGATTGTAGCTCTTTGTGAAAGTTTGGGCCGATGAAATCTTCTTGATTTATCTTTTCTCTTTTAGTAGTTTTATATTATTTCTGAATTTTAATATTGGTTGAAAAAAAAAAAAAAAAAAACTTTGTTTGTTGCTAAGAACTATCACAATTTTTATTATTTTTTATTTTATTTTTGTTTTGATAGTTTAATTGCATTATGAAATACTTTTTATAACTTTTGACGAATATTGTAGCTTTTAATAGAACACGTAATTTGTATAGAAACAACCTTTGATAGCATTAGCATTAGCATGTAATTTACATATTTAACACACCAGCAAATTGGTGTTTTGAGTTCTGGCAATGTGGTTATGTTGGAAAATCTTATTTTCTTTCTGAAATGCAATTCAATGGAGGAGAAGAAGCTCAACCTGAGCACCAAAGTTGTATCTCATCAACTCTTTCATCGAATTAATGAAGTATTTGAACTGAATTAATAAACAAGAGAAAAGGCTTGTCGAACAAGGAAGGGGGCAAAAGAGGGCTCGAGATCTTCAGTCCAAACAAACCCCAATGAAATCAGTCCAAAAACCTAGACCCGGCCCAGCCTAGTTTTCCTCCAAAATGAACTATAGTACTAATTACACCCTATTAAAAGAATTTGAAAATATTTAATTTCTAAATGTAATACTACAATCATTCCAAAATTAATTTCAACTCCAACCTTCTTATTAAGAATATTATGCATTGCCATGAGTTGGGAATGTTATCTTTAAAGAGTATTGAGAGGGTTTTTATTGGTTAGTGTTTAATTATAGGATTAAATAATAATAAAAAACTAATACATGTATTATACTTTTGGCCAAAGCTTATTTGATAGGAAAATATTGGTTTTTGAATTCTTAGTTGATTACTTGAGATTTATAACAGCTGCCTCATGAATCGCAGCAGAGCTGGGGATTCCCTTAACTCATCGAGTTGTTGCAAATAGTGTGAGATTTCTCACAGGGCAATCAAGAAAAGGCGAAACGGATCCACTGTTCGTGGCTGAGAATGCAGCTCACCCTGATTCGACCTTGGTTGTGTATATGGGCTTATCAACCCTCCCTTCTCTTGCACTGAAAGTTTTGATGCACCATGGTCTGCCACCGAATACACCAGCTGCTGCAATTGAGAGAGGGACAACTCCTCAACAGCGCGTGGTAAGCTTGATCCTCATACTACTGAGGCAAAATTTTGTGAAGTACCTTAAAAAACATAAAACTGTAAGAAATTGTTTCCATATCTAGTTCTCATGTTTACATGCATTTGAAATCATGCAGGTTTTTGCAGAACTTAAGGATCTTACTGATAAAATTTCATTGGCAGAATTGATTTCTCCGACATTAATAGTCATCAGGAAGGTTGTGTCACTTTCACCATTTTGGCCATATTCTTCTAAAGAAGCTACCTGTATGGCTGAGGCTAAATAGACATATTTGAGGCACGCGGATTATTCATCATCTGGCTGAAGAATGGTTTTTCGATCATTCGGACCTTCCATTTGATTAAATCATAATGGCAAGTCGTCATGAGGTATAGACACACACCTTGCTTTGATATTTACCACATTTGTTAAATAGAGACTGAGTTGCGAACAAGCTGCACGCAGTGCTTGCCTGGATCAATCGACTTCGATTTTCACACAAGCCATGATAAAATTTAAAAGTTTCAGGAGAAAAAGAGAATTCTTGATCTTTCTGCTCACAAGAAGCCAACAAGCAAGCCTGCCATTTCAACCAATTGTGTGGGATTTGTTTTAATCAAGGATGATGGAACTGTGATCACTGAGTGAAACTTTTTTTAACGAGCCTGATTTTGTAGTGCAGATAATCAATTTATTGTTGTAATTCTTTAAAATTATTGTTCAATTCATCCAATAAAATTGCTTTGTATCTGTACCTCTTCAGTGTTTGCACAAGATCCTTGCTCATCAATAATTTACAGACATGCTTTCTTGGTTGAGACCTGATCTCTATTTATTTCTTGCAATTTATCTTGACACAAGACTATTGGATAGGCATGGAAAAGGAAGTAACAGACTGGAAATGAAGTGACTTGTTGGCAATCCATCAGAGCATAATTGAAAACAGCTGAGACCTTTCACTTTCTTCAACATTTTCGTACTCTTTCCCACTAAACTCATATTCCTACACATATTTTCTAATATCATTTAATACTACTTCCAATTCAAGTCTCAAGATGCTTTGCCCCCACTTGACAATTTCATGATTTTCACACAGGAGCCATGGTATTGGTATATATACAAATAAAACTGAACTACAGTTCATAGCTAAAAAGAAGTAGCGAGCTAACATTAATCGATTTTCGCTAAAATTGCTTTATTATATTGGTATATACATATAAACCTGTGGTACATAGATACAATACAAAGAATGAAATGAAAGAATTAAAAAGTGGTATCCTATGGTTTTTATATGCAAGAAAAAAATGAGCGTGTACCTCCCAAAGGAGTAGCTGGTCACGGTTCATCTTCAAAATCGTGGACTTGCAATAAGAGCAGCTGGTCACGATTCATCTTCAAAATTGTGCTCCCGAAGAACCCTTGGTATAAAGTTTTCACGAGTTTTGTGTTACTTTCCAAAAAAAAGCTTTAACTTCTGCATGAAGCAATTTGCTGCGGTTTGATCATATCATTTTGGAAGCCTTCAGCAATAGATCACAGGGAATGAGCATGCAAATTATTGCACATACTTCGTAACATCCCTTCCAGCCTTAATAGCTCGGAGTTCACGCTGTCCTAAGGATTCACCATGCAACTCTTTTATGATATTGTTGAACACTGCTTCAGGGAGAGAGGAGTTCAGGAAATAAGGAAGCATGAGCCTCCTGGTCGGGGTTATGTACTTCTTGTGTCCTGCATACAACCAGTGTCCCTGCATCAACAATAAATATATGCATCTTTGATATCATTTTATAAGGTCATTTAAGTTCGACAACTATGTTCAAGCATTCCGTATTTGTCACTTCCAAACTTGCCTACAATTAATAGAACTATAATCTATACATGGTAATTGCTGAGGGAAAGTGACTATACCTGGATTGCATGGCCCATATTTCGTCCATGAGATGGCATGAAAACGTCACTCTTCTCCGAAATTATATAGTCAATGGCAGCCATTACTGAAGCTTTGTTCGCAAATGGTTCTAGCTCACCAGGCAAGGCAAGATCTTCCTTATTGTATATATAAACAGGGAAATTCTCGGGTTAGTGGCGATAGCGCTTCTTTCCCACCAAATGGTTGCCATCCTGCCTAAAATAATTTCGCACTCTGTTGAGCTCCAAGGGCCTTAAGCAGCCTAAATAAAAACACAACCAAAATTCAGTCGGTAAAACTGATGGATATGAAAAAGGAATACTACACTACTAAGATTGATATATAGCACACGTCACCTCCATAGCATTTAACGGGCAGACACCAGCAAGCTTCATGGTAAGTCATGTTTGATCAAACTGTTAAAAGCTCTGGTCGTCATTTCCTCTCATTGTTTATCATCTCATCGATCTCAGGGCTCAAACCAGGAAGGCAACCAGTCCTTACCCATACATCCTTCTCCATTCAGAGATGGAGAGCAAGATAGGATCCCTTGTTCCGCATCCTATCATCAAGCTTGTTACCAAGTTCCAAAATTGGTGGCGCAAACCTCAATGCGTGAATTGCCACCTGAAGTCAAACGAAAAAGAATTTAGAATATGCAATGTCAAGTAGCTTGGATGAATTAGGAAGAAAAGCAATAGGCCAAAACTCTCTACCACAAACAAGGAACAGAAGAGTACACATGAACAATTAATGTCAACAAATGATATACATAGAGGGAGTGAGGAAGAGATTCTATACCTTGCAGCGTAGCTTCTGAAGATCAGAGGGAGGATCTTTAGAGAGCCTTGAATCCAGACCACGTAAGAGCAAAACTCCTTCCCTACTAAGCTGCAGAAAGAAAGAAAACACATGAATACGATTGGCTGATCAAATAGCATCCACTCGGACACTTGTCTTTAAAGTTTAACCATACAAAATGGACAAGAAAGCATATGAACAAAACTAACAAGACAAGTAAACGAACAAAATTCACAATTGGTTTGTTTTGAATGCCTGCTCAAACTAAATTAGTCATAAACTCGTAACATTTAAGACAATTCGTTAAGTTCAGTGGCAACAAATACGGATAAAACAACCAGTCCACACAACATATTTTGTATTAATGTGTTTGCAGCCACTGAATCAACCATGAATGGCACTCTAGTTGAGTGGCCCAAGCACAATAATTTAACTGATGCACAAAACAAAACTTTTGTGGTCCGTCCATGATATAACAGATGTAAGTAAACCAGCTGTTAACATGTTCTTTAAAAGCTTATCCAGCTATCGTGGTTCAGCCAGCAGAAAAGTCCGAACTTCACAAAACCAATTACAGCTTGCAAGACATTGAAGAATTCCAACACAGAGCTCGTTACAAACAATACATTTGTCACTAAAAAAAAATCCTTTTTCGTGACAAACCCATAGTAAAATTTCGTGCCAAATCAGTGGAAAATAAATAATTTATGAGACAAAATAATTCATTTGTCACAAAAATAATCTAGACTCGTGACGAAACAGGAATTTTTTCGTGACAAATCCCCGAAATTTCATGGCAAATCAGTGAACAATAAATACAAACTTCAAAAATAATTTCAAATTATTAATTTTGTGTATATATAAAATAAATAATTTGTCATGAAAATGATTAAAGCTCGTAACAAATCCTAAGCTCGTGACAAATATTTGAAATTTCGTGACAAATCCTAAGCTCATGACAAATAAAAACTTTGAAATTCATTTGTCACGAAAATATTCAAGGCTCATGACAAATCAAGGATTATTTTATGACAAATCCTTGAAATTTCGTGGCAAATCAGTGAAATAAATAAAAAATGTTGAAATTCATTTGTCACGAAAATGATCAAGTCTTGTGACAAATCAAGGATTTGTTCGTGATAAATCCTTAAAATTTCGTGACAAATCAGTGAAATAAATAAAAAATTTGAAATTCCTTTGTCACGAGATTAATCAAGGCTCATGACAAATCAAGGAATTTTTCGTGACAAATCAGTGAAATAAAAAAGAACAATCAGTGAAATAAATAAAAACGTTGAAAGTTCTTTTTTATTTCACTGATTTATCACGAAAAATTCCTTGATTTGTCATGAGCGATTAATCTCATAACAAATGAATTTCAAAGTTCTTTTCTATTACACTGATTTGTCACGAAAAAATCCTTGATTTGTCACGAGTTTTGATTAATTTCGTGACAAATGAATTTCAAAGTTTTTATTCATTTCACTGATTTGTCACAAAATTTCAAGGATTTGTCACGAAAAATTCCTCGTAACAAATCCTAAGCTCATGACAAATCAAAAAAAAAAATCGAAACAAATCCTTTAAAGTTTGTGACAAATGAGTGAAAAATAAATAAAAAGTTTAATAATAATTTTAAATTGTGAAAAAAAATATATCATTTATCATGTAAAAAATTAAAGACTTGTCACACGAAAAAAATCAGTTTTCGGGGATTTGTCACGAAATAGTAAATTTAATGTCTTTTTCGTGACATATCAGTTGCTTTGAAATCAATTTTCGAAGAAATAATTAAATTACATTTCGTGTAAATAAAGTAAATCGTGAAAAAATGCAGGGAAATAAAATTAAAGCAGAGAAACAGAGTAGGAAAATACCATGTATTCAGAGGTGGAAGACAAGCCTTCCTATAAGGAGACGGTGAGATTGTTCATTGTTGTATACCAGAGAGAAAGAAGAGAGAGACAGAGAGCGATGTTGAAATGAGAAAGAGAGAGAGAGGCGTGAATTTATACTTGGTTTGTATTTGGTCAGTTTGTCGAATTCAATTTATAGAACCCGATTCGACTCCAGACGAAATCGGGTTATACTTTTTTAACCCTATTTATGTTATTTTTTTGCCATTCCGACTTGATCCGATAGTTTCGGTTTTTTCGGGTCGGGTCAGTATGAGACTAGAAGTCTAGAAGGGGAGAGAGAGTTGAAGCTGAAAAGAAAAGTTAGAGTGAGAAAGCACCTGATTTTCTAGGTTTATTAAATTAGAAATCAAAATAAACGCCTTGAAAGTTGAAACCATAAATTCTAAACCATTATCCCTAATAAATAAATATTTTACATGGTAAATAAATGAAAAAAGGTCTCCCAAAATTCACAATATACAATGTGTACCTCATATTTATGGGTCATATATCAAACGATTTACGATACACCTTTACCTGTCACCTTGAGAAATGCATACAATAGAAATTTAAAATGGTGCATTAATTTGTGCACCTTCCCAACAACACCTTTCCTCCTTTCCTGTCAGTCAGTGCACCTTCCCAAACAAAATTTAAAAATAAAAACCGGTTCAAATTCAACACTTCAACCGGATGCATTGGACCTATAACCTGAAATCAAAAATGATGAATATATATCTTAAGAAAATCCGAAGAATCGTAAACAAAAAATATTAATTACCCACATGTTGAAGTATCGAAAATATTCCTGTCTCTCTGCAATGCCGGTCGTGAGGTTTTGGAGACCCAGGGCGAATATATAAAATAGGGTTCTTTGTTTAATCTCGTATCTGAATCTTGTAAAATCTCATACTTAATAATTAATATATATATATATATATATATATATATATATATATATATATATATATATATTATTTTTTAAAAAAATTTACAAAAACTTAATCAAAGTAATTTTCATTAAGTTTATATCGCTATACATAATAATAATAAATAAATAAAATAAAAAAAGTGAAAAAAAAAAATTACGATGAAATAGATCTACATTACAGTTTCCAGGGGCGAATGATTGTGGGGGCTGCACGGTGCTGCAACCCCGTCTGACATGTAGAGACAATGATAGTGGGTGATGAGATTCTATGGGAGAAATGGATGATTTAAATAGGTAAACACCAGGGTCTTTAATGTAAAAAATTTAGTTCTAAGGGTCTTCAATGTAAATACAAAGTTCTTTTATGCATGGATCTCCAAGACTCCAAGTCCAAGACAAGTATGGATTTTATTTTTATTTTTTCTTGCATTTGAAAATGAGTTAAAAGTTCTTTTGACATGATTATCTCATCTCATCAGAAGCTTTGAAAATGAGTCAAAAAGTTCTGTCAAAAGATTGAAATTTGAATGCTAAATGTACAAAAGATCTTGATGATGTAAAGAAAATCATAAACTAGAATCAAAATCTTTGAATTCAAAAACATAAAAGCTTGGTTGACAGCATAAGATATTGAAAATAAGTTTTTTCGTAAATTTAATTTCTTTTAATCAAATATTTGAAATTCTATTACAATTCAACATAAATAAATATATAACAATTATACTAAGTTTCAAGAATGTGATGAGAGGGTTGGCTTTATTAACTATTATCGACGAGCATTAAACCCTGCTGCATGCCGTGTCCCTAGATCCACGCTCACACAAACACTTGAAAAGATTTATGTGAGAGACAAAAAAAAGTTAGAAACATCTCCTATGAAATGAGAGTTGTATTCTAAATCATGCTTATTACAGTTGATGTCACTAGTCTCATATAGAGTATAAACCCATAACTCGACTATATATATTTTAAAAAATATAATTTTATTAAAAGTTTCAATAAATATTTTTGTAATACATGTCTGTCGTAGAAATTAGAATTTTGATTAATTGAATAGATTTAAATTTATCTAACAAGTTTTATATAGATTATATATAAATATTGTGCAATTATTAACATATCAAATCTTGTAGTCAAGTAGTAAAGGTTTATAACTTTTGACTTGAGGTTTCAAGTTCAACTCCTTATAATGACCGGACGGTGGGATTAATTTGTTGCATGTCATTTTTCTAAATCACTCAAATAGACATCGGTTACAAAATCGATTTCTTTTGTGTTTTTTGTAATAGTGTAGTGATATATATGATAAATTAAATATTAATATATCTAAATAATGCATTATATTATTATATAGTTAGATTGGATGTACAAGATTATTGGTATATAAGTTTTGTATTAGTGAATTTAATTGATCGATATGACCACAAAAAATTATTATGTGGCGTGTTACTCAAAACATAAGAGATTGATATGAAGGATAAACACCACTGAGAGTTCTTTTTGACATAAATTTATTACTCAAAACAATATATGTTTAGAACTATTACATAAGTGGATTTTTATAAGTGGCCAGGTGTACCTAATTTGTACGTAATTTTTATAATTTTAACTATTCAATGTGGAAAGTAAATTTTAGTGTATCAGTAAGCATAAACCTATTAAGTGGTTAAATTGATAATAGATTAATAGGAATATATATCTTCTTAATAAATAACTAATTTAATTTAAAATAATAACAAATTTAAAGTTTATATTATACAATTAGTAAATTGTAATGGAAGTGAAATTAAGGAGTTGGACACTGGGGAGTAGGGAATAGTTGTCCATTTGTTGTGAAACTTTAAATAGTGACCGGAAGTACAAAATTATAATTAGTACTTCCGGTCACTAGTTAATGAATGACACTTGAAAATGGGAAACAAATATACGCAACTCTACACACACGAAGTTACAATTTTCGTGAAGCATAATTTTTTTCTTTTTTACGTGAAAAATAAAAATATTTCATCACGTATCATATTTGTTTTGTGAGATATAATTTTTTTTTGACAAATATATAAATATTAAGAAACTGTTTTCGTGAATAATAAATATTTTTGTAATTATTTTTGTGACACCTTTTTACCTTGACAAATACAAATATTCCATGACATTTTTTACGTGAAAAATAATTTAATTTTTATGAAAATATAAAAAAAAAAAAATTTTTGAAGAGCGAAAAAAACTTTATGACATCATTGTTGAGTATTCGTAGCATAATGCACATGCTCAATAACATCATTAACAAAAGAAAAAAAATAGAGTGCCAATTATGAAGATACATTGTTCACTTTCTTTGTCATAAACTAATGTACAAACTTAATATAGATAAACAAGACTTTAATTGTGTTCGAGCAATACTTAAAAACAAACCACAAAGAAGAAATTATCGGGAGAAGGTTTTATCAGGAATTGTTTTTGATCATCCAGTACAATAAGAATGCTCATATTTTAAAGAAGGACCATAGAAAGTGTCAATAACCTAATTGAGGGACTACTATCAAAACTGTCATTTACAACCAGATTCAAATAAATATATGCCACATATTAGGGCATACATCTTATATGTCCTAGGTTCATTTCTTTTTCTGAAACAAACAAGTAATGCTGTCTCTGAAAGTTACTGCTGCTTCTAAATTGTATATCTAAGATCAAATCGTATGCATGGAGGGCTGCCGTTTTGAAAGCCCTACATATTTCATTAGAGAGCTTTCAAAACCGTCCTGGTGAGAATAAAACAAAGAACACAATATGAACAAAGACGATGTTAAAGAAAAATAAAACCAAGCTAGCTTCACTATTAATTTATCGCATTTATTTCTCTCATTTTGAGAATAAAAAAACAAAGTTTTGAAATACAAGTAAAGAAAGAGGTCCAAAACAAGTCAAGCAAGCTGGTCTGTGCAATGAATGGCGCACACAGCTTATTTTTTCATGCAAGCCTCCTAATAAAGCCAATAATTAAGGGATGCTCTGGACCATTGGATGATCTACCTCTACTCATCCAACGGTCACAGGCCACAAATTATTACTCTAATATTGTACAAACTCTAATAATGTCGGTGTTATTTCAAAACAAGATAACTCAAGCGGTGTTGATAGCTCAAAGAAACAAACACATGGAGACGAAAGGGGATATATATATTGAAGTAAATGTTAGAAGAAAGTGAATACCTTTTTTTTTCCCAACACCTTCCATACCAAGAACTAATTTGTGTAGTTGATTTTCCTAAAAAACAAACACACAAATATATCAAGAGTAAGCACAAAAAGAAATCTAAATCAAAAAAGACAGAAAGAATCTTCAAAAACCTTTTTCTTTTCTTCTTTTTACCCATAGAGAATAAAGAGACAGGTAAAATTTGATGGTTTGTTTTGTTTTCTGGATGTGACATCGAGAGAGAGAGAGAGAGAATAATAAAGTAGAAAACAATATATATCAAATAAGAATAAAAATAAAAAGACGAAGAAGAAGAATTAGAAGTTGTATTCAAGGAGCTAATTAAATCTAAGAAAGGGAGGGGGAGAGATGAGTAGAAATTAAAGAGAGACGTGTAGAGACAATGATAGTGGGTGATGAGATTCTATGGGAGAAATGGATGATTTAAATAGGTAAAAACCAGGGTCTTCAATGTAAATACAAAGTTCTTTTATGCATGGATCTCCAAGACTCCAAGTCCAAGACAAGTATGGATTTTATTTTTATTTTTTCTTGCATTTGAAAATGAGTTAAAAGTTCTTTTGACATGATGATCTCATCTCATCAGAAGCTTTGAAAATGAGTCAAAAAGTTCTGTCAAAAGATTGAAATTTGAATGCTAAATGTACAAAAGATCTTGATGATGTAAAGAAAATCATAAACCAGAATCAAAATCTTTGAATTCAAAAACATAAAAGCTTGGTTGACAGCATAAGATATTGAAAATAAGTTTTCTGCTTACTTATGTTGAAACCTATAAGTTATATTTTTTGAAAGTGTTATATTTTCTGCTTAATTTTTAATATCATTATTATTCAAAATTGTTTATCTTTTTTTGAAAGAAAAAATTGTTTATCTCGACAGAATAACTCTACTCAAACATGTATTTGTGATTCGGTTCAGTTTGATTCATTTAGGACCGTAAAAAGGTATCCACCTCTACTTGCAGCATAAAAAATAGTGTACCCGTAAAACCCATTAAATTTTACTTGCTCTCGTACCTATCAAAATTTATTGAAGAACCTAACAATCATCTATGGAAAATTTATGACAACTCGATATTATGAATGTGGTTTATTATATTAAATAAATACGTCGAATTTTATTTGAATCTGGAATTTTGGATATTAAAAAAAAAGAAGAAAAAAAAAGTTGTTTGGAATTTCGTGAAGAAGGTAATCTAGAGGGGTATTTTTGAAATAATGAAAGATGATTTGACATATCAAAACATATCTGACATCTCCCATGTCTGAGGAGAAAAACTTGGGTGCAACCGATGCACCGCCCTACCTCTGAAAAGAAAAGGCACACAAATGACACAATCAATAAAAAATGAACACCAACAAAAACCCTAAAAAATTCTCTGTAAAAGAGAGATGGGTTTTGTTTTGTGGTGTTGAACAAGTTGGGTTTGGAGAGGCTCTGATGGCTTCTTCTTAGAACAAGTTGGATTCACCATTTTTGTGGTGTCTGAACTCAGAAGCAGCTGAGAAATCAGAAAAGACTAGACTTTAATTTTTGTAGCGTCTGGGCACGTCATCACAATATAAGGAATAAAATTTGACGTGTCCAGCCAGTCATCGGATAAGTGGTGACGTGTCTAGACAAATCATTAACATGGTAAGTTTTTTGACACATCATTAAATACGTGCTGACATGGCAGAACACATCAACAAACGATTCCTGAAAACGCCGTTAATGTCCACACACGGTCATTATCTGGTCTAGAAATAGAAAACCTGTGTAGCTCTACCATTTCGTCCTTCCGCTTCTCTTGTCAACTTTAATATCTTATTCTCACTGCCCGTCTCTCAGATCCAACTCCATCCGGGTCGAATGAGTTACTGGGGTTGGCCGTTGGTTGATTTGAAAGATTGCTTTTTTTAGCTTTATTTGGTTGCTCTGGGAAAATGTTGAAGCTTTTGGATAATTTGGGTCAGTTTTCTTCTCATTTGACTGGAAAATATTTGTTACTTTCCTATATAGGGAGGGTTGAACACTATGTGAATCAGATAAAACAGAATACCGAATACGAAATCAAATCCGGTCCGTATCTGAAATTTGTCTAAATCCGTTTAAAAATATATCTAAAATAAAACCTAAAAGTATCCCCAAGAAAAGAGTTATAAACCACTTGTTATTGCAAAGGTAAAATAGGCTTTCAATATCATATGTTTAAATAGAACCGTTACATTACTTTGGAATTCACTGCATAATTACATTTATAAAAATAAACTTTTCTTTATCACATAATGGGAATCATTATTTTTGTTATCCTTTTTGACAACGAACTTCTTTCCCAAAAAAAATCTCACTAACGAAGAGGATGATAATTATTATACACGTACTTTTTTCCAACAACTCCCAAACCGAGAACAAGCTTGTGTAGTTGAATTTTTTTTGGTACAAAAACAATCTTCAAGAACCTTTTTCTTTTCTTCTTTTTTTTTCTTTTCCCATCGAGAATAAAAAAGATAGGAGTAAATTTGAGAGTTTGTTTTGTTTTCTAACAAAGGATCGCCTGTCCTTTGTTAGGTTTGCGATTTGAAGGAGATCTTGCTATTTTGGGAAGAGATTCGAAGAGGTTTTGTAGTGAGAGAGATTGAGAGAAGGTGTTTGAAGTGTTGAAGCTGCGAGAAGAGATGGTTTTATAGGCATCAATTGCAACTCAAAACGACTTGCGTTTTGGGCTGTGTTCAGAAGGACAAAACGCTGCGTTTCAATTTGTTTAGGGTTTAGAGAGCTAGCTTTTCACATAAGAATTGCTTGCATGTATGATGTATGATGTATCAATTCAATATTTATGAAGTACGTGACCGAATTACCCTTTCACAAGAATACAAAACTAGTAAACCACCCCATCAGTGAAAATCTTTTGACCACCAAGAAGTACCAACACATCATGAACCAACAACTTTGAAAATCTTTGACCACCCATATATTTTTTTTAAAGAAAAAAATATATTTCTCTTGGTCTTGGACCAGCAAAATACTTGTAAGTGTTTTCAGTCGATAGGTATTTTTTTTTCCATCATTAAAGTTGAGTTTTTTTATGAAAAACATTTCAATCAAAATGGCTTTTCACATTATTAATATTCATTTATAAACGAAGAATAAATGAATCTCATTATTTTAAATTATAAACATGTTTAATATAATAAATAAAAGAAGAAAATGATTATTTTAACTTGTATTGCATTTTATCATGAGTCAATAATTATTAAGCACATGACCGAATTACCCTTTCACAAGAAAACAAAACAAGTACCAACCCATCTATGAAAATCTTTGACCAGCAACGACTCTAACAACCCCATCTATTAAAGGAAGTTTATCCGATATTTTTCTAAATTTTTAAGGATTTAAATCAGCTGTCTAAAAATGGTGTATCTATATTTATGAAAGAAGTTGAAAAAATAATAATTAAACGTAAATATATATCCAAATTTGATTAATTAGACATAAATCGAGACATTTATTTTTAAACAACTGATTTGAGTCCAATTTTTAACCTTTGACAATCCTACGGTCCTAAATAAAAAGACAAAATCAACTATTTTTTTTTATTGTGTAATAGTTCCAAGAATACCTACCGTGTTACGATTGTGCTTGTTTCACCGTAAAAGAATCAAAATCTTTTACTAAAAAGAAGATCTATGACCAAAATAAGCTATTTTGTGAAGATCTTTGACTGAGACAAGCTATTTTGTTTCCTTTGATGTTTTGATCGGGACAGTATGATTAGGATTTAGGAAAACCAGACTATTTGCCTATCAGAAACTCTCTTTCCATTAAATAAACAATGCTTTTATGTATCACAAGTTATAAAAACTTTCCATCAAATAGTAAAATGTAGTTATCCATTTTTCAAAAAAACTCATAATGAATGAATCTTTTGCAGAGACCATGTGAACAGATAAATTTAGGGATAATTTATTAGAGTTTATGGTTTCGAGATTCGAGGAGTTTATTTGGATTTTCATTTTTGAAATCAGATCAATGGTCTAACTCTTCAACTCTCCCTCCCCTTTCTAAAATATGCTGACCCGACCCAACCCGACCCTACCAAAAAATATAACCCAAGATTACATATCGGGTCAATTCGGGTTCACTAAATCGAACCGGACAAACCCACCCTAAATATAAGTATGATACATTGAAATCCTACAACAGATTCAATTACTCTCTCTCTCTCTCTCCCCTTCTCCTTCATAGGAATCCCACATCTCCTGGCAAAAATCCAATTTAAAATTTAAATTTTGTTATTTATTAATAATTTAAATATTTATAAGAAGGGTAAAATAGTATTTTTGTCAAAAGTCACACTTTAAGGGGCATTAAGGTCATTTTGTGTTCTAATCATGTCAGAAAACCTGTTTTAATGGAAACCGTAATAGAAGGATCAAATGGGTCAATACTGAAACTAAGGAGACCAGAACACATAATAGGTCAAACCAGAGGGACTTTTAACATTTTTTCCCTTAATACGAGTTAATGATATGATAGTTATAAATCAACATATTAGATCATTTAAAGGAATTTTTAAACTTGGTAACATTACTTTGTGAGCTAATTATACAAAATCTCCTTGAGGTATGCCTCTTTACATCCAAAAATAACTTTATCGAAAATTGACACTCAACTCCCTTGGTGTTAGTGTTTAACGGTTGACCACATCAAAATTTTTGACATAAATACCCCAAATTACCCCACTGGTTAAATTGTATATACAGTATTTGCCTCTAATATTTTTTTTGTTGCAACTTAATATGTAAGATTTTATAATTACCCTTCCTCCATCTATATATTTAAACCAATTCAACAACCTCTCTCTCCCATCCCAAACTCTGTTTTCTTCTTCGATCTTTATGTCTCTCTCGAATAAGTTTTTATTTTTTCTTCTTCTTCATCAATCATCAATCATCACTATTTGCCTCTAATTTTTCCCCCCAACAAAATCTTTAAAATTACCCTTGTTCCCTCTATTTAAAATGACTAGTGAGAAGTCACCACTATTTTTGTTCTCTCATTTTCTCTCATGTTTATTTTTTGCCTTCAGGTAAATAATTAGGAGCGACTACTTGAGGTAGATGAATATGTCTTGAAATTAGTTTCAAACTAACCAATTTCAAAGCATCTTCAACTTCTTTAAACAGTCATTCCTTCTAAACACTAACCAATTCATCCACGGTCTTTCTTTTTGTTGCTCCAATTTGAGTTTTGATAAGTTGAAGTCGTGGTAAAAAAAACATGGTTAAATATTAGAAATCTTTTATATATTTGAATTCCGATAGTCTCATTATTTCTGAAGCTTTCTTCTTTTGTTTAAAATTCTATTAATTTATCCAACTTTAATATGATTTAGTCCTTCAAATAATGTATGTGGTAATGGAAAGCATTTTATGTGGTATATAGAGATATTTCTTTCATTCATGTTCCTATATCTTGTAATAGGGTTGCACATTATATTGCTAGATTTAGTGTTCTTCCAGAGTGCTCTACATGTTGGAAAATTCCAACATGTGGGGCCACATATGTAAATATTAAATGTGTTGTGCTATCTTTTGGTTAAGCCTAAATTAAAGTGATCTAATTAAGATTTAAAGTTTTAAGGCTTGAGGGTATAATTGTCATGGAATTAATGTGTAGATACCAGAGTGCTATATCTAATTTGATGAGGGGCCAAATTAGAAATAGCAAAACCTATAATAATCTCATTATTATATATTAGGGTTATGGTCCCCAAATTACACGATGACTTTTTCTTGTCTGCATCCCCATCAACAGATAAAGAGAGACAAAATTTAGGGTTCCTAAAGATCGTGATAATTTGGAAGATCACAACCCGTCCACCGATCTCTGGCAATGGATTCAGGTACGCTTCCGCATTCTACAGTCTCCCTTTCTCTTGAATTGACATGGGTTAGTAATATATATTTAGGGTTTGATTAATCATAATATAGAAGCATGTTTAGGTTGAGATTCGGATTAATTTTGTGCCTATCCATGTTGATTATGTTTTATTCAAATCTCTTACAAGTGGTATCAGAGCCACCCATGATTGATTCTTGAGTATTTGATTGTTTTTCGGAGATATATTGTATAATATATATGTTGAATCCATGAATATATTATGTTTTGTTTGTGTTTTTTTTTTTTTTTTTTTTGTTTTTTTGTGAGTTATGTGGATGGATTTGTGCGACGGCTCACAACCCTCTAATCTTTTGGGCGAGAGATTGCAAACCTAAAAAAAAAAAAAAAAAAAAAAAAAAAAAAAAAAAAAATCGTTTTTTATCAGGCAGGCCCCTCTCTTGAAAATTCGAAATTCTTGACGGGTCTGTGTTGTAATTTGTTTGGGCCATTGTGTGATTTTAACAAAATATAGAGGTCAGTTTGTATTTATTGACACTTTAGGAGCTTTTCTGTTATTTTACAAACACAGGGACCGATTTGTAATTATCAAATTAAGGGTCTTTCTGTAATTTTACAAAATCAGGGCCAATTTGTAATTACTGAAACTTGAGGTGACTTTCTGTAATTTTACAAAATCAGGGGCTGATTTGTAATTTTTTTTTTTTTATTAAAAAAAAAAAAAAAAAAAAAAAAAGAATCTACTCAAATTCAAATATTTTGTGGTATATCTTTTATGGTTAAATAAAGTAGTCCATCATTCTAAATAGGCTAATTGAAACAAGATGTCGCCAAAGTGACCTCTCTTGTGTAGATTATTCATGAGGGATGTTGGATGTTTGTGTGTGTGTAAATTCATGCGGGTATTAGCCGGCCCAAAGGAAGGTTAATACTTGGCCGAATTGCACATACATCTATGGTGATAAACATATGACAATTATAAGGTTTTACATGTGAATAATAAATCGATCCAAAGATAGATTTATTATTTAACATAAATTATTGTCAATGATTGATCACTACAACAAGAATACCACTTACAGTTACTATTGTGTTTGTAAATTCATGCGGGTATTAGCCGGCCCAAAGGAAGGTTAATACTAGGCCGAATTGCACACACACCTCTAGTGATAAACAGTTGACAATTATAAGGTTTTACATGTGAATAATAAGTCGATCCAAAGATAGATTTATTATTTGACATGAATTATTGTCAATGTTTGATCACTGCAAAGAGTACCACTTACAATTAATATTATTGTCCAAAGACTTGATATTAATGTTGTGATAGGTATCTTGAGATGGGACTTACCATTATTTGAATTTGTTGATTATTGTATTTGGTTATTAATGTGAGCATGTTTGTTTGTTTGTTTGTTTGTTTTGTTCTCTTTACGGCTAGTGTTTTTACTATATCTGCTAATATCAACTCTATACACATGCTTAATGGGACCAACTTTAAGAATTAGAAGGAGAACATAGAAATTGTTCTCGGCTGCATGGATCTGGACCTTGCACTTTGGATTGAGTAGTCCACTTCTTTTACGGATGCAAGTTCTCTTGATGACAGGAAGAACTTTGAGAAGTGGGATCGCTTAAATTGCATGAGTCTTATGATCATTAAGCGCGGCATTCCGGAGGCATTTAGGGGTGCGGTATCTGAAAAGATAACCAAAGCCAAAGAGTTCCTAGCCGAAATTGAGAAGCGTTTTGCGAAAAACGATAAGGCAGAAACAAGCACGCTTTTGCAAAACTTGATTTCTATGAAGTATAAAGGCAAAGGGAACATAAGGGAGTACATTATGGAAATGTCTCATATTGTTTCAAAGCTTAAGGCACTAAAGCTCGAGCTGTCTGACGACTTGCTCGTGCATTTGGTATTAATATCACTTCCTGCACAATACAGTCAATTTAAGGTCAGTTACAACTGCCAAAAGGAGAAATGGACTCTTAATGAGCTCATTTCTTATTGTGTGCAAGAGGAAGAGAGATTGAAGCAAGACAGGACTGAAAGTGCTCATTTGGTTAGCACCTCTAAGGATAAGGGCAAAAAGAGTAAGAATAATGAAGTGCTCAAAACAGCAGATTATATTCTGAACCGAGTGCCAACTAAAGCAGCTGTAAAAACACCTTATGATTATGAGCTTTGGACAGGCA
The DNA here is from genome assembly GCA_030490815.1 of Acer saccharum. NCBI lineage: Eukaryota > Viridiplantae > Streptophyta > Magnoliopsida > Sapindales > Sapindaceae > Acer > Acer saccharum. The sequence goes on from CM059877.1 coordinate 658,351, forward strand.
GAGAGCCTAGTCTAAAGCATTTTCACATTTAGGGATGTCCAGCTAAGGCAAGGCCTTATAAGCCATATGAAAAGAAATTGGACTCCAAAACTGTGAGCAGCTACTTCATTGGCTACTCTAAGCGATCTAGGGGCTATAAGTCTTATGATCCCACACTTAGGTCAATTTTTGAGATGGGAACTGCAACATTTTTTGAGGATGTTGAGTTTGGGGGGAGAAATAAGGTTAGAGACATTGTCTTTGAGGATGAATCGGTTTCGATTCCCACTATTGCTTTTGACAATGTGCAGGTTTCTATACCTGTCATTGATCAAGAAGCAAATCCAGATCCTCAACCAGACAATGTTGATCAACCCCCCATTCAAGATGAGGTAATTGTTCCTGAGGAACAAACTCAACAACCTCAAGAACCAGTGCCATTAAGGCGATCCACTAGAGAAAGGAGAAATGCTATTTCGGACGATTTTCTCGTATTTCTCCAGGAACATGAGGAAGACATTGGAATGGTGGAAGATGATCCAATCAACTTCCATCAAGCCATGCAAGGTTCCAATTCTCAAAAGTGGATTGATGCCATGAATGAGGAGTATAAGTCTATGCAAGACAATAAGGTTTGGGAACTTGTCCCATTACCAGAAGGTGCGAAGCCCATTGGTTGTAAATGGATTTTTAAAACCAAAAGGGATTCAAAAGGTAATGTGAAGAGGTATAAGGCTCGTCTTGTAGCTAAAGGCTTTACCCAAAAGGAAGGAATTGACTTTAAAGAGACTTTCTCTCCGGTTTCAACGAAAGACTCTTTTAGGATAATTATGGCACTTGTTGCACATTTTGACCTTGAGCTTCATTAGATGGATGTCAAAACAGTGTTTCTCAATGATGACATTGACGAAACAATTTATATGGTGCAGCCAGAAAACTTTGAGTCAGGAGACCCAAAGAATATGGTCTGTAAATTGACGAAATCCATCTATGGACTCAAGCAAGCTTCCTGTCAGTGGTACCACAAGTTTCATCAAGTGATTATCTCGTTTGGTTTTGAGATAAACGCTGTTGATAATTGTGTATATCACAAATTCAGTGGGAGTAAGCATATATTCTTGGTTTTGTATGTCGATGACATACTGCTTGCCACAAATGATATAGGCATGTTACACGAAACTAAGAGATTTCTATCAAAGAATTTTGAGATGAAAGATCTTGGTGACGCCTCCTTTGTATTAGGGATCCTGATACAATGAGATCGCTCTCAGGGTATTCTTGGATTATCACAAAGGAGCTATATCGATAAAGTACTCAAAAGGTTTGGCATGCAGGATAGCAAACCAGGTGACACCCCTGTCGCTAAGGGAGACAAGTTCAGTCTCAATCAGTGCCCTAAAAATAATCTTAAAGTTAAGGAAATGCAAAAGATTCCATATGCATCAGCTGTAGGGAGTCTAATGTATGCTCAGGTGTGTACGTGTCCGGATATTGCGTACATTGTTGGTATGTTAGGCAGATATTTAAGTAACCCTATGATGGATCATTGGAAAGCAGCCAAGCGGGTTATGAGGTATTTGCAGAGAACAAAAGATCACATGCTCACATATAGGAGATCGGATCAGTTAGAGATCATAAGGTATTCCGACTCCGATTAAGCTGGATGCCATGGCAGCAAAGTTTGTAGCATGTTATGAGGCATCCAACCATGGAATATGGCTGCAGAATTTTGTCACTGGCTGCGCATTATGGAGGGTATTGAAAGACCACTCAAACTATATTGTGACAATAAGTCAGCAGTGCTATATTCCAACAACAATAGGAGCTCATCTAGGTCAAAGTATATTGACATTAAGTTCCTAGTTGTGAAGGAGAGAGTGCAGAGTGGACAGATATCCATAAAGCACATTAGGACAAACTCCATGATAGCGGATCCGCTTACACAGGGATTACCACCCAAGGTCTTTCATGAGCACACTGCTCATATGTGTGTTATTTTGTGTGAGGATATCACATTATAGTGGGAGTTTGTATCATTTTATATTGCTTTATGTTTGATTTTGGACATACTTATGCATTTATGTATTTGGATATTTTTCTGATCAGAAATAAAGTATTCAGTTCATTTCACTCTGTTACATTATGTTAAGTATTGATCTCACTAAAGAATAAAGTAGGACCAGTTGGAAATAGACATGTATAGATCACATTGCATGTAATTTCCATGCTACGCATCCATGATTGATCTATGTCATTTGGTTATGTTGTTGTATGTGACCATTGATGGGTTTAGTCACGCTAAATGTGACGAAAACCGCTTTGATCCTATAACGGCATAATCAATGGACGAGATTGTTCGGATATACCCTAAAACTGTGATAGCAAAATTTTGGAGCTCATAAAGTCATATACATTTGTAAAGTTACATATGTGGCCCAATGGGAGATTGTTGGAAAATTCCAACATGTGGGGCCACACATGTAAATATTAAATGTGTTGTGCTATCTTTTGGTTAAGCCTAAATTAAAGTGATCTAATTAAGATTTAAAGTTTTAAGGCTTGAGGGTATAATTGTCATGGAATTAATGTGTAGATACCAGAGTGCTATATCTAATTTGATGAGGGGCCAAATTAGAAATAGCAAAACCTATAATAATCTCATTATTATATATTAGGGTTATGGTCCCCAAATTACACGATGACTTTTTCTTGTCTGCATCCCCATCAACAGATAAAGAGAGACAAAATTTAGGGTTCCTAAAGATCGTGATAATTTGGAAGATCACAACCCGTCCACCGATCTCTGGCAATGGATTCAGGTACGCTTCCGCATTCTACAGTCTCCCTTTCTCTTGAATTGACATGGGTTAGTAATATATATTTAGGGTTTGATTAATCATAATATAGAAGCATGTTTAGGTTGAGATTCGGATTAATTTTGTGCCTATCCATGTTGATTATGTTTTATTCAAATCTCTTACACTACATAGTTTGGAGTATTGTTCTTCCAGAGTGCCTCTCTTTATTAGCCAAGTGTGATTTGAACCTTTGTAGTTCGGTTTTGGTTTAATAAATTTCTTTTTACTTTTAAAAAAAGCACTTCAAATATGGTTTTATTTATTTATTTTTATTTTTTATAATGTTTTTGGTTATTTGAAAACTCTTTTGGCAATATTAACAACAATTTGACGATAATGATGGATACTCTCCAAATTATTGTCATTTAAATTGTTCTTCAATTATATTTTTGAGGTCTCCAATGTCCAACAATATATATAAATTATTTACATAAAAAAATATATGTTTTTGATAATTTCTCAATTCTATCAAATTAGAGTAATTTTGTTGGCTAATCTATAATGGAACGACATTCAAATTTTTAGGATATTTAACTATCGGTTCACTCCAAAATCTCACTTTTTGCTTGACCATCTATAATCTAAAAATATTCAAATCTATTATTGTATTATATTTTAATTAATCTTAAAAAGAATTTAATTTATTTTTTACATAAAATTTGTGATATATAACTAAAACTCAATAGAGAAATATCAAGCCCAATGGTTAATTTTACATACTTTGTAAAATTACGTTAACATGAGCACCAAAAATAATAATAACAACAATTAAATTACATTATTCTTCTGTGATGCACTCCAAATTTGGTTGCCAATTATCAATACCAGTTGAAAGTCTCTTTGGTGACCCTTCTGTAATACAATCCTTATTGGACCTCTTCTTCTTCTTATTCCTCGTAAGTCCCGTAGTCTCTGAAGAACTACTCGAAGATTTCGTCCCGTTGCTCAAATCTTCACTGCTGTTGTAATTATTCCCTTTCATTTTCTTTCCTGTAATGTTCAAGCACGTGATCGGACAATTATCATCTGTAAAACACCCTTCTTTCTCCCCATGATCATCACTTTCCTCGTTTTGTCGTGGTTGTTCGCTTTGATTTTGATTCATCAGAGAGGGTGAATTCTTGATGGATTGTCTCTGGAGCTTGCGGATGGTGTTGACGGGGACAACATAGTATTTTTGGCCAAGCATGAGAGTGGTGTCTGGTGCAACAATTGCCCAAGGTTGCTTAAAAACATGTGGGTATGCAACAATGCATTTAGGGTTTCTTAGCATGATTTCAGCCGCGGAAACCGGCCTATCGTGGAGCTCCACATGTCCGCCGGGATGGACAATCTTGATCAACATGTTCTTGGTGCTGTTTGTGCAAAGCCAACTTGAGATTGTCATGGTTGTTTTTCAACCACATGAGAGAGAGAGAGAGAGAGAGAGAGAGAGAGAGAGAGAGAGAGAGAGAGAGTATTAGGGTTTGGTGTATGGTTAGGATGAAAATTTCAATGAAAATGTAAGAATGTGAAGTTGGGTGATGAGAAATTCAACGTTTATATCAATTCTTAATAGTGCCTTGTCTTGTTTTGTTTTATTTGATTAATTGATTATATCGATGTTACATTTTGGCTTATTTTTTTTTATTTTGTATTTAGGTGGTTGGTGAATAGATGTCAAAGGAAATATGTTTCAAAAATTAAGGGAATTAATTCTAAAAAAAACTCAAAGGGAATTTTTATTTTTATTTTTTTAAGATACCAAATATTTTCAAATAGAATTCCAATGTTAACTATCAATTAAATTTTTAAAAGAATGACAAATTATAATTAAGTTGAGACCGAATGATCACAACGTTGTGTAATTGGTTATGAAACTAGATGCTTAATTACATATTTTATTTACAAATTTAATCAAAGGCCCGAAGATGAAAAATAAGAAAGAAATGAAATTTATAAATTTATTTACTAATTTATTATTTATAGCTATTTGCATTTGGCCATACGGAGTTTTGTGTATTGAAGCTGGTGATGAGCAGAGGATATTGAGAATATTCAATAGAATTAATTGGGGTCTGAAAACTGATTCTCCATATGTGTAGGGGGTCGACCTACGGTCGATGTGGATCGGGTCGGATTTGTGTTAGGCCCAAGGCAACTTGATCGGGCTTGTCGAATGGGGGAATGTCGTCTCGTCTGAAGACCTGCAAAAGATGTTAGTCTGTCGAATAAAGGGATGTCGTCTCCTCAAGAACCTGCAAGATAAGTTAAAGGCAGAGATAAAACACAGTAAAAACGAAGGTGGTGGGTTTGGATCGTTTAGCCTTAGATATGCGGCAATCGTGACTTAAGAATCTCACTGATCGGAATAATCCTAGAATCAGAGATTTAGTACGCGATTAATAAGCTTTAGTTCAGAGAAAATCAGAGAGCTCTAGTGAAGGAGGCCTCTCTTATTTATACTAGGCACCTTTGTTCCAACGTCCACTATCTGCACTTGATAGTGGGCGTGATTCTAGGAGAGATTTCCTCTCAATGGGCAGTTATATCTTGTTTCGTAACTACTCATTTTGAATGAGTCTTCAACGGTAGCTTCTGCTGGCAACTAGTTTGGGTCGACCCAACACAATGGGCCTGGGTTAGGCTGGTAAAGATTGGGCCTTGGCATGTTGGGCCATTGGACCATTTTTGGCTACTACAATATGCATCTATTTTTTTGTGGTTTTTATTTGTCTATTTGTGAAACAAGAATTGCTAAATTAATTTTGTCTGCATCCCTCTAGTCGAAAACTTCAATAAACTTTGGAATCAAGTCATGACAAATCAAACCTTTTTTATATACTTCAATTTTTGGATTTGGAAATCAAGTTTATTGCATTTAGACAAATCTTCTCATGCTTATTTTCTTCTTTATAAATAAAATCAAATAAATAAATGAGAATTGGATGTTATCTTTATTGTTTTCTTTGTAACAAACATTCTTCTAATTGTCTGTTTATAGACTTGCATGATGCAACAACAGGGAACAAGAGAAACCGCTCACACCCATATAAATAAGATTGTGGGTTCAAGTTATATCTTCCTTCTTCGGAAAAAGTATTTTCTAGTATTCCTTCGAAAAGATACGATGTGTATTTTTTCAAAGGTGTCAAACTGGTAGGCTGGCCGGACCCGGGACATAATGTTTAGGGCCAACTAGGCTTTCGTGCCAAGCAGGATTGGATTTGATTTTTGTTGTTGGGCCAAGTCCTTCCTACACAAAACAGTCCACTAAAGATCCAAAAGCGCTTTTGATTTAAAAATAAAATAAAATGTAATGATATCAAAAGCACAAAAGGTGAAACCATAATGAAAGTAATAGAATCTTTTATCTTTGCATTCCAGTACTATCTACCTTTTTTTTAAATTCAAAAATTACAATTCTCCTTTTTTATCTCAAAAGATGTGTAACTAAATCAGCTACAAGAAAAGCAGGTCTCAAGAATGGAAAATGCTACATTGAAAGTGCTTTTGACACAATCATTTGCTTAACTAATATACAGCTCAAACAAGAAGAGATGCACAAATCCCAACTAGCAATCTAGCATCATCATGGCAACTTGTGTGATATATGTTTCAAAGTTCTTGCAGCATTAGAGAGAATGTGGATGTGATATTGATCCTAGCTGGCACGACTTGTAATTAGTGAGATGTCTGGGTGGGTGCAGGCAGACGGAGCAAGGGTTATGCAATTCGGAGTGACCCTCCAAGCTCGATAGGTACAAGTGGAATAAGAGAATGCAGGACATCTGTAATCAATGGCCTATAACTTGGTTCGGGTTGTACACATAGTACTGCCACTGCAGCAACCTATAAATGCGGTATTAGTATAAAACTTTAACATTAACATCAATGCAATCCAATCCAATCCAAATACAAATGTAGAATTTAGTAAAGAATGCATCGCGTGGAGGGTTTTCAATCCAAGACCTCCAAGTAAAACTGAACGTAGATTCAAATACAGAGTGCAACCACAGAATGCAATCACGTGGTAGGATCGGGATCCAACAACAAACAAGGCTTGTATAAGTATTCTAATTGTGGTGCTTTTGTAACATGTACCTGATATAACTGCTTTAAGTCCATGGTGTCTCTGATTACAGGATCAACAATATGTGGAAGCTTTGATCTGTCAGTGAGCTGAGGCATTGCCTGTCAAAACAGTTATAATAATAAGTACCGGGAAATGCTGAAATGAGGATCCATATTTTCTCAAGACGAAGTGACTATGACTAGAAGGAAATTATACCCAGGTGACTATTGACTGGCATTGAGATGGTGACATCTTTTCCACTGGCCTTCTTCCCATCAGAAGCTCTAGCAGTACAACTCCAAAGGCGTATACATCGCTTTTATCATTAAGTTTACCTGAAATTGTAATTATCATTATAATTTGCATGCTTTCAATGATCACTGAAATCGACACGGAAGTACCATCTGGTAATAAAGAAAACAATGATGCTGGAAATGTTATGAGAGAATTCTGTTATCCTTCTTGTAATCCAGAGAGTCCTGGATAGCAAATTCCGTACTACACCAAATTTACATGATTTGCAAATTGACAGCAAGTGAATAATACATTTCTCAAGATTATTCATATCACTACGACTGCGCAAGACTCTCGTAGTTTTATTATGTTTAGGCACTAGCAGCTGTCTTCTAGGCCAAAATTTAGCAACCTGAACATATGGACTCATGGAACAGAATTACGGCCAAATTAAGGCGCAAACAAGAATGTTTATCAAAAATGGAACTATAATAGCACATGACAGAAGCCTGAGGAGCTTACAAGACAGACGAACTTTTCGATGACAGATACAAGTAAAAGCAACATATGTATATAGGTCAAGTAACCATTAATATGCATAATAAGGTCATGTCGAACTTTAGCATACCCTCTAAAAGGTACTCTGGGGCAACATGGCCTAGAGTTCCGGAAAGCTTCACATTCTTGTTTTGAGTCCCAGCAGTCACAGCAAGGCCGAAATCTGAAAGCTGAATGAAGCAAAAACTTAGCATGTGAAACATTTCTAGTTAACTTCATAATGAAGTATGCACACATGCATACAGGATTTCTTATGAGCATGTTCTTGTACAAGAGTTACCTTTGCGTTAAAGCTGGAATCGAGAAGGATATTCGATGATTTCAGATCTCTGTGTACTATTGGAGGATTGCAGTGCTCGTGAAGATATTCTAGTCCTCTATCAATTGTCAATACCGTAGTTGCAATCATGTTAATGTCAACAAAGAAGAACAGATAAACAACAGAGTTAGCTAAATCAACTTACCTTGCTACATCAACGGCAATTTTCAATCTTTGATGCCAGGTTAGGTCTGATCCATGAGTAGGTCCTACAATATCCATAAAAGCACAATATGTTAAAAAAAAAAATTGTATCTTCGATTACTTTACGCCCAGATAATCGAAAATTGATAATGAGTTGAAGTTTATACCATGCAATTGGTTCTCCAAGGAGCCATTTTGCATCATTTCATACACAAGAAACTTTGTTTCGCCATGAATGCAGCATCCCACAAGAGAAATTATATTCTGATGCCGGAACGTAACTAACCAATTCATCTCATTCTGTACTAGCAATCAAAGTAAAAGAAAAAAATGAGAATCCATTAGTACTTATCGAAGGATATAGGTATCGGAATCAGTCTCGGGAAAAAGAACGACCTCAAATTCTTTTTGAGCATCCTGCCCTCCCTCTATTCTCTTTACTGCTGCAAGGAATTTTTCATTGAAATGAGCTTTATAGACACGACCACGACCACCTTCACCCAGAACATTACTTTCCCCAAAATTATTGGTTGCAGCTTCTAATAAGTGATACTCAATGACAGCCACCGAATCCTTCTTTCCGGCCACCATTAATGAATTGAATCGTTCCACAATTGGAGTCAATGCAAGTCCATTGCCAGCATCTTCAAATTGAACGTTGTAACAAAGATTAGAAGAAGAGCTACTACAGCAGAAACAGAAACAGAACAACATTAACTGTGAAAAAATAAAAAATAAACTTTAGATACCGAAGTTCTGTTTGCTTTTGCCATTGGAGTTCTTCCAGCTTTTTAATCTATAGATCCAAAAACAAAATAGAAACAGTAATAGGACACCGAGAAGAGACGATGCAACAACAAGGGCTATAAGAATTTTCTTGTTCAGGTCTTGGTGGTGCACTATTCTCACCTCAGGGATTCCTGGAACAAACATAATAGGATTCAACAAAATTCACTTAATTATGAGAAGAAACTGAAAAGAAGTGCATACAACTGAAGAATTAAACAGACACACATGTTTCAGCAACCAAAAGCTTCAATGTCTCAGCATTTTGTGTAGCTAAGTTCATATTTCATTTGGTTACAAATGAAACCAAAATTCTAACTAAATTTCCCTGTCCAAATACGTTTCTCAGCAACCAAATGAAGCAAGCAATACATATATATTCAAAATCCATTAAAAGAAAAAGATATTTACTTTACAATACTGCTTAAATCTATACTACAAGTATAATGTTTCAAAATTTAAACAGTAAAAACACAATAAACCAGGAAATTAAAGACCAATTTTAGTTCAAAGTCTCTTTTTTAAAGAATTAACACTTTCACATTATGTATTTTTTTTATTTTTCTAGTTTTGATTTCTTCCTGCGTAATCTCAGCAACCAAGTTTAGATTTTCAGGCAAGAAATTGAAGCAAATTACTATAAATGAACACAAGATGTGAAAATAAATCACAAAAAAAAAAAAAAAAAAAAAAATGCTAGCCTCTGCTGACATACCTGGAGATTCAGCTTCCATTTGAGAAGATAGAATGGCTTCTTTCCCAGTAAGAAAAACAGGACCAAATCTAAAAATGGTGGAAACAGTTTTGTCTGGTCTGGCAATTACAAGCGTAGATAAGAACAAACAGATGCTACATACCCACATGTACATTAGCATCCCTAGAAGCTTCATGTCTTTTTTTAGAGAGAGAGAAAGAAACTTCTTTTGCTTTTTTCTTGTCTGAGCTTTAATTTTGTTCCTTCAAAACTTGTTTGAATCTACTTTTTTTGTGCAAGAGGACAAGACACACACAAAAAAAGCACTGTTGCAAGAAAATCATCAAGAAAGCGCTTTTTTTTTCCCCTCTCTCTCACTGATCTCTCACATTTGATGTTGTTGTTTAATCTATGAATTGATCGGTGGGAGTCGTGGGACAAATGGACATGAATTCATGTGGCAGTTATCCAAAAATGGAGGTCAATAAAGTTATGGACGTGTTGGATGGCGACAGTCAAGAAAATTGCACACACATGTGGGGATTTTGACAAAACTGCCCATTTTTATTTTAGTGGAAATGGAAGGAAATGTCCCCTTTATTTTATCGACTAATAATATTTACCGACTCAAATAATCAATCCAAAATTCAACCCGATTTGGGAAGTGCAAAATTCAACCTGATATGGCAAGTGATTAGTAAGTGAATTGTCCTTATCACACAAATCATGAGATGATATGGTTAATGAATAAACCAACTAATACATCATTTTGGTTTATTTTGAGACCAATTTTTTAGGTTATCTAACATTAGTTTATATATATATATATATATATATATATATAAATACAAGTCAGTGCATCCTGATATAACTTCATGAGGATATTGAATGTAAGCTACTAATTTTACATGCTTTGACTCAAGTGTATGTACTTGTCAAAACTTCTCTATAGTGAGTTATTCATATTCAATATCCTAATAAAGTTATATCAGGACGTCCTGACCAGATCGGAACTCTCTCTCTCTCTCTCTATATATATATATATATATATAAACATGAGATATTGTCAATTGGATAAACAATATGTTTACTATTGAATTTCCAAACATTTTTTTTATTTATATACTTTCTATAACATTTTTTTTCTATAAATAACATAAAATTATGTTCTGCGTTTTGTTTTATTATTTTTTATTTTTTTTCAAGAAAGAAGTACTTTAATTAGTTTGGTCGCTAGTCTTGTGACATGATCATGATTCTCATGTGAATTTTTTTTCTCCAACTACACAAAATTTATTGCATGGTTGATTAGTCATTTTCATTGGGTTATTTTTATTTTTTGTAATTTTAAATGCTCATGACATAGTCCGTAGACCATTGAAGTTCAATAAAATCCTATCTGTAAAATTATTTATTCCCTCGCCTAAAAGGTCGCACTACTCAAGAATTAAAATAGAAATTTATATGACTATAGTTAAAATAAGTAAATTGAATCAATTAAATAATTTGTCTTTTGTGTGACTTGGATAGAGATTATTGTAACATCATAACAAGATTATCTTAATTTATTATAGATAATAATTCTGTAGTCAGTGGTAATGATTCACTCATAATGGTTTTAAAAAAAATATGGATCATTTTTATTTTTAATTATGAGAAGATATAGATCATTTTGTTCAAACTAGTGTAATCCCTATAATGTTAAGTCAGCCATATGATCTTACAAAAGAACGGTTTTGAAAAAAAAAATTGAAGTAAAAATAAATAAAATCTAACTAGAGAATGACCATAATATATATATATATATATATAATTTTTCTATTGTCGGTTCGTCCTGATATATTTTATAGAAAAATATAAACCATTAGATTTACATACTTTGACTCAAAATGTATGCACTTGTCAAAACTTTTCCATAATCTTTGTCCTGATATAAAATATATCAGGACGAATTGACAGTAGAAATACTAATATATATATATATATATATATAGAGAGAGAGAGAGAGAGAGAGAGAGAGGGGGGGGGGGGGGGGGGGGGGGGGGGGGGGGGGACCAGTTTTCTAGTAAGGATGTCCCACAACCGCACATTCATATTATGTGTGAGTATTTGCTAATGTGGGGTTATGGTGGACCCACTGTGAATGTGTGGCTGTAGTTGGACGTCTTAAAATTATAAAGTCAGAATGGTTCTGATTGGAGAAGTATTATATATATATATATATATACGGGACAATCTATAAGACACCGGTGTACCTATACACCATGTAAAAAATATTACGATCGAAGGTTGGATCACAATATTTCCTACACGGTCTATGGATACACTGGTATTCTATAGCCTGACCTTATATATATATATATATATATATGGATTAGTTAGCACCCCATAAATCTCGTATTGATTTTAAGAACTCATAACTGTCCTTAGAATATAAATTATCTCACTATATATGTAAGGATGCAAATTGATTTAACAATAGATAACTAATTAACTAATATTAATAAAAGTAATGTTACTTTATCCAAATCTGGTATCAAATGATGTGGTAAAACTATAATCCATTCATTTAAATCATGTAAATCTAATACAATTTAAATGAATAGATTACAATGATACCATATCATTTGGGCACCAGATTTAGACATTAAATATAGGTAAAGTAACATTATTGTATTAATAAATTATTATGATTTTTTTTTTTAAGAGAAAATGATTGATATGTATATACATTCTAATTTTTTTTTTTTTTCATTTTTTACAATTAAAAATATTAACTTGTCTTATTATCGAATCTTAATCTAACGAGTATTAACGTCTTGATAACATACAAATCATTTATAGTAATGTAACCCTATAAATTAGGATGATAATTAAGTTGGAGTCAAATCCGTGTGGGGTATCTCAAATCATGAATTCATGACCAATATATAATAATGGATGTAAAACATTGAGCCATGTGCTTGAATGTCTTCTCTGTCGCTTTTATGTCTACAAGAACTTCCCCACATGTTATTGTATTTGCATCTTTTCAATTAAATGATTTCTAAACTTTTTGAGTTCTAACATAATAGGACAGAAATATACATCATCGAGAGAACTTGGAGATCATGACAAAACATATCATATATTTCAAGAAAAAAAAAGAGATTATATATATATATATATATGGAGACATGCATATTATAGAATTAAGATTAGTATTACTGAACGGTGTCAACTTTTCATAGAATTACATGCATATATCAAATAATTACCAACCATACATTTATCCCGTGTATGTTTCGAAATTCAACTTATTATAGTAGTGATAGGTTTCATTAGTTACTGAACCACCTCAACTTTTATATTTTAAAAAGCTGAATTACATACATATATAAATCGAATTACCACCAATACACTTCGTCCCATGTTTCGAAATTCGATTTTTTTTTTATAAGGATAGGCTCTATTAGTTTGTGACTCTCCATTAGAATAAAAAAAAAACTTAATTACATGCATACATAAATCGAATTATCAATTATACACCTTGTCCCATTCTTCGAAGTACAACTTGTTATGATAACGATAGCCTCCATCTGTCGTGATTCTCTATGCACAAGGCTCACAAAGATCATAATCTCTGTAACCACGTGCACCATTATTTGTTCTCAGCACATCAAAACGGTACAAAAATTTTCATGCCTTATTTTTAAATCTTCACTGTTGCATCGTTAATTTATTAAATTCTTTGTGATAATGATTCATAAAAACACTTACACGACCACAAAGTCAAGAAAGCGAAAAAGTGTTTGGCACTTCTTTGTAATGGATTGGAATGTAACACACACATCAAATCATTATAAAGTTTTGAAATGATCTAGTTAGTTCATTTAAGTTGAGTCGTTTTTATTTATTTATTTATTTTTAAGTATTATATTATAAATTCGGGATTTTTTTAGGGATGAGAGGACTCGAACCCGTAATCTCGTAGCACTAGTGTGGGACCAATCTCTTCTCGTCATTTACGTTGAGACGTTTTAAATCAATTTCATATCAAAAGAAAGATAGTTGACGATATGAAATTGGCTTGGTGGTAAAACTCTCACACCCACATCACGAGATTATGGGTTCGAGTCTCTCCCCCCTCCTTCATAAAACCCCGAATTATTGTAATATTTAAAAAAAAAAAAAAAAATTGAAAAGAATGATAGTTTATGTTGAATAAAAAGTTAATTAATCAAATTAGTTTCAAAATTATATATATAGTTTTTCTATTGTCAGTTCGAACTGCTTGCATGTGGGTCATTGAGTTTAAAAGATGTTTTGATAAGTGCATGCAGCCAAGTCAAATCATTTAAATTCAATGGCTCACATGCAAAGAACTTTATATCAATTCGAAATGATAATAGAAAAACTATATATATATATATAATCTCAATCTCAATCTGGGTCAGTGCGTACTGATATAACTTCATGAGGATATTGAATGTAATGTAAGTCACTCATTATGGAGAAGTTTTGACAAATGCATACACACTTGAGTCAAATCATGTAAAACTAATGACTCACATTCAATATCCTCATGAAGTTATATCAATGCGCACTGACTTAAACATTTAAATATAAGGTTCTCTAGTTAGGACGTCATGAAATTATAAAGTAAGGACAATCATATTGAGTGTGAGTATTTGTTAATATGTGGTTGTGGGCCCAATGTGAATGTGTGACTATAATTAGACGTCTTGAAATTATAAAGTTAGGACGTTCTGACCAGAGAATCACCGTGTGTGTATATATATATAATGTAATTAGTTAATTTATAACTTTTGGGAGAGGTTTTCGACAATTGTTCAAATCCCCTATAACTGAAACAAGCAATGTACGTGTTCCTTTTTTTATCAAGAAAATGCCATAATTCACATTTACTCCAATACATTAAATCGTTTCATCTTTAATATAATAAAATCTTTTATCTTGAAATTGAATGAATAAAACCGACATATAGTTAAGTAACAACTACACCACAATTAATCTATATATCGAACCTGTTTCATGATCTCAAAACATAGAATCCACTATATAAATTACGATCCACCACCACACCCACATCAACAACAAATCAATATACAAAACATGATGAATCGGATGAGAAAGCAATATCCAGATGCAACATTTGTAGTAACAATCACGATGATATTGTTGATCATGATGACCACATTCAACAAACAAAGCAGCTACTTTGTAGAAGCTCTATTTGAAGAGCAATTGGTAGAAGTGAGCAACGGTGTGGGTCCTGGAATCACAATGAAGATCTATTGCAAGTCTGGAGACGAAGAATTGCCTGTGAAATATTTGGGATTCAATAAGTATTATCAGTTTTCATTTAGGATCCTTTGGACGACAATGTACTGGTGCAATATGTATTGGGACAATAAAATTCACTCTATTAAAGCGTTTGATGTGGATCGTCGAGATAATGAACTTTGTCAGTCCATGTGTTATTGGAAAATCAAACGAGATGGAGCTTATCTTATGAGAGAACTTGATCATTGGAATAGTTCTCGTAGGGGATATGTCAAGTTGTATTCTTGGTAATATATATATATATATATATATATATATATATATATATATACACTCCCCTATCTGTGAGGAAATAGGAATAAGACCACCAGGCTTATCACTGGTTTCTATTGAAATCCGAAACGAAAAAACGTGATTGGTTTTGGTTTTATTTGCTTATGTTTTTACTTTTTCATGTCATTCTCACATTTTTTTTTTTAATAATAAATAATGTCTGAATTTACTACAAACATTAAAGTAGAAACCGAGAGAAAAATAATCAAAGATGGGCGCTTATGATCTGATGGTAAAAAATATAAATATATACTATATCAAATTAATAAGACCTACTTAACACCGATTTCTATTGGAATCCTGAACGAAAAAACATGATTTGTTTTGGTTTTATTTGCTTATGTTTTTACTTTTTCATGTCATTTTGACATTTTTTTTTTTTAATAAATAATGTCCTTCAAGCATTTACTACAAACAGTAAAGTAGAAACGGAGAAAAATAATCAAAGAGTTGACGAGAGAGGACCCAAGAAGGAGAGGGGCACCGATGATCCGATGGTAAAAAAATATATGTATACTATATCAAATTAATAAGATCAACTTAACATCGATTTCTATTGGAATCCTGAACGGAAAAAATATGCTTGGTTTTGGTTTTATTTGTGTATGTTTTTACTTTTTCATGTCATTTGGATGTATATTTTTTTTTAATAATGTCATTCGGACATTTACAACACCTCGTCCCATATTTCAAAATCTAACTTTTTATGATAAGGATCATAGGCTCCATTAGTTTGTATTATAATTGGTATTACTGAACCACCTCAACTTTCGTATTTATAAAAAAAAAAAAAAAGCTTAGTTACATGCATACATAAATCGAATTACCAATTATACACCTTTACCCATTCTTCGAAGTTCAACTTGTTATGATAACGATAGCCTCCATCATTCGTGATTCTCCACGCACAAGTATCACAAAGATCATAATCTCTGTAACCACGTGCACCATCATTTGTTCTCAGCATATCAAAAGGGTAAAAATTTTCATACCTTTTATTATTCCAAAACATATTACACCAATATTTTGTATTTCCGAAAATGCTGAGACTGAATGACCAATCTAAATGCTGCTTGTACTTCAAATAATGCGTACCCAAATCATCATTTTTTGAATTGCAATTTATCATCAATGTAGTGTCTGGACCAAGATCATTGTAAATCTTCACTGTTGCATCGTTTTGGTAGAAACGAGCTTCAACAAAGTTTTCTGTGTTCATGGAAGACGACAATAATATGATTTGGATAATTAGTAATAGTTGTTGCACTAGAGATGGATTAGGGTTTCTCATCTTTGATTTTTTTTTTTTTTTTTTAAGAAAAAATTTGTGGGTGGTGTAATTTTGTGTGTGGTGGATTTGATCATTTATATGTGGAGTTGATGAATTGTTAGTTAGAGTAGTTAGTTTAATGTTGGTGTTTTAGGGACCAAAAACAATGGTTTAGTAGTGTAGATGTTAAGATTAGGTTAATTTTGTTGTCGTGAATTTGTTCGGTTTGTTAGAACGAAATCTAATAATCTTTAATTTATCTATATAATATATATAGTAAAATAAATGGAACCCTCACGGCGCCATGTGTTGTCATGAGGGAGCTTCAGCCATAAATTATATATATATTTATATAATATATTCATTATTTATCCATTATTCATCCATTATTTAATATTAATGATACACATATTTAATTGAAATGAAATAAAAGGTTACTCTTTTTATACATTGAACAACTTCAAATTGATAGTCTCCAATTTAATCACATATTTAATTGAAGTAAACCCCTCTTATACATTGAACACTTTGAATTGATAGTCCTTCTATTTAATCACATATTTAACTGAAATGAAATGATATATCCCTTTTATATACATTGAACTCCTTTGAATTAATGAACCACCTATTTACTTGAAGAAAACGAAATGTCACTCTACAACAAATTTCTTAAAATACATGCACTATTGCTCTTTTAATTAATGGTTGTTATAATAATCAACAACGGAATACCAAAGTTTTTTTTTAAAATAAATAAAAAAAATAATGGAATACCGAAAACTCATCACGTTCTCTCTTTTAAATCAAACTTTTATTAATTTAAACAATTAAACCACTTAATCATAAGACTTATCACAATCTTTAGTCAAAAGTCCTCTCATCTCCCTCAACTTTCTCTATAAAAACGACAATTAGCTTAATATTGAACATATATATTGTTTGGAAAATTTTAAATTTCTCCACTTCTTTTAACTTCAGAATTGGCCTACAATAGCTCATCAGTGTGTCCATGACATTTTTAAAGACTACCCTCAATTGTATAGTTGTCTAGAATTGTGATTGACCTTTTTTTTTATTTTTTTATTTTTTTATTTTTTTATTTTTTTTTGTGCTTAAATTTCAGGTTTTAGAGGTCAGTTACGTCCTGAGATTGATTGGAAAAAGGGAAAAGTAGTTGAATTTCTGTTTGAATCTTTTGGTATTTTTTCTCTTACTCTCTAATTACAAATATCTCCTATTATCACATGCTGCATAATTTGATCATACATATTTCGATTTTCATGTGTTTGTAATAGTGATGGTGTGCTCCCAATATATATCGGAGACGGTAAGACTGATAAGGACGCATATAAGTTATTACCACTTTAATTTCATTTCTTGGATTCTCCAGAGATGGTATGATTACTTTGTGCCGTGTTTAATAGATTAAGTAGTAATACGAAATCTAATATGATATCTCAGGTTTTATAGGAAGGGAATTAAAGTTATTAAATCCTTATATCTTTGGTCTCTAAAGAAACCAATGCATTTTACTCTCTCAAGAACGGGTACCCTTCAGAGGTGCAAATTCTGCTTTTGTACAACGTTTGTGTTTCCTATTTGCATGTACATACGAGGTTGGCCCGGTGGTAAAACCCCTGACACCCACACCACGAGGTTGTGGGTTTGAGTCTCTCCCCCCTCCCCCATAAAACCCTGAATTATTGTAATATTTTAAAGAAAAAAAATTCAAAAGAAAGATAGTTTATGTTGAACAAAAAGTTAATTAATCAAATTAGTTTCAAAATTATTCAAATATATATCGGCAGTGTAACTAGTGTTCATATAAGTGCGCTCTTATTGATTTTATATGAGTGCATTGAATGTGAGTCGTTGGATTCAATTGTTTTGACTATGCACTTATATATATATATAGTCTCTTTCTCCTCTGTGTGCACTGATATAAAATACATTAGTGCATTGTATCTAGGTCATATATTATGGATAAACACCGACAAGTGCATGCAGGCCAAGTCAAAGCATGTGTATCTAATGATCCACATGCAAGGCACTGACATATATTTATTAGTGCACTTAGGAGATCCGTTTTGTATATATATATATATATAAGGTAATTAGTTAACAGTCTTTCTATTATCAGTTCAAACTGACAAAAGTTATATCAGTTCCTTGTATGTGGGCCACTGAATTTAAATACTTTGACTGACAAGTGCACACAGTCAAGTCAAAGTATTTAAATCCAGTGGCCCACATGCAAGGAACTGATATAACTTTTGTCAGTTCGAACTGATAATAGAATTTCTGAATTAGTTAATTAATATACAAGGTAATTAGTTAATTAATTTATAACTTTTGGGAGAGGTTTTTGACAATTGTTCAAATCCCCTATAACTGAAACAAGCAATGTGTTCGTTTTTTTTATCAAGAAAATGTCATAATTCACATTTACTCCAATACATTAAATCGTTTCATCTTTAATATAATAAAATCTTATATCTTGAAATTGAATGAATAAAACCGACATATAGTTAAGTAACAACTGCACTACAATTAATCTATCGAACCTGTTTTATGATCTCAAAACATAGAATCCACTATATAAATTACGATCCACCACAACACCCACATCAACAACAAATCAATATACAAAACATGATGAATCCGATGAGAAAGCAATATCCAGATGCAACATTTGTAGTAACAATCACGATGATATTGTTGATCATGATGACCACATTCAACAAACAAAGCAGCTACTTTGCAGAAGCTCTATTTGAAGAGCAAATGGTACAAGTGAGCAACGGTGTGGGTCCTGGAACCACAATGAAGATCTATTGCAAGTCTGGAGACGAAGAATTGCCTGTGAAATATTTGGGATTCAATGAGTATTATCAGTTTTCATTTAGGATCCTGTGGAGGACAATGTACTGGTGCAATATGTATTGGGACAATAAAATTCACTCTATTAAAGCGTTTGATGTGGATCGTCGAGATAATGAACTTTGTCAGTCCATGTGTTTTTGGAAAATCAAACGAGATGGAGCTTATCTTATGAGAGAACTTGATCATGGTAATAGTTCTCGTAGGGGATATGTCAAGTTGTATTCTTGGTAAAATATATATATATATATATATATATACTATATCAAATTAATAAGACCAGGCTTAACACTGGTTTCTATTGAAATCCAAAACGAAAAAACATGATGGGTTTTGGTTTCATTTGCTTATGTTTTTACTTTTTAATTTCATTCTCACATATTTTTTTTTTAAATAAATAATGTCTGAATTTACTACAAACTTTAAAGTAGAAACCGAGAGAAAATAATCAAAGAGGGACGATGATGATCCGATGGTAAAATAAATAAATAAATAATATATATATATATATATATATATATATATATATATATATACTATATCAAAGACCAGGCTTAACACCAGTTTCTATTAGAATCCGAAACGAAAAAACATGATTTGTTTTGGTTTTATTTGCTTATGTTTTTACTTTTTCTTATCATTCTGACATTTTTTTTTTTTTTTTTTTTTTTGTAAATAAATAATGTCCTTTAGCCATTTACTACAAACAGTAGAGTAGAAACAGAGAAAAATAATCAAAGAGTTGACAAGAGAGGACCCAGGAAGGAGAGGGGCCTATATCAAATTAATAAGACCAACTTAACACCGATTTCTATTGGAATCTTGATCGAAAAAATGTGTTTAGTTTTGGTTTTGTTTGTTTATGTTTTTACTTTTTCATGTCATTCATATATATATATTTTTTAATAATTCATTTGGACATTTACAAACACCTCGTCCCATATTTCGAATTCTAACTTTTTATGATAAGGATCATAAGCTCCATTAGTTAGACTCTCCATTAAAATTATAATCGTTATTACCGAACCACCACAACTTTCATATTTAAAAAAAAAAAAAAAAAAAAAAGCGTAATTACATGCATACATAAATCGAATTACCAATTATACACCTTGTACCATTCTTCGAAGTTCAACTTGTTATGATAACGATAGCCTCCATCTGTCGTGATTCTCCATGCACAAGGCTCACAAAGATCATAATCTCTGTAACCACGTGCTCCATGATTTGTTCTCAGCATATCAAAAGGGTAAAAATTTTGTGTTTTATTATTCCAATCCACATTACACAGATATTTTGTTTTTCCGAAAATGCTGAGACCGAATGACCAATCGAAATGCTGCTTGTACTCCAAATAATGCGTACCCAGATCATCATTTTTTGAACTGCAATTTATCATCAATGTAGTGTCTGGACCAAGATCATTGTAAATCTTCACTGTTGCATCGTTTTGGTAGAAACGAGCCTCAACAAAGTTTTCTGTGTTCATGGAAGACGACAATAATATGATTTGGATAATTAGTAATAGTTGTTGCACTAGAGATGGATTAGGGTTTCTCATCTTTGATTTTCTTTTTTAAGAAAAATTTGTGGGTGGTGTAATTTTGTGTGTGGTGGATTTGATCATTTATATGTGGAGTTGATGAATTGTAAGTTTGAGTGGTTAGTTTTATGTTGGACCAAAAACAATGGATAAGTAGTGTAGATGTTAAGATTAGGTTAATTTTGTTGTCGTGGATTAGTCACTTTCACATGGATTCGAGAATTTGTTCAGTTTGTTAGAACGAAATCTAACAATCTTTAATTTATTTATATAATATGCTGGAATGAAATAATTAGTTTAATTATTAGTAGTTATAAGAGGTATTAATTTTACGGTCTTTCTATTATCAGTTCGAACTGACAATAAATATATCAGGACGAAGAATGTAGACCACAGATTATGGAGAAGTTTTGACAAGTGCATACACTTTGAGTCAAAGTATGTAAATCTAGTGGTCCACATTGTTCGTCCTGATATATATTTATTGTCAGTTTGAACTGATAATAGAAAATCCGATTAATTTTATATATACATATATATAAATAAATAAATAATAAATAAAAACAATTTCTTGAACTTTTGATTTTTATGTATGGGCAGATCATAATCATAAAATTTTCAGTAATATTCATAAATATACTCACACGACCATAAAGTCAAGAGAGAGAAAAACTGTTAGGCACTTCTTCCTAATGGATTGGAATGTAACGCACACATTAAATCATTACATTTAACGGTTGACTAAGGTTTGGGTTTTAAAAAGTCAAAAATGCCCCTACATTTTAATTGAAAAAATCTAAATTGCCTCTTTACTATTAAAATAACCCATTGCAACTATTTAATAATAATTAAATAGTAAAAATTAATATTTCCAAAAATTAGTTTTATTCTTTTTCAAATAATTCCCATAATGTTTTAAGAAGTTAAAAAAAAATTAAAAATTAAAATCAAGATCTGTTTCCAGATCTCCAAGCCTTGATTTCAAGTTTTCAACCCATGTCAAAAGAGACCAATCTTGATGAATCTAATCTATGAAAAATCGTGTGGGAAAATTCTCTGACTTTGACTTAAACAAGCAATGTACATGTTCGTTTTTTTAATCAAGAAAATGCCATAATTCACATTTACTCCAATACATTAAATCGTTACATCTTTAAGATAATAAAATCTTATATCTTGAAATTGAATGAATAAAACCGACATATAGTTAAGTAACAACTGCACCACAATTAATCTATCGAACCTGTTTTATGATCTCAAAACATAGAATCCACTATATAAATTACGATCCACCACCACCACACCCACATCAACAACAAATCAATATACAAAACATGATGAATCCGATGAGAAAGCAATATCCAGATGCTACATTTGTAGTAACAATCACGATGATATTGTTGATCATGATGACCACATTCAACAAACAAAGCAGCTACTTTGCAGAAGCTCTATTTGAAGAGCAAATGGTACAAGTGAGCAACGGTGTGGGTCCTGGAACCACAATGAAGATCTATTGCAAGTCTGGAGACGAAGAATTGCCTGTGAAATATTTGGGATTCAATGAGTATTATCAGTTTTCATTTAGGATCCTTTGGAGGACAATGTACTGGTGCAATATGTATTGGGACAATAAAATTCACTCTATTAAAGCGTTTGATGTGGATCGTCGAGATAATGAACTTTGTCAGTCCATGTGTTTTTGGAAAATCAAACGAGATGGAGCTTATCTTATGAGAGAACTTGATCATGGTAATAGTTCTCGTAGGGGATATGTCAAGTTGTATTCTTGGTAAAATATACATATATATATATATATATACTATATCAAATTAATAAGACCAGGCTTAACACTGGTTTCTATTGAAATCCAAAATGAAAAAAACATGATTGGTTTTGGTTTCATTTGCTTATGTTTTTACTTTTTCATGTCATTCTGACATTAAGACATTTACTACAAACATTAAAGTAGAAACAGAGAGAAAAATAATCAAAGAGGGGCGTTGATGATCCGATGGTAAAATAATATATATACTATATCAAATTAATAAGACCGACTTAACACCGATTTCTATTGGAATCTTGAACGAAAAAATGTGCTTGGTTTTGGTTTTATTTGTGTGTGTTTTCTTTTTCATGTCATTCATACATTTTTTTTTTTTTTTTTTTTTTTCATAATGTCATTTAGACATTTACGACAAACATTAAAGTAGAAACAGAGAAAAAAAATCAAAGATCCGACGAGAGAGGACCCGAGGAGAGGGTTGCTGATGATCCGATTCTCGGGAGACTTTGTGGTTGATTAATTTTGCCCGAAAAATCATTCCAGAGACTCGACAAATGATCTTCTGCTGAAACAGCAACCGTGGTGGCATGTACTCCACCGTCTTCAATCGAACCAATTGCTTACTCTGAGAATCTAATTACATACCCTTTTTTTTCTTTCCATGCTAATGTGTCAGGTCACGTCAGCACATGTTGCTGACCTGTCTGGACACATCAGCAATTTCTAAGCTGACATGTCCAATAATCTACTGAGATTACTTTTGCTCACCCCCCTTGAAGGTGGGTGAGCATTACCTCCCTCCCCAACACTTGACATATGTCAAGGGAGGGGTATTTTTGTCTAAAAACTATCATGTGTTTAGACAAAAATACCCTCTCCCTAGACACATGTCATGCATTGGGGAGGGGGGTGAGCAAAAATAGACTCTAATCTACCGGTGCACGTCATCAGTCTATATTGATGTGTTTGTCCATGTCAGTCACTTATTGCTGATTTGTCGCCAGCAACTGTTGCTTACGTGTGAGGTCACGTCGGCATTTTTCATTGACGTGTCAACTCACGTTGATTAATTCGGGTTTTGTTAAGTAAATCCCAATATTTGTTTTGGGGCCCAAAATAACAAAAAATGACAGCCCACTTGAATCGTACAATGGAGGAGGTGTCCTATGATCATCATCATCATCGGGAGGACCTTTCAATCAGGGTCGTTGAAAACGATGATCATGATCATCTAGAAGGTGGGGTGCGTTTTAGTGGGCCAGCTTTTTCAAGCTATACCATTATTTAATGATACACGTATTTAATTGAAATGAAATGAAAGGTTACTCTGTTTATACATTGAACAACTTCAAATTAATAGTCTCCAATTTAATCACATATTTAATTGAAGTAAACCCCTCTTATACATTGAACACTTTGAATTGATAGTCCTTCTATTTAATCACATATTTAACTGAATTGAAATAATATGTCCCTTTTTGTATAATTGAACTCCTTTGAATTAATGAACCACCTATTTACTTGAAGAAAATGAAATGTCACTCTACAACAAATTTCTTAAAATAAATGCACTATTGCTCTTTTAATTAATGGTTGTTATAATAATCAACAATGGAATACCAAAGTTTTTTAAAAAAAATAAAAAAAATAATGGAATACCAAAAACTCATCACGTTCTCTCTTTTAAATCAAACTTTTATTAATTTAAACAATTAAACCACTTAATCATAAGGCTTATCACAATCTTTAGTCCAAAGTCCTCTTATCTCCCTCAATTTTCTCTATAAAAACGACAATTAGCTTAATATTGAACATATATATTGTTTGGAAAATTTTAAATTTCTCCACTTCTTTTAACTTCAGAATTGGCCTACAATAGCTCAGTGTGTCCATGACATTTTTAAAGACTACCCTCAATTGTATAGTTGTCTAGAATTGTGATTGACCTTTTTTTTTATTTTTATTTTTTATTTTTTTTTTTTTTTTGTGCTTAAATTTCAGGTTTTAGAGGTCAGTTACGTCCTGAGATTGATTGGAAAAAGGGAAAAGCAGTTGAATTTCTGTTTGAATCTCTTGGTATTTTTTCTCTTACTCTCTAATTACAAATATCTCCTATTATCACATGCTGCATAATTTGATCATACATATTTCGATTTTCATGTGTTTGTAATAGTGATGGTGTGCTCTCAATATATATCGGAGACGGTAAGACTGATAAGGACGCATATAAGTTATTACCACTTTAATTTCATTTCTTGGATTCTCCAGAGTTGGTATGATTACTTTGTGCCGTGTTTAATAGATTAAGTAGTAATACGAAATCTAATATGATATCTCAGGTTTTATAGGAAGGGAATTAAAGTTATTAAATCCTTATATCTTTGGTCTCTAAAGTAACCAATGCATTTTACTCTCTCAAGAACGGGTACACTTCAGAGGTGCAAATTCTGCTTTTGTACAAAGTTTGTGTTTCCTATTTGCATGTACATATGAGGTTGGCCCGGTGGTAAAACCCCTCACACCCACACCGGGTTTTAAAGAAAAAAAATTCAAAAGAAAGATAGTTTATGTTGAACAAAAAGTTAATTAATCAAATTAGTTTCAAAATTATTCAAATATATATCAGTAGTGTAACTAGTGTTCATATAAGTGCGCACTTATTGATTTTATATGAGTGCATTGAATGTGAGTCGTTGGGTTCAATTGTTTTGACTATGCACTTATATATATATATAGTCTCTTTCTCCTCTGTATGCACTGATATAAAATACATTAGTGCATTGTATCTAGACCATAGATTATGGATAAACACCGACAAGTGCATGCAGGCCAAGTCAAAGCATGTGTATCTAATGATCTACATGTAAAGCACTGATATATATTTATCAGAGCACTTAGGAGATCAGTTTTGTATATATATACAAGGTAATTAGTTAATTAATTTATAACTTTTGGGAGAGGTTTTTGACAATTGTTCAAATCCCCTATAACTGAAACAAGCAATGTGTTCGTTTTTTTTATCAAGAAAATGCCATAATTCACATTTACTCCAATACATTAAATCGTTTCATCTTTAAGATAATAAAATCGTATATCTTGAAATTGAATGAATAAAACCGACATATAGTTAAGTAACAACTGCACCACAATTAATCTATCGAACCTGTTTTATGATCTCAAAACATAGAATCCACTATATAAATTACGATCCACCACCACACCCACATCAACAACAAATCAATATACAAAACATGATGAATCCGATGAGAAAGCAATATCCAGATGCAACATTTGTAGTAACAATCACGATGATATTGTTGATCATGATGACCACATTCAACAAACAAAGCAGCTACTTTGCAGAAGCTCTATTTGAAGAGCAAATGGTACAAGTGAGCAACGGTGTGGGTCCTGGAACCACAATGAAGATCTATTGCAAGTCTGGAGACGAAGAATTGCCTGTGAAATATTTGGGATTCAATGAGTATTATCAGTTTTCATTTAGGATCCTTTGGAGGACAATGTACTGGTGCAATATGAATTGGGACAATAAAATTCACTCTATTAAAGCGTTTGATGTGGATCGTCGAGATAATGAACTTTGTCAGTCCATGTGTTTTTGGAAAATCAAACGAGATGGAGCTTATCTTATGAGAGAACTTGATCATGGTAATAGTTCTCGTAGGGGATATGTCAAGTTGTATTCTTGGTAAAATATACATATATATATATATATATACTATATCAAATTAATAAGACCAGGCTTAACACTGGTTTCTATTGAAATCCAAAACGAAAAAACATGATGGGTTTTGGTTTCATTTGCTTATGTTTTTACTTTTTAATTTCATTCTCACATATTTTTTTTTAAATAAATAATGTCTGAATTTACTACAAACATTAAAGTAGAAACCGAGAGAAAAATAATCAAAGAGGGACGCTGATGATCCAATGGTAAAATAAATAAATAAATATATATATATATATATATATATATATTATATCAAAGACCAGGCTTAACACCAGTTTCTATTAGAATCTGAAACGAAAAAACATGATTTGTTTTGGTTTTATTTGCTTATGTTTTTACTTTTTCTTGTCATTCTGACATTTTTTTTTTGTAAATAAATAATGTCCTTTAGGCATTTACTACAAACAGTAGTAGAAACAGAGAAAAATAATCAAAGAGTTGACAAGAGAGGACCCAGGAAGGAGAGGGGCCTATATCAAATTAATAAGACCAACTTAACACCGATTTCTATTGGAATCTTGATCGAAAAATGTGCTTGGTTTTGGTTTTGTTTGTTTATGTTTTTACTTTTTCATGTCATTCATATATATATATATTTTTTTAATAATTCATTCGGACATTTACGAACACCTCGTCCCATATTTCGAAATCTAACTTTTTATGATAAGGATCATAGGCTCCATTAGTTAGACTCTCCATTAAAATTATAATCGGTATTACCGAACCGCCACAACTTTCATATTTAAAAAAAAAAAAAAGCGTAATTACATGCATACATAAATCGAATTACCAATTATACACCTTGTACCATTCTTCGAAGTTCAACTTGTTATGATAACGATAGCCTCCATCTGTCGTGATTCTCCATGCACAAGGCTCACAAAGATCATAATCTCTGTAACCACGTGCTCCATGATTTGTTCTCAGCATATCAAAAGGGTAAAAATTTTGTGTTTTATTATTCCAATCCACATTACACAAATATTTTGTTTTTCCGAAAATACTGAGACCGAATGACCAATCGAAATGCTGCTTGTACTCCAAATAATGCGTACCCAGATCATCATTTTTTGAACTGCAATTTATCATCAATGTAGTGTCTGGACCAAGATCGTTGTAAATCTTCACTGTTGCATCGTTTTGGTAGAAACGAGCTTCAACAAAGTTTTCTGTGTTCATGGAAGACGACAATATTATGAGTTGGATAATTAGTAATAGTTGTTGCACTAGAGATGGATTAGGGTTTCTCATCTTTGATTTTCTTTTTTAAGAAAAATTAGTGGGTGGTGTAATTTTGTGTGTGGTGGATTTGATCATTTATATGTGGAGTTGATGAATTGTAAGTTTGAGTAGTTAGTTTTATGTTGGACCAAAAACAATGGATTAGTATTGTAGATGTTAAGATTAGGTTAATTTTGTTGTCGTGGATTAGTCACTTTCACATGGATTCGAGAATTTGTTCAGTTTGTTAGAACGAAATCTAACAATCTTTAATTTATTTATATAATATGCTGGAATGAAATAATTAATTTAATTATTGGTAGTTATAAGAGGTATTAATTTTATATATACATATATATAAATAAATAAATAAAAAATAAAAACAATTTCTTGAACTTTTTATTTTTATGTATGGGCAGATCATAATCATAAAATTTTCAGTAATATACTCACACAGTCACACGACCATAAAGTCAAGAGAGAGAAAAACTGTTAGGCACTTCTTCCTAATGGATTGGAATGTAACGCACACATTGAATCATTACATTTAACGGTTGACTAAGGTTTGGGTTTTAAAAAGTCGAAAATACCCCTACATTTTAATTGAAAAAATCTAAATTGCCTCTTTACTATTAAAATAACCCATTGCAACTATTTAATAATAATTAAATAATAAAAATTAATATTTCCAAAAATTAGTTTTATTCTTTTTCAAATAATTCCCATAATGTTTTAAGAAGTTAAAAAAAAAAAAATTAAAATTAAATCAAGATCTGTTTCCAGATCTCCAAGCCTTGATTTCAAGTTTTCAACCCATGTCAAAAGATACCAATCTTGATGAATCCAATCAATGAAAAATCGTGTGAGAAAATTCTCTGACTTTAACTGAAACAAGCAATGTACGTGTTCGTTTTTTTAATCAAGAAAATGCCATAATTCACATTTACTCCAATACATTAAATCGTTACATCTTTAAGATAATAAAATCTTATATCTTGAAATTGAATGAATAAAACCGACATATAGTTAAGTAACAACTGCACCACAATTAATCTATCGAACCTGTTTTATGATCTCAAAACATAGAATCCACTATATAAATTACGATCCACCACCACCACACCCACATCAACAACAAATCAATATACAAAACATGATGAATCGGATGAGAAAGCAATATCCAGATGCAACATTTGTAGTAACAATCACGATGATATTGTTGATCATGATGACCACATTCAACAAACAAAGCAGCTACTTTGCAGAAGCTCTATTTGAAGAGCAAATGGTACAAGTGAGCAACGGTGTGGGTCCTGGAACCACAATGAAGATCTATTGCAAGTCTGGAGACGAAGAATTGCCTGTGAAATATTTGGGATTCAATGAGTATTATCAGTTTTCATTTAGGATCCTTTGGAGGACAATGTACTGGTGCAATATGTATTGGGACAATAAAATTCACTCTATTAAAGCGTTTGATGTGGATCGTCGAGATAATGAACTTTGTCAGTCCATGTGTTTTTGGAAAATCAAACGAGATGGAGCTTATCTTATGAGAGAACTTGATCATGGTAATAGTTCTCGTAGGGGATATGTCAAGTTGTATTCATGGTAAAATATATATATATATATATATACTATATCAAATTAATAAGACCAGGCTTAACACTGGTTTCTATTGAAATCCAAAGCGAAAAAAACATGATTGGTTTTGGTTTTATTTGCTTATGTTTTTACTTTTTCATGTCATTCTGACATTAAGACATTTACTACAAACATTAAAGTAGAAACAGAGAGAAAAATAATCAAAGAGGGGCATTGATGATCCGATGGTAAAATAATATATATACTATATCAAATTAATAAGACTGACTTAATACCGATTTCTATTGGAATCTTGAACGAAAAAATGTGCTTGGTTTTGGTTTTGTTTGTGTGTGTTTTCTTTCTCATGTCATCCATACATTTTTTTTTTTCCATAATACCATTCAGACATTTACGACAAACATTAAAGTAGAAATAGAGAAAAATAATCAAAGATCCAACAAGAGAGGACCCGAGAAGGAGAGGGTTGATCCGATTCTCGGGAGACTTTGTGGTTGATTAATTTTGCCCGAAAAATCATTCCAGAGACTCGACAAATGATCTTCTGCTAAAACGGCGACGGTGGTGGCGCATACTCCACCGTCTTCAATCGAACTGATTGCTTACTGTGAGAATCTAATTACATACCCTTTTTTTTTTTCATGCTGATGTGTCAGGCCACATCAGCACATGTTGCTGACCTGTCTGGACACAGCAGCAATTTCTAAGCTGACATGTCCAATAATCTACCAGTGCACGTCATCAGTCTATACTGATGTGTTTGTCCATGTCAGTCACTTATTGCTGATTTGTCGCCAGCAACTGTTGCTTACGTGTGAGGTCACGTCGGCATTTTCCATTGACGTGTCCACTCACGTTGATTAATTCGGGTTTTGTTAAGTAAATCCCAATATTTGTTTTGGGGCCCAAAATAACAAAAAAATGACAGCCCACTTGAATCGTACAATGGAGGAGGTGTCCTGTGATCATCATCATCAGGAGGACCTTTCAATCAGGATCGTTGAAAACGATGATCATGATCATCTAGAAGGTGGGGTGCGTTTTAGTGGGCCAGCTTTTTCAAGCTATACCATTATTTTAAAATAATTCTTTTGTTATTATTATTATTTATTTATTTTCAATTTTTTCAATATGTAATTGCATTATGATTGAAACACATTAAATGTAGAAATGTAGACAATACATCTAAAATTTTTATTTGATTAAGTATATGTATGTACATAAACAAGTGTATAATATGCAATAAGGTGCTTGTACTTAATATGTGTAAGAAAGATTTGTATGTAAATATTTTTATAAATGACAATTATTAGTTATTTGAAGTAGTAGATTGTCAAATTCATATATAAATTTATGGTATTTAAATGCATATATATACTATCCGATGAATAAGACAATACATAATTGTGATTTATAATTTAGGATATATGCATATTCTTGGTTTTGTTGATTTGATTTATAATAGTCGATTCTTATGCCAAAAAAAATAACACTAATGCTAGATAACCCAAATGATATGGCGAATGGTTTATTCATTGATCATATCAACTCATGATTTGTGTGACAATGATAACTCACTTACCACATCATTTAAATTGAATTTTGGATTAATTATTTGGGTTGTATAATAGTACTTAAACATTAAATAACAAAAAAAATTACCAAAATTGGAAAACAATTAGGGAACAAAAAATCACCAAATTTGGAAAACAATTAGGGGTTTTGGTTAAAGGCACGAAATATTTTTCTAACTCATTTTAAGATAAACTGTCAAATTCACAACCACAAATTATCACTAACTCATTTTTTTGGACCCCAAAACACTAACATAAAAGTAACAAATCCAACTATTAATTCATCAAACCGTTTCATTATCTCAAACATATAAATGATTGATCCACCAAACACAAAATTAAAGAAGAGTAAGAAAAGAAAAAAAAAAAACCCTAATTTCCATCACCCCACATCAACAAAACCATCCAATGATGATGCGAAAGCGATATACATACGCAACATTTTTGGTAATTTTGACATTCTTGAACACATTCAACGCACAAAACAACTTCGTAGAAGCTCTCTTTGAGCTTGAAAGAGTGGTTGTGAGGAATGCTCTGGGTCCTGGGAACACAATGAGGATCCATTGCAAGTCTGGAAATGTTGATTTGGGTGTGCAATATTTAAGCGATGGTGAGAGCTTTGACTGGAAATTTACAATAGGTTGGAGGTCAATGTTTTGGTGCCAATTGAATTGGGACAATGATTTTAGAAATGAGGAGATCCGTGTGTTTGATGTGGATCGTCAAGATCATGAATTTTGTAGGCCGATTTGTGGATGGAAAATCAAACAAGATGGTGCTTATTGTTTTCGTGATCGGGACACACACCAGGGATCTATGAAGCTGTTTCACAGACTGTATGCTTGGTAAAAAAAAATAAAAATAAAAATAGATTGATTGAAGCTTTTATTATAAGATTTTTAAATGCATATACAGTTATATACTATGTCAAATGAATAAGATCACTTAATTGTTTTGTGGAATTTTCTTTTTTCTTTTTTCTTTTTTTCTGGACTGATTTATAAATTCTTTAACATATATGTTATAGCTATCGATTACTCGATTATAAGCCTTAATTTCCGAACGAGGTCATGCATCTGCAACATTAATATTGTCTCTTGAAATCTTGGAGACACCCTCGATGAAAAAGGAAATACGTTATATCATTTTGGAATAAGAATTTCTAAAGTAACATCTAATATTTCATTATCTAATCTAAATCTAATTGTGGTAGTTGATGTATTAAGTTTGAATACTCTATCTCCAAAATAAAAAAATAAAATAAAAATATAATCTAATCTTATCAAATTTCCAGTAATAGATTGATATATTACCATTGTTTTTTTTTATTTTTTTTTTATTTTAAATATTACAATAATTTAAGATTTGGGGAGGAGAAGAAACTCGAACCCACAATCTCGTAGTATGGGTGTGAGGGACGTACCACTAGACCAACTTTTTTTTTTGGATGAATGAGTAACTTTCATTAACCAACAACTAAACACTTTGCATAGAAAATTTAAAGCACTTAGCTAAAGCCGAATACACCTATACAAGCAAAAAAAACATCACAAGATTAAACCAATATTCCATCTATACCCCAAAGCACTACAAAGAATATCATTTCCTCTAGTCTTTTTAAATCTACCTTTTGTAGCAAACCGGATCCTCACCTCCCATCTAATACGTTGGATAAACTTCTCTTCAGTGCACGGATTATTGTTATGCCTCAAAGCATTACGATTCCTCCAAATATTATATATTGTAGAAGCAAAAACTAGCTGACACAAATAAGCCTTCATAGTTTTGCCCCTCCACTCCTCCAACCCAAAAGAAATCACATCTTCCGCAAGTAGGCGGATTAAGCACGCTACACAAACTCATAACCTGCTGCCAAATTCTGCTACTATATATAACTACTAGCAAAAAATAAATGATCTCTATCCTCAATTATATGACTACAAAAAATGCATTTCACATCCCCTTGAAAACCCCATATCAACAACTTCCTCCTAGTGGTCAAAGCATCCCTCATTGCTAACCAAGTGATGAAAGCTTGCTTAGGAATTGAAACAGGAAACCAAACCAAAGCCCACCAATCCACAATATTTCCCCTAACCCGAATAGAATCCCAAGTATCTGAGCAAGAGAACGTACCAGTTTTTGACTAGACCAACTTTATCCCATCTAGATTGATATATTACCTTGTATTGCATATAGCTGTATACTTGTATAGTTGTATGTCAATATAAATAAATAAAACTCATAATGTTGGGTATCTTGAAACAAATCATTACTAATTTGTATTCATCTGTCGATTATGAATAAATATTAAAGTAGCTCCGAATACGCGTATTGGAGCTCTTCGCTCAATGTCCCGAGTCGATCTGTTGTAAACCGCTCTTTCGTCGGGCGGTGGCTTACTTCTAACACCCCCTTCATAGATCAAACAAATAAATCTCCATTAAATGAATCAACTTCTCCCTCCCGAACAAGGGTCAATGGTTCGGGGAAAAGCCTATCTCAAGTGATGTTTATGAGGCCCAATTCTCATTAGATAATTTTATTTTTAAAAAAAAAAGAATAAATATTAAAGTTGACATATGTCTAGTTTTATTGAAACAAACGAAACACAAATCAATCTTTTATATATTTTGTAAATATACATTTAATATAGTCTAAAAACTACTCTGAATTTTCAATGAAAGAAATAAATGTTGCATGGATTGGAATGAAAATGGCACGTAGAAAAAGACATCTCCCCAGGTAAATGAACTCCCATTTTTCCACAAAAGCTTTGAAGATATGCAATTATGCATGCATGGCTGCCTATCCATTTATATTGAAACTTGCAACTATTATTAATTATAGCTGCTTTCATCACTTAACTCTAATCTACCTCTAATTAAATATTTACTAATTACTACCATCGTATTTAATGCATTCAAACAACATACATGGACACGAAATAATGTCAATTTTACACCTACACCGTACCCTAACCCTAAATTTATTGACAACATGCACTGACTGATAGCCCAAGGCATGGACTTCAATTTTATGATATATCCTTTTGGGATTTTTTTTTTTTTACTAAAGGTATCTATAAAGGTTGAGAAATATTGTTATAGAAAAGTTTTAAGAGAGTTCACGATATTTATTTTAGTTTTATCTTTTATTTGTAAAATATTATCTTTTCTATTTCATATTTCAATCCAATGATGATCATCACACAATTACTTAAACAACTGAATTAGTTATTTGAAAAAAAAATCATATGTAAAACTTGAACTCAACAAGTTACGGCAGACTAGCTCTAATCTGATTTCAAAATCATATACTACATATAAATCCATAATTCATTGTGGTTTAGCATTGGGAACTATATATATCTTTTAGTATAGTTGCAATCTGAAGTTCGACATTCATTCACTTATGAATAGCTTGGGTATTTTTTTTTTTTTTTTTTTTTTTTTATAACACAAAATGAAGAACGAGTAAGCATATAACAAAGCTAATAAAAGGTATTGCATGCTATATTTTTATCGTATGTCAAAGTATTTGCAAAGCACTATGGTCATGTTTAGTTGGATGGAATGGAATGAAAACAGAGTCATTCCTCATGTTTGGGTTGCTAATAACTATTGGAAAAGACTTTCCATTGGAATGGTCTTTTCACCATTTTGGTGGAATGGGCTTTCCTCCCAAAACCCAATGAAAAGCCCTTTCGAATTCTTAATTAAAATTGATCTTCCAAAAATAACCCTATAATAATAATAATTATTATTATTGTTATTATATATACTTTAATACTTTATTATTATTATTCATAATATATCATGTTATTATAAATGTTTTGTAATTAAAGGTATTTTGGTCAAAATACGGTTAATTCCATTCCATTCAGTTGTCAACCAAACAAAATAATACTGATTTACTTTATATTCTTATTCTCATTCCAATTATCATTCCACTATGGTAACCAAACATCACATATGTATTTAAGTACAAACTTAATACATTTTGCATTCAACTTCAAACTCCGTTCAACCTAGAACCTCGAAGAGGAACTGCCATTTAATAAAAACCTGAAAATGTTTCAAGAAAAATGGCA
Source organism: Acer saccharum (assembly GCA_030490815.1). Lineage (NCBI taxonomy): Eukaryota > Viridiplantae > Streptophyta > Magnoliopsida > Sapindales > Sapindaceae > Acer > Acer saccharum. The sequence continues at coordinate 693,322 of CM059877.1, forward strand.
ACAATCCAAAATGAAAGGGAGAGAGTAGAGAAAGGAGAGGAGCAGAAGTGAATGTACGTCATGAAAATATATTCTAGTTCACATACTTGGTGGAATCTTTATGGTTGAGGAGGAGCCCTTGATCAATGACAAACAAGAAGTTTTTGTTTGCAGCGGCTTTAGTGGGATCTTAGGAAGTTTGGATGTAAAATTAGGTCTGCATTCAAGCAACAAAAGTAAATCAGGTGTTTGATTAATTTCAATAAGGAGATTACAAATGGAACAATACTCACTTTTCTTCATACTCTGGTTTCTCAATTGGTTTTGCAAATTCTGGAAAAAGAGTGAACTCTACAACATTGGATATCGAACCCAAGAGCTCAACGTCATCAGCTAATTTCTGACTAGAATCTCTGGTAACAAGCTTTGAAGGTGAAAATAGTTCTTTCTGATGTCTAAAGTCATCAGCTAAGTGATGGGAACCACCTTTAGAATTTTTGTCACAGTCCACTAGTTCCCTTTGACACTCCAATCTTCTCTTGATGATACACTAGTCCCACTTTGGCAATAAAAAAAGAATAAAATGTAAAGGTACAAGTTTAAACAGTCAATGCTTTTGAACATTTAAAAGGTAGAAACGGTTACTAACCATGGTATAGGTCTTTCCTAATCCGGTTTGTCCATAAGCAAATATACAGACATTATACCCGTCAACAACAAACTTTATTATTGTTTGTCTTTTTCTTGATTTACTAGATTCACAACCACCAATTCACCATTTTCACCAATGTATTCTATGGTTGTTTGTTTTTTATTTTACCCAGTAAAGAACGGTCTTATCCAACAATAGACTCTAATACTTCTTGTTTGAAGGAAAAAAAAAAAGCATAAGATATATACCAAGTGCATTATGCAAAAATATTACAAGGTGATTTACCTTTCAAGTCTGATTAATTTCAATAAGGAGATTAGAAATTGAACAATACTCACTTTTCTTCGTACTCTGGTTTCTCAACTGGTTTTGTAGATTCCGGTAAAAGAGTGAACTCTACAACATTGGATATCGAACCCAAGAACTCAACGTCATCAGCTAATTTCTAACTAGAATCTCCTGGTAACAAGCTTTGAAGGTGAAACTAGTTCTTTCTGATGTCTAAAGTCATCAGCTGAGTGATGGGAACCACCTTCAGAATTTTTGTCGCAGTCCACTAGTTCCCTATGATACTCCAATCTTCTCTTGATGATACACTAGGCCCACTCTAGCAATAAAAAAGGAATAAAATGTTAAGGTACAAGTTTAAACAGTCAATGCTTTTGAACATGAAAAAGGTATAAATAGTTACTAACCATGGTGTAGGTCTTTCCTAATCCGGTTTGTCTATAAGCAAATATACAGACATTATACCCATCAACAACAAACTTTATTAATGTTTGTCTTTTTCTTGATTTACTAGATTCACAACCATCAATCCCACTCTAGCAATAAAAAAGGAATAAAATGTTAAGGTACAAGGTTAAACAGTCAATGCTTTTGAACATAAAAAGGTATAAACAGTTACTAATCATAGTGTAGGTCTTTCCTAATCCGGTTTGTCTATAAGCAAATATACAGACATTATACCCATCAACAACAAACTTTATTAATGTTTGTCTTTTTCTTGATTTACTAGATTCACAACCATCAATTCACCATTTTCACCAGTGTATTCTATGGTTGTTCGTTTTTTATTTTGCCTAGTAAAGAACGGTCTTATCTGACAATAGACTCTAATATTTCTTGTTTGAAAAAAAAAAAATGCATAAGATATATACCAAGTGTATTATGTAAAAATATTACAAGGTGATTTACCTTTCAAGTTTTGAGCTTCATTGTACATATAGGGAGTTTAGTGGCGAAAAAAAAGTATATTGAACATAGTGCATATTTTAAAAGAATTTAGAGGGCATTAGTGTCAATTAGTCTAAATCTCATCTTGCATTGCATTGTGGTATGCTAATGTCAATAAAATCAATAACATTGGATATCCTAATTCATATTTTAATTTATATCTCAACTTTTAGTTCATTGATCTGTATTTATAATTCATGTTTATCTAAGGGTGAAGGCAAAGGGGGGCCCACAGGGGCCATGGGCCCCTAGCTAATGAGAGGTCAATAAACTTTACATTATATCCTTATTATGATATTGCTTAATGAATATGATAATTACAACTTGTTCCCCCCATTTTATTAATAATATAAATTTCTTCCATATTATTTTTTGTCAAGACAAAATCAATCACTTTTAGTATTTTAATTTCTTATAATTCCATACATTATTTCCTAATGTAGTCTATATTTGGGTTCAACTACTACACGGTTACTATATAGTTACAGGGTTAATTTTCAATCATTGGATTTTCATCCAAAGGTCTACAAAAATCAAATATTTGAAAATTTATAAGAAATTAAAACTAAAAAGAAATAACCTCCTCTCGTAATTACCCTAGTAGCTATACATGAAATGTATGTATTTTTATTTTTATTAGGCACTCACTAGAACAATTAAATATATTAATGGTACACTGAAATTTTAAATATTTTATATGAATTATATATTTTTTAATTAGGAATTGTTGAAAGAGATATTTCATCTACGTGACAAGATAAAAATCATTTTTTTCACAAATTCTTTGATTATGTATATTGATATGGAAATCGTAACGAAATTTAAATAAATTTGATTATAGAGTCAAGTTCCATTTTGATTCTCAAAGTTAGTATTATTATTATTATTATTATTATTATTATTTTGTATCACTATCTTAAAGACTAGACGTCATTACATTTTGGTATATTAATATATTTTTCTTGAGCTACCTTTAATATTAGAGTCCATTTTTGCTCACCCCGTTCAAGGGTGATAAGCATTAATTACCCCCCTCCCCAACACATGACATGTGTCCAGGGAGGGGGTATTTTTGTCTAAACACATGATAGTTTTTGGACAAAAGTACCCCTCCCTTGACACATGTCAAGTGTTGGGGAGGGTGAGCAAAAGTAATCTCTTAATATTAGTTTACTGTGTGTATCTATTAGTTGACAAATGTTTGAAACAAACAAAACACCAATCGATATATAAATATAGTCTCTCAACTAATAATCAGAGTTTTCAATGAAAGAAATAAATGTTGCATGGATTGAAATGAAAATGGCACGTAGAACAAGACATCTCCCCAGGTAAATGAACTCCCATTTTGCCACAGAAGCTTTGAAGATATGCATGCATGGCTGCCTATCCATTTATATTGAAACTCACAACTGTTATTAATTATATATATATAGCTGCTCTCATCTACGTACCTATAATTAATATTAACTACCATCGTATTTAATGCATTCAAACAACATGCACGGTGACACGAACATCGATGTTAGATTTAGTGTATGCCTTCGTACCTACAGGTAAGGTTGTAAATTCAAATCGTTTCATTTTCTTCAAACCAAAAACCACATGACAACATGCAAAAGACCGATACCAAGAGACATGGACTTCAATTTGATGATATCCTTTTGGGGATTTTGTTACTATGTATCTATAAAGGTTGAGAAAGATTGTTATAAAAAAGTTCGGAGAGAGTTCATAATTTGATTGATATTAGATTAATTTTAAAAATTATACATAATCCCATAAGTTCATTGTGGCTTACCATTGGGGATACCTTAACTATATCCTTTAACATATAGTTGCAATCTGAAATTAAATATCCATTCACTTTTGAATTGTTTGGAATGAATTATTATTTTTAACACAAAATGAAGATTGAGTAATTAAGCATATAACAAAGATAATTAAATTAAATTAAAAATACCACAATGCATGTAATAATTAATAAAAGGGTATTGCATGCTACTATATGCGACAAATTTAATCACCGAGTACTATGTATTTAATTAAGAACTTCTTATAGTTTGCATTCAACTTTGAACTCCATTCAACCTAGAACTCTCGCGTACCTATAATAAAAGCACTCTCAAGTCAAGAATTCCAATGTCCAGCTAGCAGCTAGCAGAGTTCAATGTGTTGGCTAGCTCTGACATATAAAAACTGCTCTCAACATGCAACAATAACAAAATTAGAACAAAAAGAGCTCTAGTTTTGAAATCATGAAAGCAAACATTGCGCTACTTGTTGTTTTTGCTCTTCTTCTGATAACACAAACTGCCATTGAAGCCAGGAAACACCCCAGAAGCACTTCTCACAAAAGCACTTCTCACAGAAGCCCTTTTCACAGAAACCCTTTTCAAAGAGGCCCTAGAAGAAGTAGTAATAGCAGAAGAGGAAGAGGAAGAGGTAGTGGTGGAAGAAGATCAAAAACCTGTGATCCTTTATTCCAATACTTGTTCGATACTTGTGGCCAATGGCCATTCTCAACCTCCCCTTCACCGGACAACCCATTTTGCAACACTCCTCGCCGGAAACCGCCGCATCAGCCACCACTTGTTCCCTCTCCACCACCATATGTATCCTCACCTCCACCAATAGTAGCTTGTCCTCCGCCACCTCCACCGATAGTTCCTTGCCCTCCACCACCTACACCAATAGTCACGTGCCCTCCACCACCTCCACCGATAGTTCCTTGCCCTCCACCACCTACACCAATAGTCACGTGCCCTCCTCCACCTCCGCCAATAGTTACTTGCCCTACACCGTCACCTCCACCAATAGTTCCTTGCCCTACTTGCCCTACACCATCATCGCCACCACCACTACCACCGGATATGCCACCACCAGTGTATACTTTGCCACCACTACCACCGGTTATTCTACCACCAGATATTCCACCACCGGTTATTCCACCACCACTACCACCGGTTATTCCACCACCGGTTATAGTACCACCCCCACTACCACCACTACCACCGGTTATTCTACCACCAGTTATTCCACCACCGGTTATAGTACCACCCCCGCTAGTGCCTTCACCACCACCTCCTGACCCGGTACCAGAGCCTGCGTTTCCTTTGTTTTCACCTCCGGACACTCCAGACCTCCCATTTTTACCTCCTCCGCTGCCGCCGGAGATCATGCCAGCTCCACCACTTGTCCCGACATTTTTGCCGACACCAGAGGCCCCGCCGCTCGACCCAATTGTATTACCGCCTCCTGAACAAGACTTACCACCACCCATCGTTCCAGTATTTCTGCCGCCGGCGCCGGAGCAAGATTCACCACCCATCGTCCCAATATTTCTGCCACCGCCGGATGTGTTCACTGTAGCGCCACCACTCGTCCCAACATTTTTGCCGCCGCCGGATGAGTTTACACCGTCGCCACCACTAGTTCCGATATTTTCAACAACTCCTGATCCTCCACAAGTACTACCATTTACACCAACTGAACCAGGTCCATTCCTGCCGACACCGCAGCAGGAGCCGCCGTCATTTGAGCTTCCAGGGCAGTCCGATTCTCCTCCGTTGAAGAATTAAAAAGGCTTTGTTTTTTTTTTTTTTTTTTTTAATATAAATGAGAAATAATCTCGCAGCTGGTTTCATACTTTCATGTAACTTGTCACTTGTGTTTGCTTTGCTGATAGATTTAGTTAATGTTTTTCTGTTTTGGCTTTTTTTATTTTATATATGATTTATCTATTTTTATTTTATTTCTTTTGGAAATTGTATTTTATTTTATTTTTTATGAAATGGATATTTTTTTAATATTTTGTCAATTTGAGATTTGTTTCATAAAATATGAAACGAATTTTCGATTGTTAGATTAAAGTATTTTAACGATAGATTGCATGTGAATATGTGTATTTTTTTAATATACATTCATATGGTATTTGTTTTATGCAATATAATAATAATTATTATTATTTTTATTTTTGTATGCAATATAATTATAGACCATAGATATTAGAAAGTGCGTCATCCAATATTTTACAAACATATTAAGTATTATTTTTTTTTTATAAAAATATTATTAAAATAGAAGCGATGTTTGATAATATCATCGTTATAAATACAAATATGTTTGTTAAAGTTAATCGGTCCCGATCCTATCAGGATGCACTAATATAACTTTATCAGGATATTGAATGTGAGCCAATCATTTATAACAGTGATTTGATAAGTGCATATATACCAAGTCAAAATATATAAAACGAGTGGCTCACATTCAATATCTTTATATAATTCTATCAGAATACACTAATAGGATAATTTCCGAAAGTTAATATCCTAAAATTAAAAATAATGTAAATACATTTGATTTTTTTTTTTTTAAATGACTAGATTAATTGTTTAAAAAGAAAAGTTAATGGTTTTTCTTTTCTTTTGAAAATTTATTTAGAAAATGGTAGACGAAATTTTTGTTTTTGTTTTTAACATTGTAATTATAATTTTGAAAACAATATTTTCAATTTTCAAAAATATTTATTTGGAAGCACTTACCAAACAGCATTTTAATTTTTAAGTGCTTTTTTTAAAATAAAAAAATACATATTTTAAATACCACTAGCTTCTACCGCCATTTAAAATTTAAAAACTAGTTTTAAAAATACTTTTTTCTTTTTCTTTTTATAAAGAGTAAAAACAAAGAAAATCCAAAAAAATAATATTCTAAATTTCAATCATCAAAACATTTTTGTCCAAACTCTCCACCACCAATACGGCAACACCTCCCTCACAAGTCACAATTTCCCAAAACCACTTCCTAAAAAACAAAAACACAGAAAACATGACTGAGAATTCAATGGAGTTGCCACAAGAATGCTGGGAATTGATCATCAATTCACTATCCGATCAACGCCACTTTGAATCACTCTCTCTGCTCTCTCACAGCTTCCTCTCCATCACCAACCACCTCCGCTCCTCCCTCAAAATCACCGATCCAGCTCTCCCTCTTCTCCCCCACCTTTTTCTCCGATTCAAAAACCTGAAAAAAATCGACCTTTCTCACTTTCAACCCGACGCGGATCCGGTCCTCTGCACCATTTCCCGATCTGGGTTGGACCTCGAATCGCTTAACATTTCAAACCTGATGAGATTTCCCCAGATGGGTATGCGAGAATTGGGCTTGAAAATGAAGAATTTGAAGGAATTGAACTGTTCGAAGATTTGGGGTTTAAAAGACGACGACTTGTTTGCGATTTCAGACTCTTGTTTGTCTCTTGAATCTCTTGACATCAGCTTCCCTGAATACGTTGAAGATTTTCCAAGAGTCGTGACGGATTCTGGCGTTGTTGCTCTGTCGAGGAAGCTCACCAGACTGAAGAAAATCGATGTTTCTGGTAACATGTTTATAACTGACGAGTCCCTTATTTCGATTTCGATGAACTGTGTTATGTTGAGAGATTTTTCGATTAGTGAATGTAATTTTATAACTCAGAAGGGTATTGTGGTGGCAATGAAGGGTCTGCCGAATTTGGTCTCTGTTTGTGTTGGTGGGTTTGGAATTCCTTCGATTGATTTGTGTTTCAAGGAGTCATTTGATTGTGTTAAGGGTTTGTGTGTGATTGAGTTCTCGAACTCGTTTATTTCGGATGAATTGCTTCGCTTGCTTGCAATTGCTTGTCTTCCATTGAAGAAGGTTGTGTTTTCTCATTGTTATAACTTTTCATTTGCTGGAATTTGTTGCTTGTTGTCCAAGTATCGGTTTCTCGAATACTTGAACCTCGAAGGAGCTAATTTCCTGAACGATGGATCGATGATCGAATTGTCTAAGTATCTGTGTAGATTGAAGTACATTAATCTTGATTATTGTTCGAAGCTGACCAATTCGACATTCTTTACACTCATAAGAGACTGTCCTGTGCTGAGCGAAATTAGGATGGAGACTACAAATCTAGGGGTGGAAGAATCTACGACAGAATTGGCGATAAACCCTCGAGTCAAGTCCTTGCATTTGGCTCGGAATGGTAATTTGAGTGATGAATTCTTGAAGAAGGTTGCTCTCCTTTGCCCGAATTTGCAACTCCTTGATGTGAGTTCTTGTACAACGATCTCTGAAGAAGGCATCGGTGAAGTTTTGAAGAGTTGTAGTGACATTCAACGTTTGGAGATTAAATTTTGTAGACAGATGAGCAATCTCGGAATTACAGATTTTGAGGTGAAGAGGTTGGAGGTTTTACGAGTGGGAGGATCTGGAATCGATGATGATGCACTTAAAACGATTGCAAATACATGTCCGCAGCTAATGTATTTGAACTTGCACAATTGCTTTTATGTGACAACAAGAGGAGTGAAGGAAGTTGTGGAGAAATGCAGAGCATTGAGGGGGATCAGTTTGTGGTGTTGTCAATTCGTCGATGCTGATATCCTGCCTTGGATGGTGTTTTCGAGGCCATCGCTGAGGAACATAGTCTCGCCCTCAAATCAGTTTCCTACTGAAAGCCAACGGAACTTGCTCTTGCGCCATGGATGCGTGGTTTCTTGCATTGATAACGATGAATACTTGCTTTAAAGGGTATATGATGTGGGTTTGCTTGTCATTTTTGTACACAAATTGTTTGAGAGTTGAATATTTATGTAAATGATATGATCATTACTCCATCAACATAGTAGACCAGCTATCATTTTGGTCTTGTGAATCAAATAGTTGTTTGTTTGAATTTCAATTTTAATGGAAATTAGTTGCTATTACTGGACTTGTATGGTAGAATTACAAGTTGAATATACGAAAAATATGAGACAAGGCTTTATTACAACAATTTTTGTGTGAGATTTTAGACTTAACATTCAACAGTCATAGTTTTAGACATGTTTCAAAAAGAGGAAAAAAAAAATGGTAACTTGAAACAAACATTAATTTTATTTTCCTCTCCTACAAAATTTGATACAAAAACTTTGCAGACCAAGCAAGTAGAAAACCAAAATCCGAGAACAAATGTTGTCTAGCTCCTAACTTTGCTGTCTAGTTTAAGCTTTGTAATCTGGGTTGTCCCGAAGACCAAGTTTCGAGAGTACAAAGCAGTAGGAATCCCAGTCGGTTCTTCGGAGATACTTTAACAATTTCTTCCTCCTTTGCACCATTGCTTGAAGACCCTTAAGAGAATGTTTATCCTACGACATGATAAAATATCAATAAGAACATTAGACAAGCATTCTAGGTAGTTTTATTACTAGAATGTAGAATGATATATAACATGAACTCAGAAAGGATGAAATATAGATAGGCAGTACGGAAAGACATAATGCAAAGGACCTAATTGAGCGCATTGCTCCATATAGAGCAGTCCGTAAAAGGGCCTTACTAAATTTAGTTAGTGAAATGTGTGCTCCCACATAGAAACACAAATACTTTAGCAACATGTCAGGTACGTATCATGCATTGTAGTTTGTGAACAAAGCAACTAGCAAGTAATCTCTGTCTAAGTCCTTGTCGCCGCTCATGTCCATGTCCATACCACATCAAGCTTTCAGTATGCCAAATAGAGAAAGCATATTTGTGGGATAAATTACATTAGGACTCTTGACAGTAGAGATGTCATTATTACTATCCTTTTTACCTTTCCTCTAGCACTTCACTACCGCTCTTACCTTCAATGTCATTTCGCCAAAACTTAAAACTTTCAGCTTAATGAGCTAGCTTAACAGCACAAATAATTTAGAAAAGGAAAATATTACAGCCACTAACCATCATCACATCACTTCACAAACCCAACTAGTTCTCAAGGAACATCAAGCATTCAAACTACAAATAACAACTTGAGAGCAAAAAAAATAAACAATATTTTGAGGTGGGAAAGAGCAGAAGACTGAAATATAAAAAGATATTGCCTCCACTCACCTTTTTGTGCAGAACTGAAGATAAATGCTTGATCTTGGTTGTGAGTTGTGCAACTGCAAATCAATCACAGAAGGGGAATAAAAAATCCTCAAAAAGACGAAACTGCCAACACCGAATATTGTATATGAGAACAAACATTTCACTATATTCAGCTTTCATTATCTCAGCCAATTCTAACAAGCCCATATTCGAGAAGTAGACTAGCTAAAAGAAATACAGAATTACCATGATTATCTGATTTCCATCACTCATGAAGGTAACACCCAACAGAGAATACAAAGTCTAGCTAGAAATCAATTTGCATTTTTCCAACTTCAATGTATACATGAAATATAAAGAAATTAATACTTGCGAGGGCCAGAGGTCCCTCTTTCAATGTCCGTTGACCAACAAAATCCATGATATTACCTCCTCTATTGCCAGGATTAATACCACCTAAAATCTTATTAATTCAAATTTGAGCTTTTAATCCTCCAAGGGCAAAGTTTCTTTCCTTCAACATGTTAGAACATAAAACAGTATGGTATTATAAAATAAATATTCAAATAATTACCTATTTAAATGAATTCAAAAAAGAAAAATAAATAAAGGCTTTTAAGGGTAAACCAAAAAAAAAAAAAACAGATGAAATATGAAGAACAGCCTGAGATAACCATATCACCAAAAAAAGGATCAAAGATATTTACTTCTCTAGAAATGAAAGTGTAATGAAACCAACTCAAAACCCCTTACCTTGAACTCTTGCGGATCCACAATCTGATTCTGACATCTTAAATTCGTTTCTAACTTTTGTAAGCTCAATTTTCATTTTTTCTTCAGAAGACATGTTATCTGGATGGAAATACTGCACCACACAAATTTTATAATCAATAAGACACCAAGTTAACAGTAATATTAGAAAAACAGTCCTACTTCACAGGAACCACAACAGTGCAATCATCAGTAGGCTCAGATTGAATTCTTTCAACACAATTGTAATTTTTCAAAGCAGGTTAGAATAAACCTGGCATTAGTGTATAAAGAGTTTGCTTCCAGTGCTATCAACAAAAAATATGCAATACATGAGAACTACAATGCATGAATAACAATTGTTCTTGCTAATATATCTCAGGTCAGTGCTTAATTATAGCAAAAATGAACAAGATAACGCATAAACATATACTAACAATCATTCAAATAGATTCATATTTTAGTGCATCCTATAAGATATCGCACACTATGAACCTAAAGCAAACCTATAGGCATGCTCTAGAAAGCTCGATTCTTTCGCACCTAACTACCCATATCCTTAAAAGGCACTTTCAGTGCAGTTTCCTACCAAGAGAACGCAGAACAATTATTGATGCAAACACATGAAAATTGTTTGTGTAAGGATGAGTAAGCACGATAAAGTATAAACAATTAACATCGCAAGAACATGAATCCGATGAAATTTCATGAAATCAATCATGAAAAAAGAAGTAAGCTGCACTTGCCTTTTCAACAAGATGCTCCTTTGGAGGATGCAGCATAAAGTTCGGCGTTCCACCTAAGTGACCCAAGATATCAAGTCTTGCAGCTGAAAGAATAAACCTAATCAATAATTATTATAAAAAAATAAATATACAAAAAAAATTGAATTTTCTTCGATCTTCTAATCAAAATTATAAAGCATTAATTTTTCTGACTCTAGTTGACTACATTTTTTCAACGATCACAAACAAGTCAAGACTACTGTTTTAACAACAACTGAAAAAACAACAATAACACTAACTATAACATTGAATGGCGTTAAAAGGCATTCTAACTCAAAGATTTCTAATGTTTCAAAATTATAAAGCATGAATTTTTCTGACTCTAGTTAACTACATTTTTCAACAACCACAAACAAGTCATACTACTGATTTAACAACAATTGAAACAACAACAATAACACTAACTATAACATTTAACGGGCGTTAAAAGGCATACTTAACTCGAAGATTTCTTCTGTTTGTCGTCCCCAGCCATCTTGAGCCTTTGCAGGCTATCCCTCAACTCCCTAAATGGGACCCCACCAATCCGTGATTCATTGTCCTTCTCCTCCATCTCCCTCAGCCTCATCAGCCTCTCATTCAACTCCTCCAGCGAAAACCCTCCTCCTCCGCTCTTCTTCACGGGACGCAGCTGCCTCAGCTTCTCCCCCAGCTCCACATAGCTGTACATCTTTACGAATTCCGTATTCATCCCTTTCCTCTCCTTCTCCCCACCCTTCCTCCCCTCCTTCATTTCCCTCCCGAAAACCGAAACCGGAAGCTCCTGTGTCCCTCCTATCACTCTACTCCCACTGACCCCATCTTGAGTCATCGGTTTCAAACTGTTTTTGAAAGCCAACTTAGACAATGAATCAGAATTGTTTCCTGCATTCATGTTACTTCTATTATTATTATTCGAATTCGTATTCGTATTCGATTTCATCTGTCGTAGACTCTCTCTAATTGCCTCGAAAGACAATTTCCCAACAGCAGGTTTCATTTCATTGCTCTGATTCTCACTCAGAGTCTGGTTTCGCTTGTAGAGCTCCTGGAACGAAATGTGATGCGGCGATTGGGAGGCAGGGTTGGGTTCGGTGGTAGGCGGTGGAACAGCGGAGCGCTGCCGATACTCGGAAAGGTTCTTCCTGATCTCTTCGAGCGAGGAGGACGACGTCGTTTGGGTGCTTTGCTTCTTGAGACTGGCTTTCACGTCGCTGAAGTAAGAATTGAACGAGCTGCTTCTGTTGTTGCTATTTTTGCTGTCGTTCTTGTTGTCGTCATCGTCGTTTGAGGAGGATGTGGAGAAGAGGTGGATGAGAGATGGGTTGTTGGGGAATCTGTATTTTGGGCGACAGAGATGGAGAGCCATGGCTGAGAGAGATTTGTTGCAGAAACTAGGGTTTGGTGGGATGTGAAGTGAAGACGATTTGGGGTTTAGAGGTGGGTTTGATTTTCGGGTTGGACCGGGACAAAAAACCCGGTTTGGCAGAGGCTTGATGTTGGAGTGGATAATCATAGTGTCATTTTGTAAAATTTCATGCGATTTTTATAACTGTTCAAATATTCAACATAGCTTCTTCTTCTTTTTTTTCTTTTTCTTTTTCTTTTTTCAATGTCACTATTCGGTCACACGAACTTGAGATATTGACAGGTTGAATAAACGTTCTCCTTTATAACATATAAAATTATACGTAAATATAAACCTTATATATATACAATCTTTCTTTTTTTATTTAAACCAATATCAAAATTAGGTTAAAAATTTATCGAAAACTTACCAAGATCAAACATTACTTACATGACCTTTACGGAAATCATTAATCAATAGTGGTAGATCTTTTAAGGCCCGTTAATAAAAATGAAATATATGGGCTCAAGTGCTCAACTCAACTTGGATCAAGTCCATAAATTTCCATTGTTCAAAAACTTTGTATATTAGATTTGAGGGTTTAGCTAGTATAAAGTTTCGATACGGTTACAGGTTAGTTTTAAGTTGTTGAATTTCAATCTAATACTCTATGAAAAATTGAAAATCAAAGATTTGAAAATAAAAATTTAAAAGAGAAGAACTCTCTCTTATAACTGTCATGTAGCTATACAGATTCTATACAATAGAGTTAGCTTCTCTACATGATTGTATCGTTGCCGGGTGAATTTATATCTTTTATATTTCAATTAAGGATGTATATAAATTAAAGATTTAAATTTTTTAAAAAAAATTAAATAAAGAGAAATTAAGGGGTCGTTTGTTTTTTTATTTGAAGACTGAATAGTCCTGAATTTTTCTGAAAATTAAATAGAGACTGAAATCTGAACTTGAATGACATGTTCGTTTGTTTTTTCCTCACATATGAATGTATTGTCAACACATTTGTTTTTTAAAAGTAAAATTGTCTGAAAATAAGTAATTTTACATTTATACCCATGTTAAACAATTATACATATAATATGGAATAAAAACAATCAAAAAATAATTATTATATATGAACACATATGATCATGATCTTCCTCTTCCATTACAAACAAACTTCATTTTTACTAAGAAAATAAAAGGTTTTTTTTTTTTTTTTTTAAAGGCAGCAGGAAAACTCACATAAAACACTCTAAATATATATATATATATAAATACATCACCCTAATATCATAACAAAACATGAATATTAAACACTAATATGAGAAGTGATTAGGGTTCTTTTTTATTTTCAAAGCTATTTAAAATAAGGTATGTACTAAAATAAAGATTTCTATACCATATATAATTATGCTGAAATTGGAAATATGTTATCTATGGAGGATAGTATCAGAAGAAAAGATTTTGAATTGCATTTAATGCAATTAAATGAAAAGTCAGGATTTTTTACTTTTTATTTTAAGTTGTTTTTTGGTATTTTTAAGTTATTTGACCACTTAAAAAAACAAACAAAACAACTTAATAATTATAATTCAGACCCATTAAATTTTAAATGAAAAAAACAAACGACTAGTCGACTACTAACTCTCTCTCTCTCACATAATTGACCCTTAACAATATAGTTCTGTATTATAACTAAACCATTGTAGTTAAATCATAGATTTGGATGCGGTGCCTTTTGCTTTTTTTATTTTATTATTATTTGTTGTAGGGGGGTTGAAATTGAGACCTACGCATTTGTTTTGAGGTGCGTTTATCATCACGTGTCTTCATGTCTTTAAGATGCAACTAACTTATCATTTCATTTTTATTTTTATCCCCATCATTTCATTATGTTTAAATGGTATGTCCATTCGAATCATCACAATCGTATAGTTATTATTAATTATAAAACAAAGTTTTAGATCATCGCTAGGATTCTTGTTGTATATATATATATATATATATATATATATATATATATATATATATATATACAGTCTTTCTATTATCAGTTCGAATTGATAAAAGTTATATTAGTTCCGTGTATGTGGGCCATTGGATTTAAATATTTTGATTAATAAGTGCATACAGCCAAGTCAAAGTATTTAAATCCAGTGGCCCACATGCAAGGAACTGATATAACTTTTTTGTCAGTTCGAACTGATAATAGAAAGACTGTATATATATATATATATATATATATAAAGGTTATTGGCCCCCGTCCCCCCCCCCCCAAACTTTACACGAGTTTGCATTTTAATCCCTGAATTTTTTTTTTTTTTAGGTGTTAAACCCCCTGAACTCTTATTAATCGGTAAAATTTGGCTATAGATGCCCTCTCAAAGAGGTGTTTAGAAAGCAATAAACCAAACTGTTTGTCAATAAATGAGAGTTCAAGGGGTTTAACGTCTAAAAAAAAGTTCAGGGGGTAAAATGCAAACTCGCGTAAAGTTCAGGGGGGACCGGTGCCAATAACCCAAAAAAAAAAAAAAATACTAATACAAATATAAACTCCAAACATATATATATATATACACGACACATTTTTCCTAACTATAATCAAACTTACTTCCAAGAATTTGCTATAGTCCAATGATTATAAATAAGGGTTTTGGTTCCATGATCACACGTTTTTATTTTTTATTTTTTTTTATTTTATAGAAATGATCACACGTTTTATAGATGTAGTGTTCAACTGTTTTGATGTACGTAATTACACAAAACATAGCTTTAATGAATTATATCATAAGTTTAATATTCGTAAGAAAATAAAAAATAAATAACTAAGTAACATCTACTGATACGATTATTGTCCTTAACTAAACGATTATTCATTATAATTATCGTTTCCATATTTAAGTTGCATTCGAGTGTCACGATCATTAGAAAGTTAGGATATAACTCATTATATGATTAATAATTTTAAATTCAACACAAATAAGGCAAATGTTTTGTTATGATCTGTCGTATTAAGCACTATATGAGTGATCAAATATCTACTACTACAACGAAAGACATCTACTTATACAGTGTCGAGGTAAAATATAGCCCCATATGCCGACAATTTTACAGGAGAGGGAAGTGTACAATATACTAGGGCAAGAATAGGTGTACAATTTGTGATGTGAATTTAATTACCTAACACTATCGTTTTCATACAATTAAGTATGTGTACTTCAATTTTAATTTCACACGTGTGGAACCATCCTAATGTGGATGTCACGTGCGAGAAAAGCATAACACCAGCATAAGAGAGGAGAGAGAACGGGGTGGACAGCCAGTCACGCTCTTCATACATAACGAACTTAATAACAGATAAAACCAAACACTACACACCTCATAGGAGCCTTGAGTACACGCACCGATCAAGAAACTGACACGTGGTAGTTGCTTTTGATCGAAGCATGGTCATGATTCAGGCAAAACGTGGGTGCATCAGCATACACCCAAGAACTTCTCCATGATCCATCTACAATTGTGGCCAGGTCCGATCCAAGCCCATCTACATTGCACTGACCCGATTAATATAACCTGTGAAACCTTCCCTTTTTATTATCTAACACCAATTAAATGAGTATGTTAACATTTGTTTACACTAATTTTCAAATAATTTCTCTTAAACAAAAAAAAAAAAAAAAAAAAAAAAATGCATTTGTCATTTATGCTTATCTTAGGGAGATCTCATTCCAACCAATTAGTCCACATTTGGAAATTTTTTATTACAAAAATATTAATAGTAAGAATAATGTTTTTTTTTTTTTTTTTCTGCAATTAGTGCCAATAATATTGGAATATTAGGATTATTGAAATGTGTATTTTACTTATAATATTTTAAAAATAAAAAAATTATCACACTCCTGATAAATATTATCATCAATAAATATAATCATTGCACTCACGATTAGTATTACGATTTCTAGAAAAAAAAAAAAAAAAAGTGTAACAACTATTTTTTTTTAAAAATATATATTAGGTAAGACAATATTGATTTAGGCAGGTGAAATCTATCTCCTTGTTCATTGGATGCTACATTACTTATTTTTAGTTCAAATTTTTTTTTTCTTCTATTTATTCAATTGTAATACCCAAAAAAAAATCTATTTAATTTCAATACACTAATATATTTTATTTTATTTTTTGCAATTTATAACAACTAATTAAACAAAAATTACAAATACACTAGATTTTCTTAAGAGGGCCCACTACATCCCACCCACACAACATGTGCCACATAAGATCAAACTGACAATACCAATCCATCACAATCTACTCTATCTGCAACACCTTCGATCCACTCTCTATCAAAGCGCGTGCTCGCCACCCACATCTCAACTAATCCAAAAAGAACACAAAAGGTGAACACATACCCTCAGTTGATTTATGCCACGTGTCCCTCACATGAACCCCCACACCCCCCCAATGCACATAAAGAAACATCAATCCACCCGAAGGCCAAAACCAAATCAAAAGAAAAGAAAAATAGAAAAAGATCAAAGCGAAAAAGGAAGAATCTAAAAAAACTCCCCTAAGTTTTAACTATTTTTAAAAAACAACACTCTCATTTTTTATAGTACTATCATATATCGAAATTTTAATATTTTGGCATAAATAGTTAGATACAAGTGATATTAATTTCAATTGCCGCATATCAATTGGATGAAGTTGTTGCATTTCAAGTTATGATATATGATTGTACTTTAATTATATATCATAAATAACATTTTTATATATCATAAATATCATTTTTTTCAATTATAAATCTTTTGTCATGTAGTGAAAAACTGCCATAAAAGGGTATATTAAATTATCGTTCAATTGACACATTAATTTCAATTGCAACATTTAAACGACTTCTCCAACATTTATTTTATTATATACTATAAACAACTTTATATGCCTAACATTACTCTTATTATATATATATATATATATATATATATCATAAATAACATTTCGAATACAGACCTTCGATGATGCATAAGGAAAAACTCGCATAAAAAGAGTGTAATGATACATTCATGATCAATCGTCACATTAATTTTAATTGACGCATTTTAGACTAACTTCTCTGGCACTAGTATAAGTCTAACATTACTCTATTTATATACCACGAACAACCTTTCGCATATAAACCTATGATGATGCACAAAGAAAATCTTTCACAAAATAGTATGACGACGGTTTCATTCGACTGATACATTAGTTTCAATTGTCGCACTTTATGCTTATTTCTCCAACATTATTTATAGGTGAGTTCCTTGCTCTTCGAGAAGGCCTTTTAATGGCCAAATCACTAAATCTCCAAGTCCAGGTTGTTGAAGTTGATGCTTCAATTGTAGCAACTGCTCTTAATTCTTCTACTTCTGATCTTGGTGATGCTAGTTTTGTTATCAATGACATCCATGCCTTATTCAAAGAGGTTGGTGTGCTTAAATGCCAGGCTGTTCCTAGAAGTGGCAATAGTTTGGCTCACAACCTACTCTTTAAATGATTTTTCTTGAATTCAAAGAATCGAGAATATTTAAAAACTTGAGGGTTTGTTTTGAAAATAAATCCTTATTTCATCTTTTTTGCAAATTCTCTAAATATAAATATAAAATAAAAGCAGAAAAGCTTGTCAACAAAGCATCTCCTCTCTCTCTCTCTCTCCCTCCCTCTCTCTCTCTCATCAACAGCACATATAAAAACCGCTCCACTCATTTCTCCATACAAAGATTTTCTCATATTTTTTCCATTTCTTTTTCTCTTTCTCTCTCTAAAAAAACAAAACCAGCCCACGCGAAAAAGCCATGAACATGACTGAAGAAGACGAAGGGTGGCTTAAGGATGCCATGTCCGACGACGCCTTGGTCGCCGATATGCTTCTCCGGCTCAAACAAGCCGAGACGACGCCGACACCGACGCCGGTTGTGAAGACCTCGCCGGCTCTCCAGCTCGAGTGGAGTGTCCGACAGCGCCGTTCCAGACAGGTAGTTAGAAAGAAAGGCGAGCTGACGCGCGCCAGCCCCACAACACCGCTCTCCTGGAGCGGCGCCACCACCTCCAGCGGCGGCGCTGGCCCCGGCGCCGCCGACGGCTTTGAGGAGTCCAGCAAACCTTCCAGACACGTCGACAACCCGAGATCTAAGGTCCGTTTTCTCGTCTTCTTGTTTTTTTTCTTCTAAATTTTTTGAGTCGATGTTTTGACTCAGCGACTCGGTTTTCTTCAGTTTCTGGTGTCTTTTCATTTAGACGAAAATACCCCTCGAAATACACCGATAATTACATCGATGGTCGACTTTTTTTTTCCGGGAGTATCTTTGTTGTCTCAATTAATATTTAGACTATTTTGACCTCACTTGCATGGATTCTCTCGTGAATCTCTTAGGCGATTTAGGTAACTTTGCCTCCAGATCGGCATATTCTCCGGTCAGACAAACACGCTGTCGTTTTGAAGTTTCTTTTTAACATTCTTTTGATTTTTTTTTTTTTGTTTTAACTCACGACTTTCCGTTTTTGTTTTATTTAATTAAATAAAGGGCGAATAAATAAATAATTTTTATGTAAAAAAATAAATACAAATTTGTTGTTTTTATTTCCCAACAGAAATTTTGGTGACTTTCATTCAACGCATGGAGTCACGTTTTTTTCCTCGCCACTTTCATTACATCTTGAGTAAAATGACCGAACGCCCCTCATACAAATGGTGCGGCGAGGCCGTCTTATTCGGGAAGGCTATTTTTGTCATTTTAAAACTTCCAACTGTCCCAGAATCTAACTAAGCTGTTTGTCGTAGTCAATTTATCCGTATTTTTCACCAAAATGTCGAAACTAACCTCAGAAATAGTCAAACCTCTTGTAGTCTTTGAAAGGTCATTTTGGTCCAAGTAGTGTTTACAAAAAAACTAAAAATAAAAATAAAAAACCTGTTTTATCGGTTGCGTGTTTTCGTTTAGTTTGGTGTAATGTTGTTAGTGGTTGTGTTTATGAGAGAGAGAAATGGGAGACTATCCGGTGTATGCAGCCGCAGTTTTGTGTGTTTTCATGTAGGCGCTAGGATTTCGCCACGTGGATAGGAGTGTAATTTTGTTTATATTCCTTTGGCAGAGTGGAAAAGGGAGCAAAGTCTCCTGATTGGGCTGTGGCACCTAGGAATGTGACAGCCTGTCGTTTTTAGCTTTTTGTTCTTTTGGTAACGTAAGTGGGTCCTTGTTAGCAGGAGGTGTGGTCAAATAAATCCTCCAAGTTGAATGGACAGTGTCATCCATGACCATTTTTGACAATTTTTTGTATGTCCATCTAATAAAAATTTGTCACGAATTAATAAAAATTTGTCACGAATACGACAATTCGATAGAAAAAGCTGTCAAGCTATAAGTTAGGTAGGCGTAATTAGACTATCAGTAATCTCATTGAAGTTTTTACTAGTATGCTGTATGCAAATGATATTTTTTAATTAGGTGTACGAAATAAGACCTCCCCATTAAAGTTAATCTAGTAAGTACAGGAGTTTTAAAGTTGAAAGTTATTGGTTTAAAGTTAGAAGCTCAAAACTAGAAAACGAAAAATGGAAAATAAAAAATTGTTTTTGGAGGGGGCCAGGGGGGTAGGTCCACCGTAAATGGGGACCACACATGTCACCAAATTTATGGCATAAGCTGACTTGCTTGATTATTGGTATCTACCAAACTGAACATTATCTTACTAAAATTGGGTTTTTTTTTTTTTTTTTTTTTAATTATAAGAAAATGAGAAAAATGGAAGGTCCATGTTAATATGTTCAGTCAGCCATTCTTTTTGTTTATTTAGGATGGGAAACAAGGACCCAAGTCTAGGGTTTGGACTTTAGAGGTCCACTGCATATTAGAGATAGAGAGAGAGAGTCAAGTCATGTGTGAGTCACGTGACACCTTTATTGGGCTTGACGTTGTTGAATAATTCTATGCTATTGTTTTGCTCTGCTGCAGCCGCGTGGACTGTTTGTTTGTCTGCTCTTTGAGAGAAAAAAAAAAAAAACCTTTTTTTTTTTTGTCAATTTGATTGGGTTGACTTGAAAATCATTTCTTTTGTTACAGTTTCTTGGTGGATGATGTGTCATTATGTGTCATGTGTGTATGTAATGTAAAGAAGTTCTTTTCATGAAAATGACTTGGAAATGCATGTATTATGTGAAAGTGTCATTGACGTTGTGTGTGGTGTGGTGTGTCATTTGATATTATATTTTTAGTCATCATACAAATGTGTATCAATGGTCACAATACGTATCTCTATCATTTTTTTTTTGCCAATTGAGTGGTTGCAATTATTGGATATAAATGTCAGTACTTTAATTCACAATTAAAATGTTGTTTCTCCATGATAAGCTGATAATGATTGAGTGCGATAAAAATTCTTTTTTTAGGTATACACAGCACAAGTCTGTATTATTATTTTTTGTTTATTCGTGGGTTTAGTTTTATGGTATTATGTATTTATTTAATGGTTTGTTGATTGTTTTCTTTTTTGGCTTTTCAGCTCGTTGGTACAAATGAAACAACCACCACCAAGAAGCCAAGAAAGAAAAAGGTAAATTGGAAAGTTATGGACTTCACTTGGCTGTGATTATATCAATGTAATTATATAGTTGGCTGTAATTTTTTCATTAGATTATGCATGGTGTGTATGATGTATTCATTTGTGTTTTGACCATTAACGAATGTTTTCTAATACATGTGATCGATCTGAATAATTAAGATTCATTTTGCATTAGATGCTTCCCAAATAAACCATTTAGTGGTTTGGTTGCACATCACCAGATAAGTGCAATAGGCTGTTTCTTGAATGGAAACCAATGTACCCACGTACTTGTTTTTGAAAGTTTTTGACCAAAGAAATTGTGTTTTTGAACATAATACAAGAAAAGTGAGTTGTAGGTTTTAGCGTCTTCATTCTTTTCTTTAATGATACATGAATTAGCTGCTAAATCCATATATGATAGTAAGTTGAAATTTTGGTTGCTTGCAGACATTAGCTGAACTTAGAGAGGAGGAGGATTTTCTGTTGAAGGAAAGGGTCAATTTGAAAAACGTAATGTTCCTTCAACTTCTTTTGCTAGGATTCATTTTGTTCCATTATCCTTGTTTTTAGATGCTCGAAGCAGATAACTGGAAATTGACTGTTTGATCCGTAATCTGACAGCAACTGGCAAGCTTACGTGTCAACTTTGAGGAACAAAGAGCCACAAATGAAAACTTGAAGAAAATCAAGGTGAGAAAACAAATTTGCTATGCCTGGTTGTAGATTTGCATAGTTTTCTGAGTTGATATAAGGTATATGTACCTGCAATAACTGTTCTTTGCTAAATACAATTTCGCTTATCGTGTGGTATGGTTCCAAAAAAAAAATTAGATAAGCAGGCTTCCTATGTTACTATGCATGAGTACCAGATGATCAATTGCTGTCACGTTTCTTTATTCCCATGTAAAATATGTTTGCATGTAGTTGTGAATTATTAATGAATTACTGATATTCATAATTTCGTATTGTCATTCAGACCTTAGTAGTCGACATATCTACCCTCATGTTCCGGAGTTAGGTTATGTAACTGCATTTTTGTACATTAATGGTTTTCAATACTCTTGTAATGACTGCATATATCTTTGTTGGTTGTGTACATGTTTACATCAATGGCCATAACACGAGCTCCAGTTTAGTTTCGGGGATATTTGCATCTGGAATGGTAGTTCTTGTACATTGCTCCTAGCTTGGAAAACTTGGTTATTGGGGTTTGTAACCATGGCTGGTCCGGGTCCCTCTTATTTTAGTACTTTAAATCAAAGGTTTGGTTAGGTCTAATATTGAGTTAGATACTCTGGTTGTGCTTAAAAATAAAACTATTTTCGATTAATAAAGGCCAAAAGACGAGTATACCTTCTTTAGTTAGTTTATACCGGTTGCTTAATCTGACCAAATTTTGTATTATGGTATCATCATATTCGCAAAAATGTGATAAATGGTTCATTTCTTGCTACCTAGTTGATCCTTTGCGATTGCATTAGTTTTCTGTTCGTGGCTTGTTATTTATTTATAGAAGGAACTGCAAAACTGAGATATTTTTCCCATACGTAAATGATGCATAGCTCTCTAAACTTAGATGGATAAGATGTGCCTGTGAATCTAACAACACCTCTATTTCATGCTACAGCTTGATATTGTTCCGCATCAGACAATGGAAACAGTTGGAGCTTCTCCTGCAACTCGAGAAGCTATCTCAAACCAACCCCATCAAATGGAAGTAGACCCGGATCCCTTCTGTGTGGTTATGCCTACAAATGCTGCCAGCAATGAACTGAATCCATCATTGTCAAAGACTTCTTCCAAACTTCAAGAGGATGGGAGTAGGACGTCTTCATTCATGCTACCTGATTTAAACCTACCATTGGATGACAATTCTGGCTTGCACGGGATCAGCTGAGAAGAATCAATCAAGATGTATATCGGTATTCTTTTTTTCATCCTCTCCCTAATTATGCGGTACTAAGATTTCCATCTCCAACGGTGTTTCATGTTTAATAATACATAAAGATCAGTTCTAATGTTGCAACATTTCGAGTTATTGTAATTACCAAACAGAATTACTTTCGCCGCCTAACCTAGTCGTAGATTATTTTTTTTCCCCCCGTTTTTCGATAGATGAAGGTACTGAGGCCTGAGGGTAGTGTAGAAAGTCTAACTCATTAGATACACAGAGAGTTGGATTCTTTCTTCGAAGGTTTCTACATATTGTCCGAAATTCTTTGGGGCCAAAACCCTCATATTCCTTCCTTTTTTTTTTTTTTTTAGAAAGTTTTATAACTAACAGATAAGCTTGTAACTATTATATAGATAATTACATGTTTGGGCTACCTTCAACTAATCTTTCATGATTTGTTTTTTTTTTTTGTAACTTTCTTGTGTTGTTTTTGTGTGCTGTTGAATTGAGAAGGTGATGTGTTTGAACTAATAGCTCAATCCCATTAAAAGGAAGTCATGCTAATCTCTCTTGTAAGAGATGCTTGGGTACTTCAAATAATGTGGCATGAGTATCAAATCACACGGGTGCCCATAACGGGTAGGACGTACTCGAAACATTCGAATGTAATTTTTGCATGTTCGGCATGACATGATGTGAATGGATTGGAGACATGCTCATGCATTCGAATGTGTTTTTACTTGTTCGGTATTATATATGATATGATGTGAGTGGGATGGATACATGCTCGGTGCATTAGACATGATGTGAAGTCGGACATGTGCTCGGTACTTTCAAAATATTATTATTTTTTGCTTGTTCAACATATGGTATATGATATGATGTGAGTGGATCGGATGTGGATCAGTTGCATTTGAATGTGTTTTACTTGTACAGCCAACTTGAGTTGTTTTTTATTTATTTATTATAAATCAGTATGATCGAGGTTTCAACAAGATAAAAAGATTAGTGATTATGAAGTTGATTTTTGATTTAGGAATAATTCAAGGTTTTGGATTCTAATTCTGTTATCTAATTAGAATATTGTATTGTGGTTTTTGAAATGAAGTCTCCAAAGATATTTTGATTAAAAAGAAAAAGAATAAATATGTTGAAAATAAAGAGTATTAATTATCAAAATTAAAAAAAATAATAATAATTAAAAAATAATGTCAGCAATTGGCAATATTGTAAATAGCAAATATCAACCTTGGCAATTCATGATGGGATTCTGTTGTACTTCATCAGCATCAGTCAGTAGTCAACAGTCAACAGTGAGTAGTCACAGTAAATAATCACTTGCTTCCAAGAAAAGAACTTCTCCATCTATTCATTTTCCTATAATCAAAATAAAAACCCCACGTAAAAATAGCAATAGTTAGTTACTAGTTACCCAAAAAGAAAAAAAAAAAAAAGAAGTCAAGTAAATTTAAAACCATTAATAATAATAATAATTAATTATTCATCGTCATAATATAGTCATCTTAAATTCCCAAAGCACTTGTTCTTTTTTGAAACTTATCTGGTATCATGTGCCTTGCACGTGTGGTCTCGATCTCTGTAAGTAAAATCTGTGTAGTTTCTGATTTCAATTTATTATGCTGATCATTAATTAAAGGCTGGATTTGAAGCATTTGCCATTTGATTTAACTTTTTAGCTGTCCAGAGTCCAGACAACTTGTTAGATTTCTGTCATTTTATTTTCATTTCCATAATAAATAAGCTTCATCTGTGCCAAATTATATAATTAAATTAAATTAAATTAAAGAATTGGTATGTAATAATACAGGGTAAGTAAACAGATTTATTTACGTACGTGGCAACATCACTGGAAGAAGATACATTATGTGCATCTTGATTTTCTCAAAATATAGATGGTTAATTTAATATAACTATAGAAGTAAAACATAGGATGATATATTGATATTGACCAAAAAAAAGATATGAAATTCTTCCATCTTCCCTGTAATTTGATATAAACATCTATTTTTTCATTAGAATGATCTTGTCGATGGAATTAAAATTTTTTGGACTAACAAGATCGATCTTCTAAAGTTTTGAATGATATATATACCATTTGTTTCTATTTTCAAAATACCAATAATCTTTTTAGTTGAATTGGATGTTTTGATTCAATCGATACGTTAACCAGACCGTGACCGTTGTATTATTTCCATACATTCATGCTTTAATTAAATTTAAAGAGCCACCACCACCACGGTTCAATGCCTTGATATTTATATATATATTTATATATTTATATATTATTTGTCTCTCCTTGGCCATTAATCCCAAGTGTGGGTGCTCTCTCCTCTCTCCCCAATTGTGGGAGTAATATTCCTGGCTGTGCTAGTAGAGTTTTATCTCGTCAGATCCTGATAGTTGTTGTAAATTAAAAAAAAAAAAAAAAAATCTAATTATCGATAATGTCAATTATCATGTGGTAAAGTTATACATTGACATATTATTAACAAAATAATGTGGTTTGAGTGCCACTGCCTCATGACTCATAATTTTCCCACAAAAGGGAGAGGGTACCCACATATGAGGTGAGACAAGGAATGAAATTGTATATATATACACATGTCGGGCTTTGAACCGTAGTGATGGAGTCTCCCACTAGAGAGTCACATCACATTGACTCGAGGCTATTGACTCGTATATTTGAATTTAATTCAAGCCAAATAGGTAAGTCGAAATTTTTTGAATTAATACATACAAACAAGATTTAAAAGAAGAAAATGATTATTTGATTTGAAATCAAAATATAAAAGAGTTAATTAATTAATTTACCATCAATCAAACAAGCCATATCAAATCCAAAAGAATAATTTTACACTTGTCACTGACGCACTTCACACAACACACAGAATCATTTCTTTTTAGATTTTTGAATCTCTTGAAGACTTGAACAAGAAAAAACAAAGGGCAAATTACACTACACCCCTTGAGGTTTGGGTAAGATACACTCACATAAAACAGTTTTGGTATTATACATTAACACCTCCAAGACTAAAGTTTGAAAAAGTTTGACTTTGAAGATTGCCAAAAATGCCCCTAAGTCCTTAATAGTTGGTATAATACCAAAGTAGGGATGGCAAAATTATCTATGAATACGGATATTCATGAGAATCGCTCCATTTAAAATGGGGATAAATACTATTATTTTGAGGACGGAACATGGATGAATATCATTCTAATATCCATTTTATTTTCGGGGATGGAGATGGAGATGTATATTGTCTATGGATATCCATCTCCATCCAGATCCATCATAGATTTTAATATTTTAAATATATAAAAAAATTTATTATATTATTATTAATTTTAATTATATAAGTTATTATTAATTTTTATATTTTAATTTTATTGGATGTATTTGTTGTTCTTTAAATAGGATAAAATGTACCGTTACACATGTTAGTTACATTTTTCTCTTGTAAACTATAAAAATTTAAAGTTTTTTCATCGGATACGGATATAAACGGAGCGGGGATGGATATCTCTATCTTAATTAGCGGATTATCCGAATTCGTCCCGCTCACTTAGAAATGGGGATGGATGCGGGGATGAAGATATATATCTCAAACGGATACGGGGATGGATATTGGGATTTCCATACCCAATCCAATCCATTACCATCCCTATACCAAAGTCAAACTTTGAAGGGGCATTTTTGGCAATCTTTAAAGTCAAAAATTTTCAAACTTAAGTCTTGGGGGTGTTAGTGTATAATACCAAAACTTTTCCATGTGAGTGTATCTTGCACAAACCTCAAGGAGTGCAGTGTAATTTGCCCAAAAACAAAAACCCAAAAAAAAAAAATAAAAAAAAAAATCAAGAGATGGCGTATGATCAGAGAGTATCACCACACCCAACTCTTTGCTTTTAGATTCTGTACGTTTTCTCTCTCACTCCGGTTTTCATGGGCGACTTTTCAAAGAAGACCCTAATTAATCCTAATTAATCCTATTCTAGCTTGTCATCAAAACTAATCGAGTGTGTACGATATATAAGCTTTTTTGAGAAGTAGCGTTTGGCTTTGTATTCATTGTAATGATGATTGATGATGATGCCTACCAACAAAATGCATGGAGAAGAAAGTGCTTTTTGATTCGGTTTATGTAAATCTAGCTATAAATTCTTGTACTTCTCTTCTCTGCACTGTTCTCTTCAGAGCTTTTAATAAAAGCTCCTTTTTGCAACAACTCCAGTTTCACTTCTGTTGCATGGTTTTTAAGTTTTACAACAAAAGGCAAAAGCGCTTCATTTATAAACAGTCAGCTAAATTTATGACAATATTGCTATACCTTCTGCATTAATTAATAATGTGATTTAATCATATTTTAGTATATTACCCAACGGAAATTATCTACAAGCTGATAGAATTATATAAGGATATTGAATATGAGTCACTCGTTTTACATACTTTGACTTGTTATATATACACTTGTCAAATCACTGTTATAAATGAGTAACTCACATTTAATATCCTGATAAAGTGATAAAGTTATATCAAAATGTATTGATAAAAACGGGACCTTATTACCCAATAGTATAGAAATTAAAAATCCATTTCCTTAAATGAGTATAAATTATGTTAAAAGCTTTAACTTGTCTTTGAAAATTCAATTATTTTATTTGCTTTAATGTTACTTTCTAAAATCTAGTCTCCATCTAAATCTGTTTATAGAAAAACACATTCTTCAATATTATTATTTGTTTCCAAGAATTATGAATTATTTATACAACACATTCAAACTACCAAAAACAATCTGCTAGCAGATTAAATCCAAGGAATAATTTACAAAATCAAGAGAAAATTTTGTCGAGAGAGAGAGAGAGAGAGAGAGAGGTAGATAATTTACTACAACATGGTCAATATCTATACTATATTCATCATCTTCTTGCATGCAGATACATATTTGCACAACAAAAACACACTTCATGAAACAACTACTTACATATAACATAATACCACAAAACATAAATAATAGAAAAACGAACAAAAAAAAAAAAAAAACACAAGCAAAAACAAACACATTAGATGACTTATAGAAGATCACTGGGAACGTCACTAGAAAAGAAACCCTAGCTAAACTAAACAGCCACCATTGACAGATGAAGCTGCTTTGATATTTCTGCCATTATTATTTCTTCCACCACTACCACCACCACCAAACCCGACACCAAGTTCCAAATCAAGACCAACATCATGGTTTCCATTTATACCCTTGTAGCTTCTTGCAGTTGATGAGAACAAATGAGACAGTGATGTCACCACCGCCGCCGCACACTTGGGTGGCGGCCTCTGCCCTCCACCACCACCACCACCCACTCTTCCTCGTACTCTCTTCACTGTCTCTCTTGATGATGAAGAAGTTGAACGTGTTGATATAGGCAAGACTGAAGGGATTTCGAAGTTGGTCCTGGCTTTGGACCCTCTCAGCCGCCTCGCCGCCGCGTCGTACGCACGCGCTGCTTCCTCCGCCGTGTCAAACGTCCCTAGCCAGTGCCTACATCGCCCTATACGGTCGCGTATCTCCGCCGACCACCTCCCCCACGGCCTCTTCCTTACTCCTCTGTAGCTCTTCTGCACCGGAATATCGCCGCCCGGGTCTCGGTTTCCTCTCCTGTTTTCGGCCCCTGAAACGCGGCGTTTTTCCACGAATTCTGGAACTTCCGTCGTCGCTCTGTTGGTCCCAAAGAGAACGTCCTGGCCGACTACGGCAGCTATGCCGTCGAGGGCAGGAGGAGTTTTCAGTTCCGATTCTTTGTTTCCAGAGTCATGTATCGATGTTTCACCCGAAATGTTCGCGGAAACCGATAAATTGTAAGGATACCGGAGATGGGTTGGGGATAAGAGTGAAGAAAATGAAGGGTTGGACAAATAGAGTGAAGATTCGGTTAAATAACGAAACGTTTCGATGGACGGGTACGTTTCAGGCTTGGAGAATATCGGAAATGTAAGTGAATTTCGGCTGTCTACGGTGTTTTTCATGGTTGAATTTGTCGGAGAGAAATATAAAACAAAGTCGTAAAGGTTTGATTAAAACGAAAGTGATATGAGTTTCTATATATAGAGAGGGAAATAAATTAATTATTTAATTAGTTATTTTAATATAAATTCGAAAATTAAATAAATAATTTTTTATTTAAGAAATAAAGAAATATTTTTATGTCAATTTCGATGAGACAATAATCCCTCGTATTTACATGCATGTCCTTCCTTGGCAGGAGGGATATACGCATCGGAAATTGTCGAAAATAGCCCTTATTTGATGGAATAAAATTTTGAATTCTTCGAGGAAGAAGGGTAAATTTGACTTTATAAAATAGGTGGTGTGGGTGGTGATCTTTGATATGACCCGTTTCAACGGTGTATGATCTCGATCACTTTCTCATGTAGGACTGACTTTCATATTTAAATGGACAAAAATGTCCCTAGTGCATTTAGATTTAAAATACTAGGAATTAGAAAATGTTTGAATGTTCGAACTTTATTTTGTTACCGATTTTAAATTGTAAACTCTAGGAGTACTAGGAATCATTTTATATGTGTGAATATCTGTATTTTATTTTGTTACTTATATAAATTGGATTTACATCTTCTGATGATCTAATCTTTTTTCTGATTTTTTCAAAATATGTGATTGGTTATTGATAAAGTGGTTGTGAAAATCAATTACATCTTAACCATCCATTTATTGCAATGCTTATGTGTCATGAGATTAGGTGAGATCAGGAAAAAGATAAGGACATAACTTTAACAAATATACATCTATACTAGTTTATACTCATCACATTTAAGAAATAATGTTATTGATTTTCATATATATTCATAAATAATCAATGGTATAATCGTATAAGTGTAGGGATTATATTATAGAATCAATTTATTTTTACGTTATTAATTAATTTTTAATCACAATATTGTCTAATTTACTCGTGGTGTTAAATTTTTTTTTTTTTTCTCTATTTCAACTAAGATATATATAAAAATGTTTTTTTCAATAACTTAATCTAAAAATACATGTAGGCCTTAACATAAAAAGATGTTTGGGGCATAGCTTATGGTTTAGATAAATGATTCCCAAATCAGCGGCTTGAAAATACTACCATATATTGACAAAAGCTTTAAAAAAAAAAAATTAATCCGGATTAATAGATATCGTAAAAAAGTAAAAAAAAAAAAAAAATGCTTTTCAATAACTTAAAAGAACATTTTTTTTAACAATTAAAAAACAAAAAATTGTCGAAAAAATGGCAATATAATGAGAGTGGGATTTGGGAGTTGGGAATTCAGAGATTGACATAAATGAGATTCAATAGAGAAGTGAAGGGTAATAAAGATAAAAAAAAAAATTGATTTGATTTGATTGATATGCAAATTTAAGTGTATTATCTCTAGGGATTTTGAAGTGAAAGGATTTGGATTAGTAAATTTAATAGATTTGATCATCATTATCATCATAATGATATCATCGTCACAATGTCGTCAACGGACAAGATTGTTTCATTTGACTAGCTGCTTCTCTCACACAAAGGTGACGTGTAAATGTACATGATACACCTGTTCAGATGTCATGCAGGCACACCGGAATATCTGTGAGGAATCACTTGATTGACCGCCATGTATGACTGTGCATGATCTACGCTCTGATCATTTGCATGCATGTTTAGCTTTCGCTTACGTGTTTTGATTTTATTGAAAATGAAAGGTTCTCATCTTATCAATCACTAATTTTAATTCATACCTTTTCATTCAGGTTTAATTTACTATATTTTTCAACTCTAGGGAGAGATCATTTATGAGAATTTAATTAGAACACTTTAAAGGAGCAGATATTCCAGTTTGGGTGGGGATTTTTTTTTTTTTTTTTTTTAATATACAACAACTGTTGGACCGACGAGATTAGGCTCTATTAACGTAATCCAGACTGCAGCTTCAACAAGCGGGGAGCGAGCAGCCACAATTGATGGGACAACACCCATACTTTGGATTAATGGCCAAAGGGGACAAATAATATATATATATATATATATATATATATACATGCACACACCGGGCGTTGAACTATAGTGGTGGAGGCTCCGAAGGGAGGGTCTAATCACATTGGCAAGAAGCCCAAGTGTAGTTTGGGTGGGGATTAGTATCCAAAACAAAATAATTTAGAGATTTTTTTTATTCCATCAAGAATATAGAAAAGTGCACATCAACCTTATAAAAATAGACTTGTAATCTTTTCTAATACAAAGATTTTTGTTATTATAAATCTTTGAAATTTTGTTTGATATGATTGCAATGATTTTTTTTTTTTTTTTTTTCTTTGAAAGAGATTGTAATTATGTTATAGCTAGGATCCAGAGAGGCTTGTTTTAATTAAGGTCTCCAAAGTGCAGGCTTATAGCTTCTAGGGTTGAATACGATCCGAAAACTACTCATATATTGAAGGTATAATTTGATCAAAATAGTTGTAGTCTTTTTAATACAAAGATTTTTATTACTTGAAATCTTTGAAAATTTGTTTGGTATGATTGTAATCTTTAGAGACTAGGGTGATGTAATTAATGTGTCCTAGGATTCAAGTGCAAGCTTCTAGGGTTTACCCAAGGTCCTAATTGTGTTCATATATGGTTCGCAGAATCAATGAAAATTATCTAAAGCAATTTTTAATTAATATAACATTGTATTTATATCAATTTAACATATATTAATATAACATTATATTTTTACGAATATGATTTATTTTATTAATTGTGTGATCAAAACTTGCAACCCTATTAAAGTGTTTAATCTCATGCCTTAAATCCCACATTTTACACATTTTTGTAACCATATATTCAAAACTTTTAAATCAGTTGTGTAGATTTATGGTTCAAGTACCCATGACTCTTTTTGTTTAGGATTTCTACTTTTCTAGTGCGGCAGGGGACATATAATGTATAAGTCGCAGTTTGTTTTAACTTTTGGGTTGATTAGTGGGACTCTATTGATTAAATATGTTTTATGTTAGTGTTACGTGAGGTATTTTATTATGCAAATAATCAACACTGTGCTATTTGGTTAGCCCCTCCTCCTGGCAGAATTAAAATTAATACGGCTGCTGCTATTCGAAAAAATGAGAGGTTTTTTGGAGTAGGGGCAGCAATCAGAGATGAGAAGGGTTTGGTACTAGCTGCTCGGTCATATCTGTTGCCCGGTATTTTTAATGCTGCAGTAGGAGAGCTGATTGCTCTTAGGGAAGGTTTATTGCTTGCCCAGTTCTATAATCTGAGTGTTGATATTGTGGAAATCAACTCTCAATCAGTGGTATCCGTCCTCAATGATTCTATACCTCATGTAGGGGAATCTAATTTCATTGTGAAAGATATTAAGGCTATGTTCTTAGATGTCGGCATTAGTAAGTGTTTAGCGATTTCCAGGTCTGGAAATTCCTTGGCTCTTAAGCTTGCATTGATAGCTTTTTCCTCCTTTAGGGAGCGTCTTTGGTTGGACTCGGGTCCTTTATTATGTAATTTGGCTTTGTAAGTGTTCTGGTTCTTTTTATATCAAAAAAAAAAAAAAAAAACATGGAATTTGATACGATTATGCTAATTTTATTTAGATATTTATTGTAATGTTATTTTTATGTTTTATTTTGTTTTAATGAGTAATTAAATTATTAAGTTAGTGGGTTTACTGCTAATTTAATTATGGTTGGTGGGTTAGTGGGTTTATTGCTCATTTAATTATGGGTGGTGGGTTAGTTAATTGCTTAAGTTTATGAGAGAGTGAGGAGAGAGTGAACATTGATATTTTGTATAAATAGCTTCAATTCATTAATGAAAATTATCCAAAGAATTATTGTCAGCACATTTGTGTTGTAATTGGCAGGTTATTGGTTCCTCGAAACATCAATATTTTGGAGGTTTAAGGTTTCCTTGAATTAACCTATCTATCATGTCTTTTATTTTATATTTTATGTAAGTTTCTCATTACAGATACTTGGGTCTGTATCAGAATTGTTCTTGAAAATTTAAGACAATTCAATATATTACCATTTAATAAAATGTGCATATTGGCAACAGCAAATTGGAATACCGATGAAGAAGAGAAAAATAACCGATACAATATAACCACGATAATTTTTTTTTGCTTGTTCTCGATCAAGCTTCCTTTTGATATAGTAGTATTTTTTTATTTTTTTTTTAAAAAAACATTAATAAATTTGTTCGAATAGCTTCAAATGAGGGGTTCTAATTAAGTTCTAAACTTCTAATCAAGAGTTAAGAAAAAGTGATGTGCGATCTCATCTTATAAACGCAAATAAAAAGACAAAATGGAAAACCGAGGTTTTAAAATTCCAAGATGGAGATATACAAAACAATGCAACTTTTTATTTTTAATTTTCTTTATTTATTTGAACGGCAAACACGATGTCAAACACCAAACATAGGTATTTGCACACAAATGATCAGTGGTCCTTAATATTATTATTATTGTCCCATTATGTACACTGATCAGTCCAAACTTGATGAGCCACTAATCTTCTATTTATTCTCACTAATCTTCTATTCTTCTACTTATTAGTAAATCCAAAATCTAAAACTAAATCAAAGAATAGAACATATGATATTATCATACATAATACATATATTTCTTTCAAAAAATAAAAAAAATAAAAACCAAATATGGATTGGTGTTGAAATCATTAAAAATAGAAATCATGTTTTTATATGAACAAAAAGAAACTCAACTATAATGTTTTTTCTTTTTCAAACACAAACAACTATGAGTGTAGTTGAATAGTTGCATTGATAGTAGTTGTTGGTTTGTTTTGGGAAAATTTTCAGTGTGTTGGAGGAAGTGGAGACTCAACTCGATCTTCATTAATTATATATTTTGATATTTCAAGAAACATTCGATATCAACAAAAAAAGAATGTCGGTCTATAACTCTCTATAAATCACACACACACTCTATGGAAAATAAAAAATCATGAGAATAATTAGAAGAAATTAAAAAAAAAAAAAAAAAATGTTGTTCCCAAGAAAATCAAGTATATATATAGAGAGTTGAAGCATGCACGCGAAGACATATGTTTTGTGTTCTTTCTTACACACAAACACACACACACACTCTTTGAACTGATAGCTTTTTCATTTTCTCGAGAAAATATATATTACATTGACCATTTTACTTGGAATTTGAGAAAATAAAAAAAAAATAAAGAAAAGAAAGTGGAGCAAGAAAATCCCAAGAATAAGAAACAAGACAAAGAAAGTATGTTATCATGATATCTTTACAATCTCTTGTACCTTGCAATTGTTTATTTTGGTGTAAGTGATTTTCTTGTTTTTGCTTTTATTTTTATTTATTTGGTGGCTTGTAGGAGAATTTTTTTTAATCTTTATGGGGTCAATGGATAGGTCTACTTTTGAATGTTGTTTCGTGAGTTTGGTTTCATTTTCATGAGAATAGCAATTTTGGAAGGATAGAAGAAAAAATGGTCAATCTAAAAGGTTGTTGGACATCATTATTATTATTATTTAAGTTCATCATCATTTCTCAAAACCCTCTTGATTTTATTTTGATTTTAGAGTGCTCATAAAGGCACCAGTCTATTAGTTAATAACTATTATTTTAAATATTATTTTAATGTTATATATATACACAAAAATTATCGAGTATTGAATCCCATATATTATTTTCATGTGAATAAATAACGTTGTGGAATCGATTTCCAAACGAAAAATGTGTGTGATAAAAGGCAGTATAAAACATAACATAATCTTAATATAAGATGTGATACAAATTTGGGATTATAATTAAGTTCCACATTTTTATTTGAGCTATAAGAAGTACAAGTTACAAATTTAAAAAGCGAATAAAGATTCATATATATATATATATATATATATATATATATATTTCAACATATTAAAAGTTATATTACATTGATGTATTAAAAGAATAAATACATTTTTATTTTTTACTTTATGGATGCTTAATGTGTATCCTATGAATTAAGAAAACACACTCGAAAAGATTAAGAAAAAAATTACAAATCATCTCTTTCGTAATGACATTACAGGCTTACATCCCGTAAATCCATAATTTGTTTTTTTCTCCAAATATTCATACATTAAAATCTTATGATTGCAATTAAATACATGTATAAACCAATCTCACTCGAGTCACGTCTATTAGTTTTTATATTATTATTATTATTATTTAATCCTATAATTAAAGACTAACCAATAAAAACTCGAGAAAATATATGTACAACCGGGGTTGCGGCACCGCCACGGCCCCGTAGTGGAAAAAAGAAAAAAAACATATGGACCCTATGTATTTATTATGCGGGATCCACGTGTTTTTTCATTTTTTTCCATTACGGGGCCGCGGTGGTGCCGCAACCCTGTGGTAAGTAGCAAGCCACTAAAAACTCTCTCAATACTCTTTAAAGATAACATTCTCATGGGCTCATATTCTTAACAAATGGGATAGTTGGTGCTGGGCTGGGATTGGGTTTTGGACTGATTTCATTGAAGCCTATTTCTGGCCCAATTCAAAAGTTGTACTAGTTTATTCATGTGAGCCCATAATTAAATTTACCATCCAATTGTAAAAGTAATCAAATCTATAAAAACTTTGTATTAACCGTACGAACTTTTAATTGAGTTGGCCGTGTAACTATTATTCACATTGGTGACGGAGTTCGAAACCCATGTTAATCGTACACGGAACATGTGTGACGAGGCCTTTCTCCTATCGTGAGTAATTAGTAGGAGAGTTCAGTTACTATACATGATTGTATAGTTATTGAGTTAATTTCTAACTTTTTAGATTTCAATTTAGGAGGGTATAAAAGATAAAGATTTTATTTTATTTAAAAAAAACTAACTCTTTTCCGTATAACTATCCATTTTTGTATCGTAGCTAAACCCTTAATAAGATACCTTAATTTGAGTTTCAATCATATTAGGGTTTGATTAACTTTGATTTACATGTAATAATTATAAGGTGGCCCCCACAAATTCTTGATGAAACATGAAAGAGATATATTTTTATATATATCCACCAACTTATGTTTATCTGCCACACCAGCATTTCACTTAAAATAATACCTCTTCAACAAAACAATGTGCCACCTCCAAACCATCATCTTTTCTATCACATGAATCTCCAAGTATCATGTGAATTTCATAAACAAATTGAAAAAAAAAAAAAAAAAAAAAAAAAAAAAAATCTGCTGTGAATATCGTGACTTCAATTTTATTCTTACGAAATCAGCTGTTTAGATCACGGAAACAATTATCCAAGTCGTATGACCAAAGAAAAAAAAATTCAAGATTATCCACTTTTCAAGTATATGATAATGATAATTTATGATAAAAGAGAGGAAGAACACAAACATTAATTTTTTATAAAAAAAAAAAAAAAAAACCATTTGAGTCCAAAGCCGAAGATTATATTTCACCGCTAATCAAATGATGTTATTGTATTATTCATTCAAATAGCAATTTTAAGGTAATTAGAGCATCTCTAACTTAGCGTTAGTTTGACGTAAAATACAATTCTCTAGAAAAAATAAAAAGTTGACTGTTCATTGAGTGTTATTTTTTAAAATTTTTTTAAAATTAATCACATCAATCAAATCAATACTTTAATTTATTTAAAATTTAAAATTTAATTCTCTTATACTTAATTAAAATAATATGTATTCTTAATTCTTAAATAATATATCACTGGAAAACTATTGTTAAAATCTTTAAAATGACACCGATATTAATATATATATATATTTTATATAATAAATATTGGGAGAATACTTTTTAAAGATACTCTTTTAGAGTAAAATTTGGTATGAAATATTAGAATAAAATAATAATAATTTGATATAAGAATATTTTCCCAATTAATGTAAAGTGTGGTGTTGAATACCGGAGATAGCCCTTAATTATTTGATAAACACCACAAATTGCAAAGTCAAGAAATTGATAGATAATGAATTATGATGTGTCAACTCAGATACAATTCATCCTAAATTATTATTTATTGAGGCAATCCACATCAACACCAGATAAGGGGTGTTAATTGAAGGGAGATATTGACTCAGCCACAGTTTTTTATTTTTTATTTTTTAATGTATTTACCTATTTATTTTATTCTATCTAATTTTTTTATTCTTTTATTGAGTAATTAGTCATGAGTAATTTTTGATACCACCTACTAATATGGTATGAATATGAGGAGATTTTAGTTGGTTAGGGTTGAAACTTTCAATACAATTCCGTAATACAGTTATGAATTTTGACATGATTAATAGATAAGTCGAGTCCGGATTCACAAACACGATTTTATTTTTTAACGGTATCTATCTATCCATCTATTTAGATTATATATATTTTTTAAAGTTTTTTACCATTGTTAGGATTCGATCTGAAGCTCCAAGATCGTCTATATACCGGCTGAGCTATGCCTTTAGAGAATCACAAATACGATTTTTTAAAGGCAACTTTCGACACTAAACCTAACACACAACACAAAGGAAAAGCAATCTAATAAATTAGAGTTATGAATTTTGAAAGTAATAAATATTAATTAAACATATTTGGTTCGATTCAACACGACCACCAAATAACACCGATTCTCACTCCTTATTCTCCATCACAATACTCCGAATTAAGGCCTGGCCTGTGAAAACTTGGGCTCATTTCTGGTTTCGAATAAAATCCAAAACACAAATGGGATCCACACATTCACACACTATCAAGTATCAATCCATTTACATTTCTAGCTAGGGCAGCTCTGTCTCCAATATCATCATCTCTATCCATTTTTTTTTTGTTGCGGTCTAGACTCTTCTACACTCTACAAAGTTTTCAGGTAAGATCTCCTTCTCCAACCACTTATCTTTCAATATTGTTCTTGCCCTTTTAAGCTCATGAATGATCTTGTTCTGTTTCTGTTTGATTTGTTCATTTAATGAAGCATAAGGGTTCTTACTAGCTTAGTCTGTTTGTATTAAAAAAAAAAAAAAAACTGAAACTTTCATGGATTTTTTACTTGATTTTAGTTTTTGTGATATGTTAGTATGATTTTCTTTGTGATATGGTTTCAGGGTAATTGTTTATTTGGTGAGCTTACTTGTAAAGATCCGGTTTTTACTAGTAAAGATCAGGTTTTTGCGTGTGAATCCAGATTTTTGCTTGTAAAGATCAGGTTTTTGCTTTGATGATGTCATTTTTTCTCTGTTTGTTATATTACTGGTGGATGTGAAGATCAAACGTCGTATTGAATTTTGGTTTATAGGGAAAAATGCAAAGGGCAGTTCGATCTTTGTTGTCCAATGGGAACGCGGTGAAAACCGCTGTCTTGGAAAGATTCCGGGTGGCGAATCCTATGATGTTGAGGCCTGTGGTGTTTTTGCGGTTTCAGTCTACTTCATCAGCTCGTATGGAAGAGCAAGGTTTCGAGAGCACCCGGATTGCTGATGTCTTGAAAGCTAAAGGTAAAGGTGCTGATGGGTCCTGGCTCTGGTGCACTACGGATGACTCTGTTTATGATGCTGTCAAGTCGGTAAGCGTTTCTTGGAATGTGACAAGTTTTGTTATTACGATTATGTAGCTGTTGTTGTCTTGTTGATGTATGTGGAGATAAATGAATCGTATTATCTTTGCAGATGACTCAGCATAATGTTGGTGCTTTGGTTGTCGTGAAGCCCGGAGAGAAAAATTCACTTGCGGGGATCATCACTGAGAGAGGTATGTGAAATTTCATCATACAATTATATGAAGTGAGTTTGATGTGCTAGAAACATATGTGCTTGATGTTTGTTCTGATGGACCACCATATGATTCATTAATTAGCATACGGTAATTCTGATTACTGTAATATGATTTTACATAACACTGTTCCATTTCTAGCAGATTTGAATGTATATGATACTTATGCATCGCCTTAGCTTGTGCCTTCATTTGCATTGCCCCCTGCACAATTGTCTCAAAGATACTTGTAGGATCAAAAAATGAACTACTATCTGGTAGCACTTTTGTTTGCAAATCAACATACAATTTTCTAGTTGAGTGTGAACGTTCTAAAGTTGCTTGGTTAATGCATTCGATTTTTATCCTTTGTTTTGACAATTTGATTCCAGATTATCTCAGGAAGATCATAGTGCAAGGAAGATCATCCAAATCAACCAAGGTCGGCGATATCATGAC
Source organism: Acer saccharum (assembly GCA_030490815.1). Taxonomy (NCBI): domain Eukaryota; kingdom Viridiplantae; phylum Streptophyta; class Magnoliopsida; order Sapindales; family Sapindaceae; genus Acer; species Acer saccharum. The sequence continues at coordinate 732,636 of CM059877.1, forward strand.
TGAGGAGGTACTGATTAATATTTTTGTAGGAATATATGCTTATCTTCAACCTTTGCTCTCAGTTGCGTTTTGTTTACAAACAATTCATGTTGTGATCGCAGAATAAGCTTATCACAGTCACACCCAACACCAAAGTTCTGGTTGCAATGCAATTGATGACAGGTTACATACTGCAACCCTTCATTAAACCTTTGCAATTACTTGTTCCTTGATGTTTTCTTATCGAGATGAGCTAAGCTTGTTGAACCCATGATCATGCAGACAACCGCATTAGGCACATTCCTGTGATTGATGACAAGGACATGATAGGTATGGTGTCCATCGGAGATGTTGTTCGTGCTGTGGTGAGCGAGCATCGTGAGGAGTTAGACCGCTTGAATGCCTTTATCCAGGGAGGTTACTAGACAATGACGAAAAATGACTTGGTTCATCTGCTCCTTTGAAGACTAATAATCCAGGAGCTTGTAAATATGGAGTGTTGTGTTTGTCTCCTGTTATCTGGTTTCTTGGTTTCTTGGTTTTCAATTACCAAATGCCATCAATATGCTGTTAGACAAATTTGTAATAGCATATGGACTCCCATATTAATAATCAGGATACTCTAATTTCTGCATTTACATAAGAAGTAGTGGTTTTTCAATACGCTTGGGTGTATAGTCATACACGTCCAACTTACTTATATTGTGTCACGTGACATGAATCTCTCATTTGTCCTTCATATGGTACGATTTGATTGGGTTAGACGTTTAGCTTTACATTAGAGAATGAAGCATTTTTTTGTTAAACGCAGATAAGTAAAAGTCCAGAAACAATATTTGCAGCGTATTTTTACGGTACAAACAATTGGTTTATTACATTCTTAAAAAATTTTCAATATAATATAAAAAGGTTCCAATATATCACATCACACATAAAAGGTTAAACATTAAAACAATATTTACATCAGTATATACAATTGAGCAATCAAATAATTAAAATATCAGTATCAACATATCTCCTTTAGAAAGGGCTTTGATCTTCTATTGGCATACAAGTGTAATTCATGATTCATGACCTGCCTCGAGTAACATTAGAAAAAAGAAAAAGAAAAAAGAAATATCATATCAAAATCCATAGTACATAATGAACAAAATAATAATAAAATTCTGTGTTTACACTGAGAAGTTTTTGATTTGGAAGTCAATTAGTGAAGAGGTTTTTTGTTGTTTTTCTTGGTAAAAGTATTTAGAATATATGAGAGGTTGAATATCTATTTACTAATGAATTTAAATTATAAATTAAAAAAATAAAATTGTAATATTTCAAAAAAAGACAATAAAATTGTATTTATGTCATGTAAAATCGATATGAAAAATGAGTATATGATGCGAAATCAAAAAAAAAAAAAAACATCAGCATTTAACATTAACATTTTGCTAAAAAAACAAAAAAAAAATCTGTAAAAGAAGAGTATTAACTGTTTGCTAATCTGTTATAAATTTAAATTTGATGTCATGTAATCAATCAAATTACATTAAACAAACATAACATGATTAATAATGGATTATTTTTTGACTCATTGCTTTAGCGTGGTCATACATAAATAAAAGATAATTAAATTAAAAAAATGTATAATAATTATATAATTATTGTAATAAAAATATAAGAAAGAAATATATATATATATATATATATAATCATTAATGGGAATGAATTACCTGGCTTCATCCATGTATCTCACAAAATGAACGGGAGATGAATAGGCCACTTTGAAGCAATCTAAGTCTACACCAGTATCCATACAAGATTGTTCATTCCTCCCATATATATTCATCTAATGTTCATTAGGGGAAATGAATGGGAGGAATAATTATCGAACACACATAAGGGAAGTAAGAGACGTTTAGCATCCGGATGGAGATGGTCCGACTCCAATGCTTCCCACCATTTTCTTTCAACCGTAATTTTGTTAAGTGCAGGTGGTGGAGATGGCTTTCCTTTCTCTTCTTTTGGAAGATAAATAGGGAGGTGTTTAAGTTGAGGACATCCCCATATAACAATCTCTTGGAGAGAATCACAAACCATCACTCCATTGCAACTAGCAATGCTCTTCAATTTTGGCAAATCAATCAATGAAAACCTTTTCAATTTGGGAAGAAGCTGGCTTCTTTCTTCATTGTCACCATCATCTATTGCTATTAGCTCCTCCATTTCCTGACATTGTCCTACATCAATCTGCTCCAAGTTCTTCAGTTCCGACAATAGTTTAGATGACAACAATTTCTTCAATTTCTGACATCGGATTACGTTAACAACTTTAAGATGTGAATATTGACCAGCTGACACATTCAAAAATATACCAGTCAAATTGTCAACATCTTCAATATGTAGGATCTCAAGACTTTCAAGTGTGTTGAATGTTGGGATACTGCTTATGTTTCTTACATCACCACCGCATTCTCTTATGAATAGGCACTCAACTTCTTTTGGGAGAAAAATAGAATCATCTTCTCTTCCACAAATATTACATCTAATTAAAATGACCACTTTCTTCACATTATACTGTAATCTCCTATAAACGTCGTCTAGAAGGTACGGGTTCACACCGCGGTTGATGATCAGACAATAATCATTAGGCCTTCTATGACTATTTGAGGATTTCACATAGCGGTTGAAGTCTTGTAATTTCCAAAATTGCACCACAAGACAATCCAAATTCTTCAATCTGACTGCCTCCTCTACTGCTACTTTTAGAGTTTCCAATCCCCACTGTACCCGAAGTTTTTGGAGACGACGAAGTTTAGGTAATATCCCACCTGGTATCATGTGTAAACCTGTGAATAAAAGATCTAAACTTGTTAGGTTTGCTAACATCTCCATTCCTGCAGGCACTTCATTTATTTTTGTAACTCCAAGATCCAATTTCTGAAGTGCACCAAGCCTTGCTAAAGAAGGAACATGTTTTAATCGCCTACACTTTTGAAGCAACAATGCTGTAAGATTTGTACACTCGGAGATGGAGTTTGGCAAGCTCTCAATCTCGGTTCCAGAAAGATTCAGAATCTTCAATCCATGCATGTGGGAGAAGAAAGATTCCGGAATACTTTCTAAAGGATTGCCTTGTAGAAACAAAGTTGAAAGAATTTGACAATTTGGTGACAAACTCAAAGGAATTTCTCTTACATAATTGTTCATCAAGGAAACCTTATCAAGATTTTCTTTCCATTTTTTCCCGCTTGGTAACTCATCCAACTTCATGCCAGCTTTACCATGAATCGAGGACTTTTGTTTGTAATGTACTTTATAATCATGTCTCTTACAACATCATGTAGCTTTACACAACTTATCCCTTCATTATCAATACTATCCAACAACAAGCAATTGTTTACAAGACGATTTATTATAATACGAGCCCTATGCTCTATTGCTTGCAAATTACCGATCTCATCTACGAGTCCTTCTGCAATCCAACAATCCACAAGTTCATTTTTTGGAATGTCATGGTCTTCAGGATATAATGCACAATACAAGAAGCATCGTTGAATCATTTCATCTTTCAATCGATCATAACTGAATTTTAATCGCCCAAAAATATCCTCTTCATTGACTCTGATACTCCTTACATCGTTAGACAATTCATGCAGTGCATTCTTCCATTCATGTATATCATCTTCTCCTTTCATGCTGCTTGCTACTGTCACGATTGCAAGTGGTAAACTGGCACATTGTTTGGCCATAAGTTCCACGATTTCACTTAAAGTTGGAACTTTTATATTGTTAAGTTCTGCTTTCTCAAAGAATAACTCTAATGCCTCTTTTTCTGAAAGAGGCTTCACTTGGACTGGTTTGCAACCCATAACGCGACAAACATCCAATGAACGCGTTGTTATTACCAATTTACATCCATTCTCTTCGGTAGGCTCTGGTATTCCAATTTCTTCAAGGGAAATGTTTTCCCACACATCGTCTAAAATTAATGTGAATCTTCTTCTTCTCAACATTTCTGATAGCATCCCTGCCCGTCTTTTTACATCTTCTGTTTCTTGGAAATTTTCTTTCAAAGCAACTGCAATTTCTTTTTGCAATTTAAGAAGATCAATCGTATGAGATAAAGTGACCCATATAACATTATCAAACTTAGTTTCCTTTAAGAGTTTATTGTTGACATGTGTCATGATGGTTGTTTTACCGGCTCCACCCATCCCACATACTCCAATCTTTTTGATCTCATTACCCATCAAGTATCCCCAAATCTCATCCATATCTTTTTTGGCTGTCGTTTCGCCTGCTAGTTTTGTTGTTGGCAATATTATTCCACCGGCCGGAGGTGCGTCAATCACCAAACTATTAAATGAACTACTCTTTTGATGATATTCTTTCAATTCTTGAATTTTCTTATCAACAAGTTTCGCCAGACGTGCACGTGAGAAATATTTCCCTTTACCAATTGTGCATTCAATATTTTCAGCATCATGAATGATCATTTGTATATTTTCCAACCACTTCTTGACTTCGTACTTTGGTGATTTACCAAGAAGACACTCTGCGCTCAACCTCATTTCTACTTCTTCCTTCTGATTATTTAATTCACCCAATACTCTTTTGAGATTTTTCTTATATTCATCGAACTTTCTATGATATTCAACATATTTACACAATGGAGGTCCTATGCACTTCAAAGTTTCAAAGACTGGCCCAGCAAAATCCATTAATACTTCCCTACACGGTATTAGCATTGCATCAGAAGAATGTTTACTTCGACAAATCATGGGATTTAATTTATTTTCTACATCAAATTAAGTAAGGTTTTACTCTATTAGTGTGGAATGATTTTTTTTTTTTTTTTTTTTTAATTAAGTTTTGTATTTCTTTATTAAGTTGCCATTTTTTATTCTTCTCTTTTTTTCTTTTTTCTTTTTTTAATTAAGTTTTGTATTTCTTTATTAAGTTCCCATTTTTTATTCTTCTCTTTTTTTCTTTTTTCTTTTTTTGATAAAGTTTCATACTTATTTTGTATTTTTTATGAGTATATATATATATATTTGTATGTGTATTTTCATATTATATTAGGTTGTGTACTAATGATGTCCATGAGTATTTACAATTATCTTGTTATATGTTTTTTCAATGTGTGATTAATCTCAAATTCTTTCTGGAGCTTCACATGTGAGTTCTCTAATATTTTTTTATTATTACTATTTGGTTTATACAATTATACATAAAGACATCAAACTTTTATATCTAACTTTATTGATGTAGAAACATTAAATCGGCATTAATATATGTGTGAGAATGAGAAGGCAAGAAATGATTTAAAATATTTTATATTACCCAAATATATTTTTAGATACTTTTGGTTCTCTTTAAAAATATATCTAAATTAAATAATTTAATATTATTTAAGAAAATGTTTTGATCAAATCGATGTAATCCTATGATTTTTGATAAAATGTCAAACCAAACCCTCTCATTTAAAAATCAATAAATTTTTTTTGCTGAACGTTAATTGAAAATGATTAAATCAAACATAATAGACTTATTTAAATCGTTATATATATAATTAAACTAAAAAAATTATAAAAAACCCCCCATAATTTACTTTTTAAAATCCATAGAGTTTTAATTTATAAAGAAAAACCATAGAGTTTATTTTTAAGATAAATTATATATTTAATCCAATCTCTTTATTACTTTCAGTATGCTGAGAGGGTTTTTAGTGTTTTTAGTGTTTTATTTTTATTTTTTATTTTATTTATTTATTATTTATTTAAAGGTTCTTATAAGCAAAATATTTATTTGTATTTTTCCAAAACCACAAAGGAGGTGGATGGGTATCAATTATTTATCTTAAAATATTTTATGATGTTATTAATTATTTTATTAAATTTATTTCTTTCAAAGGTTTAAATTTTTACCCTTGAGCACAATTTTTTTTTTCTTTTAATATTTCAGAAATATTAGTATCTTTTTTTTGAAGTTGAAATATTAGTATTGTATATTCTCCTCTTCAAAAAAGAAAAAGAAAAAGAAAAAAGAAGAAGAAAGTATTATATATTCTCATTTAACAGTAGCTGTCAATTTGATATAATTTAATGGGCCCAGGGCATCTCCAAGGGGCTCTCTAAACATACTCCTTAGCCAAAATAACTAGTTTTTTTTTTTTTTTTTTTTTTTTTTTTTTTTTTTTTCATTTGTTTTTATGTTTATGTTTATGTTTTTGTTTTTTACACTCCAACCACTCCCTAATTTCCAAGGGGTCTCTCCAAATTTTAGTTAAATCTTAGCTAAAATAGATTTTTTTAGCTATATTAGCTTGTAACTTTTCATGGGATCACTCCAACCATCCTCTCTATTATAGCTAGATATTAATATTTTAATATTTTTTAATTTAAAATATAAATAAATTTATTTTGTTTCAAATTTTATTTAATAAAAAAATTAGTTTAAAAATAATAAAATAATAGGAAAGAGAATTTGGCTAGCATAAAATGGCTCTCCACATTCGGAGAGTGTCTGCTTGCTATTTCTCTAAAATAGAGAGACATGTTAGGGAGTGGTTGGAGTGCAACAAAACCATCATCACTAGCCATTTTGGTTAAGGGGTATGTTTAGAGAGCCCTCTCGAAGATACTCATGGCTCTCTGTTTTGGAGAAATAGTAAGGCACTTTTCAAATGTGGAGAGCCATTTTATACTAACCAAATTCTCTTTCTTATTATTTTATTATTTTAAACTAATTTTTTATTAAAAAAATGATGTCAATATTCAATTTTTTGTTGTTGACAACGATCAAAATAAATTTAGAGAGCCCCCATGAAAAATTTAGAGAGAATGGTTGGAGTGACCATATGAAAAGTTACTATCTCAAATAATTTTTTTAGCTAATTTAGCTAAAATTTAGTTAAAATATAGAGAGCCCCCTTGGAGATGCTCAAAATTTTTCTATCATTCTTTACCCCATACTTTTGAAACTAGCACCAACTTAATAATTTAAGGTTAAATAGCATCAAAGGATAAAAATACCCTCATATTTACTCTTATTCTTTTTTCAGTCTTATTATTATTATTTTTTTTTTCCAAAAACATTCATTGATAGAGGTAGAGGTGGAACAAATCTCTAATGGAGATCGAAAAGACTTCCATTGGAGGTCGAAAGGATTTCAACCTTCAATAGACCTCCATGGCTCTATTGGAGGTTGAAAGGACCTTGGAATAGACCTCCAATGGAGGTCGATGAAGAAGATTAAAAAAAAAATCTTAATTTTTTTTTTTTGCCCAATAAGTCTTAAATTCGCAAAAATATTGACCAATAAGTGTTGAATTTGTAAATATGCTCAATAAGTCTTGGAAAGACAAAAAAAAGTCTTGGAGAATCTTGTGATTTATCCGTACTTGCGAGTGTTTGAGACGAAAAAGAGGAATTGACGAATTACAAACCTTAGGATACTTTTATTTTTAGTAAAATTTTAAAAATACTTTTCTTTATAAAGTTAACAAGATTTTTTTTTTTTTTTTTTATAAAAACAAAACAATTTAAAACAGAAAATAAATTTGTTTAGTATTTTCGAGAATCTTTAGTGAAGGAAAAATTGTTTTTCTTGAGAGGATGAGAAAGAAGAAGGAAAAGTGAAGTCAATGGTATTTTTGTTAGTGCTATTAAAACTTAAATTATTAACTCAGTGCAAGTCCCACAAAAAGCTCATTAAAAGGTGTTATTTACCTCTATTAACTCTAATTCAATTAATAACATAAGGTTTTTGACAAATTCCAAAATTAGTGATATTTAAATGGATTTGGTCATATGCTTGAGTAAAAATTAATATATGAAAATTTTCTTCTTACATGCATACTGGATTATTATACAAAGTAATACAATCATGAATCTCATGTATTTGATCAAGATACTTTTTTTTTTTGACACAAGTTTTAGCATAAATCTTAGATCTTTATATTAGTATATTTTCAATGATTTTTGGTTTTAAATCTAACTTGCTGGTATAGCCCTCTTAGTACTGAATAAATTTGGTAAATTGAATGAAATCAACTAGTAAAGAGGATTCCATACTTGATTGCAAATGCTTCGAATACTTGTGGTCAGCTTTGTAACGTATCCAAGAAACCTGAACATTGAAAATGAATTTATAAGAATATACAGAACTTGTTTAAATTTTTTTATTTTATTTTTGTTTTAAAAAAATTTAAAATTTTGTTAACTTTATAAAGAAAAGTATTTTTAATATCTTACTTTAAAAAAATAAAGGTAACCTAAGGTTTGTGATTTTTTTTTAATTAACAAAAAATTTAAATGAATCTGGTCACACATCATGACAATTCCTAAAAATAATTTTCCACATACATACATATACAATTTCTCATAAAATTATATATTTTTTGTAAAAGAAAAAAAAAAAAAATTCTTCATCCTAACATACGTATAATTAATATAAATTTAAAATAGACATAAACAATATATAATTTTAATTACTGAAAATGCATCAATCCAGCATTATATAAGTTGTAACGAATGATTTATTTTTTTTTATTTTTTTTTATATATAAAAAATTAAACGTTTTGATAAATTGAATGAAATGAACATATTAAAAAAAAAAAAAAAAAAAAATTTATACCTAGATTTGTCCAAAGAAGGTGGTGCCAACAAGATCGAATAAACAGAGGATTGCTTCTCAGATAAAACAGGAGACTTCTCCTTCTTCAAACAAAACTTTTAATTCTCTGCTAAAAGCCTGAAACAGAACAAATTTTTTTTTGAAAGTTTTATTGTCATAAAATTGTGTGTAAAACATTGAAATTCTGACATGTCAAACTTGTTACATGTAAATTCTGAATTTATTTATTTATTTTTATAAAATATCGAATCAAAATAAGCCTAATAAAGAAGCTGTCATACCTGAAACAATCTGGAGATGGCTCTTCAAATGTTTGGTAAGGTAGATGTGCCAATTAGAAATGCTTGAATGCCAAAGAAATTTTACAAGATAGAACATTCAAAATGTTAACTGTTCAAAAGAAATGAATTTATATAAATATACAAACAACTCTTATTATTAATTCCTAGTTTGATAATCTTCTTTGTGAATAGAAGTAAAACCAAAGTCAAGAATCTTGATAGAATAAAGACAACAACAAATATTGAAGCAAAGAAAAGAATCAAACATTTTAATATACCTTTCTTTTATGCAACTTTTCCATATCCTTCCAAAACGTATCTCTTGTATTAATTATAAATGGGTTGTACGAGTAAATTTATGGTATTAAGAACCTAATAATAAACTACCATCCAATGTGACTTGGTGGAAATAACGGTTTTACAACTTGACAATATCATGAATTTGAGTCCTGCCACCATATGTGATATATATATATATATATATATATATATATATATATATGTATAAACTAATATTAAATTCTACAAAATTGCATTGAGAAGTTTGTAAATCTAGCTTTAAGGTAGATAATTTATGCATTATTGAGAAAATCTTTACTAAGATTATATATATAAGCAGGGACGGAGACAGAAATTGTTTCCAACGGGTGCGTCATAAAAATAATGGGTTATATTAACATGTATTTTAGAAGATATGTTAAAAGATAAAATTAATAAAAAATAATGTTGATTTGCATTTATTTATGAATTGATACATTAGTAGTTATAATACAAGTTGAGATATAGAGGGGTTTTTTTTTTGGTTTTTTTGTTTTTTTGTTTTTGTTTTTGTTTTTTTTTTTGTTTTTGTTTTTTTTGACATATCTATCCATCCACCTATTTAGACCAGATATATTTTTGAAGTTTTTTTTGTCATTGGTAAAATTCGAGCTGTTGACTTGAAAATCATTTGCCCAAACCGCTCCAAGCTCGTCAATCTACCAACTGAGCTACGCTTCTGAGGGCAATTGAGATATAGAGTTGAAATGTCTAAAATTACTCTAAAAATAATATAAAAAAACCTTATGGCTCTTAATTCATAATTCAATAATAGTGTTTAAGAGTTAGAAATTAAACTAATTAAAATTTAAATTGTGCTCCTAGTATTTTTATAACATCCAAAAACTAGTTTAATTTTTAAAAATGATAAAAGTTTGTTTGGTAAAATATGTTAATAGTTAAATATAAATATACGTGATATGTCTACATATGTTTGGTTGATATATTTTAATTACATAAATTAACACATTGATTATATTAAAATAAATAACATATCAAAAGTATGACATGGTATTAGGGTGAGATATGTAAGATTGGAATAGAGAACAAAATTATTTGAATGAGAAAATAATATTAATTAAGATATAATATATTTTTTATAATTTGATTTTCATTTATAATTAAGATACATAGAAAGAAATACCATATATAGAATCAAAGATTTTTTTTTTTTTTTTTTTTTTTTAATGTGATTTGAGTGAAAAATATTAAGACTTCTCAGGCATGAAAAACAAATTCTAAATGTAAGGTTTATATAAAAAAAAAAATTGTTTAAAAAAATAATATTAGAAAACTGGGTAAAAATGTAAAAATGTAAAAATTTAAGATTTTATAAAAATTGACAAGAGTAAAATTTGAAATTTTGAAAACTTCGGGGGGGGGGGGGGGGGGGGGGGGGGGGGGGGGGCGGGCGGGCGGTGAAGGGCAGTGACGCCCTCTCGCTCTATGCTGGCTCCATCACCGTATATAAGCGAGGATATGGACACAATGCTCTGTTTTCAATTGCCAACACCCATATTGCTTTGCTATTTGAACCGGTCATTATTCAATCACTTAATTTTATCTTTAATGAATGATTGTTCTTCTGGTTATGTTTGATTTGTTCACTCAATTAATAGCTATGATCTTGATGGACAATAACTGTGGCTGCAGCATTTAAATGTTTCATTAGTAATCACGTTTATTATTTTAGTCAATGCAATAAATATACATTTGTAATTAGGGCACAGAGTTAACAATACCCTTTGTTAGTAGGACCAACATAGGCCTTATCATAAAAAGCAGCTCAGAAAATAAAAATAAAAATAGAGAAACAATATTTGCATCATATTTTTAGAGTACAAACAATTGGTTTATAAATCTGTCAATAAACATGGATCAATCCTTTATAGTAAAGGATTAATTGCACAAACGTCCCTTGAGTTAGGCATAATTGCATGATATGGAATTTTTACCCATTGCACAAACATCCCTGAAATTAGTGACTTCGTTAAATAACCATTGACCACAATTTTAACCAAAAAATGACCAAAGTGCCCTAATTACTATTTATTATTAATTATATTATACTTTTTTTTTTGACAATTTATATATATACTTAAAATAAATTATATACAATACTTAATTTATTATTTAACAATTTTATAATCCATTTTTTAATCCATTTTTACATTTTTTTAATCCATTTTTAAAATAAATAAAAAGTATTATATAATTATTATTTTTAAGTATATGTAATTATATATATATATATATATATATATATATAATTATTTTTTAAGTATATATATAATTATTTTTTTAAGTATATATATAGATTGTCAAAAAAAAGTATATATAATTAATTAAAATAGGTAACTAGGGGCACTTTAGTTATTTGGTTAAAATTATGGTCAATTGTTAGATTTAACAAAGTCAACTAATTACACGGGATGTTTGTGCAATTATGGGTAAAAATTCCATATACATGCAATTATGCCTAAACTCAGGGGATATTTGTGCAATTAGTCCTATAATAAAAGGTTCACATTTATAATATCATACCATTTAGGTTCAAATCAAATAATAAAAATACTCGAATCAACATCTTCAGTTGAGAAGTTTATTTTAACCCTTCTCCTTTGGCGATCATATATAAATTAAGATAATTAAGTAGTGCTCTACACTGGATCAGCAGCATCAATCATCTGATGATCATCAAGTGGAGAAAAACTTCAGTGGGACGGTCCCACTGACGTGGATATGAGACAGTCCAATCTGAACACACACATATACATTGGGAGAATATGTGGCACATTGTAGTGTGCTCTGATTGGACGGTCCCATACCACGTCAGTGGGACCGTCCCACCACCAAGGTTCAAGCCTTGCCTTGGTATGTGTGTGTGTGTATTATATTATATAGTCCTACCTTGGCTATTAAATCCCAAGTGTGGGTGCCCTCTCTCGGTTCTATTGGGAGCAGCACTTCTCCAGTGTGGAGAGTGTAATCCATTTGTTCCCTCTCCCCGATAGTGGGAGTAGTATTCTAAGCTGTGCTATAGAGTCTAATCTCGTCAGGTCCGACAGTTGTTGTAATTCAAAAAAAAAAAAAAAAAATTCTCAAAAATTATATAATGTTTGTAAAAGTAAAAATGACTACTTAACCTGACAGACATATAATTAATATACATTTAAAATAGGCATAAAAATATATAATTTAATTACCGAAAATGCATCAATCCAAACAATTTTTGATAAAAAAAGGTTTTTGATAAATCGAATGAAATGAACATAGCAAAAAAATATAATTTTATACCTGGATTGTCCAATGAAGGTGGTGCCAATAAGATAGAATGAACAGAGGATCACTTCTCTGCTGAAACAAGGGACTTCTTCTTCTTCAAACTAGGCTTTACTACTGCTAAAACAGAACAATATATTGTCATAAATTTGTGTGTTAAAACATTAAAATTCTGACATATAAAATTGTTGCATGTAAATTCTAAAAATATAAAGATTTAAAATATTATATATATATTATATATATCTATTGTATGAAAATAAGCCTAATAACGAAGATGTCATAACTGAAACAATCCAGAAATGGTTCTCAAAGGTTTGGTAAGGTAGATGTGCCAAGAATTAATGCTGGACTAGAGAAATTTACAAGTATATCACTCAAAATATAACTCTCAAAGAAATGAATTTATAACAATATACAAACAACTCTTATTATTAATTCCTAATTTGTTAATCTTCTTTGTGATTACAAATAAAACCAAAGTCAAGAATCTTGATAGAAAAGACAACAATAAATATTGAAGCAAAGAAAAGAATTAAACAATTTAATTTTTAAATATACCTTTCTCTATGCACTTTTCGACATAGTCCAAAATTAATATAGTCCTATCTCTAGTAAATTTATGGTAAAAAAATATACCTAAATAAAATTATAAAAATAGGAAGAGCCAAGCATACGCATTTACAAGCATGTATGGAGAGTTTCTTCTCAGGTTATGGGAGTAGATATCTGGGCAGTACTTTGTATTTGATCTCAAAAGTCCCGACAATTCTATTGTATAGTCTTATAATACTTCAAAAAAAAAAAAAAAAAAAAAAAAAGGGCCGAGCCCAAGACCTTCTAGGCCAAGTGATATTGAAATGATATCAAATTGGACATTTCATTTAAGGTCTGATTGTTGGGCCCTACTAAATCAATCACCGTATGTGCATCAAGTATCAATGAAATAGTTAAAAAAAAATATGTAAAAAAAATTAAAAAGAAAGAAAGAAAAGAAATTGTGAGATATAAAGTTTGATTAACAATTTAATTACAATCTTAAAATGTAATAATTCCTTTTCTTTGGATTTTAAACAAGTATTTAAGATTGTTTTTATTTTATTTTATTTTATATATATATATATATATATAATATAAAACTAATAGGAAAGATAAATAATAAGTTTTTTATTTTCTAAAACTTGTTCATATTTCTAATATAATAAATAAAAACTGATCGCTTTAACATATTATTATAATTATACATTATAAACTTAATAATATATATATATATATATATATTATTTCTGATATTTCTTTCAAAAATTTTTGTGGTTTTTTTTTTTTTCAACAATTTTGTGGGGGCTGTCACTAAATACGAATCAATAATTACAATTTGTTTACGAATGACTTGTAGAATTGGGTTTATTTGTTTAATTGTTATGAAAAAAGTTTTTGAAATCTCTATATATGATGTTTTATATAGAAATTTTGTAGTCGTTATGCTTTACCCTATTTTAATTTCAATTTAATTAGGATTACAAGTAGAATTTCCTCTCATAAAAATTAATTGATGATATTATTAAATACTATTGTAACTATAGATAGTGATGACATGGGGTGTATATAGACTTTTAACGGGGACATTACAAACAGATGTCGAAGAAATTAACCAAATCAAAGGCCCAGCCCAAATAAAAAATATGCTGACATGTGTACGCATTTTACAGGCTAAAACTAGGGGGGTTAATTAGACAAATAATTTCCCATTTGCCATGAATTTGAACTCTCTAATTATCATTCATTCGTTCTTTGTTGGAATTCACATGGGATTGCATTTTTTTTCTTTTTCTTGATGGGGTTCTTAGATTGTAGATGATATATCAGTCTGTTTTTTTTTTGTTTTTGTGTTTCAAGCTTTACTCTTTCATACTGATAGCTGATAGGATTCTTCTATATTTAAAATAAATAAGGCAAGAAATCGATTAAAAGAAAAAAAATAGCAGAAAGAATAGAATTATGGCGCGTTTACTAATCAGTAATCAAACTCGGGAAAAGGAATTAGTTAATGATTATGAATTCCAATGTTTACTAAAATTTAGGGAATTAAGTTACGTGGACCCACTCTCAAATCAGTAATTAAGTTACTGAGGAAAGGGAATTTGATTCCTCCCACCCACCCTAGGAATTAAATTCCTTTCCTGATGAAAAAGGGAATCCATGTATTTTACTAAAATATCTCACTTATAATAAATCTTACTATAGGTACTTTTTTTAATCGTAAATTTCATGAATAATACACAAAAATCTTGACTTTTGGCACTGATTCGATATTTATAAATATCAAATCTAATATGAATCATGGTGGTATACATATATATATATATATATTATTGTATGTATAAATAAAAAATAAAAAAACTATGTTGATGAATGATGTTGATGAAAGCTATGACTTATGATTTACAACTATACATGGTGTTTTCTTTCTCTCACTGCAGTTTTTTTATTTTTATTTTTATTATTTATTTTATTTATTATTATTTTTAACTAAGTAGTAAAGCATGTATTGCTTATTTTCACACCACACACACTATATAATTATATATATATATATATATCTATATATATATAGATATGACTTCAAATTTTTTTTAATGAAGTTATCATAATAGTAATAAATGAATAAGTAATTGTGATATGTTGAGTATTTTGTGTTTTAATTTTGCATTCAAGAGATAAGAAAAAAAAAGCACTAAATATGAGAAATTAATTCGACATCAAATTAATTATGTTTTCAAAATGAATTACTACCCAATTGTTTTTAATATTATTAACTAATTAGTGAAAGTTTTAATTATTATAGTTATGGTGTCATGAGCAGTAAAAAAAAAAAATTCAAAATAAAAAATATATTCAACATGTTATACACAAGGGCATTTTTGTAATCAATTATATATATTTCGATTCCCTAGTTTAAGTAAACCTAGAAATGGAATAAATTTGATTCTGTTTCTGATTCCCTATGTTAGTAAACATAGAATGGAATTAGTAACTTAATTCCGATTCCCCTCCATTTCCTTTTAGTGAAACTGATTCCGATTCCCTTCATTCCTGATTGTAAACGCGCCCTTAGAGAAGGAGAAAAAGAATTCAGAGAGAGAAGAAATTATTGAAACTTCTACTTGTTTTTATAATGAATGATAGCCCCTTATATAGGGAGATAACAAACCTAATTATTAAGGGAAAAACAAAACCATTTATGAAAGGAAAACCTAAACCTAAAATAAAAAAGGAAAGCAATTATAATATAACTAATTAATATATAACTCCAAACATATAATATTCCTAATTAATATTGGTATCCTAACATTCACCCTCCTTTGAAGACAGCTTGTCCTCAAGCTTGCCCAGGATCAATTAATATTTGAATGACGGGCTTGAATTGTTCATCACAATTAAAACAAAATATTCCCTTAGAACACGGTCTGTTGTTTGTGGACGATAAAGAAATTGCGCGGATGAAATTGGTCCAAACAGCGTAGTAGTAGTAAAAGATCTCGGCATTGGTTCAAGTATAGTACGACTGTCACAACTGTTGTTTGTTTTGTAATTACAAATGTGGAAAATCAATACGGTTTGTTGTCCTAGCACTTGCACTCCAACATGCTGATTTTCAATTTATCATGACATTGTTGAATATTTTCATGACATGGTGAATTAGTTGAGGAGGTTGCACAAGCGCTCCTTAACATCTGCAGCCCTAGGCCCACTTGTTGTGATTATGGATAATTGGTGGTCGCCTTGCATCGCCAATCTCCAATCGTTCAAAGATTATACGTAGTAGTTCTTGCGTCCCGGCTGTCTGTTGAGACAAGGCTTCAATCTTCTCGTTAAGTGTTTAGACCAGGTCACAAATTTTCTTCTAACTCTTAAACGGTCATGATGCCCAAGAAAGATGCTTTGATACCAGATGATAGGATTCTTCTATATTAAGCACAAGAAATCGATAAAAGAAAAGAATAGCAGAAAGAATAGAATTTAGAGGAGGAAGGAAAGAATTCAGATGATAGGATTCTTCTATATTAAATAAAAAAAGCACAAGAAATCGATAAAAGAAAACGAATAGCAGAAAGAATAGAATTTAGAGAAGGAAGGAAAGAATTCAGAGAGAAGAATTTATTGAACTTCTACTTGTTAAGAAATCGATACAAGAGAGTATGTGTTAATATGGTATCCTAACACATACTATCTTGTAGTGTAGAATAATTATAGCTTAAATTAATTACATATATGACATAAATGTTAGCACTTATCCAGAATTATCTCTTCTTTCAATTGAAATGGTATCTGATCAAAGTAAACTATGGTAGATGGCATTCTAATTTTTTACTTGGATAGTTAAAATTAGTACAAAATGTAGGTCAGTCATTCCTTCTTTCAAAATAATCCGAAAGCTCCAGTTTTGTCTGTCCTGATAAAATGTGTTGCAATCCCTTCTTTAAGAATGTCTAAAGCTGAGCTAGATCTCCTAAAGAAGTGAAGTAGAAGTAGAAAATATATAACAAAAATGTAATTCAAACCAAAAGCAGGAAACCGCAGAAGGATTGATGAGAGAGTTCACCCCTTAATTCTCCTAAGGCATACCGAAGAAATATTTCGTTTACCCCTTAACTCACCGTTGCTTTGATGGGACTGAGTTCACATGGCTCAGTTTTACAGTGTTATCTGCAAGGAAGCAATTGCTAAGTTGGTTTTGGGTTTTGGGCTTTTTGGAGAAGGGTATGTATTACTGTTTACTCTCTGATTTTTGTATCATTGCAAACTGCTATCCGTTTACTTAATTATGATGAATAGGAGTACACTGTTGCATCTGTTTTCCATTGAACTTTAAAAAAATTCTGATATGATATTCCAAGGGAACCATGAACCTTTTTCCATCAGTTGTGTACCAATAAGTTGCCTGGTTAGCAAACCGGTTGATCCTGATATCATCACTTCTAGGATACGAGATCTACTACACTTTAAATAAAATCCTTGGCAGTGTTGTTACTATAGGGGTGTTGAGAGCAAGTAAGTAGAAGTTCACAATCGAGAGTATATTTCTAGCAAACACTGATAAGCATATAGATTATGCTAAGGTGAGTCCATCAGTTGGCAAGAATCCAACGAGATGCTAAGCTTTTGTAGACAAACAGAGGAGGCTGGTAATATGAAGACAGGAGCAGACTATAGGAATAACCATGCTGATCAACATTACCTATCATCACCTGATCAGATATGATAGTGATGCCTGATGGTCAGTTAACAGTTGGTAACTAGGAATGCTGTTAATTAAACGGCTAACAAGAATTCAGTTAATAAGCTGTGATAATCAGCTGATGGGCTAATCCTAGTCAGATCAGGTTGTACAAGGACATATATATGAAAAGATTATAATTCATTGTAACAACAAATTGATTGTATCATTCTATTCTCTATCAATAAGATTCTGCTCTCGTAAAAACTCCATTAATGGAGTTCTTCATTTCGTCATTTCTTTGTTAAATTCTCAATGTGAACTTTCATCAAACACCTTGTAGGTTTGTCAAACACCTCTTTGAGTTGTTTCAAAAACATTTCCTGTTTCTTTCACCATCCATGGGAGATTAGGATGAGTCTTTGGATCACTTGTAAATGATTCTCCGTATCACGAAATTTGACGAAAATGTAAATAAACCTATAAATTAAATGAAGAAGAGCTACTAGTTTTTACAAGGGTAAACATAAAAGATTTAGGTTCCCCTCTACTAAAGAAACTTAGTAAGGCCAAAGCGTTGTAATTCATAAGCAAACTTGCAAGATAAATATTTACACGAATTCAACAACCGTTTGACCACCTAATACCTAGTATACTTCAACTGACTAGTTAGGCTGAGACCATAGAAATGCTTAAAGATTTCAACGGTGAAGTAAATTTCAACCTCAATAATGAATCCTCTACACTACATTTACATAATTAGTTGTTAATTGTGCTGGATTTTCAAAGGAATAACATCACAGCAAACTAATAGTTCCGAGTAAACATTATAAAACTATCTCAACAATAAATATAGCTAGTGGCATTATAAATATATATTACCAATTAGGAACAACAAATCAAAATGCAGTAAATTGAAAGGGAATCTATAAAAGGACGAAAATTGTGGTTAGATTGAGTAATTGAAGATCAAAAAGTCTGAAAGACATAAACAAATCAAAATGCAGTTATCAAACTAAGATTGGGGCTTTTATAGAGAGAGAACATGGGTTGCAGAGCCAACAATGACAATCTTCTTCTTCTTCTCGTTTCTCATCCTTGTTATGCATTGCCGAATTTTGATAGTCGATCGTCGCGCTACTAGAGCCCATTTAGTTATTTTTTTAATTATTTTCTTCATCAACCTAAATCAAGCCAACGTTAGGAAACAAAACTTTATAAAAAAAAAAAGTTGACATGTATGGGACGTCATCTAGACTGGCCGACGTGTCATGACACGTCATCTCATTTTGCATGCGTGGAAAAACATATCAGCTTATGTGATGACATGTCTGATCATGGAGTTAGATGGCTGCATTGAACTAGCCAGTTGAACCGCTCTGCGCTTATGTGTCCAAGTACATCAGCCATTGGCGTGACGGCTCCAGACACGTCAAGAAATTGGCTGACGTGTACTTACATGCATCGATTGCTTGATACAGGCGTGTAATCGAATTATAAACCCTAAGAGAAGAAAGAAGCCGAAATCGAATATGTTCAATACATATACATTGATGGAAGGACAATGACGACCAACCAGCTCACTCAGATCTCTCGCTAGTGTAATATGTTAGTGGGGACTTACGGTCGAGCTTGGTAGGATTTTCATGGAAGCTCGATGGTTCAGGTAAAATCTCTTACATAGTGATCTCCTCCTCCAACCACTATCTTTCAATATTGTTCGTTTGATTCTTATTCAATGAATGATCTTGTTCGGGTTCTTTTAAGTTCTTGAATGATCGTGTTCTGGTCTGTTTGTAATTAAAAAAACTGAAACCTCCTGGATTTTTGTGCTTGATTTTAGTGTTTTGACTTGTAGATCATTTCTTTGTGATATGGTTCTGGGTAATTCTTAATTTGGTGAGCTACTTGTAAATCTCAGTTTTTGCTTGTAAAGATCAGGTTTTTTTTTTTTTTTTTTTTTACTTGTAAAGTTCAGGTTTTTGCTTGATGGTGTCAATTTTTATTTGGTGTGACATGTGGGTGGATGTGAAGATCAAACGTTTATTGATTTTGTTTTAGAAAAAAAATGCAAAGGGCAGTTCGATCTTTGTTTTCCAATGGGAATGCTGTGAAAACCGTGGTCTGGATAGATTCCAGGTTGCGAAATCCTATGATGTTGTGGGCTGTGGTGTTCGTGGTTTTAGTCTACTCGTCAGCTGCTAGGGAAGCATGGTTCGAGAGCAAGGATGCGATGTCTTGAAATGCAAAGGTAAAGGTGGATGGGTCCTGGCTATGGTGCACTACGGAACTGTTTATGATGCTGTCAAGCGGTAAGCGTTTCTTGGACCGTGACAGTTTGAATTGCGTTATGTAGCTGTTGATGTATGTGGAGTAAATGGGTCGTATTATCTTTGCGAGACCCAGCATAATGTTGGTTGGTGCTTTGGTTGTCGTGAAGCCTAGAGAGAAAAAATCAATTGCATGGATCATCATGAGAGAGTATGGAAATTTTGTTGTTCAACTATATACCGCTAGAAACAATGTGCTTGAGTAATTGTGATGTGTTCACGGTTGAACCTAGTTTGTAACATTAGGGAATATAGTTTTACATAACATGGTGCCATTTCTTATAGATTTGAATGTATAAGGGTAGTTGTTTTTCAGCACGATTTTGTCATCTTATTCTTAGAACTTTTTGTGTTAGTCTTTAGCTATGCCTACATTTGCATTGTCCCTGCATGC